>CM038049.1:131205162-131797662 GCA_021397845.1 Areca catechu
GGCCAGGACTTAAGAGACAAGTTATCCATATAGTGGCCAGGTGTCGAACTTGTGATATTGGCAAACAGCAAAAGCAAAACACTGGACTCTACACACCCTTACCTGTACCCGATTGCCCCTGACAGGATCTTAGCATGGATTTTGTATTAGGCCTACCCAAAATCCAGTGAAAACATGATTTGATATTTGTTGTAGTCGACAGATTCTCAAAGATGGCCCATTTCATTCCTTGCTCCCAAACCTTTGATGCCTCTAAAGTAGCCAAAATTTTTCTAGATGGAGTGGGTAGAATTCATGGCCTTTCTAAAACCATAGTGTCCGATAGGGATGTCCGATTTACCAGTTACTTTTGGAAAACCCTATGGCATTTGTTAGGAACCCAATTGAAATTCTCTACTGCCTACCACCCTCAGACTGATGGTCAAACCGAAGTTGTAAATAGAAGTCTAGGAAATTTATTGAGGTGTCTTGTAGGAGAAAGTATGGGAAACTGAGATTTGTTATTATCTCGTGCTGAATTTGCTTACAACAATTCTATCAATAGGTCTACTGGTAAAAGTCCCTTTGAAATTGTCCATGATTATAAACCTAGGAGACCTATTGACCTCATCCCTTTACCCTCACATGCACGAATATCTGAGTCCGCCAAGTCATATGCACAGCATATCCATGAATTGCATAAGGAAATTAGTAAAAAGATTCCAATAAGCAGTGAAGTCTATAAGCATATGGTTAATTCACGTAAACGAATAAAAGAATTTAATGAAGGGGACTTTGTAATGATTAAACTTAGACCTGAAAGGTTTCTACCGGGAATTATGAAAAAACTGCATGCCCGAGGAGCTGGACCTTTCGAAGTAACTAAGAGAATTGGACCTAATGCATACATGTTAGAGTTACCTTCGGATTATGACATTAGTTCTTCATTTAATATTGCTGATCTAATAGAATATAAAGAGCCGGCATTAATTCCTAGCGAGCCTTTTGAGCCTTATCCCACCATTGAGAGCGAAACCATACCCGAGTGCCCACCAGCAATTCCACCAGATCGGAGAGATAAAGTTGAACGTATCTTGGATGACCAGGTGATTACCACTAGAAATAAGGGCTATCAACGTTATCTGGTTCATTGGCAAGGCCGACCAGACACCGAGGACTCCTAGATCACCCGAGAGTATCTACATCAAATTGACCCAGACCTGCTAGAAAGATATCACAGTCAGACCGATCCTTACTCGACAGGGTCGAGTTCCTCCCACCCGGGGAGAATTGGTAAGGGCACCAAGCTCAAGAAAAGACTCCAACCGATCCAAATTAAGAAAGATTCTCTATGGTTGGAAGATTGAGAGCTCGAGTCCTGTAATAAGTTTTTATTTGAGTCTATTAGTCTTGTACTCATTTCAATTTGGTAATTGAGTCCAGTATTTACTTTAATTAAGTCTTCATTGTAATTGAGTCAAGGAGAGTCAGCCAAGACCAACCTGTTTTCAGCATAACCAAGTCAAGAAGACCAGTGACTGCATAGACCATGGGCTCACCAACTTAGAAGCCACTTCATCATTCCTCCTTGCCACCTCACCTGGACACATCACCTAGGAATCTCGCCCAAGGAAGAAGGAATTTGAAATGACCCACAATTCCTCCACAAATGGTGCCCCCTCTTCATGAAGTCGGCCACCATTCTCTCCCCTCATTTTGTAATTTTTGAATTTCAAAATTTGAATTTCAAATGGCTTAGTGTCTATAAAATAGGCTCCAAACCTTATTATAATGAATCATGAAATTTGAATCAATGAAGAAAGAGTTTTCTTTGAATTTTTTCCTTGCTTGAATGCTTGGTCCCTTGTGAAAAGGTGGGTGTGAGGCCTATAGTTCTTCCCCTTTCCAACTTTCCCTCATCAAACCTAGTTTCCTCCATCCCTCTTAGTCCATTCGGCCAACATAATAAGCACATCAAGAATCCACATCCCTTCCATCTCTAATGAAGCCAACCATCCAAGGAGTTTGATGCGGGACTAATATGCATGAAGTTCTTTTTGTATATTTTATATGTGGGGTTGAGTGATTAATTCCCGAATTTTAGATTAAAATAAGTTGTAGGGAATTTTATATGAATTTTAGAAGATCAGCATGCAGATTATGACCTAGAAAAGTAGAAAAGAAGGATCGTCGGGGCTGAGAAGCCTCGGTTAGGGCAAGTTCTCCTACAATATAACTACTGGAGATAGAGGAGGTGTACCTGACAACGTCTGTGAGGATCGCAGCAAGGGGTCTCTCGTTCCTCGATGGATGCGGCCTGGAAAGTCGAGCCAAAGACCCGTGGATACCCGGCTTTCTGCTCGGTGATCCGATTGAGACTTGGCTGGAGTCGTTGGAATTGTAGGAACTCGGGGACCTGCAAACGACTTGTCAGGGGTTAAAAAACTCACAAAGAAACAAGAAAACAAAGGAAAAATAGCAAGGGAAGGCTTCTTTTAGAGTGGGCGTCTAGGGATTTGAGAGGCTTGTTGGCAGCAGGAAGATGATTGCAGCACTGGGAAGAAAAACTCTCACAAACCCCTTTATGCACACAGCAGGATATCACACAACTCAATAGAAGAACTCAAGATTTTAATTCATATCAAAAATTCCCTTCATACAAGAGGCTAGGGTCCTTTAAATAGACCCTTAACCTTGGGCTCCAAGTAAGGGCACATAAATCTTTACATAAGAATCATTTTCCCTCTCAAACCCTAGCTAGAAAATAAGAAAACATTAGGTAGAAAAAATCCCTAAAAATTCTCTTGACTTGGCCAACACTCCAAGGATATCTAGGGGGGTGTGTTGGGCTTCTAGGAGCAGCAAGAGGCAGGCCCAAAGGGGCTCAGGCGCATGGATTTGTGCCTCTAGAAGTTGGGATGGCCTGGTAGCCAGGTAACAGGAATATTCCCTGGTATCTTGCTTCTTAGGGGCTTGAGCTTGGCACCTGGGCTTGATTTATTTGGGCTAGGATGCAGATGGACCTCTAAAATCATGGATGCTTTGGTATATGAATATATTTTGGCATCTAGAAGGGAATCTGGGTATCTGGAGGGTATCTGCAAGGAATCAGGGTTTTCTGAATTTTCCTCCTGGGGTCTTCAAATCTTCAAGTTGGGTTGGACTTGGGCTATACTTCCATGTCTTCAATCTGGTTGGACTTGGTGTTCACTTGTATGATGTGGTCTTGAGTCTTCAATATGGTTGAATAGGACTCAAAAAAATAAAATTAGCTCGACATGAGCTGACTAACACTGGACAGAACTAGCTCAACATGAGCTGACTAGTACAGAACTGAAACTCAAAATACTCAAATAATAACTAAAATTGACTCAGATAGGCTAAGCCCTTATTATAGATGGACTCATAAATTATTGATCAATTCATAGAGGGTTAAAAAGTCTCTATCTTATTCTGGTGCCTTTGGTGTCCCCACCAATTCTCCCGGGGTGGGAGGAACTCGACCCTATCAATCAAGCTGGCTCACATATCTCTCGAGAAGATCTAGGTTGAGGTGCTGCAAGTCCTCTCAAGAAATCCACAAATCGTCCGACTCTGGCCAGCCTTGCCATCGGACCAGGAAACATTGATAACTGCGACCCCGGATCATAATGGCTTGATCGTCCAGGATATGCTCGATCCGTTCTCCTCTCTCAGGCCAAATTTATTAGTGGACACTCTGGGTTAGGGTCACTCATAATGAAAAGGAATAGGTTCAAAAGCCTCACTAGGTATCGCTGCCGGTTCCCTGTACTCAACCAGGTCTATAATATTGAAGGTAGAACTAATGCCCAAATCCGAAGGCATGTCTAACACCTAGGCATTTGATCCAACCTTCTCTATCACTTTAAAAGGTCCGGCTCTGCGAGCATGAAGCTTCTTTTAGGCCTAAGCCTAACCAAGATAGAATCCACTACATCAAATTCTTTGACCCTTCTTCGGGAATTAGCCAGTTGTTTTAACATTGGTGCAAGTGGTGAACATGCTAGGCATATGCAGACCCCTAACAAGATGATACAAAGGACTCAAACCTACACCTAACAGACTCGACTAAAGAGGTTTATTAGGTCTTAACTACCACTTGGGCTTGGGGGCATGAGTCGTGGTTGATGGATGACATGCAGAAGAAAATTTGCTAGTAACTCCTAATAGGTGCCAGAGGGTCTGCCAAAAGTTGGTAGTAAATGGGATGGGCTCTATGGATCCTCGCAACCTAGTAACCTCAATAAAATGTAATCTAATAGTTATAGACACATGAGAATACTCAGGAAAGGGTAGGAAATAGGAAGTGAGTTCAGAATTACTCTGGTAGGGTGGAGAAAAAGGTTCCGGGTTAGTTGGATAAAGTAGAATCAAAGAAGGCATGTCAGGGACTAATCTTAGACTAATGAGGTTAACCTTACAGGGTTGCGATATATCTATGGGGTTTGTATAATGGAAGGATGGGTTATTAATCTCAGGGAAGAGGTCCTTAATGGGAACTATAGGAGGAGACTCATCCTGAGGGTACTGATTCAAAGAGATCAGGTCCTTAATAAATTCTTCTGGTTCTTGTCTTTTTGGACTAGATTTTATAATTTGGCTCTCCTCTATGGTTTCCTCAGGTAAGGCTCTAGCAGCAGTACCTAGGTTCTCTTCCTCTATTTATTCTTCCATTATAGCTTTAGGTTGGATGTGCTTAGGGTCAACTACCTCTAGGTTGGCTTCTACCTGGGTATCTATTGGGTCAGCTAACTCTAGGTCATCTAAAGGTGTCTCCTCTTCTCCCTCATACTCATCCACTAGGCTTGCATCAGCTTCATACACTTCCTCGTTAATGTTAGCCTTGTCAATCTCAGGAATGGTTAGAGAAGGTCGGCTAGGGAAAAATTGGCTAGGTCCTGGTTTCTGATTATGGACACTAATCCTAGTAGGTTTAGGTTGCCTAAGGGGTAGTGGCTCACTACTGGGCTCATATTTTGGGGTACTAATCCTATGGGGTTCAAGTTGACTAAGGAAAACTTGACTAGTACTAGATTGATACCTAGGGGTTATGGGTTCTCTGGGCTTATAGGACAAGGGTGCAGATCTATGGGTCATGGGATTAGAGGATCTGGGGTCATAGGATTTTGGGTCAGCTCCATGGTCAGGTTCTAAGGATGGATCATGGTATGGGTCCTCCTAAGGTTGGGCTCCCTATATGGGTCAGGATATTGGGTTCTCCTAGGGTTGGACTCCCTATATGGGTCAGAATATTGGGTTCTCCTAGGGTTGGGCTCTCTATATGGGTCAGAGTATTGGGTTCTCCTAGGATTGGACTCCCTATATGGGTCAGAGTATTGGATTCTCCTTGGATTGGACTCCCTATATGGGTTAGAGTATTGGGTTTTCCTGGGTTCAGTATTATAATAAGGGTCATTGGAAGGGGTTCTTCTAGGTTCAGTATCATAATAAGGGTCATGGTAAGGGGTTCTTCTAGGTTCAGTATTATTGTATGGGTCAGGCTGAGGGGCTCTCCTAGGTTCAACCTCTCAGTATGGATCAGGGTTTGGGGTCCTCCTAGGTTGAGGATTGTAGTACGGGTCAGGATAAGGGGCTCTCCTAGGTTCGACCTCATGGTATAGATCAAGGTTTGGGGTCCTCCTAGGTTGAGGGGACTCAAGATCTGGCTCAGACTGTGACCCATGGGTTCTTTGTATGGTCCCTACATGGCCTTCTAACTGGTCAAACCTATTGGCAAGATGGTCAATTCTATTGTAGGTTTGGGTACCAGACTGAGTTAACTGGGGAGTCAACTGGGCCATGGATTCGGTTAGATGCTCAATGAGTGCTTTTATTTGGGCTTGCAAATTTTCCATGGGTTCAGACATTTGTGAAGGAGGTGGATGATATGAAACCCCTGATCTAGTGCTCATGCAAGACTCGATCAGACCGACTACAGCTGACTAGACCTAGAGTCCAAACTAAGGGCTCAATCAGGATGGCAAACTAGCCTATAGTAACCCTGTACTCAGCCAGGCAAGTGTAAGGGGAGTGTTAGGTCCCTGATTGCCAATCCTAGACACCAATCAGAGATTGGCCAGGTAGGCGGACCAGCACACAAGCCCTTTGGGATTGAATCCCTAAACCACCATTCTAGACACTGAGCACAAGGCACACACAGGTTAACTTGACATAGTGATCTAACACTAGCCCGGACCCGACCAGTTGGTGTCCCTAGCCCACTAGGGCAAATTAAGTCTAGTTAATTTTAGGTTAAGGCTTGGGACTGAATGCAAGGGATATGGTTTTGGGCTAAGGAGAAGTTATCAACTCCTCCCCTTATTTGATATAGCAAGAGTGCCCTTAAAAGTAAATTATGCAATGATGGCAGACATATGAGGATGCAAATTAGGGTTTAGATTTTTTTGGTATTTTTGGAGAATATGTATTTTTTTTTTTGGTATTTTCTTAAATAGAAGAAAACTTGCAAATTATGGCCTAATATGCAGGAAATATACTAAAATTAAAAGATATGCAAAAAATACTAAACAAAACTCTAAAACTTCCAAACTTGTCTTGCTGAAAAAAATAGAGCCAAGAATTTGCAGGCTGTATTTCAGCTTGCAGAAAATTCACAGGTCATAATAAAATTTGAAAAAACTCTAAAAATTATTGTGAATTATGATTAATCCAGAAAAATAAATTTTAGAATTTTTGGAGTTTTTATCAGGAAGAAATAATTTAAATAATAGAGTATATACGGACTGAGAAATTGTAGAAAACAAGCCCTAATCTAAGCTCTGATACCAAATGATGCGGGACTAATATGCATGCAATCTTTTTTTGTATGTTTTATATGTGGGGTTGAGTGATTAATTCTCAAATTTTAGATTAAAATAAGTTGTAGGGAATTTTATATGAATTTTAGAAGATCAGCATGCAGATTATGACCTAGAAAAGTAGAAAAGAAGGATCGCCGGGGCTGAGAAGCCTCGGTTAGGGCAAGTTCTCCTACAATAAAACTACTGGAGGTAGAGGGAGTGTACTTAACAATATCTGTGAGGATCGCAGCAAGGGGTCTCTCATTCCTCGATGGATGTGGCCTGGAAAGCAGAGCCAAAGACCCGCGGATACCCGGCTTTCTGCTCGGTGATCCGATTGAGGCTTGGTTGGAGTCGTTGGATTCGTAGGAACTCGGGGACCTACAAATGACTTGTCAAAGGTTAGAAAACTCACAAAGGAACAAGAAAATAAATGGAAAATAGCAAGGAAAGGCTTCTTTTGGAGTGGGCATCCAGGGATCTGAGAAGCTTGTTGGCAGCAGGAAGATGATTGCAGCACTGGGAAGAAAAACTCTCACAAACCCCGTTATGCACACAGCAGGGTATCACACAACTCAATAGAAGAACTCAAGGTTTTAATTCATATCAAAAATTCCCTTCATACAAGAGGCTAGGGTCCTTTAAATAGACCCTTATCCTTGGGCTCCAAGTAAGGGCACATAAGTCTTTACATAAGAATCATTTTCCCTCTCAAACCCTAGCTAGAAAATAAGGAAACATTAGGTAGAAAAAATCTCTAAAAATTCTCTTGACTTGGCCAACACTCCAAGGATGCCTAGGGGGGCGTGTTGGGCTTCTAGGAGCAGCAAGAGGCCGGCCCAAACGGGCTCGGGCGCATGGGTTTGTGCCTCTGGAAGCTGGGGTGTTCTGGTAGCCAGGTAGCAGAAATATTTCCTAGTATCTTGCTTCTTAGGGGCTTGGGCTTGGCGCCTGGGCTTGATTTATTTGGGCTAGGATGCAGATGGACCTCTAAAATCATGGATTCCTTGGTATATGAATATATTTTGGCATCTGGAAGGGAATCTGGGCATCTAGAGGGCATCTGCAAGGAATCAGGGTTTTCTGAATTTTCCTTCTGGGGTCTTCAAATCTTCAAGCTGGGTTGGACTTAGGCTATACTTCCATGTCTTCAATTTGGTTGGACTTGGTCTTCACTTGTATGATGTGGTCTTGAGTCTTCAATATGGTTGAATAGGACTCAAAAAAATAAAATTAGCTCGACATGAGCTGACTAACACTGGACTGAACTAGCTCAACATGAGCTGACTAGTACATAACTGAAACTCAAAATACTCAAATAACAACTAAAATGGACTTAGATAGGCTAAGCCCTTATTACAGATGGACTCATAAATTATTGGTCAATTCATAGAGGGTTGAAAAGTCTCTATCTTATTCTGGTGCCTTTGGTGTCCCCACCAGAGTTCTTCACAAGATCAAGCTGGGAGTTGTCATCCAAATGAAGCCATAGAAGATCTTCACCAAGGCTACTCTGAGCTTCCTTCATCATCTCAAAGATCCCCCCCTCACTTCTCCATCTCAAACCTATTCTCTAATCTCCCTCTACAACTTTTGTTGCAGGATCCCTGGGCTTCCAGTCTCCAAAGAAGAAGGTCTTCCATGCCAAAAAACTAGATACAAGAGGCCTTGCAACCTAGGGAATCTCCCTGTCATCCAGGAAGCTTCTTCTTTGAGTGTTCCCAGTATTAAAACTATAAGTATTAATTGCCGAATAACCTTCTTTAGAAAGGCTTTCAAATATGCGATTATTAGATTAACTAAACCCTAATTTGAGTTGTTTCTTAACCATGAAGGTCCTCCTCTCTTTATTTTTTTTAATGGTTTTATTTTCTAGTCAAGTTTAATATTTAGAGTCATTTCATCGAATTCTTACTTCTTTACTTGAATAGTTGCATCTTTTTTACTTCATCTCTCATTTAAATCATTACTGATTCCATTAGAAATGCATCATTTCATCTTTGTCCCCCATCATCGTGCTGAGCACAACCATAGGAGAGCCCAACACCTTGATCCATTCTTTGAGCCCAATCCTAGGAGAGCCCAACACCCGGACCCATACCTAGAGCATAACCTTAGGAAAGCCCCATACCCTGATCCATACTTGGAGCCCTACCTTAGGAGAGCCCCATACCCTGACCCATTCCTGGAACCCAACCCTAGAAGAGCCCCACACCCTGACCCAATCTGGGATCTTAGTGCAAGGAGACCCAATCATGATTTCTTTGACCAGGATGAGAGAGCCACTAGGTACATTAGGCAAGATGCACCTACATTTAGTGGTGATCTTGATTTTGAGGATTACCTTGATTAGGAAAAGGGTATGGAAAATTATTTTTCTTGGAAAGTAATGTTAGAAGAAAGGAAATATAAGTTTGCCAAAACCAAGTTTGTTTTCCAGGCTAGAGACTATTGGGATAAGTTTGAAAGGATGACTAGACTACAAGAAGGAATCCCCATAACTACCTGGAGAACCATGAAAAGCAAACTTAGGAAAAAGTACCTACCAAGATCCTATAAACCAAGCTCCTATGCACCCAGATCCTATGAACCTAGCTCCTATGCACCCAGATCCTCTAAATCCAGATCCTATGTACCCATATCCTATGAGCCCAAGAAACCCATAACCCATAGGTCTGAACTCATATCTTATGAGCCCAAGGGACCCATAACCCTTAGTTAGCCGGAACCTAATAGGATTAGTACCCCTAGATATTAGCCAAGTACTAGTCAGGTTCCCCTTGGTCATCCTAAATCCCATAGGATTAGTACCCCTAGTGATGATCCCAGTATTAGTCCACTTCCCCTTAGTCGACCCATCCCTAGTGCCCCATTGGTTTACCAGAATGACCTTGATGTGGAAGTATATGAAGCTGATGTGAACTTAGTGGATGAGTACGAGGGAGAAGAGGACACACCTATAGAAGACCTAGAACTAGTTGACCCTTACCCTACCCAAACTGAAGCCAATCTAGAGTTAGTTGACCCTGACCACACCCAAACTGAAGCTGTAGTAGAAGAACAGTTAGAGGAAGAGAACCATGATCTAGCAATTACAATTTTACCTGAAGAGACACTAGAAGATGGTGCAGGATACTATGCTAAGATGGATGAGATGCATGCAAGTGATTTTTCTTTCTGTTGTTTTAAGTTTTAATAGGTTTACTAATTCCCGAAAGTCAAGTGGAGAATAGAACTAGTGATTCTGTAAGAACAAGAAATTTCTAGCATGCAAATATAGTCCCTAAACAAAGATAAAGAGAGGACCCCAAGATTGAGAAACCTCGATAGGACTTAGCTCTAGATCAATACCTACTTATAAGACTAGGGAGTGCAAACCATTAAGGCTTTGATGTGCCTGATGCCGAGTTCGCTCTTCTCGCAGATGCAGCCTGGAAGATCAAGCCTTCGACCCTACAGATTCGTCAGCTTTTTATCCGATGGTCCTGAAGGCAAGGAAGACCGACTCCTCTATCCATGTCACCTGGAGGACCTACGAGCAATCAAGTGAAGGGGTTAGAAAATAGCAAGAAGAGGGTATAAGAAAGTAAAAAGTGATGGGAAAAAAGAGTTGAGGATGGAGGTCGAGAAGGGCTCTTCTCGTTGGACATCCAAGTGGATCTTCCAGGGGGCATCCAAGCTTGAAGATGGATTGGTGGCTTGTGAAGGAAGAAGGTAACTCAAGGCCTCTCACCCCTCGATATCCCAAAGGACAAAGGCACTCTCTCATGGAGTTTAAAGTCTACGAAGACAAGTGCTAAAGGAAGAAGAACTTCTCAAAAATCTTCATTCATCAAAATTATCTTTACAAGAGGGCTAGGGTCCTTTTTATAAGCACCCAAGTTCTCATTCAAATTTGAAAGAAAGGTTAAAAGACTTGATTTGGGGAGGAGACGAAGGTGGGTTGTCTTCATGAGTCAAGGGGTGCCCATTTGAAATTTGAAAACTCTCCTTCATGAAGCCTTGGCCGACTTTGACTTGGTTTGCTCCTAGGTGGAATGGCTTTATTTGGGGGAGTGAAGAGAGGATGTTGTCTTCAAGAATCAAGGGGGCATCCATTTAAAATTTGAATCCTTTCTTCATGACACCTTGGCCTTGATGGAAATGCTTGATTCAGGGAGGGAAGAGAGGAAGGTTGTCTCTATTTGAGTTTTGAACTCCTCATTGGCCGATCATGATCTTTGGAAAGGCTTGATATATGCAGTGAGGTGGAGATGTTGTAGGTTTGGATCAAGAAGAGGTTTAATGGGCATCCACATGTCATTTGAATTTGAATTTTTAGCTTGTCTTGGCTACCCAAGGTGCTTGATGAAATGGCACCTTCCATGCCATATGGCATTGATGATGTGGCACTCCATGAGCTAAAGTGGCACCTCCCGTGCCATGTGGCACTGATGATATGGCACTCCTCATGAATTGGCACTCCTAACCTAGTGTGGAGAGGTGGCTTGACTCATCTTCAATTGGTCTTGACTTGATTGCCCACTTGTGAACCCATCTTCAAACTAGCTTGAGCCCATCTTCAAATTAACTTGAGCTTGTAAACCGATTTGGCTAATTACAGGACCAATTGATCCTAACTTGACCAAATTGGCCAAATTACAAGACTAAACCTAAAATTGAAACCAACTAGATACTAATTACATGACTCGAAAGCAAATTACTCAGGCTTTAAGCCTTATTACAGGACCCAAAAGACTTAGAAACCCTAATTAGAGATCCATAGAGGGTTAAAGAACCTCTGTCTAATCCCGGTGCCCACACCAAGTCTCTCAGGGTGGGAAGAACTCGACCCTGTCAAGTATGGGTTGATTTGGTTTTGGATTTCTCATGAAGATCGGAGTTGAGGTGCTGCAAGTCATCTCGGGTAAGCCACGAATCATCGAATTCTGATCGACCTTGCCAACGAAGCAGGTAACATTAATAGCCTTTGCCCCTGGTGGTGATAGCTTGATCATCCAGGACACGCTCAATCCATTCTCCTCTCTCAGGTAGAATTGGAGGTGGACTCTCAGGATCAGGTTCACTCTTAAAAGAGAGGTCTGGCCCAAATGGATCACTGGGTATGGTTGCCAGTTCCCTATACTCGACTAAATTTGAGATATTGAAAGTCAAGCTAATGCCATAATTCGGGGGTAGCTCAAGCACATAGGCATTAAGGCCAACTCTCCTTATCACTTTAAAGGGGCCAGCTCCATGAGCACGAAGTTTTTTAATGGTTCTTGGGGGAAACCGTTCAAGCCTAAGCCTAATCATTACAAAATCCCCTATGTCAAATCCTTTAGCTCGCTTTCAAGAATTAGCCAATTTCTTGTATATATTATTACTTAGATTGATTTTTGGCTAATCTTTTTATGCATGCTGTGCGAATGACTCTACAGACTCTAAGACTCGTACTAACACCTAATAAATGCAGACTCAATTATGTATTCCTATTGAGAGAAATTTTATTGGACTCTCTGGGGCCTAAACCTAACAGACTATAGACTCTCTAGGTTTGACCCTGGTTTGGCATGCACAGGAAAATTTACAATGGATCCCTAGCAAATTCCATAAGGTCTTCCAAAAGTAGGTCGCAAACCTAACATACTCAAAGAACTGGTGCAACCAAATGACCTCAACATAGTGGGATTTGAAAGTTTTGAGAACATTGGAAGCCTTAAGGTGTGACATCAAATAGGAATTGGAGTCTTGGGACCATCTATTGGAAACATGGAATAGACCTTGGTTACTTAGTATGTGGTGAGGACACAAGAGCCAGGAAGAGGAAGCAAACCTTTTCCAATTCAATTTGGATCACCAATGAGTAAGTCCATGTATTCTTCATAAAGAACACTCGAGTCCCGATTGTTTTGAGTTTGTCAAATTGAGTTATAATTTGATCAAATTGAGAGTAATTTGGCCAATTAGGGTTGTTGAGTTACCAATTAAGTCCATTAAGTCCATCAATTAGTTTAAAAATCTTGTAAATAGCATTAATTTGCTTTGTTTAGTGAATTGTCCAATTTGAGTCCTATAATTAGTGCTTGAATAAGTCAAGGGGTGTCATAAGTACCCAAGACCTAATGGTGCGGACACCAGAGGCACCAGAATAAGGCAGAGGCTTCTCAACCCTTTGTGGATCACTTAATGACATTTGAGTTCACTATAATAAAGCTTAGTCTAGCTGAGTTGAGTCCTGTGTTAGTCAGCTCATGTTGAGCTAGTCCAGTCCAGTATTAGTCAGATCATATTGAGCTAATTTTAATTTTTTTTGAGTCTTGTCCAAGCATACTGAAGGCTCAAGACCACATCATACAAGTGAAGACCAAGTCCGACTAGATTGAAGACATTGAAATTTAGCCCAAGTTCAACCTAGCTTGAAGACTTGAAGACCACCAGGATCAGAAAATGAAAACAAGAACAAACCTGAAGCCCTGGACCAGCCAGAAGCAAACTGGGCCAGCCCAGGCCCAGGAAGGAGATTAAGGCACCATTCCTTATGGTGACCCTCCTCTCAGCCAGCCACTTAAGGTCACCCCCTTGGCCGACCAAGACAAGGAGAGGGAGAGAAAGTTTAGGGATTTTCTAGCTATGTTGCCTTATATTCCTAGTTTGGGTTTGAAAGGGAGAAGGAGTCCTATGTAAAGGCTAAAGTACCCTTACTTGGGGCCCAAGGTTAAGGGTCTATTTAAGGAACCCTAGTCTCTTGTATGAAGATTACTTTTGATATATGAAAATACTTGAGTTTCCTTCAACTTTTGTGTGATACCCTGCTGTGTGCATAAAGGGGTTTTGTGAGTTCTTCTTCTCGGTGTTTGCAACTACATCCTGCTGCAAGCAAATCCTCCAGAGCCTTGGCCGCCCACTCCAAAATTCCTTTCCCCTTTACTGTTTTCCTTTATTTTCCTGATCACCTCTGAGTTTTCTAACCCCTGATAGGTCATTTGCAAGTCCCCGAGTTCCTACAAATCCAATGACTCTAGCCAAGCCTTAATCAGACCACCGAGCAGAAAGTCGGGTATCCACGGATCTTTGGCTCGGTTTTCCAGGCTGCATCCATCGAGGAATGAGAGGTTCCTTCACTGTGATCTTCATCGGGCACTTCAAATGTTGTCAGGTACACCCCCTCTGCCACCAGTAGTTTTATTGTAGGAGAACTTGCCATAACCGAGGCTTTTCAGCCCCAGCGATCCTCTTTATTACTTTTTAAGGTCCTAATCTGCATGCTTGACTTCTAAAATTCATATAGAATTCTCTATAGCTTATTTTGATCCAATTCTCAGGATTTAATCTCTTAACCCCACATATAAATTACACAAAAATAATTGTATGCATATTAGTCCCACATCATCTAGTATCAGAGCTTAGATTATGGCTTATTTTCTATAATTTCTCAGTCCATATATATTCTATTATTTTTGTTATTTCTCCCTGTTCTGAACTCCAAAAATTCTAAATTTTTTTTTTCTGGATTCATCATAATTCAATATATTTTCCAGAATTTTCTCAGATTTTATTTCGGTCTGTGGAATCTCTTCAAGCCAAAATACTACCTAAAAATATTTGGCTCTATTTTTTCAGCAAGACAATTTTGGAAGGTTTAGGGTTTTGTTTAGCATCTCTTTGCATATCTTTTAATTTTAGTTTATTTCCTGCATATTAGGCCATAATTTGAAAGTTTTCTTCTATTTAAGAAAATACCAAAATATAAAAAAAAAATTACATATTCTCCAAAAACACCAAAAAAAAAATATCTAAACCCCAATTTGCATCCTCATCTGTCTGCCATCATTACATAATCTACCTTTAAGGGAACCTTCCTATATCAGATAAAGGGAGGGGTTGATAACCTCTCCTTAGCCCAAAACCACATCCCTTGCATTCGGTCTCAAGCCTTAACCTAAAATTAACTAGACTTAATTTGCCCTAGAGGGCTAGGGACATCAACTGGTCGGGTCCGGACTAAGTGTCAAATCATTGTGGCAAGCTAACCTGTGTGTGCTTTGTTCTCGGTGTCTAGAATGGTGGTTTAGGGATTCAATCCCGAAGGGCTTGTGTACTGGTCCGCCTACCTGGCCAATCTCTGATTAGTATCTAGGATTGGCAATCAGGGACCTAACACTTCCCTTACACCTGCCTGATTGAGTACAGGATTACTATAGGCTAGTTTGCTACTCTGATTGAGCCCTTAGTTTTGGACTCTAGGTCTAGTCAGCTGTAGTCGGGTTGATCAAGTCTTGCATGAGCACTAGATCAGGGGTTTCATATCATCCCCATCTCCACTTTTGGCTGAACCCATGGATAACCTTGAAGCCAAGATTAATGCACTCATTGAGCAACTAGCCCAATCCATGGCCCAGATGACTACCCAATTAACTACCCAGATGACCCAGTTAACTCAATCCAGTATCCAAACCAACAATAGAATTGACCATCTTGCCAATAGGTTTGATCAGTTAGAAGGCCGTGTAGGGACCATAGAAAGAACCCATGGGTCATAGCCTGAGCCAGATCTTGAGTCCCCTCAACCTAGGAGGACCCCGAACCCTGATCCATACCATGAGGTCGAACCTAGGAGAGCCCCTCACCCTGACCCATACTATAATCCTCAACCTAAGAGGACCCCAAACCCTGATCCATACCATGAGGTCGAACCTAGGAGAGCTCCTCACCCTGACCCATACTATAATCCTGAACCTAGGAGGACCCCAAATCCAGATCCATTCCATGAGGTTGAACCTAGGAGAACCCCCCAGCCTGACCCATACTATAATCTCGAGCCTAGGAGGACCCCAAACCCTGATCCATACCATGAAGCTGAACCTAGAAGAGACCATCGTCCTGACCGAATTCCTGAGGGTCATCCTAGAAGGACCAACCAAGATTTTGTAGACCAGGAGGACTGATCCTATAGACATGTTAAGCTTAATGCCTCAACTTTTGATGGTTGTCTAGATCCTAAGGTCTATATAGATTAGGAAGGAGAGATGGATCAATATTTTGAGTGGTATGATATGACGGAGGAGCGTAAGTTTAGGTTTGCTAAGCTTAAGTTGGTTTGGGAAGCCGGGTTACATTGGGCTAGTGTTGAGAGAACCCTTAGTCTGGGAGGGCGTGATCCTATAACCACTTGGTAGGACATGAAGGGTAAGCTTAGGACAAGATACATTCCAGCTTCATATCGTAGTAGTTTACTAGATCAATGGCAATGATTTAATCAGGGTAACAGGAGTATAGACGAGTACATCACAAAATTTGATGAGTATTCCATGCGATGTGATTTGAAAGAGTCTGAGGATGTTGTCTTATCTAGGTTTAGGGCTGGACTGAGAGATGACATTAAGAAAGAGCACTGTATGAGAGAGGTTAGAGACCTAGACCATGCTTACCATATTGCTAGGGATTATGAGCATTTTCATAGAGGGCCCGTTTACCGTAGACCTGAGCCCACTAAATACCCTAGTCAGTATCTAGGAGCTAGCCAGCCCCATCAGAGCCAACCCATGCCCAGCTGACCTAGCCTGAGTCGACCCAGTCCTAGTCAGCCAAGCCCAAGTCGACCCCAGCCTAGTACTCCTTTGACCCATAAGGATGATCAAGGAAAATCTGTAGAGGTCAATAAGAGTTACCCTCCCCAAAAGACCTGTTTTAGATATAAGAAACCAGGCCACTTTATGAGCCAATGTCCAGGTAGTGCCTTACACCTAGGTGAACTGCAGGAAGAAGAGCCTGAACCCATAGTCAAACCTAAGGGAGAAGTTTATGAGGCTAATGATCAGTTAATAGATGAGTATGAAGGTGAGGAGGAGAAGGAACCTGAGTCTGAGAACCAATTAGGAGTGGTTAGGTGCATCTTAACCCAAACCCCAGTTAAGGAAGATTGGTGTAGGACTAGCATCCTACAGACTTTTGTTGAGGTAGGGGGTAAGGTTCTTAAGATCATCATAGATAGTGGGAGTTGTGCCAATGTCATCTCTGCCAAGATAGTTAAATCTTTAGGATTGACCACAGTTCTCCATCCTAGCCCGTACAAAGTATCTTGGATAGATTCCACCTCCATCCAGATTCAAGTTAGGTGCCAAATCTTAATTAGATTGCAAACCTATGAGAAAAAGATTTGGTGTGATGTCATCCCCATGGAAGTGAGTAGTATCATTCTAGGTCGACCTTGGCTTTTTGATCATGATGCAACCCTGTATGGTCGAACCAATTTTGTGCTTTTAACTACCATGGGAATAAGTTTGCTATCAATCCAGCTCCCCTTAGAGACCCAGTTAAGAGAGGTTCTAGTAGCCTTATGGATAAGAAACCTGGAGTTAACCTGATTAAGGCTAGGGAGTTAGAAAAGGAGATTGCTGAGGGTAACCCTATTTGGATCTTGACCTCCAAGGAAATACGTGAGCCGACCCAAAAGGAACACCCTAAAGAAATTGTTGAAGCTCTGAAAGAATTTGAGGATGTCTTCCCTTAGGATTTACCTGATCAACTACCACCCCTTACAGACATCCAGCATGCAATAAACTTAATTCCAGGAGCCACTTTACCAAACCTTCCTCACTATAGGCTGAATCCCAGTAAGCATCAAGAATTACAGAAACAAGTGGAAGAATTGCTTAGGAAGGGTTTCATTAGGGAGAGCCTGAGTCCATGTGTAGTCCCTGCTCTACTGACCCCTAAGAAAGATGGTACCTGGAGGATGTGTGTAGATAGTAGAGCTATCAACAAGATAATTGTGAAGTATAGGTTTCCCATCTCCCGATTGGATGATATGTTAGACATGATGGCCGGAGCCCGAGTTTTCTCCAAGATAGACCTTAAGAGCGGCTATCATCAGGTTAGGATTAGACCTGGGGATGAGTGGAAAACTGCATTCAAGACTAAGGATGGCCTGTTTGAGTGGGTTGTAATGCCTTTCGGACTTTCCAATGCACCAAGTACTTTTATGAGGATTATGACCCAGGTCCTGAAAGAATTTACCGAAAAACTCGTTGTGGTCTACTTTGATAACATTCTGATTTATAGCAGGACTAGGAAGGATCACCTTAGTCATCTAAGGCTAGTATTTTTGACCCTTAGGGAGAATAGCCTCTATGCCAACTTTAAGAAGTGTAATTTCATGACACATAGGGTTATCTTCCTAGATTTTGTTGTCACCCCTGAGGGAGTTTATGCAGATCCTGAAAAGGTTAGGGCAATTGTTGAGTGGCCTACACCCTCTAGTGTCCACGATGTACATAGTTTCCATGGCCTAGCAACCTTTTACAGGAGATTTATTAGGGATTTTAGTACAATCGTCGCACCTATCACTGATTGCATTAGGAATGGTACATTTGAGTGGACCAAAGTAGCTGATAAGGCCTTCCTAGAGCTTAAGGATAAGATGACCCATGCACCCATCCTTAGATTACCTGACTTCACTAAGGTGTTTGAGGTCGCTTGTGATGCCTCGGGAGTAGGAATAGGTAGGGTACTAAGTCAAGAGAATCACCATGTAGCCTTCTTCAGTGAAAAGCTGAATGAGGCTAAACTTAAGTACTCTACCTATGACAAGAAATTTTATGCGGTAGTCCAGGCCCTTAGATATTGGAGACATTACTAACTACCTTAGGAGTTTGTCTTATTTTCTTACCATGAGGCACTCCGGTTCCTAAACTCCCAAAAGAACTGAACCCACGGCATGGTAAATGGATTGAGTATATTCAGGCTTATACTTTTGTCCTGAAACACCATGCCGGCACTGAAAATAAGGTAGCAGATGCCCTGAGCCGTAGGTCTTTGCTGTTAGGATCAGTTAGCACCCAAGTCATAGGGTTTGATAGGTTAAAGGATGAATATGAAACCTGCCCAGACTTTGGAGACATTTACCAGACCCTCAGGCTAGGACCATCCAGTATCCATAGTGAGTATACCATTCAGGATGGCTACCTTTTCCAGAATAATCGACTCTGTTTACCCAAAACTTCCCTTAGAGAATTCCTAATTTGGGAGACCCATGCTAGAGGTTTAGTTGGTCACTTTGGTAGAAATAAGACAATCTTAGCAATAGAGGACCAGTTCTTTTGGCCAGGATTGAAAAGGCACGTTGCATAAATTGTAGCCAGATGTAGGACTTGTGCTGTTGCAAAACAGCAGAAGCAGAACACTGGTCTTTACACACCTTTACCAGTGCCTGATCCCCCTTGTTAGGACCTAAGTATGGACTTCGTGTTAGGATTACCTAAGAGCCAGAAGAGACATGATTCTATCTTTGTAGTGGTCGATAGGTTCTTTAAGATGGCTCACTTCATCCCCTGTTCCCAGACCTTTGATGCGTCTAAAGTAGCCAAGCTTTTCTTAGATCATGTGGTTAAACTCCATGGCCTACCCAAGACTATCATATCTAATAGGGATGTTAGGTTCACTAGTTATTTCTGGAAGACCTTATGGCACCTGTTAGGGACCAAGCTTAAGTTTCCTACAGCCTACCACCCTCAAACAGATGGCCAAACTGAAGTGGTGAACCATAGTTTAGGAAACCTCCTTAGATGCCTAGTAGGTGAACATGTTGGAACTTCGGATCTATTATTACCTAGAGCAGAGTTTGCCTACAACAGTTCAGTAAATAGACAATGGGTAAGAGTCCTTTTGAGATAGTCCATGGGTACCAGCCTAATCGCCCCATTGATCTGATTCCTTACCTATTCATGCACGAGTCTCAGAGTCTACAGAGTCTTTTGCACAGCATATTAGAGACTTGCACAAGGACATTAGCCAAAAGATAAACCTAAGCAATGAAACTTATAAAAAATTGGTTAATTCTCGAAGAAGGATCAAGGAATTTGATGTAGGGGATTTTATCATGATTAGGCTTAGGCCTGAGCGGTTCCCACCTGGGACCGTTAAGAAGCTTCATGCTCGTGGAGCCGGACCTTTTAAAATGTTAAAGAAGGTTGGATCAAATGCTTATGTGTTAGACTTGCCTTCGGATATGGGCATTAGTTCTACCTTTAATATTACAGACCTGGTTGAGTATAAGAAACTGGCAACAATACCTAGTGAGGCTTTTGGACCTATCCCTTCTGTCGAGAGTGATCTTTACCCAAAGTGTCCACCAATTAATTGGCTTAAGATAGGAGAACGGATCGAGCGTATTCTAGACGATCAAGCCATTATGACCCGGGGCCATGGCTATCAACGCTTCCTGGTCCGATGGCAAGGCTGGCCAGAGTCAGACGATTCATGGATTTCTCGAGAAGACTTGCAACGACTCAACCCAGATATTCTCGAGAGATATGTGAGCCAGTCTGATCTTCACTCGACAGGGTCGAGTTCCTCCCACCTCGGGAGAATTGGTGCGGACACCAGAGGCACCAGAATAAGGCAAAGGCTTCTCAACCCTCTGTGGATCACTTAATGACATTTGAGTTCACTGTAATAAAGCTTAGTCCAGCTGAGTTGAGTCCTGTATTAGTCAGCTCATGTTGAGCTAGTCCAGTCCATTATTAGTCAGCTCATGTTAAGCTAATTTTAATTTTTTTTGAGTCCTGTCCAAGCATACTGAAGGCTCAAGACCATATCATACAAGTGAAGACCAAGTCTGACCAGATTGAAGACATGGAAATTTAGCCCAAGTTCAACCTAGCTTGAAGACTTGAAGACCACCAGGAGGAGAAAATGAAAACAAGAACAAACCTGAAGCCCTGGAGTAGCCGGAAGCAAACTGGGCTAGCCCAGGCCCAGGAAGGAGATTAGGGCTCCATTCATTATGGTAACCCTCCTCTTGGTCGGCCACTTAAGGTCACCCCCTTGGCCAACTAAGACAAGGAGAGGGAGAGCAAGTTTAGGGATTTTCTACCTATGTTGCCTTATATTCCTAGTTAGGGTTTGAAAAGGAGAAGGAGTCCTATGTAAAGTCTAAAGTACCCTTACTTGGGGCCCAAGGTTAAGGATCTATTTAAGGGACCCTAGTCTCTTGTATGAAGATTACTTTGGATATATGAAAATACTTGAGTTTCCTTCAACTTTTGTGTGATACCTTGCTGTGTGCATAAAGGGGTTTTGTGAGTTCTTCTTCTCGGTGTTTGCAACTACATCCTGCTGCCAGCAAATCCTCCAGAGCCTTGGTCGCCCACTCCAAAATTCCTTTTTCTTTTGCTATTTTCCTTTATTTTCTTGATCTCCTCTAAGTTTTCTAACCCCTGACAGGTCATTTGCAGGTCCCCGAGTTCCTATGAATCCAACAACTCCAGCCAAGCCTCAATTAGACCACCGAGCAGAAAGCCGGGTATCCGTGGGTCTTTGGCTCGGTTTTCCAGGCCGCATCCATCGAGGAACGAGAGATCCCTTCGCTGCGATCTTCATTGGATGCTTCAGACATTGTCAGGTACACCCCCTCTGCCACCAGTAGTTTTATTGTAGGAGAACTTACCCTAACCGAGGCTTCTCAGCCCCGGCGATCCTCTTTATTGCTTTTCTAGGTCCTAATATGCATGCTTGACTTCTAAAATTCATATAGAATTTCCTATAGCTTATTTTGATCTAATTTTCAGGATTTAATATCTTATCCCCACATATAAAATACACAAAAATAATTGCATGCATATTAGTCCCGCATCACCCAAGTCATCATCATCTTGGTGGATCAATTCTAGGTCGAAAAAAGGTTATCCAAAATTTTTATCCGACATCCAGACATCCGGACATCCAAACATTGGGACATTTGGATATTGGGACATCAAGACATTGGGACTTCCAGACATCAAGACAAGAAGACAATTTGAATGTCATCCTTATCCAAGAGAGGCGCCACATCCCATTTATTTTTTTTCATCATCCATTTCAATTTCAAGGAGGCCCCATTTAAGAGGAGTAAAGCAGAAGGACACTGCTTCTTATCTGAGACCCCCCCTCATTCTCTCTTGTCGCCCACTCTAGATGACACCCACCCATGATTCATTCAAGATTTAAATGGGAGGAAGAGTCCATGATAAGTGGAGTTATCTTCTATCTACATCCAAAATTCAAAGGGAGGAGTTATCTTCTATCTACTTTCAAATTCAAAGGAGGAGATATTTCATCCAAATTCAAATTCAAATGAAGGATTCAAACCTTTGAAGCTATTTTTTATCCCTTGTTGTCAATCAAGAAGAATTCAAAAAATCAGATTGAGAAGGATTTGCACCAAATGAGAAGAAGATTAGCACCCCATCTCCATTTATCGCACATTTTTTTATGAAGTCACCCAAGCCATGAAAAAAAGGGATTTAAATTCAAGGAAGAAGCCAAGAAGCCAAGGAGTATTTAAATTTAAATGTAATTTTAATTCAAAGGAGTCTTATGATATCTTCATGTGTGAAGAACCCTATAAATAGGACCCCATATCCCTTGTAATTGAATTATTGACTCATGAAATGAAATGCTATAATTTTTCTTCCACAAAGCTGGGTTAGGCTTTAGTGATTTTCTTTAAGGATGGGGAGGTCCTTAAGAGCTCAAGGCGGGGTGGTCCTTGAGAGCTCAAGGCGATGAGGTCCTTGAGTGGAGGTTCTGCCAGATTCCACAAACTGCTACCGATCTTCTTCAAACTCTACGCAACCAACCCTTTTCTTTTTCCATTTTGAACCGATTTACTTCATTCTTAAAGTTTTGTTTGCTGCCTTCTCTGTAGATCCCAAGTGTTCAAGGACTTTAGAGGATGGATCCTTTGCTTTCGAACCGAGATCTGATGGTAGATCTGAAATCTGGAGTCCCGATCTTCATCCTGCTGCGAGATCTAAGCGACCAAGCAGCCGATTGATGCAGAACAAATAAAGGGATGCGATGCGAAAGTAAATTAAGATTAACTAATTTTTTTGTTGTTTTTATATGTTTGTAGAAGTTGGCTTCAAATCAAAGAAAAGTTAACCTAACATTGAAAGATACTAATATGATAATTGAAAGCACAATTTTAAGGAAACTAAATTATCATAGTAGTTCAGAAGCAACGGATCGCTGGGGGTTGAGAAAGTCCCAGACCTAGGGTTTCGCTCCGAACTTTCAACAGAACAGAAATAAAGAGAAGAGATGGTTTACCTAACCAGACAATGATCTTCACAGATTTTGGTGGAAGAACTCTCCCGAGCAGATTGTTGGATCCTCGGATTCAGATATCTTCGCAATGGACCCTCCAATACTGGTCCTTTGGCGGGTTGGCTTCTCCTGAACTCAAGATCTGGAAGAGAAGAAAAACAATTGATGGAATCAGAGAGTCAAGGGAAAAATTTACCAGGTTGATGAACTTGAAGATTGAAATTGCTGAAAACTGGATTCTCCTGGAAGCTGATGTGATTTTCCTTGGAACTTGCTCTGGATCTGAAGTAGCCGGACTGGATCTGGATGAAGGTGGACGGCCTGGACTTGTAGAGAGAGAGATGCCGTGGGAGATGGAAGGAGCTAGGGTTTGATGGATTGAAAATAATGAAGGGCGGCTAGGGTTTTGGATTTTTAAGTGGCTAACCTAGGGTTTTGGATAAAGATGGAGATCTCTCACCTCCTCAAGGCTCCAATGGAACCCGGATTACCCCCTCACGGAGCTCAACACTTAAAATAGTGCGGAAGAAGAGAAACATAGGTTACTCAACACAAGAGAATAGCAAAAATAATTTTTCTTCATTGATTTTTCAAAGTTACAAAGAGAGGTCTATTATATAGACCTAAAATTTTCTCCAAGTTTGTACAAATTCCCATGTGGGACTAAACTCCTCCAACCTCTAGATAAGGTAGAAAACCTCCTCTCTTGGTCGACCAAGAATTCAAAAAATTTGGGACGGCCATAAAGGATTTTTTTTGTTTTGGAATTTTTTTTTTTTTTTTTTTTTTATGGTGCCTTCTTTGGAGTTGGATTTGGATTTGGAGTCCTCTTCTCCTTATGGCATTTCTTCTTTTCTTCCACTCCAAGTTAAGCTCTTTGATTTTGATTTGAACTTCAATTAGGAGTAGGTTGGATGTCCTTCTTTGATTTTTTCTCCAAGAGAAGTCCCTTTCCTTCTTTGCTTAGACAAAATTGGCAGGTATGGGCGCCTCCTTTAAATTGGCTTCCAATTTGATTTTTTTCTTCTTTGGATGTGGGGACCATGACACTGGGATGCCTCTGTGACACCTCCTGGACCCTGGCGTGTGCTCGGAGTGTGGCTGGGCGTGTGGCTTGGAGTGTGGCCTCCACTTGCTTAGACCTTGATTTGATTGGAAGACAAATATGGCACCATTTTGGATAAAATTGAAACCACATCGGGACTTGCACCGAGTCAACATGACTCAACAAAATTTAAATGGTGACTCAAGAAATAAATAAAAATAAATAAACTGGTTGACCAGGTCAACCTTTATTACAAACCCTAATTTCTCGGGCAATGTCAATCAGAGATCCAAATGGAGCTCTGAAGTCTTCTTATGAGTCTGGTGCCCGCACCAATTCTCCCGGGGTGGGAGGAACTCGACCCTGTCGAGTAAGGCTCAAGTTGGCTCTGGTATCTCTCCAAGAGGTCTGGGTCCAATTCTTGTAATTCTTCTCGGGAGATCCAAGAGTCATCAGAATCTGGCCTTCCTTGCCAGCGGACCAGGTACCTTTGGTATCCTCGATTACGAGTAGAGATAACCTGATCATCCAGGATCTTTTCAATCTGCTCTTTCCTCACAGGCCAGTTTGTTGGTGGACACACAGGGTCGGGATCACTCTCAATGATAGGGTTAGGCTCAAAAGGCTCACTAGGAATCACAGATGGCTCCCTGTACTCTACTAAGTCTGTAATGTTGAAAGTAGAGCTAATGCCTAGTTCTGGAGGCAACTCGAGCACATAGTCATTGGATCCTACTCTCTTTACCACTCTAAATGGTCCAGCTCCCCTAGCATGTAACTTTCTAACGGTTCCAGGAGAAAACCGTTCAGGCCTTAACCTAATCATCACATAGTCTCCCTCAACTAAAGATTTGACTCGCCTTTGAGTATCAGCCAACTTCTTATAAGTTTCATTACTTAAATTTATTTTGGCATGAATTTCTTTATGCAAGTCTTTTACATGCTGTGCAAAATTCTCAGCAGACTCGGAGACTCGAGTGTGGACAGGTAAAGGGACTAGGTCAAGAGGTGTGTGAGGTTTGTACCCATGTACAATTTCAAATGGACTCTTACCCGTAGACCTATTGACCGAGTCATTGTACGCAAATTCTGCCCTTGGTAGGTATAAATCCCAATTTTTGGTGTTTTCACCAACAAGACATCTCAGCAGATTTCCTAGGCTACGGTTCACTACTTCAGTTTGGCCATCAGTTTGGGGATGATAGGCAGTTGAAAACTTAAGTTTTGTCCCTAACTTATGCCAAAGGGTCTTCCAAAAGTAACTGGTGAACCGGACATCCCTATCTGAAACGATTGTCTTAGGTAGGCCATGGAGTCTAACTATCTTATTGAAGAAAAGTGTGGCTACCTTAGACGCATCAAAGGTTTGGGAACAAGGCAAGAAGTGGGCCATTTTAGAGAATCGATCGACTACGACACAGATAGAATCATGTCTCCTCTGGGTCTTAGGTAAACCTAACACAAAATCCATACTCACATCTTGCCAAGGACGATCTGGGACAGGGAGTGGGGTATAAAGGCCAGTGTTTTGTTTTCACTGTTTGGCAACAGTGCAGGTTCGACATCTAGCTACAATATTAGCTACATCCCTTTTCAAGCTAGGCCAGAAAAAGTGGTCTTCAATAGCTAGAATGGTCTTGTCTATTCCAAAATGGCCGGCTAAACCTCCAGCATGGATTTCCCAAATCAAAAATTCCCTAAGAGAAGTTCTAGGGATGCAAAGCCTATTTTTGAAGAACAAAAAACCATCTACAAGGGTATAATCCTGGTGATTACTAGATGGTCCTTGAACTAGATCCTGATACACAATTGTGAAATCCGGACAAGACTCATATTCCTCTTTGATTTGCTCAAACCCTATGACCTCAGTTCTAACAGAAGTTAATAACAGAGATCGGCGACTAAGGGCATCAGCTACCTTATTCTCAACTCCAGCCTTATGTTTCAGGACAAAAGTATAGGACTGGATATATTCTACCCACTTAGCATGCCTAGGGTTAAGCTTCTTTTGGGAGTTCAGAAATCTAAGAGCCTCATGGTCCGAAAATAGTACAAATTCCTGCGGTAGCAAATAAAGTCTCCAGTAACGCAAAGCTTGCACCACCGCATAAAATTCCTTATCATAGGTAGAATACCTAAGCTTAGCATCATTAAGTTTTTCACTAAAGAATGCTATGGGATGATTCTCTTGGCTTAGGACTCCACCTATTCCTACACCTGAAGCATCACAGGCAACCTCAAATACTTTAGAAAAATCGGGTAATCTCAGAATGGGTGCCTGGGTCATTTTATCCTTAAAATCTAGGAAGGCTTTATGGGCTGACTTAGTCCAATGAAATTCTCCCTTCCTAATACAATCAGTGTTAGGAGCAGCTAAAGTACTAAACCCCTTGATGAATCGCCTATAGAAGGTAGCCAAGCCGTGGAAACTTCTAACTTCATGCACATTGGTTGGCTCTGGCCAGTCTACTATGGACCTAATCTTCTCAGGATCGGCCGCCACGCCGTCAGGGGTTACTACAAAACCAAGAAAGATAACTCTACTAGTCATGAATTCACACTTCTTAAGATTACCGTAGAGTCTATCATTCCTCAAAACTTGGCAGACTGCTCTAAGGTGGCCTAGGTGATCTGCTGGGGTCTTACTATAGATCAGGATGTCATCAAAATAGACCACCACAAATTTTCCTATGAAAGCTCTAAGTACCTGGGTCATAATTCTCATGAAAGTACTAGGGGCATTGGACAACCCAAAAGGCATAACAACCCATTCATAAAGACCATCCTTAGTTTTGAAAGCAGTTTTCCATTCATCCCCGGGTCTAATCCTAACCTGATGATAGCCGCTTTTGAGATCAATCTTAGAAAAAACCATTGCACCAGCCATCATATCAAGCATGTCATCTAGTCTAGGGATGGGAAACCTATATTTGATTGTAATTTTATTGATGGCACGACTGTCAACACACATCCTCCACGTGCCATCTTTCTTTGGGGTCAGTAAAGCTGGGACTGCACAAGGGCTAAGACTTTCTCTAATAAACCCCTTCCTCAATAATTCTCCAACCTGCTTTTGCAGTTCTTCATGCTCAGATGGATTCATCCTGTAATGGGGAAAGTTGGGCAAAGTCACTCCTGGGATTAGATCTATGGCATGCTGGATATCCCTAAGAGGTGGAAGGTGGTCTGGCAAATCCTCGGGAAAGACATCCTCAAATTCTTTTAACACAGGTTTAACTTCTTGAGGAGGTTCTGAGGGTTCTGAAGTTCTAAGTTCCTTAGCAGTCAACATCCAGATGGGTGAACCACTATGAATTTCTTGTTCTAGATCCTTAGCACTGATTAGGTTCACTCCAGTTTTCATCTCCTTAACCTTACCGGCTCCTTTAGTTACCTTGTCCTTAGGGGGAACTGAATGGATCGTAATCTTCTTCCCATTGAAACTAAAGACACAGGTATTGGATTTTCCTAAGAGGGTGGCATCATGATCATACAACCAAGGTCTTCCGAGAATTATTCTGCTCACCCCCATGGGTAAGACATCGCACCAAATCTTTTCGTGATAAGATTGCATTTGGATTTGGACTTGACATCTAAACTGGATGGGTATGGAGGTAGAATCTACCCAAGAAACCTTATAGGGGTTGGGATGGGGAACTGGGATTAAGCCTAACATCTTGACAGTGCTAGTAGAGATGGCATTTACACAGCTCCCACTATCTATGATGATCTTACATACCTTATCCCCTAATTTAAGAAAAGTCTGTAGGATGTTAGTCCTACGCCAATCCTCTTGAACTAGATTCTGGGATAGGATGCATCTTACAACTCCTAATTGGTCAGATTCATTGGGTTCCTCCTCTCCTTCATACTCCTCAACCAAATTCATTCCGGCCTCATAAACTTCTTCTTCAAATTCCTCACTGGGCTCGGAATTATCATTCTCTCCCTCTTCTATGTAAAGGGATCTACGTGGGCACTGGCTAGCAACATGACCTACCTTATGACACTTGAAACAGGCTATGGCAGTACACTGACTGGAAATATGACTTGGTTTCTGACACTTAAAACAGGTGATATTTGAACTAGGGGTTCTCTGGGTGTCAGGTGCCTTACCTTTGTCCATGGGCCTAGGGGTAGAAGTACCCTGAAAAGGTTTACTAGGGATAACTTGGCAAGGTCCATTCCTTGGGATTGGGGCACTAACCCTAGAAGGTATAGGTCCTCTCTGAAATTTCTCAGTGTTCAGTGCAATCTGGTAGGCTTGGTCTAGATCAGTAACCTCTCTCAGAAATAGTTCTCTCTTGATATCTTCCCTCAGTCCAGCCCTAAATCTAGACAAAGTGACTTCGTGGGCTTCACTCACATCACATCTCATTAGGTATTCATCAAAAGTAGCTATGTAGTCTGAGACAGATCGGTTTCCTTGTTTCAGGTTTTGCCATTGGTCTAACAGGTTTTGCTGGTATGAAATGGGTAGGTATTTATCTCTCAGTTTTTCTTTCATACCCTGCCAAGTGGTTATGGGCTCAACATTCCGTCTCCTAGTGGTTAGCTCAATGTTCCCCCAGTATAACCTAGCTTGACGCACTAATTTCATCTTGGCAAACTTGTATTTCCTCTCCTCAGACATAGCATACCACTCAAAGTATTGGTCCATCTCACCCTCCCAATCAGAATACACCTTAGGGTTCAGACTACCATCAAAAGTGGGTGCATCTAATTTGATGTTCCTGATGAACCTATCATCTCTATCTTCAGGCTCTGGGTCAGGCCTCCTATGATTAGGTTCAGGATCTCTATATAAAGGCCTTCTAGCTCTTGATGTGGGTGAGGTTGAGGCACATTAAAATCGGGGTCAGGAGTCCAATTCCGATGTCTAGGTTCTTCAAGTACTTGGACTCGGTCCCTAAGTTGGGTAAGATCCTCATGAATTTGTGCGCTAAACTGGGCCACAGTGTTTGTCATATCCTGATTCATTTTAGCCATACTTTCAGTAAGAGTTCTGATCATGGCCTCTAAATCAGGTTGGGTTTGACCAGGTTGATATGGCACTCCGTTTCTGGTAGACATGATGATTCAAGCAAGCACACAAAATGAGACTAGACTAAATCGACTACTAGATCACTAGACCTAGAGTCCAAACTAGATGCCCAATCAGAGTGGCAAGCTAGCCTGTAGTAACTCAGGACTCAGCCAGGCAGGTGTAAGGGGAGTGTTAGGTCCCTGATTGCCAATCCTAGACACCAATCAGTGATTGGCCAGGTAGGCGGACCAGCACACAAGCCCTTCGGGAATGGATCCCTGAACCACCGTTCTAGACACTGAGTGCTAAGCACACACAGAATAACTCGGCAAACTGACTCAACACTAGCCTAGACCCGACCAATTGGTGTCCCTAGCCCACTAGGGCAAATTAGGTCTAACTGATTTTAAATTAGGTCTAGGTTCGAATGATTGGATGGTGGTTTTGGGCTAAGGAGAGGTAATCAACTCCTCCCCTTATCTTAGATGCTCAATTGCCCTTAAGTAAATTATGAGATGATCACTCCAAAAAGAATTGAATTGCAGAACACAAAAAACAGAGTTATTGTATTTTAATGCTCAGGATTTTTACCGAAACCAATAAATCACAGAAAAATTATAAAAATAGGATCAATTATACTGGTTTCAACGAAGCAAAAATCATGCAATTCTGAGTTTTATGCAGGGAGAAATAATTCAGATAACAGGGCAATTATGGGCTGCAACTAGATTGTCTTCCCCGTTTATAATCCCTGCTACGAAGTTATAACCCAATGGATCCCCTACACGCCCTAGGAACACCCCGTGGAATGGGAGGAGGAGGCTTGTGCCTCGCTTAGTTCCTAGGACCAGACGTCCTGGGGAGTCTACTTCGAGCAGACAAAATAAAAAGAGAAAACAATCGAAACAAGCAAGCAAGCAAATCAGAAACCCTAGACTGGGCTCTGATACCAAAAAATGATGCAGCACGAAAGCTCTGATACCAAAAAATGATGCAGAACAAATAAAGGGATGCGATGCGGAAGTAAATTAAGATTAACTAATTTTTTTGTTGTTTTTATATGTTTGTAGAAGTTGGCTTCAAATCAAAGAAAAGTTAACCTAACATTGAAAGATACTAATATGATAATTGAAAGCACAATTTTAAGAAACTAAATTATCAGAGTAGTTCAGAAGCAACGGATCGCTGGGGGTTGAGAAACTCCCAGACCTAGGGTTTCGCTCCGAACTTTCAACAGAACAGAAATAAAGAGAAGAGATGGTTTACCTAACCAGACAATGATCTTCACAGATTTTGGTGGAAGAACTTTCCCGAGCAGATTGTTGGATCCTCGGATTCAGATATCTTCGCAATGGACCCTCCAATACTGGTCCTTTGGCGGGTTGGCTTCTCCTGAACTCAAGATCTGGAAGAGAAGAAAAATAATTGATGGAATCAGAGAGTCAAGGGAAAAATTTACCAGGTTGATGAACTTGAAGATTGAAATTGCTGAAAACTGGATTCTCCTAGAAGCTGATGTGATTTTCCTTGGAACTTGCTCTGGATCTGAAGTAGCCGGACTGGATCTGGATGAAGGTGGACGGCCTGGACTTGTAGAGAGAGAGATGCCGTGGGAGATGGAAGGAGCTAGGGTTTGATGGATTGAAAATAATGAAGGGCGGCTAGGGTTTTGGATTTTTAAGTGGCTAACCTAGGGTTTTGGATAAAGATGGAGATCTCTCACCTCCTCAAGGCTCCAATGGAACCCGGATTACCCCTCACGGAGCTCAACACTTAGAATAGTGCGGAAGAAGAGAAACCTAGGTTACTCAACACAAGAGAATAGCAAAAATAATTTTTCTTCATTGATTTTCAAAGTTACAAAGAGAGGTCTATTATATAGACCTAAAATTTTCTCCAAGTTTGTACAAATTCCCATGTGGGACTAAACTCCTCCAACCTCTAGATTAGGTAGAAAACCTCCTCTCTTGGTCGACCAAGAATTCAAAAAAATTTGGGATGGCCATAAAGAATTTTTTTTTTTTGGAATTTTTTTTTTTTTTTTTTATGGTGCCTTCTTTGGAGTTGGATTTGGATTTGGAGTCCTCTTCTCCTTATGGCATTTCTTCTTTTCTTCCACTCCAAGTTAAGCTCTTTGATTTTGATTTGAGCTTCAATTAGGAGTAGGTTGGATGTCCTTCTTTGATTTTTTCTCCAAGAGAAGTCCCTTTCCTTCTTTGCTTAGACAAAATTGGCAGGTATGGGCGCCTCCTTTAAATTGGCTTCCAATTTGATTTTTTTCTTCTTTGGATGTGGGGACCATGACACTGGGATGCCTCTGTGGCGCCTCCTGGACCCTGGCGTGTGCTTGGAGTGTGGCTGGGCGTGTGGCTTGGAGTGTGGCCTCCACTTGCTTGGACCTTGATTTGATTGGAAGACAAATGTGGCACCATTTTGGATAAAATTGAAACCACATCGGGACTTGCACCGAGTCAACATGACTCAACAAAATTTAAATGGTGACTCAAGAAATAAATAAAAATAAATAAACTGGTTGACCAGGTCAACCTTTATTACAAACCCTAATTTCTCGGGCAATGTCAATCAGAGATCCAAATGGAGCTCTGAAGTCTTCTTATGAGTCTGGTGCCCGCACCACCGATCTATCCCGAGTCAAAGAGAATCTCCATTGGGGTAAGCAACCAATCATTTCTCATTAGATTTTGTAGTTGAAGCATGGAATAGCCTAATCTTAGATGGTTTTCTAGCCGTTGGGTCCTTATTCTTTATAGCTTGCGGATCAGATTGCGAGTAAGTAGTTTGTTACTTTCTTTAATTTCTTTAGTCTGTTATGCTTAGTTGCTTACTGCTATGATCTTTGTTCTTTAAAACATCTTAGACTAAAATTAGATCATCTTATATCGTATCGCATCGTTTCGCATCAGTATGACCTTAAGATTTGAACATTGGTCTATGGGTGACATATGGTCAAATTGAAGAATGGGGAATTTGGTCATCGTAAGTGCAAGTTTTTCAAGAAAGGAAGACTTAGTCAGTTCCAGAAAAAGGTCATCAGCTAGGGTTAGATGAATGAACCCTTTATAAGGAAACTGAATGAGGTCTCGGGTAAGGTACTAGAGTTGTTCTCCTCGAAGTCTTCTCCTTCATATTCATCTACCAAACTCATGTCAGCCTCATATACTTCTATAATGGATTCTAATTCTTCCTTCTTTAATTGTTCTTTCAGTATGGCTTCATTCTAGTCAACTAATCTTAGGTCGGCCATACCTAATTCCTTCTCAATGTCATCCTTCTGGGTTGGAGGTGATATAGATGAGGGTTGATCAACAAAAGTCTAGTTCACACTAGGTGTCGAACTAATGGGGATTTGATTCAAGCTGGTAAAGGTCGGATTTAGGTCCAAAGTACTTGATCTAGCATGCCTCAAGGACCTCTCATTGTTTTGGGCTACTCGGTAGGCTTGCTCCAAACTATAGATATTATGTCTAAACAATTCTCTCCAAATATCTTTTCTCAAACCTTCTTTAAATCGAATTACGATATCATATAGATCCAAATTCATAATATAGCACATTAGATGCTCAAATCTATCAATATAATTACTGACTGATCCATTACCTTGGGTCAACCTCTCTAAGTGGTCTAGGAGATTTTGTTGGTAGGATGCAGGGATATACCTTTCACAAAGCTTGCTCTTCATTCCTTTCCAGGTCCTAATGGGTTCTTGTCTCTCATATGCCATCCTTCCCTGAACATTGTGCCAATAAGACTTGGCTTGACCCTATAGATGCACTCGTGCAAACCTAACCTTTCCATCCTCAGATATTTCATTCCACTTAAGATAATCATCCATATCTTCCTCCCAGGCAATGTAAACCCAAGAATCAAGACTGCCTCGAAATGAGGGAGCTTCTGTCCTAATGTTCCTAATGGGTCTTTCCTCTGATTCAACCAAGTATGGGTATGGGCTTCTAGGGCTAGGCTCAAAGGCAAAATCATGATAATAGGCTCTTGGATCAAGGGTATTAGGCCTAGAGGATTTGAATTTAGCATGGACCTTGCGGGCTTCTGCCCATGCCTCCGCTTGGGCCATCTTTTGGTTCAATTGGACCAAGGAAAGGTAATGACCTCCTTCCCTTGTCTTATGATATTGTCACCCTTAAGTCAATTATGTAGATGATGGCATACACATGAACCTAATGAAATGTATTTATGTTCCTTTTTTTATGTTTAATATATATTAACAAATTATAAGATGCTGAAATTAAATAATATGAACCTAAAGTACAAAATTAGACTATATAGAAATGAAAGTATGATGAAATGAACTTGCTGAAAATTCAGAGAAGAATTGTTCTTAGATAGTAATCAGGCATGTAAAAACTTTACAAACTGAAATAATATCTATGAAAAATCTGAAAAATACTATCAATTATGTGAAGTCCAGAAAAAGAAAAATCGATAAATTTAATGAATTCTACCAGCAGAAACAACTAAAACAACAGACCATGTACTGAGTTGGGCAAGATGCCAAATTTTAAAGATGCCGAAATCTAATGAGGCAAATTTTTTTTTTTAGAATTAAAATACCTATCTTCTTGCTTTCTTCTTCAAGGGTCAATCACACCGGCACCCCTACACACCATAGGATATCCTCTTTGAATGGGATGTGAGGGTCTTGCAGCCCTACTTTTTTCTATGACCGGACGGCCATGGTGAAGCACCCGATCCGAGTACTTAAGAAGAAACTAAGTCCTAACCATGCTCTGATACTAGAAATAGTGTAGGATACTATGCTAAGATGGATGAGATGCATGCAAGTGATTTTTCTTTCTATTGTTTTAAGTTTTTAATAAGTTTACTGATTTTCGAAAGTCAAGTGGAGAATATAACTAGTGATTCTGTAAGAACAAGAAATTTCTAGCATGCAAATATAGCCCCTAAACAAAGATAAAGAGAGGACCCTGGGATTGAGAAATCCCAATAGGACTTAGCTCTAGATCAATACCTAGTTAGAAGATTAGAGAGTGCAAACCATTAAGACTATGATGCGCCCGATGCCGGGTTTGTTCTTCTCACGAATGCAGCCTGGAAGATCAAGACTTCGATCCTATGAATTCACCAGCTTTTCATCTGATGTTCTTGAAGGCATGGAAGACTGACTCCTCTATCCATGTCACCTGGAAGACCTGCGAGCAACCAAGTGAAGGGGTTAGAAAATAGCAAGAAGAAGGTATAAGAAAGTAAAAGTGATGGGGAAAAAGAGTTGAGGATGGAGGTCGAGAAGGGCTCTTCTCGTTGGGAATCCAGGTGGATCTTCCAGGGGGTGTCCAAACTTGAAGATGGATTGTTGGCTTGTGAAGGAAGAAGGTAACTAAGGGCTTCTCTGATGGGGACCAAGAGCCTATTTTATTTTATTTTATTTGAGTCCATTAGTCCTGTGTCACTTGAGTCAAAGTAAGCTAATTGAGTCCTATAATAAAGTGAGACAATTGAGTCCAGTTGAGTTCACTTAGTCAAGTCCAGTCATTTTTAGTTCAATCAAGTTTGATCGAGTCCATTCAAGTTATATTCAAGAGGAGAGTCAGTAGACCAGGAGATTCACCAGTTCCCCCTAACCAGAGCTAGCCTTCATGCACCTGGGCCCTTTCATGCCACCAGGCCCGCAAGAGAGAGCTCCAGTCCAAGACAAAGGCCCATTGTTGACTAGGTCCACCAGGATTTCTTGGCCCACAAGTCAGGGTTTCTTAGCCCTCAAGTCATGTACCTTGGGGTGAATCTATAAATACCGCCCCTCCCCTCTTGATGAAGTCTCTTTTTTCTCATGAATACAACTTAAAATTGAAAGTTATTTTTGTCTGAGTTTTTTCTCCGGATTGGAGTGGGTGTGATGCCTGTGTTCCCTATTTCTGAGTGCAAGCCCTAATCTCTTGGTGACTTCTATGCTCACTAGCGATCCCCCACATCCCGTCCCACATCAACTTGGTATCAGAGCCTAGAGGATTAGGGTTTCTCTTCTTCCTCCCCGGCTCCATCTCTTTCCTCTCATCCAGATCCATCCCTGTTGCATAATCCCTGCCTCCTCTCTCTTTCTCTTTTGTGTTTTTTTTCCTGTTCTTCAGAATTTTATTTGGATTGAGGGAGAGGAGGAGATGAAGTGAAGGGGGAGAAGAACATCATCCATGTCTGAAGCTGCGACGAACTGGAGTGCGTCACCATCCCCGATGGCGGTGCTGCCTCAAACGCCCCTCCCCCTCCCCTCGACAAGTCCCGTGCCAAGGCCCAAGCCACCACCGCCACCCTCTCTGACCCCAGCCTTGGCCACGCGGTAGGCCGTAGCATCCCGTCCGCCCCCCTCATTTAGGCCTAGCCTGGCCTTGTTGGCCATGTCCGCGGCATCGGAGGCCCTGCCCCTGGCATGATGTAGCCCTAGTTCTCCACCCCACCAGTCTCCTACCCACAGGTTGTCCATCCCCTGCATATGCCCGGCTTTCCCCCATCTCCCATGGGCCCACCACCCCTCAGATCATGCACGGTCCGCCACCACCACCGAGGCCTGTCATGTCGGCTCCTCCACCCCCCAGACCTGGGATGCCTGCAGGTGGGCTGTTTGCCCTGCCGAGACCTGGGATGCCCCCCCACCACTGCTCGCACCCCCATCACCGCCGAGCACCATCGCCCCCGTGCCATCCACCAGAAGCATCTCCCCGAGTTGCCGTCTCCTCCCCAGCATCGCCACCAGCGAAGCTCACCAGACTTCCCTCCCCCTCCGCGAGCCTCCCCTATTTTCCGGTGTTGGTTCATGGAGAAGGGGTGCTGCAGTGCACGAACATGAAGGAAAATGCCCTTCACTATTGTCGACTTCAACCTGCATGATTTTTGAAGCTGCATGATTCCCAGAGTAGCATGGATTTCAGCACTGCATGGCTTCAAAAGTTGCACAACTTTTAGAGCAAAGATGATTAAAAAAAAGAAGGTGAAAAAAAAATTAAACCTAGCCTCTTTGCTTTGATTTGATTAGTTTTGGTTCCATCAAACCCCCACTGAGCCAGACTCGATGGAGTCGAATTCTCCCCACCGCAGGGGAATGATAGGGACCAAGAGCCTATTTTATTTTATTTTATTTGAGTCCATTAGTCCTGTGTCACTTGAGTCAAAATGAGCCAATTAAGTCTTGTAATAAAGTGAGACAACAGAGTCCAGTTGAGTTCACTTAGTCAGGTCCAGTCATTTTTAGTTCAGTCAAGTTCGATCAAGTCTATTCAAGTTATGTTCAAGAAAAGAGTCAGCAGACCAGGAGATTCACCAGGCCCCCCCAACCAGAGCTGGCCTTCATGCACCTGGGCCCTTTCATGCCACCAGGCCCGCAAGAGAGAGCTCCAGTCCAAGATAAAGGCCCACTGTTGACCAGGTCCACTAGGATTTTTTGGTCTACAAGTCAGGGTTTTCTAGCCCTCAAGTCATGTACCCTGAGGTGAATCTATAAATGCCGGCCCTCCTCTCTTATATGAAGTATCCTTTTTCTCATGAATACAACTAAAAATTGAAAGTTATTTTTGTCTGAGTTTTTTCTCCGAATTGGAGTGGATGTGATGTCCATGTTTCCTGTTCCTGAGTGTAAGCCCTAATCCCCTGGTGACTTCTATGCTCGCCAGCGATCCCCCGCTTCTCGTCCCGCATCAACTGAATTATAAATTTTTGAGAAAAGAGTATTCTTGGTTCTGCCTTCGTTAGGAGTGGGCATGAGGCCCGTCTTTTCTTCACCTGCGGGTGTCGAGGGATGTGAGACCCCACTACCTTCGCTTTCGAGCGTCGAGGGGCTTAAGGCCCTAGTTATCTTCTTTCTTGCTGAGTCCCCTCTATGATCTTGGAGCTTCTCCTTCACGGCCCCAGCTAGCGATTTAGGTGGGATGCCCTAGGCTCCGCATGTAGTGAGATGGGTGGGACGCCCTAGACTGCATGCAGTGGGGTGGGTGGGATGCCCTAAAGGTGCGACATCTCTCCATGAAGGTAAGTCCCAGGTTCATAGAGTATCCATCTTTCTTGCCCCCACATATATTTTCTACCTTCTTGACCCTAATCACAAGAGACTTCTCAGCTCTCCAACGATCCTCCTAGCCCTCCCTTTTTCGCATCACTCTCACCCCTCGATGTTCCAAAGGATAAAGGCACTCTCTCACAGAGTTCATAGTCTAAGAAGACAAGGACTAAAGGAAGAAGAACTTCTCAAAAATTTTCATTCATCAAAATTATCTTTACAAGAGGACTAGGGTCCCTTTTATAAGCACCCAAGTTCTCATTCAAATTTGAAAGAAAGTTTGCAAGACTTGATTTGGGGAGGAGACAAAGGTGGGTTGTCTTCATGAGTCAAGGGGCATCCATTTGAAATTTGAAAATTCTCCTTCATGAAGCCTTGGCCGACTTTGACTTGGTTTGCTCTTAGGTGGAATGGCTTAATTTGGGAGAGTGATGAGAGGATGTTGTCTTCAAGAATCAAGGGGGCACCCATTTGAAATTTGAATCCTTTCTTCATGACACCTTGCCTTGGTGGAAATGCTTGATTCGAGGAGGGAAGAGAGGAAGGTTGTCTCCATTTGAATTTTGAACTCCTTGTTGTCGATCATGATCTTTGGAGAGGCTTGATATATGGAGTGAGCTGGGGATGTTGTTGGTTTGGATCAAGGAGAGGTTTAATGGGTGTCCACATGTCATTTGAATTTGAATTTTTAGCTTGTCTTGGTCACCCAAGGTGCTTGATGAAGTGGCACCTCCCATGCCATGTGGAATTGATGATGTGGCACTTTATGAGCTGAAGTGGTGCCTCCCGTGCCATGTGGCACTGATGATGTAGCACTCCTCATGAGTTGGCACTCCTAACCTAGCGTGGAGAGGTGGCTTGACTCATCTCCAATTGGGCTTGACTTGATTGCCCACTTGTGAACCCATCTTCAAACTAGCTTGAGCCCATCTTCAAATTGACTTGAGCTTGTGAACCGATTCAGCTAGTTACAGGACCAATTGATCTTAACTTGACCAAATTGGCCAAATTACAAGACTATACCAAAAATTGAAACCAACTAGATACTAATTATATGACTCGAAAGCAAATTACTCAGGCTTTAAGCCTTATTACAGGACCCAAAAGACTTAGAAACCCTAATCAGAGATCCATAGAGGGTTGAGGAGTCTTTGTCTTATCTCGGTGCCCACACCATAAGAGAACCCAATTATAGAGCCCAGTCCTAAAATTCATGAACTAGAGAAATTTATTAAGGACCCGATTTCTTTAAATCAGTGCCCTCAGGATGAAGTCACTCCTTTGATCCCAATTGAAGACCTCTTCCCTGAAATTAATAACCCATTATTCCATGAGGTAGACCCTATAGATATCCCTCAACCCTGTAAGGTCAACCTCATTAGTTTAGGACTAATCTTTGAAACCTCTTCTTATATCCTGTTCTATCCGATCAACCCCGAACCCTCTTCTTATTTTCTACCCTACCAGGCTAACTCTGAATCCACCTCTTATTTTTTGTCCTTTCCTGAAACTTCTTATATTTTTCTAACCATTAGATTGCATTTTATAGAAGTTAGCATGTTGCATACATTCATTAAGCATGTCATATTTGCATCTTACTTCTGAAGGACCCTATGGCATCTGTTGGGAGTGCATGCCAAGTTCTCATTTGCATGTCACCTACTTGACCAAGGGCCAAACCCACAGTTGTAGCTTAGGGTTTAGTCTAGTTTGCATATCAATAAGTGTTGGCATGAGTCATTTGCCCGTATTAGGTGTTATGAGTTTTTGCACTGCATGATTAGAGATTTGTATAAGGAATTGGCCATAAGATTAATATAAGCAATAATTTTTATAAAAACATGGTTAATTCCTGAAAAAAGTCCAAGTGTTCGCTAAGAAAATCTTGTGATGAATAGGCTACATACCTATAGAGCTGGATACTTCAAAGTGATAAAGAAAGTTGGACCTGGTGCTTGAGTTACCACCTAATTAGGCATTAAGCTCAACCTTCAATATCTCAGACTTAATTGAGTATAGGGAGCCAGCAATTATACCCAATGAGCCTATTAAGCCTGACCCTTTACATGAGAGCGAACCCATCCCTCGGTGTACTAAACTAACTTGTGAGAGAAAAAGATTGAGCGTATCCTGGACGACCAAGCCATTAGTACCCGAAACAAAGGCTTCTAATGTTTTTGGTTCATTGGCAAGGTTGATCATAATCTAAGGACTCATGGATCACTCGAGAGGATCTGCAACATCTCAACCAAGACCTGTCAGAGTAGTACCAGAGCCAAATTGACCTTTACTTGACAGGGTCAAGTTCCTCCCATCCTAGGAGAATTGATGATGACATCAGGACCAGACCAAAATTTCAAGGTACCAATCTCTGATTCGTGTGTTGGTCAATTTTGTTGAGTCCTGTAATGAAGTCTAATTTTAAGTCCTATAATAAAGTAAGCGAGTTGAGTTCACTAAGTCAGTTGTAGCCCATTGTTTTAGTCCAATATGAGTCCTGTATTTTCCTTCAAGATAAGAACCAAGAAGAGAGTCACAAGACCAGGTGATTCACCAGGCCCTCCCCCAATCAGAACTGGATTCCATGCACCTGAACACCTACTCAGGCCTCCCCAGCAGAGGCACCCAAGTACCTGGGCCCTTTCATGCCACCAAGCCCATAAGAGAGCACCCCAGTCCATACATCAAGTAATGGCATCTCCCAAGCCCAGGAAAAAGAAGCCTTTGGCACCCAGCTCATGAGGAAGTGGCACCCCATATTCCTAGCCTTGGCACCCCAGCCCAATGCCTATTCATGTTGATGCCCCTCCCAAACTTTGACTCAGTCCAAGATTCCCAAGCTTTGACCCAGTCCAAGATGCCTAGGGTTTGACCACATCCAAGTAGATGTCTTCCAAGCCCAGTAAGGAGTCAAGGCCCTAGCCCAAAAGAGCTTTCTTGGCCTTCAAATCAGGGTTTCTTGACCCTCAAGTCATGTAACCTGGGTGGATCTATAAATACCCACCCCCTCCCCTCTTGTATGAATAATCTTTTCATGAATAAAATTTTAGGAATATTTTCTTGTCCAAGTGTTTCCTCCAATTGGAGTGGGTGTGAGACCCGAGTGCTTGCTTCTTGTGTGCGCAAAACCTAGCCCCCAGCAACCCTCTTTCCTACAATCCCTAGCCAACCACTACCCTTCTCTAAACCCTAAAACTCCTGCACCCCTGAGCCCTAGGCTGCCACCCCTCTATCCCTTCTTCCACCAAGCTACCTGCCCCTAATCACCAAAGCCCTTGGCCGCCCCTTCTTCTCTCTCTTCCAGGCATGCCCTGGCCTCCAGGCCACCAGGAGCTCCACCCCAGGTGCCCTTCATCAACCTTTGGCCACCCCTCTCTAGATCCAGATGCACTAAGCATCATCCCAGGCCACCAACACCCTACAGCCTCTCTTCCACCAAATCTTCTTTTTTCCATCCGATTTCTTATTTTTTCCTTAATTTACTTACCTAACTTGTGATGTTTGTAGGATCCCTCGAGAGAAATGGGCCTTGGATGAAGTCCTCTTTGCCCTCAAACCAATATGATAAAAAGCTGGTGGACCACGGGAAAGCAACTGCTTCATCCAGTCACTGATCCTAGTTGAGAGATCTCTTCTATGACTTTAAGAACATCATTGCCAGGTATGTAGATCCCATCCTATCTCACTTTTTTTGTTTTATTGAAGTTAAAGCATGTCCTAATAGGATTTCTTAGTCCTAGGATCCTAGTTTTCTTTTTCTCTTTGATTGTTTTTAGCATGTGGGTAGCATACTAACTGATACAAGATAACCCTAACCTAGTCTTAGCTATTTTTGAAAACTAAACCAAAATAAAACCTTAAAAAAAAATTGCTCTCTTTAATCTATTTTTTTCCCTCATGTTCATCCCTTCATGTCATGCATCATTAGTTAGATTCATCCCTCATCATTTCCCAGCTGACATCTCCGGATTGTGAGCAAGGAAGTTGAGTGCAGGGCTTCTGGAGTCTCCCTACTTAATTTGCCAAGCTATGAGTCAAGCGGTAGATGATGGGATTTCAGGGGTTTCCCAGTTAACATCTCTGAATTGTGAGTAAGGCTATTGAGTGCTGGGCTTCTGGAGTCTCCCTGCTTGATTTGCCAAGCTATGAGTCAAGCAATAAATGGTGGGATTTCAGGGATTTTCTAGCTAACATCTCCAGACTGTGAGTAAGGTAGTTGAATGCTGGGCTTTAGGAATCTTCTGACTTTGAGTGTGGGGCTTCATAAGTTTCCTAGTTTTTGAGTGTGGGGCTTCATAAATTTTCTGGCTTTAGGTGCGGAGCTTCATAAGTTTCTTGGCTTTGGGTGCAGGTCTTCGTAAGTTTCTCAGCTTTGAGTATGGGGCTTCACAAGATTCCTAACTTTTGAGTATGGGGCTTTGTAAGTTTCCTAGCCTTTGAGTGTAGGGCTTCATAAGTTTCCTGGCTTTGAGTGTGGGGCTTCTAAGTTTCCTGGCTATGAGTGTGAGGCTTCGTAAGTTTTCCATCTTTGAATGCGGGGTTTCATAAGTTTCCCGGCTTTAAGTGGGGGCTTTGTAAGTTTCCTGGCTTTGAGTGCGTGGCTTCGTAAGTTTTTTGGTTTTGGATGCAGGGCTTCATAAGTTTCCTGGCTTTGAGTACGGGGCTTCATAAGTCTCCTGGCTTTGAGTGCAGGGCATCATAAGTTTCTTGGCTTTTGAGTGTGGGGCTTCATAAGTTTCTCAGCTTTTGAGTGCAGGGCTTCATAAGTTTCCTGGCTTTTGAGTGCAGGGCTTCATAAGTTTTTTGACTTTGAGTGCGGGGCTTCATAAGTTTCCCAACTTTGGTTGTCGAACTTGGAGTCGGGCAAAGGAGTTCCTGCATAGGTGGAAGATAGTGTTGCACCAAAAAAAAACTTTAATAAGTAAGAGAAAACCTTACATTATTGGTGGTACATTCTCAGATTGTTGGCATTCCACGTTTGAGGGAATCGGTCACTATTAAGCATGGTGAGATAATAGGCTCTATTTGGTAAAGCCTCAATCACCTTATAGGGGCCTTCTTAGTTTGGGGATAGCTTGCCACATTTTCTTGGTTGGGATGCTTTTGCTCGCCCGAGTACCAGGTTGCCTGGGCAGAACGTCTTGGGCCTGACATAGGCATTGTAGTAGCGTGCCACTCATTGCCAATATGCTACCATCCAGAGTCAGGCTTTGTCCCTTGTCTCATCCAGAAGGTCCAGGTTGAGGACGAGGTGGGCCGGATTCTTTGCCTCATTGTATTGTTTCACCAGCAGCATAGGCATACCAGCCTCCATAGGAATTACAGCTTCTGAACCAAAGATAAGGTTAAAAGGAGTCTCACCTATTACCATTCAAGGCATGGTGTGGTAGGCCCATAGCACACTAGGGAGTTCTTCCGCCCATTGGCCCTTGGCCTCATCCAAGCTAGTGTGGAGCCCTTGCAAGATGGTTTGATTGGTTACCTCAACCTCCCCGTTGGTCTGAGGGTGGGCCACTGAATTGAAGTGATGGAAGACGTTGAGGTCGGTGCAGAACTCTTCAAAATCTTGGTTGTCAAACTGTCACTTATTGTTGGTGATGATCGAGTGCAAAAGTCTAAAATGGTATATGACCGACTTCCAGAAGAATGATCTGACCTTGGCCTCAGTGTCTGCACCAAGGGTTTGGCTTCGACCCATTTGGTGAAGTAGTCAATGGCTACAATCAAATACTTCCATTGGCCAGACACGGGAGGGAAGGGACCTAGGATGTCCATCTTCCACTAAGAGAATGGCCACGGGGCTGATAGCTAGAAGAGTGGAGTGGCCGGCTGATGCTGGATGTGAGCGTGACATTGGCAATCACCACATTTCCTCATAAAATCAGCGGTATCCTCTTGCATGGTCCCCTAGAAGTACCCTTGCTGGAGTGCTTTGTAAGCTAGCATCGTGCTCCCCACGTGATTCTCATAGGCACCTTCATGTATTTCTTAAAGCATGTAGGTGGCTTCTGAGGGTCTTAAGCACTTCATCAGAGGGTAAGAGCAAGACCTCCGATAGAGCTGTCTATCCATCAACACGTACCATGCAGCCTTCTTCTTGAGGAGGCCGGCTTCTTTGCGATCTTCGGGTAGGATGCTGGCAGTAATATATTTAATATAGGGGTCCATCCAGCTAGCTTCGGTAGTGACTTGTTGGACCTCTGCTACAGACTCGAAGCTGGAGGTCTTCAGATATTCTATGAAGGTATGCCCCAATAACGAATCCGACAAGGTTGCCAACCTGGAGAGGACATCAGCTCGGGCATTCTCTACCCAAGGGATATGGAAAATGCTGAAGTACTAGAGGTTCACTGTGTGTGATCATACCTTGTCCAGATACTTTGCCATCTGGGATCTCGAGCTTCAAACTCGCTGGAGGCCTGCCCCACCACGAGCTACGAGTTTGTGAAGTCCTTCAGGCACTTGACACCCGGCTCACGGGACACCTTCAATCCCGTGAGGAGTGCCTCATATTCAGCATGATTGTTGGTTGCGCATTCAGGGACAACTCCATTAGGGTTGGTGAGGATGAGCCCAGCTCCACTCCCTTCGGTGTTGGATGCACCATCGATGTGGAGGATACACATCATCGCACCTGGGGTCGGGTCTAGCCCGGGTTTGGCTTGCTGGTCTGCCTCCTCCAGTGGTGCGGGCACCAGGATCAGACAGAGATTACTGGGCCCTTTATGGATTTTTGATTTGGGGATGAGTCTTGTAATAAACATTGAGTCTTATAATAAAGTTTGAGTCATGTAATAAAGTGAGACAACTAAGTCCACTTAGTCAAGTGAGTTGAGTTCAGTTGTTTTTCAATCTAGTCAAATTCAATCGAGTCCTGTAACTTTTCATTCAAGTCAAGTACAAGAAGAGAGCTACCAGGCCACCCCTGGCCCCCAGTCCATTCACCTAGGCCCTCTCATGCTGCCCAAGCCCACAAGGATGGCACCCCTCCCAGTCCAAGCTCATTTGGCACCCCAGCCCAGCATGAAGTTGGCACCCCAATCCAAGCCTCCCCAGCCTTGGCGCTCTAATCCAAGGCCCATCAGCAGTTGGTGCCCCCTCCCAGCCCAACAAGGAGTGGCCCTAGGCCAAGTCCACAAGCCCAGGCATCCCAAGCCCAAGAGGAGCCAAGCCATCCAAGCCCACCAGGAGTCAAATTTCCCAGTTCAACAAGGAGTGAAGCTTCCCAATTCCACCAGGAGTCTAGCCTCCTAATCCCACTCAAATTTTGTACTTCCTATCCCACTCCAACTTGTAATCCAACCCTAACAGGGAGACTGGGTGATCTATAAATTCCCCTCCCCCCCTCTTGTAAGAATTATTGATTGAATGAATGAATTGAGCTCTTTGCTTTTATTTCCGTGCCTTTTTACATTGACGTTCCATAAGGAAGAGGGTGTGAGGCCCAAACCAACTATCTTTTAGCAACCAAGCCCTAGCCTGGCTACCCCATCACCATACTCAACCCTAGCCACCCCAACCATCATCTTCCATCTTCCCTTGGCCGCCAACCTTCATCTCCAAGAAAACCCTAGGATGCCCATCTTTCACAACCCACCTTCAAGCCTCCTCAAACCCCAGGCTGCCAGCTCCATCCTCCAGGCATCTTCAACCTCTAGGCCGCCAACTCCAAGAGCCCAGGCATCCACCCTTTCAATCAAGCCGCCAGCCTCATCACTCCTCCAACCTCTCTTTTCTTCCTTCCTTTAATTTTATATTTTTCTTATCATCTACAACCCTAATCCTTGGTGTTTGCAAGATCCCTCAGGAGAAATGATCCTTGGAAGAGGTCCTCTTTGCCCCAGAAACCAGCTGATAAAAAGTCAATAGATCTGCGAGAAAGAGACTTCATCATCCAGGCACCGATCTGAGAGGTGTGATCTCTTCTACGACGATAAGAACATCATTGCTAAGTATTTAAACCCATCTCTTCTCACTTTTTTCTGAGTTATTGAATTGAGCATGCCTTATTAGTGATTTCTTAACCCTTGGATCCTTCTTCTTTAGTACTTTGTTAGGGTTTAATCTGCGGGTGTTAGCTTCTAGTCTTTATGTGAAAACCCTTGCATGTTCTTTACTCTTTTTTAGGGACAAAACTTGATAAACATCTAAAATTCATTGCTCTCTTTAATCTGAAATTTACTTATGCTAAACCTTAGCATGTTCATCTTGCATCAGTTTAGTATCAGAGCTTAGGATAGGGCATGTTCTTGCATATTTTTTTAAACCAAAACACCAAAAATAAAATTTGCATGCTGAATTCTGCATTAGTAGTCTAAACCTAAGGCTAGTTTTCCATTAAAACCTTGCTGTTTTTCACTGATTTTTACATCAATAAATCCCCTAATTAGTGTTTTATTCTCTGCAATTTTATTTTAATTTTTCTGATATTCAAACAAAAAAAAATCTGCAAACAAAAAAATCTAACCAAAAAAAAACTGCATGCTGAAATCTGTGTATTGGTCCCAAAACCCTAAGAATTACTTCCCCTAAAACCATCTGATTTGCATCAATCCTTGCATCCATTAAACATATCAAAGTAGTTGTTCCAAGCATGTATGAGTGAGGGCTCGTCTGTTCAAGACTATGCACTTAAGATGATAGACTTAATCACTCGATTAGGTTAATTAGGATTTGTTGTGGATGGAGAGCTTAATTAGGACTTGATCCTACAATCACTCTTCAATTCCTTCTCTTAGTTTGTTATGAACTATTACATAAACAAACTGAACATTTCATTACCTAAGCTGCTTGACGTGCTTAAGATAGCTGAGAGCTAATTTAAGAGAGATATCAGCTCATCTTCTTCTAATTGATAGGAAGAAGAAAACAATAATGAAGAAGGGTTTAAAGAAGAGGTGGAATCCTAAGAAAAGCATCTAGAAGAGGAAGAAGGAAAAGAACCCCTTTGCTAATGAAACCTGTTTTCACTGTGGCAAGCAGAGATACTAAAAGAAGAATTGTAAGTCATATTTTTGTAGTCTGAAGCTTGATGCTAGTGGAGCATCAAAAGGTTTGTACATGATACAAACTAACTTGACATTGAGTACTTCAGCTTCTGATTTATGGATATTGGATACTTCATATGGATATCATATATGCAAGTCTTTGTAAGGACTTCAAAGAATTAGGAGCTTGAAGAAGGATGACTTCAAGCTTTATGGTGAGAGTGGTGAAACCATTCAAATAGAAGCTATGGGTACCTATCTATTGTTATTACCTTCAAACAAAATTGTAGAATTGAAAAACTATTATTATGTTCCAAATATTATTTGAAATAACCTTATTATTATAACAAGATTTTGAAATTAATATTAAGAGTAGTGGATGCTCTATTTTTTATTCTAATAATTTTTTTAGAAGTTGCTTATTTATTAATAGTCTCTTAGTTCTTTTACTCAATAATAAAGTTTTACTTGTTGAAAATAAGAAAAGAAAGAGAGAAGATATTAATGTCACTTTTCTTTGGCATTGCTGATTAGGTCATATTAATAAGTCTAGGAAAACAAGTTATACAAAGATAACTTCTTTGATCCTTATGATTATGTATCATTAATAACTTGTAAGTCCTATCTCATGGGTAAAATGACCAAGTCTCCATTCACTAGTCATAGAGATAGGGCAACTGAGTTATTAGGACTAATACATACAGATGTATATGGACCTATGTCAACTCAAGCCAGAGAAAAATACTCTTATTTCATCACTTTTATTAATGATTTATATAGGCTTGGATATATATATTTTATGAAATATAAGTCCAAAGCCTTTATTAAATTTAAAAAAGTATCAAAGTATGGTTGAAAAACAAACTGAAAAAAGTATAAAATCCTTTGATCAGATTGGGGAGGATAATACTTATCTAGTGAATTTATTGATCATCTTGAAGACAATGCATTATCTTAAAATGGACACCTCCATATACACCATAATTAAATGGTGTAGCAGAAAGGAGGAATCGCACCTTATTGACATGATAAGGTCCATAATAAGTGTTGCCCAGGTGGCTTTTCCCAAGAGGGGGGTGAATTGGGAATTACAAATTTTCACAAGTATGTGCATAAGTAATTCCTTTTAGTGGTTAGGTGATGTGTTAATCAGAGTATGAATGCAGAAGCTAAAAAAAGAAATAAATACAACACAAACAAAGCAAGTTTATAGTGGTTCGGAGCAACCCAGCTCCTACGTCCACTACCCAAGTTCACCACTCGGGATTTTCACTATATCCCCCAAACCGGAATATAGTCGGATTGTTTTACAGGCTCATAATCTCAACCTCTATACTTTGGTTTTTGAAACCGGGCTCACCAAAGAAATCCAAGCTAGGTTTTTATAGGTTCACCTAAAACCTCTACACTTTGGTTTTTAGATAGGCTCACCAAAGAAACCTCTACACCTTGGTTTTTAAAGGCTCACCAAAGTAACCTATTTGATTTTTACAACAAGGTTCACTAATAACCCAGATATTCTAAATGATAGAATAAAAAAGCAATAATAAAGACAAACTCCGTTGTCTGGGTGGTTGCCAATGCAGCTCGAGTGAAGATCCACTGAATGCTCTTCAATGCACTTCAATGGCTTCCTTGCTTTTCTTAAAAGATGCTTCAAGCTTATGGTAAGAGTTGTTGCAGGCTTGAAAGCAGACTTTAAAGCTCTAGTGCTCTCTCTTTACTTCAATAAGTGTTCATTAAATGCTCAATAATTCATTAGTCTCTTCAAAGATATTCTCATACCTTATTTATAGAGACTTAAACTGCCTTCCCTTGATTTTGAATGTTGTAGACCGTTGAGAGGTGACAGGCTACCATTGGAGCACTTTTGGAATTCAAAAACTGAGAACTGGAACTAACCGTTGGAGGTGACCCCGTCATTCCAGTCGGCTCGGACAAACTTCGAGTCAACTTGGATGAAGTTCGGGTCGACTCAGCTGAGTTCCAGTCAGCTAGTCGGCTCGGACAAGACTTCGACCTCAACTCTGGATGAAGTTCGGGGTCGACTCAGCTGAGTTCCAGTCGGCTAGCTTTCATCCAGTTGAGAAAATACCTCACTCTGGACGAGTCGGCTGGGTTGAATTCCAGTCGGCTCGGATCCCTGAGAATCTCAGAACGTTCTCAACCATATTCTGGATGAGTCGGCTGGGCCTTGGTGCCAGTTGGCTGGGCCTGTGTGCCAGAGAACTTGTCTTCAGCGCCAGTGCCAGAGTCAGCTGGGTTGTCCATCCAGTCGGCTTGAAAGTGGTTCTTCAGCCAGATCAACTTCAAACTTCCAAAACACTTGTCCCAAGCTTTGAAGTCTTCTTCAAGGACTTTTTACAATAAATTCAAGAAAAACTGAAGCTTGAAAGACTACTAGAAGTAATCCTTAAACTTGATTTTAATAGAAAGTTTTTGTAGGGTTCTTCTTTACAAGATTCTAAAGACTTTACAACTCAACACAAAACATTAAAGACTGTAGGATTTAGAAAGTGTGTCAATGTAGTTGTCCTACAAAAACTTGTCAATCATTAGAAGAGTTGTTAGATAACCAAATGAATGCTCCAATGTTTTGTTATCATCAATATCACTTTATGGTTCAACAATCTCCCCCATTTTGATGATGACAAAACACTGGGCATGAAAAAAATCTAATCTATTCATAAGTATGTAAGCATTTACATTTGTTTGACAATTCATAAATTCAACTGTAATCTCAAATGTATATCAGTATGTGCTATACAGTTATACACAAAATCAAATTTATAAACTGTAAATATGAGAGATTGATTGCTTGTATGTATCAAGCAGCATTAAGTATCGACTGATAGATATAATAAGTTGAGAGCATCATAGTAATCATTGAAGCATGTAAATTAAACATGTATATCTCCCCCTGTTTATAAGATTTTTAGAAAATATGAATTTTCTCTAAGTTTCTCCCCCTTTGACATTCATTTGAACATTTTATCAGAATAATATGCAAGAGATCATTCAGAAATGCCTTAAAAACTCCCCCTGTCTACTTTACTTTAGTAGTTTTATTGCAATTCATTAAGCTTTTCCTTTCATGCAATCTATGATTCTCTCCCTTTTCGTCATCAATTCAAAAAGGTTAAATAGATAAGCTTAGAATTTTAAATAGATTGAGAAAGTTTTAAGATTTGTTTGAGATAATTTCACTTTCTCAACTTAGAGAGAGAATTCTTATTAAAAAGAAGAGAGTGTAAACAAGATAACACATATACACACATTACACAGTGATCAAAAAGATGTTCATTTCATTTTTGTCAAAAAGGTGTTCAGTACATTAACCATTACAAAAGTTTCAAAAAGCATCCAAAAAGTACTGAAACTATAAAATGTCTAATCAGAATCATCTCTAGGAACATTGGCACCATGCCAAGAAGTGGGTCTAGGTGGTTGACTAGATGAAGCATGAGGAGGAGGAGCCCTAGGGTGAACAGAGGTACTAGGAACCCTAGTGGAAATGGGAGGTGGATCATACAATGGTCTGGTCCTAGCTAAGACTTCCAATGATCTGATAGTGCCACAGATAGACACCATCTCCATCCAAATTGCTCCCAACCGTTGCTTCAAGTCTTTGAGGCAAACTAGAACTTTGTTTACTGCCTCCTTCATCTCACCAATTTCTTTCTGCATAGATATGAGCTCCGAGGCTTGGACATTGGCGAATGTTTCAGCTGAACCTCGAAGTCTGCCAAGCTCCGACCTGATGATCTCGATACCTCTTGTGTAATCATCAGCCATGCTTCTTGTATCAACAATAGTTCCCACTTTGCCTCTAAGTTCCTTTAACTCAGTTTGATATTCATTCAAAGTGGCATCTACAGACTTGAAAATTGTTTCAGAAGTTGAAGAGATGCAGTTCAGAATTGGTTGAAGGTCTATCTGAGGTGCAGACCTTGAAGCTTCTATAGCTTCAACCTTTCCTTGTAGACTTGACACATGCTCTTCCAGTCTATCCAAACTGCTGTCCACTGACTGTTTAAAATCACTAAATAAAGAAGTTATTATACATGTCAGTGAATCTATCAAGCTTCTTAACTGTTCCTCAATCTGAACTTCAACAATTGGAGGTTGTGGAGCTGCAGTAGGGTAGTCAGGTAAAGGAACATCAGCTGCAGGCAAGTCAAACTCTAGTGCAGGCAAATCGAACTCTGCTGCAGGCATATCAAACATAGGTGAAGGTGCTCTAGTCTCCTCAGTAACAGCAGCAGGCTAAGATATAAATAACTCGGCTCCGATACTGGTGTAGAAGAAGTTCCAGCAGCTTCTATATTTTCTTCCTCTTCTTCTTCCTCACTACTATTGGAGCTGCCAATAGCCCTTACATTTGTACCTTTCTTTCTCCACACTCCTTCCAATTGGAAATACCCCATTCTCTCTAGAGTTTTGGATGTGTAGATATCAGTGTGATGCAATTCTAATCCGTCTTCACCATCCAAACTGACTCTATGAGATTTAAACAATAATGTAAGCATCATTCCATAGGGTAGACAGGATTTAGCTTTTCTTACTGTCTCTTTCATTTGCATGATTATAATGTATGGCAGATTGACAGGAGTTTTCTCTAGAATATGCTCCATAAGGCATAAATCCCTTTCACTCACCCAATCGAATATACTGGTTCTTTGCAAGAAAATTCTACAAATGAAGTTGTGAAGTAATCTCATTTCCAGTGATAGGGTGTTAGCAAAAATAGTGCCAATTCCTCCAACATCTTCTTTGTTCAGTATAGTCCTCAGAGTTTTCTCTCTATTGTCAGTTACTAAAAACTTTAATCCCTCTGAAGGTAGGTCCAATACACCTTGTAGAAATTCCTCATTTACTATAATCCTTTTTCCTTTTACTGTGGATTCCACATGATTGGTTCCCAATCTTAAGTTTTCATAAAAACTTCTAACCAAAGTAGGATAGGTCTTCTCATTCAATGAACAAAATTTTCTCCACCTTTGGTCTTCAATTAAATCTCCTATTTTTAATCCAATGCCCTTAATAAACTCAAAATTAATACGGTGGCCGGAGGTTATCGGACGCATAGACAATGAGGGCACATGGCTAGGAGCGGTTGGAGCTTCTCTTGTGGCTTCCTCTGTAATTTCTTCACTGCGAGTGGCGCTACCTCCTTTTGGACCTTCTTTCCTTTTCAACCGATGGAGCAACCCTAACGGAGCATTTACCTGTCGTACGCTTGGGTGCCATAGCTAGGAAAGATGAAAAATCAAGAAAATGGAGGTCTTGGAAGGGAGAAGGAAGTCTTTGGAGCTGGTTTTGGAGATGAATGAACCGTTAGAGAAGACAACAAAAAGGTAAAATGGTTCGGTGAAGAGTTTATAACCCTAAGCAAAATGCTTCGGCACGAAATTCCAGTCGACTCGAGTAGCCCTAAAAAGGCTCGAGTCGGCACGGCCAGAGCTCTCCTAAAACCATCAAAAAATCTAGTCGACTCAAAACTGTTCGAGTCGGAAGGGAGAAGGAACAACAAAAAGGTAAAATGGTTCGGTGAAGAGTTTATAACCCTAAGCAAAATGCTTCGGCATGAAATTCCAGTCGACTCGAGTAGCCCTAAAAAGGCTCGAGTCGGCTCGGCCAAAGCTCTCCTAAAACCATCAAAAAATCCGGTCGACTCAAAACTGTTCGAGCCGGCTAGGCTAGAACAAGCTCAAAACTCTCAGAGAAATCTAGTCGACTCGATTAGAGAAAATAGAGTTTCGAAGAATTTGAACAAAAACCAGTAGAATTTTGAAGAGAATTTCAACAGAAATTAAGGCTCAATAAAATAGAATAAATTGAGGAGGTTATCTAGATGAAATTTTCTTAGAATTGAAGGAATTAGGTTAAAGAATCTAGAAAGGATCACAAAGTCCTAATTCACTTCTAATTAGCTCAAATCTATCTTGATTGAGTGGCTTAGTAAATATGTCAGCTAATTGATCTTCAGTAGGTACAAAGTCAAGCACAATATTACCATTAGAAATATGATCTCTAATAAAATGATATCTAATTTTAATGTGCTTGGTTCTAGAGTGTTGAATTGGATTCTTTGTCAAATTAATAGTACTTGTGTTATCACATTTAATTGGAATTTTAGATTGTGATACACCAAAGTCTTCTAGTTATTGTTTAATCCATAACACTTGAGTACAACAACTATCGGTAGCCACGTACTCAGCCTCAGCTGTGGACAAGGCTACGGAGTTTTGCTTCTTACAGTGCCATGAAATTAAATTCAACCCTAGAAATTGACATGTACCGCTAGTGCTTTTTCTATCTATTTTACAACCAGCATAATCAGCATCAGAGAATCTAATCAAATTCAGAGTAGAATGTTTAGAATACCAAATTCTTAAATTACTTGTTCCTTTCAAATATTTAATTATTCTTTTAACAGCAAGCATATGTGTTTCATTTGGAGATGACTGAAATCTAGCACATACACATACACTATATAATATGTCAGGTCTACTTGCAGTCAAATATAATAAGGATCCGATCATACCTCTGTATAGCTTTTGGTCAATATTGGATCCATTCTCATCTTTGTCTAATCTGCAAGCTGGGCTCATGGGTGTGCTCATTGTTTTGCTACTCTCCATACCAAGCTTTTTGATGATTTTCTTGATGTATTTGGCTTGGTTAATGAAGATGCTTTCCTTTGTTTGTTTTACTTGAAGTCCAAGGAAGTAGTTTAGCTCGCCCATTAAGCACATTTGAAATTCTCTCTGCATAAGCTTAGCAAATTCTTTACATAGAGATTCGTTAGTTGCACCAAAAATGATGTCATCAACATATATTTGTACAACTAAGATGTCATTATTCTTCTTTTTGATAAACAAAGTTTTGTCTACATTACCTCTTGAAAAATTATTTTCAATTAAGAAAGTGTTAAGTCTATCAAACCAGGCTTTAGGTGCTTGTTTCAAATCATACAATGCTTTGTTTAATTTGAATACATGGTTTGGAAAGGTGTAATTTTCAAAACCTGATGGTTGTTCCACAAAAACTTGTTCAGAGATAAAATCATTAAGAAATGCACTTTTTACATCTATTTGAAAGAGTTTGAAGTTCATGTAGCAAGCAAATGCAAGTAGTAATCTAATGGCTTCTAGTCTTGCTATGGGTGCATAAGTTTCATCAAAATCAATACATTCTTCTTGGTTATATCCCTTAGCCACTAATCTAGCTTTGTTCCTTATAATATTTCCTTACTCATCTAATTTATTCCTATAGACCCATTTAGTTCCTATAATTGGATGGTCAGTAGGTCTATCTACAATTGTCCATACCTTATTTCTTTCAAACTGGTTTAATTCTTCATGCATTGCCATCATCCAATTTGGGTCAGTCTTAGCCTCTTCTAAGCTATGGGGTTCTATTGAGATACAAAGGCTAGGTAATCATGTGCATCCTTATGTGCAGCCCTAGTTCTAACACCATGTGAAGGATCTCCTATTATTAATTCTTTAGGATGAGATGTAACATACCTCCAGTCCCTTGGTAGATTAGTGTAATCCTTACTTACTGTTTCTTCTCCACCTTGAGTGTCTTTGTCTTGAATGCTCAAGTCATCCATTCCTTTTTGCAATGTACCTGCATCATTGTCTACACACTCTTCTTGTCTAGAAGGTATAGGGTTAGTTTCAATAAATACAACATGAATTGACTCTTCAATAGTAAGAGTCCTTTTGTTAAAAACCCTATATGCTTTACTATGTAATGAATAACCTAGGAAAATTGCATCATCAGCTTCAGAATCAAATTTTCTGAAATTATCTTTTTTATTGTTATGCACAAAGCATTTACAACCAAACACATGAAAATAACTAATATTGGGTTTTTTGTCATTCCAAATCTCATAGGGGGTTTTCTTTAAAATAGGACGGATCAAGACGTGGTTTAAAATATAACATGCAGTGTTCACCGCTTCTGCCCAAAAGTACTTTGGAAGATTGCCTTCACACAATATTGTGCGAGCCATTTCTTCCAATATCCTATTTTTCCTCTCTACAACACCATTCTGTTGAGGTGTTCTAGGAGCATAGAAGTTGTGATCAATGCCAAATTCAGTACAATAATCTTCAAAAAATTGATTTTCAAATTCAGTTCCATGATCACTTCTAATTGAAATCAAAGATAAGTTCTTTTGGTTTGAAACCTTTTTATGAAATTTTCAAAAAACATGAAAAGTTTCATCTTTTAAGGCAATGAACAAAATCCATGTAAATCTCGAAAAATCATCTACTATCACAAGAGCATATTTCATCCCTCCTAGGCTCGTGGTCCTAGTAGGTCCGAAAAGATCTATGTGAAGTAGTTTAAAAGGTCTTGTTAGTAGAAACCATATTCTTTGATTTAAAACTCTCCCTAGTTTGTTTACCCATTTGGCATGCATCACAAGCATGATTTAAATCAACTTTAAACTTAGGCACGCCTCTAACAAGATCTTTAGAAATTAATTTGGCAATTGTATGCATGCTAGCATGACCTAATTGTCTATGCCATAGTAAGCATGACTCTTTGGTCTTAGCATTCATTGCAACTAGACTAGGGCTACTAGACATGGCAAGATCATTAAAATCTACCACAGATATTCCCGAGTCTATGTCTAATAAATTTATTGCTAGAATCTAAAGAGTTAGTTACTATGCACATAGAAGACTCAAAGACAACCTTGAAGCCTTTATCACACAATTGACTTATACTTAAGAGATTATGCTTCAATTTGTCTACTAGCAAAACACTTTTAATAAAAGTGAAGGGAGTTATTTTGATCTTACCAATACCGATTATTCTTCCTTTGCCATTATCTCCAAAGGTGACCATACCTCCTTTCATTTCAAGGGTGATGAATTGGTCCTTGTCACCCGTCATATGTCTTGAGCAGCCGCTGTCCAAGTACCACCTTTTCTTCAATTTTTGGGCTGCAAGACATTCCTGCAAAATAGTCAATAAATTTTTTTAGGTACCCAAGCTACCTTGGATCCTTGCAGGTCAGCAGAGGTGGTTCCTTTGGGAACCCAAATTTTTTTTACCTTTTTATGGACATTTCTAAGATTATTGCATTCAAAAGCTTTATGTCCTATTCTTTTACAAGCATAGCAAACATTTTCAAAATTTTTGATGGAGATAGAATTTGAAGTTCTAATCGTTGATGCACTTGATGTAGATTTTGAACTTTTTGGAATGTATGCATTTTTTCTCAAATTCTTAGGAACATATGATAAGGACTTTGAAGTAGAAACAGTTTTTGGTGTGGCTGAAACTTTTTGAGATAAAATATTTTGAGCAGGTATTTTGGATTTCACAAAAGTCATTGCTGAAATTCCATTTACAAAAGAAGTGTTGAAACCAATTCCAGCTTTATTTCCAAAAATTCATTGTTCTTTTAAAATTAGCTCAAGCTTATTTGAAGATAAAGTGAGTTTTTCAACCAAAGGCTTGAGTTTTGTAACCTCCTTTTTTAATTCATTATTTTCAGTAAGTAAATCATTGTTTTTCTTTTCATATGAAAGATTCTCGTTTTTCAGTTTTTCAATTTTTTTAGAAAAGTCATGCAATTCCTTATGTAATAAAATATTCTTTTTTGAATTTTCATCCTTTTGTTTGAGTAAAGAATCATTCATATTTTTCAATGATTTTATCTTTACTCCAGCTTTCTTAAATTCAGAAAGTAAGTCATGAAAAGCAGAATTTAATTCATCAAAAGTAAATTCAGTGCAATTGTTAGGGGATGTTACCTCATCTTCGAGACCCATTAAGCAAAGATTTGTAGTCTTAGTGGTCTCTTCTTCTTCAGATGATGATGAGTCTTCACTGTCGAACCATGTGGCAACCATGGCTTTCTTTTTCTTTCTTTGTCTGAAGGATTTCTTCAACAGTGGACAGTCCGGACATATGTGCCCTGGCTTCTTGCATTCATAGCATGTGGGGACTACCTCTTTATCTTTCTCTCTATCCTTTTCCTTTTCCTTTCCATAATCCTTCTTGTGAAATTTCCGGTTGTATCTTCCTTTCTTTCTTTCCATAAATTTTCTGAATCTCCTTACAACCATAGCGATGTCTTCATCTTCTAGGTGCTTTCTTCTTCATATTCTTCATCATCCCTCTTTGAATTGGAAATAGCTTTGAAGGCTATTGTCTTCTTTTTCTTCTGCTCATCTTCCGTTCAGTGTTACATTGTCAGCTCGTGGGTGATGAGTGATCCCAGTAGTTCATCCAGCATCAATGTGTTGAGATCTTAGGCTTCCTGGATTGCAGTTACCTTGGGATCCCATTTGTCGGGCAAAGAACGAAGGATCTTCTAAACTAGATATGCATTAGAGTATACCCTGCCAAGACTCTTTAAACCGTTAATAATATATGTAAATCTAGAGAACATGGTAGATATTGTTTCAAAAGGTTCCATTTTGAATAATTCATAACTATGAACTAAAAGATTTATCTTGGAGGTTTTCACTTGGAAAGTTTCCTCATCGGTCACTTCGAGTTTATCCCAAATTTCCTTTGCTAAAGAGCAAATGAAAATTCGGTTGAACTCATTTGCATCCAAAGCATAATATAATAAATTCATTGCTTTGGCATTCAATTCTCCCATCTTCATGTCATGATCATCCCAATCCTCTTCAGGCTTAGGGATGTCCACGCCATCAACTTTAATTATGAGAATGTGTGGCCCTTTCAAGATGACCTTCCACAATTAAAAATCTATAGCTTGTATATAAATTTTCATTCGTGCTTTCCAATATGAATAATTAGTGCCTGTGAATAGTGGAGGTCTATTTGTTGATTGGCCCTCGGCCAAGGATGTACTCACGGGATGAGCCATCAATCTTAACTCAAGTAATCAGAGACACTGCTCTGATATCAGCTGTTGCCCAGGTGGCTTTTCCTAAGAGGGGGGTGAATTGGGAATTACAAATTTTTGCAAGTATGTGCACAAGTAATTCCTTTTAGTGGTTAGGTATTGTGTTAATCAGAGTATGAATGCAGAAGCTAAAAGAAGAAACAAATAGAACACAAACAAAGCAGGTTTATAGTGGTTCAGAGCAACCCAGCTCCTTCGTCCACTACCTAAGTTCACCACTCGGGATTTTCACTACATCCCCCAAACCGGAATATAGTCAGATTGTTTTACAGGCTCATAATCTCAACCTCTACACTTTGGTTTTTGAAACCGGGCTCACCAAAGAAATCCAAGCTAGGTTTTTACAGGTTCACCTAAAACCTCTACACTTTGGTTTTTAGATAGGCTCACCAAAGAAACCTCTACACTTTGGTTTTTAAAGGCTCACCAAAGTAACCTATTTGGTTTTTACAATAGGGCTCACCAATAACCCAGATATTCTAAATGATAGAATAAAAAAGCAACAATAAAGACAAACTCTGTTGTCTAGGTGGTTGCCAATGCAGCTCGAGTGAAGATCCACTGAATGCTCTTCAATGCACTTCAATGGCTTCCTTGCTTTCCTTAAAAGATGCTTCAAGCTTCTGGTAAGAGTTGTTGCAGGCTTGAAAGCAGACTTTAAAGCTCTAGTGCTCTTTCTTCACTTCAATAAGTGTTCAATAAATACTCAATAATTCATTAGTCTCTTCAAAGATGTTCTCATACCTTATTTATAGAGACTTCAACTGCCTTTCCTTGATTTTGAACGTTGTAGACCGTTGGGAGATGACAGGTTACTGTTGGAGCACTTTTGAAATTCAAAAACTGAGAACTGGAACTAGCCGTTGGAGGTGACCCCATCATTCCAGTCAGCTCGGATAAACTTTGAGTCGGCTCGGATGAAGTTCGGGTCGACTGGGCTGAGTGCCGTCGGCTAGCTTCCACAGTTGAGAAAATACCTTACTCTAGATGAGTCGGCTGGGCTGAATTCCAATCGGCTGGAATCTCAGAGGCTCTCAGACCATTCTCAACTGAGTTCTGGACGAGTCGGCTGGGTTGAATTCCAGTCGGCTCGGATCCCTAAGAATCTCAGAACGTTTTCAACCATGTTCTGGACGAGTCGGCTGAGCCTTGGTCCTAGTCAGCTGGATCTGTGTGCCAGAGAACTTGTCTTCAATGCCAGTGCCAGAGTCGGCTGGGTTGTCCATCTAATCGGCTCAAAAGTGGTTCTTCGGCCAAATCAACTTCAAACTTCCAGAATACTTGTCCCAAGCTTTGAAGTCTTCTTCAAGGACTTTTTACAATAAATTCAAGAAAAATTGAAGCTTGAAAGACTACTAGAAGTAACCCTTAAACTTGATTTTAATAGAAAGTTTTTGTAGGGTTCTTCTTTACAAGATTTTAAAGACTTTACAACTCAACACAAAACATTAAAGACTGTAGGATTTAGAAAGTATGTCAATGTAGTTGTCCTACAAAAACATGTCGATCATTTGAAGAGTTGTTAGATAACCAAATGTATTCTCCAATATTTTGTTATCATCAAAATTACTTTAGGTGTCAACAATAAGCTTCATCAATCTTCCTGTATCCTTTTGGGATTATATCCTAGAGATTGCTACCTATATACTAAATAGGGTACTATCAAAATCAATACCTAGCACTTCATATAAATTATAGAAAGGCAAAAGGCCAACTCTTAAATATCTTAAGACTTGGGGTAGCCTTGCTTATGTTAAAAATATGTTTGGACATAAGTTAAGTACTAGGACTGATAAATGTAGGTTCATAGGTTATCCCCGAGAGGGTATTGAATATTTCTTTTTATTATCCTACTAAATAAAAGGTTTTTCTCAGTAGCCATGCCACTTTCTTGGAGAAGGAATTTATCCAAGGAGGCAGTGAGAGGATACTTGAACTTAGTAAAGTTAGAGATCAATAACCTACTTCTATAGATAATCAACTTCAAATTTCTCGACCACATGTATCTATTAATCAGGTATAACCATAACACACACCTCCTCTCCGTAGGTTAAAGAGAGTGCGAGATGTACCTCTCATATATGGCTTTGATATTGGAAATGATAATGAAGCATGCATCATTCAAGATGATAATCCTGTAACCTATATGAAAGAGACTATGACAAATGGCTTGATTCCATGAAATCTGAAATGGACTCCATGTTTTCCAACCAAGTTTGGACCTTGGTTGGTCTACCTAAGACAGTAAACCTAATAGGATGCAAATGGATCTTCAAAAAAAAGATTGGAATAGATGGCCAAGTAGAAACCTACAATGCTAGGCTAATAGCAAAAGGTTGCAGGCAAAGACACGGAATTGACTATGATGAACATTTTTATCAGTAGCTATGTTCAACTCCATTAGGATTTTACTTGTTATATCTGCATACTATGATTATGAAATCTAGCAAATGGATATAAAGACAACCTTCCTTAATGGGTATCATGAGAAAGAAGTCTATATGTCACAGCTAGAAGGATTTATCTCAAGTGATAGACCGAACTAAGTATGCAAGCTTAAGAAATCCATTTATGAATTAAAGCAAGCATCAAGGAGTTGAAACATTTGCTTTGATGAAATAATCAAGGAATTTGGTTTCATCAAAAATATAGATGAACCATATGTGTATAGGAAGATAAGTGGGAGTGCCACTATATTTTTAATATTATATGTTGATGACATACTTATCATTGGGAATGATATTCCAATGTTGCAATCAATTAAAGCTTAGCTATCTAAAAGATTTTTCATGAAGGATTTGGGAGAAGCATCATATATACCAGGTATAAAGATCTATAGAGATAGATCTAAGAGGATGCTTGGCTTATCCCAATCCAGGTATATTAACTTAGTATTGAAAATATTCAACATGAAAAAATATAAAAGGGGTTACTTGTCTATGAGTCAAGACACACATCTTTCTAAGAAGATGTCTCCTAAGACACTTAAAAAGAGACAAAGGATAAGACGATTACTTATACTTTGGCTATAGGATCAATCATGTATGCAAGGTTATATACCAAGCCTGATGTTGCTTATGCCTTAAGCATAGCAAGCAGATTTCAAGCTAATCCATGGGAGGAACATTGGAAAGCTATGAAAAATATTCTTAAGTACCTTAAAAGGATTGAAGAAATTTTTTTAATATATTGAGGATTAGATTTAAAACTAGAAGGATATATTGACTCTAATTTTTAATCAAATTCAAATGATAGTAAATCCATATTAGGGTATGTTGTTACTCTGTATGGAGGTACTGTGAGTTAAAAAATTATCAAGTAGCAAACTGTAGCTGACTCAATTACTGAGGTAGAATATATAGTTGCTAGTGAAGCCACTAGAAAGCTGTTTGGATGAAGAAATTTATCTTGGAGTTGGGTATAGTTATTGTGATACAACAATCAGTGCAACTTTATTATAAAAATACTGGAGCTATTACATAAGCTAAGAAACCGAGGTGTCATCAAAAGTCCAAGCACATCCTAAGGTGCTTCCATTTCGTTCATGAAATCATTGAAAGATAAGTGGTTATAGAACAAGTAGACATACAAAATAACATAGCAGACCCATTCACTAAGGCCTTTCTTCAGTAGCAGTTTGATCACCATTTAGATTGTATGGAAATTAAATACAAGGATGATTAGCTTTAGTGCAAGTAGGAGATTGAAAGAATAGTGTCCTAAAAGCCAATCATATTTTTTATATAACATGATATTTCTATAAAGTTCTTCCAACTCATATATGATATTATATTAATAAAAGGTATTTTGATTCATCATATCCTATCTTATATCTTTTTATTTTAAGATTATGATTAATCTCATAGATTAGGACAATAAATTTAAGATTATGATAAAGTTCATAATAATGAGAACTAAGATTTTATAAATCCTAATCTTAAATATTCCAAGTCAAAGGATCATCGAGTCAGGAATTAATGTTTATAAACAAACTAGCATATTCTATGTATGCTAGATGGAGAGAGTGGTTGGTCTCATGACCACTTGTGTAAGGACACTAATACAAGGATATGGGTACTCATCAGGATATGAGTTCACTGAATTGATCCATCATGAAAACATCTTATGAAAATCTTACTTGTCCAAGTGATCCTTAGACTTGAGATCATCAAGAAATCTTGTACACATAAATCTATATTATAGTTCATACTCATTCATGACTTAGTCATATACAGAGTGTTTATGGATATGGTAAATTATGTATGAAGGTTATGAGTAGGTCAACAAAGAATCGATCATTCCTAGTAAGAGGAGTATTTATTCTATATAATCTCATCAAATGATGACTCAGGAAGTCTTTGATCAAAGTAGGATGAAATTAAAAAAATGCTTCTAATCTTTCATCAGCTAAGTCTTTATTAAAGATTCAAGATTCGAATGAATAAAGTGTTAAGGTTTGACAATTTTTCATACCCATCGCTTATTCGAGATAAAGGGAGATCGAAGGATTAATTTGCATGATAACTTGTCACTGAAAGATATTTTAGTAATTTTTATCAAATTTTTCATCTTCTAGGTAGGCATGATACATTACTAAACATCAATTATGTATTATAAGTTTTCATGAATTAAATTGATTAAATTCATGAGTCAATTTGAAAGATGGTTCAATTGGCAACTAGGATTAGCTTGATTTAACCTATTTCAATTAGTGAATTTCTAATCGAACTAAATTGATATGAACCTAGACCTATTGATGGTTAGATGTGGAGTCCAAAGGATCACACATGCTAAGGAATTGATCAAGGAAGTCAATTATATTTTTTTAGGATGATAGGATCCTAATTAGCTAGCTAATTAACATATTAGCATATGTTGACTAGCCTAACTCCTAACCTAATTAGATTAGATTTAATTGCTTGCTAATTAGGCTAACTAATTTGAGTGGGACATGAATTAGATTAGGACATTAGGTGGTGTAGCCTAATTAGACTCTAAATAGTTTTATCCATGCCAATTACCATGAGTCCTAAGTGCTTAGGACTCTTAGTGCCAATTTAAATGGGGTGCACAAAATTAGCATATAGAAGGACCAAGAGTCCTTTTGCAGGTGAATTATAAATTTTGGATAAGGCTTATCTCCCTCTCTCTCTCTCTCTCTTCTACACCCCTTTTTGGAATAGTTTACTAGTCAAATAATTTCAAAATGGGCTCTAATCCTATCTTGGCATGAAGGGGTGTGTCACTTGGTATTATGGCATGTATAGAAGGGACCAAGAGTCCTACATACCAATCACCTTTTTCAGATAAGATCACTTATTTTATATGCCTTTTAGGATGGTTGACCAAGTCTTAGGTTGATTAATTAAAGGCTTAATTATCAGATTATTTTGAAGAGTTGTGATAAGCAACTCTTGGTGCAAAGTATTTGTGAAATGTCGTTTGAAAGTTGGGATGATCCTAGCCAGCCTCGAGGTTGTTGTGGCCTAGTATGCCCTGATGTTTAGCTTCAAGATGTCCAATAATGAAGAAAAGAGTGAGGCATTAATCACTAGATTTGATGTTAGCCTAACTATTAGGGTAACCCATCTTAGGACCTACAGCGATTCCCAACTAGTCCATAATCAGGTCTAAGGAGAGTATGAAGCTCGAGATCCTACAATAGTAAAGTACCTGTAGAAGGTGAGGGAGTTCTCCTCTACCTTCAATAAACTTGAAATTCAAAAGATACCTTGGGAAGAGAATATTAAGGAGAATGTCCTATCCAAATTAGCTAGCTTAGAATGCTTTAATGTAAGTAGAACAACTTACTTTGAAGTACTTGGTAAACTCAACATTGATTAGAATTATGAAAAAGTACTCCAAGAGGAGGACAGGCTGAGTTAGATGGATCCCATCATCCAATACCTTATGAGGGATGACTCTCTATTGACTAGATGGAGGCTTGTGAGCTTAAGCATCAAGCTGCTTAGCATACTCTAATCAATGGATGACTATACAAGAGGTCATTCACTATGCCATACTTTAAGCACCTTTGACCTATTGAAGCTAGGTATGTGCTCCGACAAGTCCATGAAGGCATTTAAAGAAATTATTTGAAGGGATAAAGTCCTAGCATATAAAGTATTGAAGTAGGGATATTATTGGCCAATATTGCAAAAGGATGTTGCACAACTTATAAAGAAGTGTGGGCAGAGAAAGCTTCTCATCATCACTATTGACTACTTTATAAAAGGATCAAGATAGAATGTTTAACTTAGATCACCAAAGAGAATCCATAGAACTTTGTTTAGAAGTCAATAATCCATCAGTTAGAATTTTTTTAGAAAAAAATTTACACCTAAGTGGGAAGGATTGTACTAGATCATGGGACTCATCCAACTTGTCACTTACCACCTTAAACTTGATAGAACTTTGGTACCTCAGGCATGGTTCTCTAATTTTCTCTAAGTACCATAAATAAAAGTTACAATTTTGAACTCTGTAATCCCTTATATTACTAATTATTGGGATATCCTGGTTCGGCTACGAACCAGGCTCCGGTTCGACTTATCGAAGCCCCGGTTCTCCGAACTTCGAACTAAGCGAAGGCCAAGTGTAAGAAACTCAAGGATTCACACCGAACTACAACATCCGAAGGCCAGTCCTTCAAGTAGCACCTTCGGCCCCGGTCGAAGTCTGAACTACTCATCAACTACTGAAGGCACGAACTTCGACCCCCGCCATAGACATGATCTCCGGCCTTGGGAAAATATCAAGCCTTCGACCCACGCAAGGAGAAACCCGAAGCTTGAACCATAATCTGTTTCAAAAAGAAAACTGTAACCAACGGTTATAATCGACACTCATCATGCCATGATCATGATGCGCAATTCCTGCAGCCACACCTCCGATTTGACCGGAACCGCTCATTGACAACCCACGATCGACTATCATAGGAGTGAATGGATCCCCATGATCTTCGAAAAAAGAGCGGACCATAGACCGGAGGCCATCTTTTAAATATGGATAAGGAGGATGGCTCGAGAGGTATGCATGAATAATCTCACACATCACATTTCTAATCTCCAAGAACACTTTTTCTCTTCCACTCTTGACATCTTTCCCATTCTGTGGCTGGAATCTGCCACTGACTTAGGCATCGGAGTGTCCTCCGCCGGAACAACTCCGGTAAGGGACCTGTTTTGCAGGTGAACCAGGGAGCGGTCCTGCAATGCAGTGGCTCTAACCAGCCGATCCAGGGACTCCACGCCAACAGATTAGCGTGCCAGGTAGGGGAGCGGGCAGTTTTACTAACATTTGTTAAGCTCCCTCCCAGACAAGGGAAAGAAACAAAGAATTCTTTGATGGCAAGAGGAAAAGTCCAAAATGCTTCCACAAGCCAGAGTCGTTCTCCATCTCAGGGGGGTGCACCCCCGGAGGTGAATGATGTTCCACCTCCCATGGTTACTGTGGGAGCATAGCAGTTCGAGGCTCTTTTGAACCAGGTCGCCAACTTGACGGCCATGGTTCAAGAGTTTCAAGACAGAGCCTTCCCGGTGGCAAACCCACCGGCTGTTTCTAGACATAGCTCTCGATCCCGAAGAAGGAAAGCATCATGGGAGGATTCAGCGCATCCCTCCCTCCATTCTCGGCCCTCTCCCGAAGGCCGAACTTCGAGACTACCTAGGTCTGCCGATTCTCCACAAAAAGGGAAAAGGCCTAGGCAAACTTCCTCCTCCTCCTCCAAAGACTCCACTCTGGTGGAGAGAGTGTCCAAGTAGACTCCCGATTATGACGGGAGGTTCAGAGCCATCGAATCAGAGATGGCAAGGGCACGAGAGCAGAGAATGCGAGATCAGAGGGATCCCAAGGACCTGATTGTGGGTGATCTATGCCCACCCTACACCGACCGCATTATGGCTGAGGACATTCCTCGACACTTCAGGGTTCCCCAGATGGAACCCTACGACAGCACCATTGACCCCTTCGACCATTTAGACAGCTTCAAAGCCCATATGATGATTCAAGGAGCTTCGGATGCGATGTACTATTTGGCATTCCCGGCTACCTTGAAGAAGTCCGCTCGGATGTAGTACTCGAGCCTGTGCCTAGGTATCATCGATTCCTTTTTCGAGTTAGAAATATTATTTGTCTTGCATTTCAGGACCTACCGCAAGACTCCTCGTAATACGTACACACTCTTCCTCCTTCACCAGAATGAAGGAGAGAGCCTGAGAGATTACATCTCCAGATTCAATACGACCACACTTGAGATCCCCGATCTCAACAAGCACATGGCCATATCAGCTCTGAAGAAGGGGCTTCGAACTTCCAGGCTTACTTTTTCCCTGGACAAGAAGTTTTTCAAAAGCTACGCTGAGTTCCTATCAAGAGCTCAGAAAAACACCGATGCTGAAGAGCAGGCGGTGAATCGACGTTTGATTGAAGGGAAACCCCCTTCAAAGAAGAAAAATAACAGGGAGCAAGGCCCCCAAACTTTCAATAACAACGGCAGCAAATATGCAGACCACCGGAGAAGCCCTCCCAAGCCCAGAGCATTGGGAGAAATTCGACTCATACACACCCCTCAACCTCCCTTGAGAAAAGATCCTCATGGAGATAGAAAAAGAAAACTATCTCCAACGGCCCTGTCCCATGAAGGCCTCCTCTTCTACAAGGAATAGGAACAAATTCTGCTGATTCCACCGGGACCACGGCCACAACACAAAAGAATGCATCCAGTTGAGTGATGCAATCGAAGATCTCATCAAGAGGGGGTACCTGGGGTGGTACATCAGTCGCTAGGGGCCTCGGTCGGAAGCAACTGTTCCCCAGCCACCTCTCGAAGAGGCTGAATTACCAAACCAAAGGCCCACCAACGGAGGTGTAGGGATGATACACCGGCCCGCCAACTGGAGAAGGGATGAAGATGAAGCTTCAAAGCGACTGAAAGATAACAACTCCATCCTCTTCTTCTCCAACGACCTTGTGGGAGTCCGGCTCCCGCACGACGACCCTCTTGTAATTTCGATCGTAGTGGCCAATTATGATGTACAGAGAGTTCTTATTGATAATGGAAGTTCGACTGATGTCTTGATGTACGATGCATTCTCCAAAATATGTTTGCCTAGACATCAACTACAGAGATCCCCCATATCACTTTCCGGTTTCAGGGGTAACCAAGTTTATGCCGAAGGGGAGATAGTGTTGCCTGTAACCCTCGGCTCTGAGCCTCAATAAAAGACATTGCCGATTAACTTCACGGTGGTCCAGATCCCCTCTGCATACAACATTATTCTGGGGAGGCCTGCCTTGAACAGGTTCCGAACCGTGATCTCCTCTCACTACCTCTTAGTATGCTTCCACACCAGGAATGGTGTTGGAGAAGTTAGAGGGAACCAGAGGATGGCACGACAATGTCTAATGATTGAAGACAGGCATTTCAAAGATTCGACTACCCCGGATCAGTTGGATCCAAGGGATTCAACCATAAACCTTGGTGAACCCATGGAGAGGACCATCCCGATACCTTTGAAAGAGGAAGATCTTTCCAAAGTTATGCAAATCGGGAGCGCCCTTTACGAGGAAACCAGAACGAAGCTGATCCCTTTCCTGAGGGACAACGTTGATGTCTTCGCCTGGTCGGCTTCAGATATGCCCGGAATTCCCATCGAAGTGATAACTCATCGACTGGAGGTAACCCCTGGGTACAAGCCGGTGTGACAGAAGAAGAGGAGCTTTGCCCCCGAAAGACAGCAAGCTGTTGATGAAGAGGTTGGCAAGCTCTTCAAGGCAGGGTTCATCAGAGAGGCCCGCTATCCCGAGTGGCTGGCCAATGTGGTAATGGTGAAGAAAGCTAGTGGCAAGTGGAGGATCTGCATCGACTATACAGACCTCAACAAGGCTTGCCCAAAAGATAGCTTCTCTCTTTCAAAGATTGATCAACTGGTCGAGCTACCGCCGGCCACCAGTTGCTGAGCTTTGTGGATGCCTTCTCTGGCTATAACCAGATCAGAATGGATTCGCAGGATGAGGAGAAGACGGCATTCATCACTGACAAAGGTCTCTACTGCTACAAGATGATGCCGTTCGGCCTCAAGAACGCCGGAGCAACATTTTAAAGACTCATTAATAAGGTGTTTGAAAAGCAATTGGGAAAGAATATGGAGGCCTAAGTTGACGACATGATCGTCAAGAGTCTCCACCGGAGAGACCACATCCGTGACTTGGAGGAGTCATTCAGCGCTCTCCGGCGCTACAAAATGAAGTTAAACCCGATGAAGTGCACCTTTGGGGTCATGTTGGGTAAATTCCTGGGCTTCCTTGTCACCAAACGAGGGATTAAGGCTGTTGCCCAGAAATGGAGCCCAAGAGGGGGGGGTGAATTGGGTCTTTTAAAAATTTAACACAATAAAACAAATGGTCTAGTGGTGCTTGTGAGTAACAATTAATTAGATGCAAGATAATAGCACTTAATTAAAGAATGCAAAAAAAAAAGAGCAATCACACACAAACACAAGATATATGGTGGTTCGGTGCAAACCTAGCACCTACATCCACTCCCCAAGCCACCCTTGGGAATTCCACTATAATCCACACCAGATTACAGTTGACTTGTTTTTACAAGGCTCACAAGTTAAAAACCTAAGTTGGTTTTATCACTTAGGCTCACCAACAAACCTAACTACTTGTTTTGTCATCGGGCTCACAAGTTAACCCTAGTTGGTTTTAACACTTTGGCTCACCAACAAACCACAATAACCTTCTTTCAAGACACCCTTGAAAGCAAGGTTAAAGCACAACAAATCAGATATAAAATTTAAATGCTACAACAAACTCTCTTCAAGAGTGGATTGGAATCTTTGAAGCCCAAGGATTGCTTTGACTTCACTCTTCTTCAAGTTGCCTCCTTTTGGAATGTAGTAGATTTGAGCAAGTAGGCTTTTTCAGTGGAATCAAGCTAGAAGAGGCTTTTGATTTGAAGTTTGGAGAGAATAAAGGCTTTTTTTGGCTTTAGAGTGGACTTGAATGCTCTTGAATAGACTTCTCTCTTTTTCTTCTTGACTTCTTCTCACTTCTCTTGCTTTAAAATGAGGTTGGTGGAGATTAAATACACCAAAAACCTTCTAAAAATGGTTTGTGACCGTTGGAGCATTGGAAATAGCCGTTTGGAGCTTGAAATCTCATTTTTGCAAGCCAGAAAAATAGATCCGTTAGAGCTGTCAGGCTGCAAGTGTCGACACTTGGCTGTCAGGTGTCGACACTTGGCTGTCAGGTATCGACACTTGAATTCTGGGAGTCGACACTTGATCATTCAAGTGTCGACACTTGATGCACAGGTTCGACACTTGACACAAAAAATCCTCGAACCAACAAGTTCTGTATTTTCAAATTCTCAAGCCTTGAGTCGACACTTGAAACCTAAGTGTCGACACTTGGTGTCGACACTTGAATTCTAGGTGTCGACACTTGGCGTGCCAAGGAATTTTTCTTTGTGCCAAATGCTGAAGTGTCGACACTTGTCTGTCCAGGTATCGACACTTGAGACTGAAAACATCCAGAATCAAGAGTAAAAGCCTCGAAATCAAAAATAAAGTTCATAAATGCATAAACACATAATAGTTAAGCAATTATTAGCCCTTTTTCAATGAAGAAAATGTCCGGATATGTGAGAATTGCTCCGTGCCATTGCGTGCCATACACCATAAGTTTTTGGAATTTTGAGGTGCTTTCTTCCTGAAAACTCACAACTTGAAATTCACATTAGAATACAATATGTGCTCAATGTTTTGTTATTCATCAAAATCACTGGGTGGAGCCAACAATCTCCCCCTTTTTGATGATGACAAAACCTTGAGAAAAAGAGAGAACATAGTTCAAACCATGAGTTTTCTAATTAATAGGAAACAATCAATATAATGCATTTTTTCTTTTAAACAAGATACATGTCCTCAAATTCTCAGAAACAATTAAACATCCATTATCACTTCTTTTTTTTTTTCGTCATAACAATTACTTTTTAACATTACTTTTTCTCATTACTTTTTCTCTCCCCCTTTTTGTCAATCATAAAAAAATAACCTCCCCCTTTCAATTAGCATGTATACAAAAAGAGAGTATAGAAAATATTATAGCTGAAATTGTACTTGTGTCAGAGTTAAAATATCCCATTATATCAGAGCTAAAATATGACAAACTGAAGTATAACAAACATATATATATGAGACAAGTTTTTAGTACAAACAAAACTGAAACATACATATATCAAACATAAAAAGAGATCTGAAACAGTCATCTATGAGGCTAGTCCTCATCAGAAGGAACATCAAGACTAAAAGGAGCACTAATCCTAGATCTGGTGGCTAAAGCCCTAGGAGGTGCTAAAGCTCTAAGACTCCTGGTACGGCCGGCAAGACCAAAAGCGGGTACAACCCTAGAAGATCTGGTAGAAGGAGGCGAAAGATGATCAGCTGGCTCAATAGGATCCGGAACGAAGTCAACTAGTGCAGTAGAAGGAGCAGGTGTAGTAGGAGGATCTTGACTGACCACCTCATAAGCATCAGCTCCGCCTACACTGTCGCTATCAATGCCTACCACCTCAGTGGCTCGGTCAACATCCTGATCACCTCCATCAGCAATATCAGTATGGTCGCTCTGGTGATCGCCGCCGTCATCATCATCATCATCATCATCATCATATGGAGCAGGAGCAGGTGCAGCAGGAGGTATAAGTGATCTCAGAAGATCCTCAAGACGTGTAAAACCCTCCTCCATAGATCTGCGGATCTCAGCATGCTCTGAGGTAGTCTATGCTCGTAGAATCTCAACCTCGCTACGCAGCTGAGTCACCTCTCCTCTGATCTGTGTGAACTGGGCTCTAGCATGCTCCTCAAAGTATAATCCGGTAGATGGTGGTGGAGGAACTGAAGCATCAGGTGACAGGTGCTCTGCCTGTGTCGATGGTACATCCACTGGAGGAAGGACTCCTGGCTCAGATGGTCCAGCCTCAGCCTCTCGAATCTCATCCTCCTCATCTGGCTCCTGGCCAGACTCTCTCCGAACCCATCGACCTCCAACCATCCTGAAACCCATGCGGTGCAATGACCTCTCATCATATACATCTGTGTGCAGTATCTCCTTGGGGATCTCCCCCTCCAATGATACTCCACAAGCTCTGAAAAGACGGGTCAATGCCATCCCGTATGGCAAACAGTGTCGGCGCTGAGTGGCAGCATCATGCATCTGTGACAGCATCAAGGCCGGTATGTCAACTGGTCTCCTCTCGATCAGACTGGTCATCAACATCAGCTCTCTCTCTGTGATGAAATCAAATCTACCAGTCTTCGGTAGAAGGATCCGTGCGGTAATGTGGTGCAGCAGTCGCATCTCTAAAGATAACTGGTTCGCGGTAACTACTGAGATACCGCGAACATCCTCTCGCTCAAGGATGCATCTGAAAGCTGCCTCTCTATCATCAACTGAGAACGCACTGACTCCTCTCCGGGGTATCTCCCATACTCGGCTCAGCAACTCAACAGTCAATGAAATCTGTATACCTCTGATGGATGTCGTCCATAAGAGTCGTCGACAGTCCAGGGCACCGTAAAACTCCCTCACCAGGTGAGGATAGTATCTCTCCTGCATGGTGCAGAAGGGTACTAACCCTGCATCTGAGAGTATCTTTCTAATGCCAAAATGGTGCCTGTCGAAACAGTGTAGATCTACTCTCCTCCCTGAAGCTACTGACTTCCCTGCCATCCTCTCTGCAGGGGGGGAGCTCGGAGTGGCTGAACTGCTCTGCGGAGCGGGATCGAATCTGGCCTTCGACCTCCTCTCACTACCCTGACTAGGCCTTGCTCTAACTGCAAGTCTCTTCCTAGGACCCATATCAGCCAACTGACCAGGAAGAATGAAAAAGGTTCAGAACAAACGACTGGCCATAGGTGAGATTAGAGTTTAAATTAGTCTCAAAAACCAGAATTAATAAGTTTTGATCAAGATGAGAAATTTTGAGTAAAATTTGTAGGTAAAATTTGTGTTGGGTGGAGCACATTTGAATCCCAAAAATTATTTTTGAAGAAAAAAAAAAATGGGATTTAGGTTTTAAGCATTTAGGGTTTTTGCAAATAGGCGAAAATATTCAAAATGCAATACTAGAAATCCTTCCTAATCATTAATAAAAGGATTTATTACATTTAAATTAGATGAAAACCCATTTTATTTTGCCCAAAATTGATGAAATAGTGATTTTTGTGAAAAAGGGTTGAAAAACACCAAAAAGATGAGGGAAATTCGAGGAAAACAAATCTAAAACAAGATTCCCTCAAATGGAGTTTTAGAAATTTACTAAAACACACAAAAATCCAGTTAGATTGAAGAAAAAAGTTCGGAAAACCTAAAACACGATTGTCTGGTTTAAAAATAATAAAGTTAAAAACATAGAGAAATAAAAACTAAATTAGAGAGGGAAAATACCTGATTTGAGATGGATTGAAGGGTGAAAAGACAGGTTTGGACAGGGGGGACCACTATTCCAAGAAATTTGGGGAAGGAAAATTTTCAAAAAACCTTTCGTTCGGCCCGTTTTAAAACAGTTCAGATTCGCAAGTGTCGACACTTCGGATTTGTCAAGTGTCGACACTTGGTCAGGTGTCGACACTTGACACTTTCCAAGTGTCGACACTTGGCCAAGAAAATTCGAGAAAATCCGGGAAAAAATAAAAAAAACTCTTGGGGTTTAAAACAATAAGTGTTGATCTTTTAGGACAAGGTAAAAAGGATACTAAGAGAGTCCTGGGAGAATGGATCAATTACACCTAACTCCCTTCTAATTAGACAGAACCTATCCTCACTCAAAGGCTTTGTAAACACATCAGCTAATTGATCATTGGTACAAACAAAATCAAGAATTATGTTTGAGTTTTGTACATGATCTCTTATGAAATGATGTCTTATTTCAATGTGTTTACTTCTTGAATGTTGCACTGGATTTTTAGATAAGTTGATTGCACTAGTATTATTACATCTTATGGGTGTCTTAGTTAGTTTTATGCCAAAGTCTTCGAGTTGTTGTTTGATCCAGAGGATTTGAGCACAACAGCTCCCAACTGCTATATATTCAGCTTCTACCGTAGATAGAGCAACAGAGTTCTGTTTCTTGCTACTCCAGGAGATCAAATTTATTCCAAGAAACTGACAGGTTCCACTAGTACTTTTACGATCAAGTTTACATCCAGCAAAATTAGCATCAGAATAAGCAATTAAATCACATGAAGAATCTCTAGAGTACCATAAACCAATTTTAATTGAGCCAGATAGATATCTAAATATGCGTTTAATAGCCAAAAGATGAGACTCTTTAGGATTGGACTGATATCTAGCACACATACAGACACTAAACATGATATCTGGCCTACTGGCAATAAGATATAATAACGAACCAATCATGCCACGATATAATTTTTGATCAATTGATTTACCTGATTCATCCTTGTCAAGTCTACATGTAGAGCTCATAGGGGTACCTAATGGCTTAGTGTTCTCCATCCCAAACTTCTTGAGTATTTCTCTGGTGTATTTTGTTTGGTTGATGAAGATCCCCTCTTTGGTTTGCCTTATCTGGAGTCCGAGGAAGAAATTTAGTTCTCCCATCAAGCTCATCTCGAACTCACCCTGCATTAGACTTGCAAAATCTTGACAAAGAGATTCATTAGTAGCACCAAATATTATATCATCAACATAGATTTGTACTACTAAGAGATCATCATTCTTTTTCTTTAAAAATAATGTTTTATCCACATTTCCTCTAGCAAAATTATTTTTTAGTAGAAAAGAGCTTAAACGATCATACCAAGCTCTTGGAGCTTGTTTTAATCCATATAAAGCTTTATGAAGTTTATAAACATGATTTGGAAATTCAGAATTTTCAAAACCGGGGGTTGTTCAACATAAACTTCTTCTTCAATTAATCCATTCAAGAAAGCACTTTTAACATCCATCTGATACAGTTTAAAGTTCATAAAACAGGAAAAAGCCAATAGTAGCCTAATTGCCTCAAGTCTAGCCACAGGAGCAAAGGTTTCATCAAAATCTATCCCTTCCTCCTAATTGTATCCTTTGGCAACTAGTCTAGCTTTATTTCTAATTACTATTCCATTTTCATCAAGTTTGTTTCAAAAAACCCATTTTGTGCCAATAATTGATGTGTTTGCGGGCCTATCTACTAGTGTCCAAACATTGTTCCTTTTAAATTGATTAAGTTCATCTTGCATAGCATTTATCCAATTACTATCACATTCAGCTTCCTCAATAGTTTTAGGTTCAATTTGAGACACAAAAGCTTAGTCACAAATATTTCTAAGAGATGATCGAGTACTTACACCTTTAGATGGATCACCTATAATTAGTTCTTTTGGGTGTCCATGAGCATACCTCCATTCTTTTGGTAAAGGATCAACAGTTGAGGTATCTTCATCACCTTGTGCTTGATCTTTGTCGATGTTTTGATCATCATTCTGTTCCTTGGTAAGTTCATCATTGTTGTTTCTTTCTTCAGTCTTCTTGTTACCTGATTCATCAAAAAGTACATCTTATTTTCTTGAAGATTTTTGGTTAGTTTCGTCAAATACTACATGAATGGATTCTTCAACAACAAGTGTCCTTCTGTTGAAGACCCTGTATGCCTTACTAGATGTGGAGTAGCCTAGAAAGACTCCCTCATCTGATTTGGCATCAAATTTGCTTAGATTGTCTTTATCATTGTTTAAGATGAAACAACGCAACCAAAAACATGAAAATAACGGATTGAAGGTTTTCTACCCTTCCAAAGCTCATAAGGAGTTTTCTTTAAAATCGGTCGAATTAAAACACGATTTAAGATATAGCATGCAGTATTTATGGCTTCCGCCCAAAAGTATCTAGGTAAATCATTTTCACAAAGCATGGTGCGTGCCATTTCTTCAAGAGTTCTATTTTTTCTTTCTACTACCCCATTTTGTTGAGGTGTCCTAGGTGTAGAAAAATTATGATTAATTCCATTTTCAATACAGAATTTATTGAAATCGGCATTTTCAAATTCAGTTCCATGATCACTTCTTAAGGAAATTACTGAAACACCTTTTTCATTTAAAACTCTTTTGTGAAATCTTATGAATTCAGAAAACGTTTCATCTTTGTGTGCTAAAAACATGACCCATGTAAAACGTGAGAAATCATCTACAATGACTAGACCAAACTTCTTACCTCCCAAACTAGATGTTCTAGTAGGCCCAAAGAGGTCCATATGAAGCAATTCTAAAGGTCTAGATGTAGAGATTACTCCTTTAGGTTTGAAAGAAGATTTTGTTTGTTTTCTAAGTTGACATGCACTGCAAATCTTATCTTTTTCAAAATTCAGTTTAGGCAAATCTTTTACTAAATTCTTTTTGCTAAGTTTTGAAATTAAATGCATGCTAGCATGTCCTAGTCTACGATGCCAAAGCCAACTAGCTTCATCGATCTTGGCTTCCATTGCCACTAGACATTGACCTTTTTGAATAGGGAGATCATCAAGATCAACCATATAAATATTGCCATGCCTATGACCGATGAATTTAATGCCATTGTCATCTAGACTAGAAACAATGCACAAAGAAGATTCAAAAATAACTTTAAAATTTTTGTCACAAAATTGACTAATACTAAGCAAGTTATGTTTTAAACCATCAACATATAAAACATTATCAATATAAGAGGTAGGGGTGATATGGATTTTACCAATACCAATGATTTTTCCCTTTCCATTATCACCAAAAGTTACATTGCCACCATTTTGATATGTGAGTGATGAGAACTGCTCCACATCTCCTGTCATATGCCTTGAGCAACCGCTATCAAGATACCACATTCTCTTCTTGTTGGTTGCAAGGCATACCTGCAATAAAGATCAAGTGGAGACTTTAGGTACCCAAGCCATCCTGGGTCCTTTTTGGTTAGTGGCATTGGTTCCTTTTGGAACCCAAACTTTCTTAGTTTTTCTTAATTTTCTTTTGTTGCACATGTAAGATTTATGTCCTATAACACCACAAGTATAGCATGTAATTGAAGAAGATGCAGGTAAAAAAATTTTTAAGGAGTTTTTGTTTCTTATGAGTTCTGAATCCTAAACCAGCTTTGTCAAATACTGCTCTTTGGTTATTTAACAGTAAATTCAATTTTTCAGAACTGTAAGTAAATTTTTCGATAAAAGGCTTTAGTTTATCGATTTCCTCTTTATATTTCTTGTTTTCCATTAAAATTTCTTTGTGTTGTCTTGACAATTTTTCATTTGAAACTAAGTTACTTTTCTTTTCAAGTATATTCTTTTTATTTTCAAGACCCATAATCTTATCATTTAGATTTTTATTTTTTATTAGAAGGTATTCATTCTCATTTGAAAGGTTGTTATTTATTTTAGCTAGTTCCAGATTTTGCTTCTTTAAGTCTTTATGTTTTGACTTTAATTTTTGAAATTCTATTACTAGTTCATCAAAAATTTCATGAAGCTCATCAAAAGATAATTCATTTTCGGTTTCAGAACATACCTCTTCTTGATCAGCCATTAGACAGAAATTTGCTACTTCCTGTTGTTCTTCCTCAGAGCTGGAGTCTTCACTTTCGCTCCAGGTTGCCATCATGGCCTTTTTCCTTAACTTTCTTCTGCCTTTCTTTAGTAAGGGGCAGTCTACCTTGAAATGCCCTGGCTTTTTGCACTCAAAACATGTGGGCTGCTCCTCCTTCTTCTCCTTATCTTTTTCTTTACTGGGCTCACCCTTCAGAGGTTTCTTTTTGTAGTTGAATTTCTTTTTCCTCATAAACCTTCTGAACTTCCTTGCCAACATAGCAGTTTCATCTTCTTCGTCATCCTCTTCAGAGTCTTCGCTTGAGTCTTCTCTGGTAGTAGATTTGAATGCTATTGTCTTTTTCTTTTTGTCCACCTCTCCGTTCTTCTGTTTGATAGATAGTTCATATGTCATTAAGGAGCCCAACAGTTGTTCCAGTGGGAGAGTGTTGACATCTTTTGCTTCTTCGATTGCAGTGACCTTTGCATCCCATGAAGCTGGTAGAGACCTGAGAAGTTTATTTACAAGTTCACCATTAGAAATTATTTTTCCTAAACTTCTCATGCCATTCACAATGTTTGTGAACCTAGTATACATTTCACTGATAGATTCAGTAGGTTCCATTTTAAACATTTCATAAGTGTGAATTAGCATGTTGATTTTGGTGGTCTTTACTTGGTGTGTACCCTCATGGGTAACCTCAAGTGTATCCCAAATCTCTTTTGCGGAGAGATAGTTGGATATTCTGTTAAACTCACTAGGATCAAGAGAACAGAATAAAAGGTTCATTGCCTTTGCATTAAGCTCAATTTGCTTAATGTCACTCTCATCCCAATCATCTTCCATTTTAGGGGTGAGAATGCCATTAATCATTATTGTAGGCTGATGAGGACCTTTTACTATTGTTCTCCATAAATTATAATCAAGAGCTTGTATAAATATGCGCATGCGTGTCTTTCAGTATGTGTAATTTGTGCCATTAAACAGTGGGGGTCGGTTTGAGGCTTTACCTTTACCCATGCCTATTGGGGCTTCATGATCTTTTACTCAAGATCCTTGGACCTACAAGAGAGTATGGAGCTCCCACTTGTTGCCCAGAAATGGAGCCCAAGATGGTGAATTGGGTCTTTTAAAAATTTAACACAATAAAATAAATGGTCTATGCTTGTGAGTAACAATTAATTAGATGCAAGATAGTAGCACTTAATTAAAGAATGCAAAAAGAAAAGAGCAATCACACACAAACACAAGATATATAGTGGTTCGGTGCAAACCTAGCACCTACATCCACTCCCCAAGCCACCCTTGGGAATTCCACTATAATCCACACCAGATTACAGTTGACTTGTTTTTACAAGGCTCACAAGTCAAAAACCTAAGTTGGTTTTATCACTTAGGCTCACCAACAAACCTAACTACTTGTTTTGTCTTCGGGCTCACAAGTTAACCCTAGTTGGTTTTAACATTTGGCTCACCAACAAACCACAATAACCTTCTTTCAAGACACCCTTGAAAGCAAGGTTAAAGTACAACAAATCAGATATAAAATTTAAATGCTACAACAAACTCTCTTCAAGAGTGGATTGGAATCTTTGAAGCCCAAGGATTGCTTTGACTTCACTCTTCTTCAAGTTGCCTCCTTTTGGAATGTAGTAGATTTGAGCAAGTAGGCTTTTTCAGTGGAATCAAGCTAGAAGAGGCTTTTGATTTGAAGTTTGGAGAGAATAAAGGCTTTTTTTGGCTTTAGAGTGGACTTGAATGCTCTTGAATAGACTTCTCTCTTTTTCTTCTTGACTTCTTCTCACTTCTCTTGCTTTAAAATGAGGTTGGTGGAGATTAAATACACCAAAAACCTTCTAAAAACGGTTTGTGACCGTTGGAGCATTGGAAATAGCCGTTTGGAGCTTGAAATCCTATTTCTGCAAGCCAGAAAAATAGATCCGTTAGAGCTGTCAGGCTGCAAGTGTCGACACTTGGCTGTCAGGTATCGACACTTGAATTCTGGGAGTCGACACTTGATCATTCAAGTGTCGACACTTGATGCACAGGTGTCGACACTTGACACAAAAAATCCTCGAACCAACAAGTTCTGTATTTTCAAAATTCTCAGGCCTTGAGTCGACACTTGAAACCTAAGTGTCGACACTTGGTGTCGACACTTGAATTCTAGGTGTCGACACTTGGCATGCCAAGGATTTTTCTTTGTGCCAAATGCTGAAGTGTCGACACTTGTCTGTCCAGGTGTCGACACTTGAGATTGAAAACATCCAGAATCAAGAGTAAAAGCCTCGAAATCAAAAATAAAGTTCATAAATGCATAAACACATAATAGTTAAGCAAATATTAGCCCTTTTCATTGAAGAGAATGTCCGGATATGTGAGAATTGCTCCGTGCCATTGCGTGCCATACACCATAAGTTTTTGGAATTTTGAGGTGCTTTCTTCCTGAAAACTTACAACTTGAAATTCACATTAGAATACAATATGTGCTCAATGTTTTGTTATTCATCAAAATCACTGGGTGGAGCCAACAAAGGCCAACCCCGAGAAGATCTAGGTCTTAAAGGATATGCGACATCCCTCCTGTAAAAATGAAGTCCAACAGTTGATAGGAAGGATTGCCTCCCTAAGCAGATTTATCTCTCGTCCGTCAAGAAATGTCTTCCATTCTTCAAGATACTTCGACAATCAAAGGGCTTTGAATGGTCCGAAGACTGTTGCGCTGCCTTTGAGGAATTGAAGAAGTATTTGGAGACCCCGCCATTGCTCTCCAAGCCAAAAGAAGGCGAGGTCCTCTACCTATACCTCTTTGCTTCAGATGAAGTGGTGAGCTCGGTTCTTGTCCGGAAGGAGGAAGACGGGTCCCACAAGCCGATCTACTACATCAGCAAGATCCTACATGACGCAGAAACACGGTATGCAAGGATGCAGAAGCTGATCTACTCTTTAGTGATTGTGGCAAAGTGACTACGGCCATATTTCCAGGCCTACGCTATCGTGGTACTAACTGATCAACCTTTCAAGGCCATTCTCCAATCTCTGGACACTTTTGGAAGGATAGCCAAGTGGGTTATGAAGCTAGGTGAATTTGACATTAGCTTCCAGCCCCGAGCAGCTATAAAGGCCCAGGTGCTCTCCGATTTTCTGGCCGAGTGCACCTAGAAGTCCGAAGATGAGGCCTCTTCAGATGAAGAAGAAGCCCCGAAGGAGATGAGGTCCGTTTGGGTACTTCATGTGGACGGAGCTTCCAATACTACCGGGTGCGGGGCTGGACTCATGTTGGCCAAACCTAACGGCCAGATTATAGAGTATGCACTCCGTTTCTCCTTCCACGCCTCCAATAATCAGGCCGAATATGAGGCCCTACTCATCGGACTTCGAATCGCCAAAGATCTGGGAGTCCGGCAACTCCGAGCCTTCTCCGACTCTCAACTGGTTGTGAATCAAGTTAATGGAGAGTACGCAGCCAAAGATCCAACCATGGTGCAATACCTGGAGAAGGTTCAGGCCTTATCCTCTTAACTGGAACATTTTGAAATTATTCATGTTCCCCGATCAGAGAACTCCCGGGCAGATGCACTGTCTCGACTGGCAACTACAGCACCGGAGTCTCTCGGACGCACCTTTGTTGAACATCTTGAAACTCCAAGCATTGCCAAAGAGGCTGCAGAGGTGCACCAGATTGATGCTAAGCCAAGCTGGATGGATCCCATCATCAGATTCCTGAATGAAGGAGAACTGCCCGAAGATAAGGCAGAGGCCAAGAAGATCCGTTGGATGGCATCTTAGTACGTCATCTTAAATGGAACCCTCTATAAGAGATCGTTCTCCCAACCACTGCTGAAATGCCTCAGACCCACCGATGCAGATTATGCATTGAGAGAGGTCCACGAGGGCATCTGCGGGGATCACTTGGGAGGCAGATCTCTAGCGTACAAGATTAATCGACAAGGGTATTACTGGCCCTCCATCCAGAAGGACTCAGCTGATTTCGTGCGGAAGTGCGACCAATGCCAGAGGTATGCTAATGTGCAGAGACAACCTTTGAGTCACCTGACTCAGTTGGCAGCCCCATGGCCCTTTGCCCAGTGGGGGATGGACATTCTTGGCTCGTTCCCACCAGCATCAGGGCAAAGAAAGTTTCTCCTAGTGGCCATCAACTACTTCATGAAATGGGTAGAAGCTGAATTATTGGCCCAAATCACAGAGGGCAAGGTGGAGGGTTTTGTGAAAAACTCTATCATCTTCTGTTTCGGTATCCCACACGTCATCATCACGGACAACGGGAGACAATTCAACAATCCGAAGTTCAAGGACTTCTGTGCTCGGTACCATATCCAGCATCGGCTAACATCCGTTGCACATCCACAGTCCAACGGAGATGCCGAAGTCACCAACCGGACCATCCTCCATGGTCTAAAGACAAGGTTGAACACCACCAAAGGGCTTTGGGTCGAAGAACTGACATCTGTTCTTTGGGCATACCGAACTACCCCAAGAACAGCCACCGGCGAATCTCCGTTCAACCTAGCCTATGGTACCGAAGCCGTGCTACCTATCGAAGTCTCCCTACAGTCCCTGAGAATTGACAACTATGAAGAGCTTGAGAATTCCGATCACAGAAGAATCGATTTGGATCTGCTATCAAACACCAGGCTACAGGCCAAGATAAGAATGGCGGCATACCAGCAAAAGGTCGCCAAGTACTACAATGCAAGGGTGAAGGAGCAAACTTTCTGCATGGGGGACATGGTATTGCGAAGAGAAAAAGTTTCCAGGCCAACGGAACAAGATAAACTCTCCCCTAACTGGGAAGGCCCATATCAAGTCAAAGAAGTCATTCGACCAAGGACATATCGACTCAAGACCCTGGAGGGGAAGACCCTATCTCGGTCATGGAATGTACAAAACCTTTGCAAATTCTATCAATAAAAAAGTTCTAAAAAACTCCTGTGCAAAGCTCCTCAACCCTACTCAACTCAGAACGGCTAGTTGCATCAACTGAATGACAATAGCCCAAATGACCCGATCTGAAAAATCGGTCAACTATGCAAAGGAAAGTCTGATCCACTCACCTTATCGGTATTCCCGACAAGCGTAATGGAGAGCCTAACCAGGCCACCAAAAAGATCAAAGGCGCAGGGATGGTTTTCGTAACCTATCCTACGGTGAATCCGAACATGCACCAAGGCGGGCCTAAACAGCCTACCTTAATCACAACAGAAAGTGCACAGGGATGGTTTTCGTAACCTACCCTACAGTAAATCCGAACACGTGCCTAAAAGGACCATTATCGTCCTCTATGTCAACAACAAACACTCTCAGAATGGTCCAACGGACCCTCCACACCACAAGACTGGAGCAACCTGTCAACTTGATCGGAGGTCTCATCAATCTGGACCGGGACGGGAGAACCTTCAGCCTGGACTCCTCCAGCCTGAGTCGCCTCTTGGGCCGAGATCACAACCGGGATCACCTCTGGGTTTTCGACTGGGGTAGCAGCCTCCTCCACCGGACATGGTGACTCCTCGACCTCCCCTGCGGCTTCGGCCTCCTCTGCCTCTTCTCCTTCCTCTCCAATTATGTTGAAGGAGGGGATCTTCGAAAGGTCGAGGTGAGGGAGGGTCTCCTTCACCTTGGAAAGCCCATCATTGAAGCCATGCTGGTAGGCATACAATGATGCTTCATCAATTTATGTCTGAAATTGCGAAGACATCTTAAAGTTAGCCACGGTAATGTCCATCTGCTTCCTCAAAGCTTCGGACTCCCTCTTGGCGGCTTCGGCCTCCCTCTTGGCAGCTTCAGATTCTAGGACCGCCTCTTCAGCCCTTCTAGAAGCCTCCTCCGCCACCTTGGACAGGCTCTCCATCCTCTCCTGGTTCTTCCTGGCAGTCCGCTCCAGGGATTCAACTTGCCTCCTGATCCTGCTCCACCCTGCCTCTTGTCCCGCTATCCTCGAGTGGGCGCTTTTCAGATCGCCCTTCAGGTCGCGAACTTCATCAATCACCCCGACAAGACGGTCCTCCATGGATTGCTTCAGCTCCTCAGCTACTTCCCTGGCAGCCCTAGCAGTCTGAAGCTCCTCCTTGAGGTCATAGATGAGGCTATCTACGTTCCCCAAGCCTTCCTCCATGAAGGTGAAGTCATAGACCAATTACATCAAAAAAGAAGAATCGAGGGTCAAATAACTCTCAAGGCAAAGGAGGCGGTGATAGTCATACCTGTTGTAGGGTGGCGAAGCCGAAATCGGACACTTTGTGAAAGCTCCGATTCCGGAGAATTGCCAGGTTACGGGGCTGTATCGTACCCTTCAATGCCTGTCTGGCATCCTCCGAAACTAGCAGCTCTCCCACAGGTGGGAGCTCCAAAGGGTTCGTCGGGCGACCTCCGGCTGAAGAAGCTCTGCAGACAGACTCTCCTTCGACTTGCCGCGCCTTGCCCCTATCAGCGATAGAGGGGCAAACCGGCGACACATCCACTCCTTGAGGCGGGCCCCCCATGGTGTAAACTGGGGAGGCGACTGCCGCTGGAGTCTCGACTGGTAGGGCCTCGCTGGAACCTCTTCCGCGGCCGCTGCATTTTCCCTCGAGATGCCTCGGGAAGATGAAGTGCTTTGGTCCCTTTCGGGACCATCCCTCCGAGCTTTCTTCCAAGCTGTAGACCTAGTGGAAGGGGCCTGTGCCACCCTCCTCTCCGAAGTCTGGTGAAGCCAGCTCAAATTGCACTTCATCCTACCACTTGCAGGCAAAGGGGATCACCTTAGTTAAATGAGCTACAATGAAATCTAAAGAAGAAGTACAGAAGTTTTCACTGCTATACCTAGTGAGGGGAATTTACTGATTCCGGTTCGATGGAGTTTCCTCTCCTCCAACAACTCCTGGATAGGAGCAACTTCCGAGTTGGTCAGAAGATCATAATCCGACTAATCGGCCGCCAAGACTTTCTTTTCATCATTGGCGGTCAGGCGAGGCTTCTTCCACTCAGTGTCGAAGCCCCATGGGTCGAAGGACAACACAAATACTAAGACAGGTTTCCACCCGTGGATGGCGCTGGGCATATCCTTAATCACCCTGCGGCCCGATCTGGGACCGATCACCCACCATCCATTGCCGTGGAAGTCCTTCTTGAGGATGAAAAGGGCCAAGAACAAGTTGGTCCTAGGCTCTACATTGGTGACGCTGCACATAACCAGGAACCCGCAGATGTTCCTGATGCTGTTTGGGGTTAACTGCGCTGGCACCACTTAGTACAAGAGAAAAATCTTAACAAAGAAGGGGTGCAGGGAAAACCGAAGACCAGCCTTCAGGTGATCTTCGTATATAGCTAGGCACCCAGAGGGAGCTTCGTTCGCCCGCTCCTCGGGCGTAGGGAGGACGAAGGGAAATTCCTCAAGAATGCGGTAGCGTTCCCAAAGAAGGGTTGCCTTGCTCTGAGAAATTGAGCTGGGGACCGACTCCGGACCTACTATATCTTCGGCCCCCGAGGGCCCAACCTGCTTTCCCTGACTCTTTACGGTCTCCTCCATGACAAAGGAATGAAGCAAAGGGATGGAAAGAGGATTCTACCTGAATAATAGACTGGTACTCCAGAACAGTTTGGGCGAAGAATGAGACGAGGTTGAAGAAGCTTCCTTGCCCAGACCTTCACTCTTCCTCAAAAGAAAAGTAAGGGTCTTTGGATCCCCGCAAAGGGTTAATTTGACTCAAGGTTTCCCTGGGAGGTAACCCACTTACGACTGACCGCCAGGATAAGATCTATCCTTCATCCAACGGGCGGAGAACAGCCACCACAACTATCCAAATCCCAACCAAAAGATTGCCTCAACCACTATGCAACGGGACGAGGAGAGATAGCCTCAGGGCCACCTACTTTTCTCCAATCAGGGAATGACACCTGTCCACCATCTGATTCTCAGATCATGATGGGCAACCCAATAGAGGTCCCATAATCATTTACTGCGCCGTCTCTCAAGAAGAAAGCGACAAGGCAATAATACTCTCACTTCTCGAGGCAGATCTTCGCTTCGACAACTGAGAGTAAGGGGCAACTATTGGGATATCCTGGTTCAGCTACGAACCAGGCTTCGGTTCGATTTATCGAAGCCCCGGTTCTCCGAACTACGAACTTCGGACTAAGCGAAGGCCAACTATAAGCAACTAAAGGCTTCACACCGAACTACAACATTCGAAGGCCAGTCCTTCGGGTAGCACCTTCGGCCCCAGCCGAAGTCTGAATTACTCATCGACTATCGAAGGCACGAACTTCGGCCCTCGCCGTAGACATGATCTCCGGCCTTGGAGAAATATCAAGCCTTCAGCCCACGCAAGGGGAAACCCGAAGCTTGAACCATGATCTGTTCCAAAAAGGAAACTATAACCAACGGTTACAATCGACATTCATCATGCCATGACATGGCGCGCAATTCCTGTAGCCACGCCTCTGATCTGGCCAAAACCGCTTATTAACAACCCACGATCGACTATCATGGGAGTGAATGGCTCCCCATGATCTTCGGAAAAAGAGCGGGCCACAGACTAGATGCCATCTTTTAAATATGGGTAAGAAGGATGGCTCGAGAGGTACGCGTGAATAATCTCGCACATATACATTTCTAATCTCCAAGAACACTTTTTCTCTTCCACTCTCGACATCTTCCCCATTCTGTGGCTGGAATCCGCTACTGACTTAGGCATCGGAGTGTCCTCCGTCGGAACAACTCCGGCAAGGAACCTATTTTGCAGGTGAACCAGGGAGCGGTCTTGCGATGCAACGGCTCCGACCGGCTGATCCAGGGACTCCACGCCAACACTAATAATAAATAAAAATTATTTTTGTACTCCAAAATAGCTAAGTACTAAAGGTCAGACATATCGACCATCAACCAAGAAATCTCCAAATACCAAAACATCGACAATGGACGAAATGTCAAATGATTCTCTCAAAACACCACCCCGACGGTGCCGCACCGGAGCACTACAAGTTGGGACAAGTCTCCCAAAAAGGCCACCGACCAACTATATGCCAAGAGCCAATAAAAAGACTTGGTCAAAACTAATTAAGCTCGCATGGGAGGAAGCATGGTTGGCCTCAGGTGCTAGCTATTCAAAAATCCAATGGACTGAAAATCTAGAGGGTCAAACAACCCGCCTTCTCAAGAAAGAGAAACCAAGCACTGGAATGAAGAAGCCAACCTCTGAACAAATGATTGGAAGACCCAAAGGGCCAGATGACCCCAGTTTTCAGGAAAGGGAAACCAGGTATCAGAATGACAGGCATTTTACTAATTCTTCCATGGTTTCAATTGCTATTATAGACCTTTTCTGTTGTAACCATTCGTATAGGTTTCATTAATAGTTGGCTAGGTTTACTGGCAAGATTCTGATCTCTACTACAGGCTTTTTCTATTGCAAGTCAATAAATATGACAAGATCTTTTGCATATAGGACTTCTGAAACAGTGAACTAGAAGCACCGGGGCTATTTAGGATTTAATAAAGCCACTACTTAAAAATCTTTTGATGTAAAGGACTCAATAAAATTTAAAGCGACCCCAGAATATTAGGAGTGCTAACATAAAAAGCGTTTTATGAGGATAACTTGGTGACCCAAACAACTAAAAGCTACTTGTTTTCCATCCAACGACTTGTGATCCTTTTGTCAACACCTTGGTAGGTCTTGGAGGTTCCATGTTCTCCATCAGAATAATTGAAATATCTATGATATTATTGTACTCAAAACCTGAGACAACAAAATCTGATGAAGTTATTAGGAAATATGAAGTTATAATTCTCTTCTACTGAGCTTCTCTCTTGGAGGTCCAAAATAACCATGGAAAAATAATGTATAGCGAAGAAAACCACCTATCTCAGTTTTTTTCTTTGTTTTTACCTTTTTTTTTTTTTTAATTACATTTCAATGATTGCCTGAACTTCTTGGGATTCCTATTTTTTATTAAAATTTATTTCTCCTCGGTGCAACGGTAAGACTGCTCCATTGTAATGATATCACAGGTATAAAATGCAGAAACCACCTCTCCATTGGTGGTGATAGGGCAGTGTATATTTGGTTTTCTTATAATGATAAGAACCTTGTGTACTGGACTTCAATTTTTTTTATTTTTTTAATAGGACTTCTTAATATTAGAATTTTTGGTATTTTTTATCAATACTTCATGGCTATCACATGGTTCTTTCTTCATGAATATTAATGATAACTAAGGAATTCGAGCCCATGCCATGCACATGCTATTATGTTATCAAATTTGAAATTATAATTAATGATTAAATTTCAATTGAATAGATATTTCATTTGTGAAATGAAGTTGGCTCTATAGGTGACACTTTGTGCTTAGCAACTAAAGATTTTAGTTTTGATTTTTTGGATGGATAACCTAAAAAGAAAGACCTAGGAAACAGATATTGGAAAATAATATGAATCAATGTATACTTTTCTTTATTGACCGGTCTTATTCGTTAGAAAATTGACGCAAATTATATCAAATGGATAGTTATCTTTCCTTAAACATCAAATTTATATGCTAAAGAGCAAGATAATAGCAATAGAGGTTACACCTAATTATTTGTAATTAAGGTAGTAAATTAATCAACCTCCCTCTTCTTTATTTCTTTGACACTCCTATGCCCTGACAAATATGAATGACAGCATAATTGAGATAGAATTGAGATGAAATCATTCATTTGGTTCTGAGTTTAAATGAATTTAGTAATATAGATGGGTTTTCAACAAACTCAAATTTAATTGAAATATGAATGTGGAATAAAGTGATAAAAATTAAAGTAAAACTAAATATTAAAGTATATAGTAAAAAGTATAATAGATAGTCTAACTTTCTATGTCAACCATCATGACTTCTCTCTCTCTCTCTCTCACTCCCCTCCCTCCCAATCCAAACCCCTCCTACCAAAATTAGGAGTGAAAGTAGACCAGATAATATCTATCTAGATTCGTTTATATATTAGAATCTATTTGAATATGAATAGAACTAATATTTATATCTGTATCTATATCTGTTAAAGAAAAATGAATATAGATATGGATAGACAATTATTTGACCTATATTCAAATACCCGATTCTATTTATAATTTTATTTAATTTTTATAGCATTCATTAACCTTTAAAAAATATATATAATCCTAATAACATGCTATTAACTTAATTTATTATCCACTTAATAATATTTTTAATTCTACGATCATAAAATTTAATTATCTAACTTATATCTATTTTTATATCTATACTTCTAGTATCCAATTTATATCTATATCGATTTAAAATAAATAGATATATAAATTTTTGCATCTAATTAGTAATTGTAGCTATATTTATATTTGTTAGATAGAATAAATATGGATATAGATGCACTCGTATATGATCCATATCTGATTTGGTCTCATCTCTATCCAAAATCATCAGCCACAACTCTCTCTCCCTCTCTATCTCTCTCTCCTCTCTAATATTATAATATTTCTCCTTTGTCTCTCTAATCCCATGTTAATACTATTGGGACATGCCTTGCTGCATGCCTAGGCCAACATGTGGCCCAGCACAGTGCATGCAAGCACTAGCCCAAGCCCAAGCAGGCTCCCCTTTTCCCTTTGTTTGCATGACGAGGAGTGATCCAATAAGAAAATCAAGCAGTGCAACATGACTTGCGACGAGATCCAGTGGTTGTGCAATGATCATGCATGGATACAACAATCCAAAGGGTTATGCAGTGTGATATGGACTAATTTGGCCCAATTCTAAGAGGATTTCAGTGTGATGGAGGCAATCCGATGGCCACAAGTAGCACTATAATCAAATATGAATTAGAAGAGCTACGAAACTCTGATTTGGATGCAGTGTAAATAGTTGGACTCCTGGTGAGACGGTCTTCACGGTAGAAGCTATAAAATCATGGATAAAGAAGCAGGCTAGGTGTGAGGATCAAAAAAATGATAAAGGATATCTAGAGAGTAGTTGAGTTGAGAGCTTATGAGGGAGGTTTTGGAGGTTCTTATTAAGAGACTTGTACAGAGTTGATAGTGAAAGTTCAATCTTGTAAATTTTTATTTCTTTCATAGTGAAACCATGCATGTCCAAATTATTTGTCTTTTATTTTTCTCTTCTTTCTTCTTCTATGGTATTGACATTGATAATTGTGATCCTAGAAATGAGAATTTGTATTCCGTACGAGTGATCCCTCCGATGAGAATGGTATCAAAGCAAGTTGATACTACAATAACTGGTACCAGAGCAAGTTGATATCATAACTTGTATCAGAAACCTGGTTATTCATGATTGATCGAGATTAAAGAAGATAAAGAGAACATGGACAATCAAGTTTGAGATCGACCAGTTTGACAAGAAAAGTAATTTCTCACTCTAGTAAGCGAAGGTGAAAGGTATGATTATCCAATAAGGACTGATTAATACTCTCATATACAAGGCGAGACCGGCCACCATGGAGGAGCGAGTATGAAGATAGTTTCAGATATAAGCAGTGAGCACGATCCACTTATAGTTAATAGATGATGTAGTGATTCTTGTACTAAGCAAGACTTTTTCAATGATGCTATGAAAGAAACTCGAGAAGCTGTACATGGCAAAGTCCCTTATCAATATGTTGTTCCTTTGGAAACAATTCTATTAACTATGAATGATCGAAGGACAAAGCATGAAAGAGCATCTAAGTAACTCCTAGAAGATCTTCACCGATCTTCTCAGTATCGATGAACAAGTTGAGAAAAAGACCAAGATGCTGGTCTTACTTTCATCCCTATCACAATCCTTTGAGTTCTTGGTAACTACTCTTTTAGTGGAGAAAAGTACCATCAAGTTGGAGGAGGTCATCTCAACTTTACTCCAGAACGAGTTTCTCAAGTGGAAGAACCAGGCTTTGAGTTTAGGCAGGAACTCAGCATTGCAGTTTCTGAAGGAGCAAGGGCAAAAGGTGGAGTGACAAAGGATTACGAGAAGGGCAATCCAGGTCAAAGGATGCAAATAAGATCAAGTATTATCAGTACAACAAGCTAGAACACCATGTTAGAGATTGCCCATAACTCAAGGATCGAACGAGGGCTACTATAGCGATGATTGATGATAGCGATGACAAATATATCAGTGATGTACTCATAGTATCTGACAAAATATCCCCTTCTTCCTAGTGGATATTAGATTCTGCTTGTCCGCACTATAGTTTTGTCCGCTTGCCAGATGATTGAGCTATGAAATCAAGGGCATCGGGATAGTCAACTTGAAGACACATTATGGGACACAAAAAAATTGGACGAGATCCAATGCATACTTAATTTTTGTAGAGATCTAATTTTTCTCAGCAAACTTAATTGAAACATCTACACATGAAGAGCCAGTAATAGAGTCCTAAAGGTCTTGCACGGCAGTTTGGTTGTTTTGCAAGAGAAGAAGTGAGGAGGGCACTACCTTTTGACAATCCAATACGAGATGGAATCCCTGATGCAAACAAGAGCTCAATGCAAGATGGAGCTTCGGGAGTAGGTGAATCATGTACGAGATAAAATAAAACTTGGAAGGATAATAGGTAAGGTCGCAAGGTGAAGTTCCTATTACCACAGGAGGCTTTCCCGAGCAAGTCTTAGATCAAAGTGAGCACAGCACATGACAGAGATAGGATCGAGCAGGCTAAATCAACTTCCATGTTTGGTCATCTATGATCAGCAGGCATTTATCTCAGGACAAGGAGACAATTTTTCAAGAAATTCTCAAAGTCAAATAGAGGTCGAGCATCAAGTAGAGATGGAAGTTGTTGGGATGCACCTCGATGCACACCCAAGCCAGCACACGGCCCAGCACAGTGCATGCACGAGCACCAACCTAGGCCCAAGCAAGCTCCCCTTTTTCCTTTATTTGTAGAACGAGGAGCAATCCAGTAAGAAAATTGAGCAGCACAACCTGATTTGTGATGGGATCCAATGGTCGTGTGACAATTACGCATAGATCCAATGATCCATATGGTGATGCGGTATGATCTAGGCTACTTTGGCTCGATTTCAAGTGGATTTCAGCATGATGGAGATAATCCGATGGCCACAAGCAGCCTTGTAGTCAAATATTAATTGGAAGAGCTATAGGTTTTCCAATTTAGATGCAGTTTGGACTATGGACTCCCGGTAAGACGCTTTTCACAGTAGAGGCTATAAACCGTGGGCAGAAGAGTCGGCTAGGTATGAAGATCAAAAAAGTGATAAATCTTGTAAGTTTCTATTTCTCTCATAGTGAAACTTTGTATGCTCAAATTGTTTATGCCTTTTATTTTTCTCTCATTCCTTCTCCTGCGGTATCAACATTGATAATCATAATTTTAAAACAGGGATCCATATTCTGCACGAGTGATTTCCTGATAAAAATAGTTTAGAGTAAGTTGATATCATAACAGTCGGTATCAAAGTAAGTTGATACCATAATAAATACATGTAGCATTTATGCAAGGAATTGTGGCTTCAAGATGTATAAAACTAAATACTAAGGAACAAGTCCAATCAACTGCTTAGCCAAAATAAATTTTGCAGAAATTATGTCATAGATTACTGTGCATGGGTTAAAGTGTCATTAAATGATTCTCAATTTCCCACAACTCCATTACGTAGATGTTTGAAAGCAATAACAAATATCCTAAATACTCATTGCTCTCGGACATGTCACTTAGGATTGTGATTCCAACATGCAAACCCAGTAGCCGACCAGTCCCAAACTAACCCTGACCTGGACCTAACCTGAACCCAATGATGAATGTGTTCAGCATGATCTAGAGTCAGACCAATTGAAACTTTTGGGTTAAGTCTGGGTATAAGATCTTTTTTTAGACCTGACAAACCCACACTTGCAGAAATTATCTAGTTTATTACATACATGCATGCACATATATATCTATATAAACACACACATACAAATACATAAATATATATATATATATATATATGTACATATACAATATCAGTTTAATGTATATATCCTACAATTTCTAAACTCACATAAACCTTATTCTATAACTTAGAGGGCAAAAAGAATAAATAGTGACATGCTAGAACAAGTTTAGGTGTTAATATTTGACTTCAAATAAGGTATATCTTTTAATTTTTAGTCAATTATTATTATATACTTAGTCATCAAGTGTTTGTTGTTCACAATTTAATTTTTATAGCATATGTTGAATATTTTATTGATAGACTTCTCAAAAGACGATCTTAGTTGGATAAACTCTTCAGGATACAATGTCTGATACGATGGGTATCGAGGCCCAATCTCCACCCACCGCCATTGTTATCATCCGAACCCAGGTCGAACCTTCAATTTGGCTGAATATGAAACAAAAGTTTAACCTAAAAAACCCAACGTCTAAAGGTCCGGTTTAGAGAGACCCATATACCCATGCAACCCGTTAGCATCCTAATTGTCACTATAGGAAGAAATTAATTAATATTTTATTCATAGACAACTAAGATTGGACTATTCCATTGTCATGCCCTTGATCCAAAATCATGAATCAATGATCATGGTAATCACCACATACTTATAAAAAATGCTCTTCAAAAATATGCAAGACATTTTATCATACTATCATAAAGTAACAGAAGAATTGTCAATAAATTAATTCCAAATTAAACTAACCAAAAATTAACTCTAATATCAAAATAAATTTAATGATATTCAAAGATCTTATATCAAACTTTAATAAAGCTTTTAACTCTAATATCAAAATAAATTCAGTGATATCCAAAGATCTTATGTCAAACTTCATTAAAGTTTTTAGTTTAAAATAAGCATATCAACATTCTTTTAATCACTCTCTTATATATATTTATGTATTATTTTAGTTCTCAAGATTTATAAAAATAGTAAAATATGAAATGATGAGGTAGACAGCCTAATAAATAATGAATACTTCAATTAGACTAATCAGTTAATCAATTAAATAATTATTTATAAAAAGTATCTATAATATGAAAGTAATTTATGATATTTAGTACTGTCAAAATATTATTCATGTTAAATTTGGATTCTTTATAAAATTCGAATTTCATTCACGAATTTAATTTCTTTCAAATATATCAAGTTTGTCCCATGAACCAGAAGCCATGATCACATTATCCTTGTAATAGAATTATAGTACCACATATCATCTTACAGCATATTACATATCCATATCATTTTATAACAAAGTCCTTAGATACTGCTAGTCTGCTAGCAATATATCGCATATCTACTTGTAACATAAACCCTCAGGATAAATCAAATACCAACGTATTAGTCTCCATTAACGGAGTCCTCCATATAATCATGTTGAGAGTTCAAATCATCTTAAATCAATCTTTTTTTATAATTCATATTTTATATTCCAGTTTGATATAAGAGTACACAAAATCATATGAGGTATTGAAATCATTCAAGTATAATACATAACAGTGTCAATACTTTCAATCATGCATCATCATAATTTTTAAAATAAAATATATTTAATATTAAAATATTATTCATCAAATTCATAAATCATGTCAAAAAAAATATTCTACAATATGTCAAAAAGTCTAGAAAATGTGAAGAATTACTACCTTACAAATACTCTTACAATTTCAAAAAAAATTAGAGATTATATTTCAAATCGTTAAATTATATTGTAGAATCCATTGCTAGACATCTTCTTCTCAAGATGATCAAAATCCTATACAAAATCAAGTTCAATAATCACGAAGAGTACAAATAATTATGGAAAGATAGGAATGATGGGTAGTCATATCCAATAGTTTGAGTCTATCTAGACATCTAACTTTACACGATCAAGATTAAACAAGGATATACGTAGTTCAACAAAATCAAGGATGATCAAATTAATAGTGTCTAATACAAATCAAAGTGAAGGTCAATATATTGTTCGATAATCAGAATTAATTCGATCAAGTGACTTCATCTAACTAGAGTTAACTAAGATACAAGAACTCGATAAAAATCAAAAAAAGACTAGATCTTACGATGCTTAATAAAGGCTCGAACAGTACAAATATGCTATTCGATCAATAAGGTGGTTCAGAGTTGGTTTACTTGATTAACTAGGATTCAAAAAATGATAGGGCTAAAGACCCTTCACTAGGTTCACAAATCAATTGGAAAGATTGTCAAAGGAAAGAGAAATTAACAAGATGAAATAAAGCTGATCAAGCAGTAGGCATCTCGATCCTTCCAACTAAGATAATTTCATCAAATCATAACTTAATTAATATATAGATGATTTGATAAGGAGGTAATCAAGTCTTGTGGTATCTGATCTTGTCAAGGTGAGTTCCAGGATACCGTGCAATGTCATGGGTCAAGATTAGCTCACCATGATCATTTCAAACTTATCTAGATAGTCTTCATAAAGATTTAGAAAATCCTTGAAGAGGAAGCAATTTAGAGAGACAAAATTATAATGAGAATTTCAGAAAGAGAAAGTAGAGACAAATAAGAGAGAGAAAGTAGAAAAAGAAATAGAGAAGACTTTTAACACCCTCTAAAAGTACCAAATAAATTGAACTCCACCAATATGCCTTTGGGATGATCTCAGATAAATTCTTGGATTTCATGGTTTCCAACAAGGAGGTGGAAGCTAACCCAAAGAAAATCAAATCCATATGCGATATGATCCCGCTAAAGACGATCAAAGATGTACAACGCCTCACTAGAAGCATCATGGTGCTTAGCAAATTCGTCTCCAAATCAACCGAATGTTGCCTTCCACTTTTCCAAACTCTAAAGTGCCCAAAGGATTCCGGTAGAAGGAAGAATGTCAAAATGCTTTTGATGACCTCAAGAGTCATCTTAGCTCTCCCTCATTATTGGGGAGGCTAGATCCTGATGAAGAGCTATTTCTATATTTAGCAACCTCTCCCTCAGCGTTGAGTGCTGATCCATGAGAGGGACAGGATCCAGAAATTCATCTACTATGTCAGTAGAATTTTGAGAGATGTAGAGACTCAATATTCAAAGCTTGAAAAGCTGGTATATGCTCTCCTCATCGTCGCTCGGAAGCTCCACCTATATTTTCAAGCTCACACCATTAACTTACTGACCGATCAATCCATGAAGAATATTTTTCATGACCTGACACATCTGGACATATCGCCAAATGGACAATCAAGCTCTTAGAGTTTGACATCAAATATCAACCCTGACCATCAATCAAGGCCCAAATACTAGCCAACTTTCTAGCCGAATGCACCATTCCTAATGAACCGGTCAAACCAGAAGCATCGGAACCATCATTGGACACCACTCCAAGCCTGAATGATACATGAAAGATATATATGGATTGGTCATCCAAACCTGAAAGATTGGGGGTACGGGTAGTTATGGTCAGCCTAGAAGAAATTATTGCCGAGCACGGTCTACATCTTGAATTCCCTACGACCAATAAAAAGGCCAAATACGAGATCCTAATAGAAGGGCTTGATATCACCAAGGAGTTGGGAGTGCAAGATCTGAAAATCTATAGCGACTCTCAATTGGTTATCAGCCATGTTAAAGGCGACTTTGAGGCTTGAGAAGGAAACATGATCAAATATCTTCGAAAGGTCAAAAAATTAATCAATGATCTCCATATCTTCGAGATCGGTCAGATTTTAAGAAAAGACAACTCTCGAGTAGATTTGTTGGCCAAAGCGGTAACCACCATAGCTATGGCACTTCCCCGAGGAGCCTACTTCCAACAAATCAAAAAGCCAACCATTAAGGAGTCATTAGAAGTTATGCAGCTCGATAATGAACTATACTGGATCAACCCACTGATTAACTTTCTAAGAGATGGACGACACCCTATGAACCAAAAGATGGCCTGTAACATCAAGTACAAATCCTCCAAGTACTTGGTATATAAGGAGAGCTCTACAAGAAGTCATTTTCTCCACCCGTCAGATGCCTGTGGCTATCAGAAGTGAAATTCACATTGAGAGAGGTTCATGAAGGGATCTGTAGATATTACATCAAAAAAAAGGTCCTAGCATATAAGCTACTCCAACAGGGCTATATTGGCTGACCATGCAGTAGGATACTAAGAGATTTGTAATAAAATATGATTCCTATCAAAGAAATGCTAACATTCAGCATCTCCTAGCCATACTGATTACTCCTATATATGCCCCATGACCTTTTGCATAATGGAAAATGGATATCCTTGGTCCATTCTCTTTGGCTTCTAGGCAATGTAAGTTCCTGCTAGTTGCTATTGATTACTTTACAAGATGGGTGAAGGCCAAGCCACTAGCTCATATCACTGAATCTAAAGTGATAGATTTCATATAAAGAGCCATCATCTATTGCTTCGGTATTTTCTGGATACTAATCATTGAAACAAACGGTAATTCATCGGAGCCCATTTTCAGGAATTCTATGAAGAGCAAGGAATCTCGCATCACCTCACCTCGATGGCATACCCCCAAACCAAAGGAGAGGTCAAGGTTACAAATAGGGCCATCTTATAAGGAATTAAAAAAAGCCTTGGCAAGGTCAAAGGGTCACAGGTCGATGAGCTTCACCATGTGCTCTGGGCATATCAAACTATGTTGAAAGTTTTGACAGGAGAAACATCTTTCAATCTAGTTTTTGGGATTGAGATAGTAATACCTATCAAGATCGGAGTACCCCCCGTATGGGTCATAAATTATGATGAAAAAATCGATCCAAAAAGGTGACTCGCAAACCTAGACCTAATAAATGAGGTTTCAAGATGGCAGTATACCAGTATAGGGTCGCTCGTTACTTCAATACCAAGGTCTAGGGCAAAGTTTTCAAAGTCAACATAGGGTCTCTCATTACTTCAACACCAAGGTCTAGGGTAAACTTTTCAAAGTTGGTGATCTGGTATTACACAAAGTGAAAGTTTTCCAAGTTGGTCAAAGAGGAAAACTCTCATCAATTGGAAAGGGCCCTACCAAGTGAAAAAAATTGTTAAGCCAGGGACCTATCAATTGAAGCAACTGGAAGGAATTCCTCTACTCCAACCACGGAACTCCATGAATCTATAGATCTATCACCAATAATGTCCCTTGTTCATTAAATAAAGGTTCATTTTCTTGTTAATGTCTATGGTCAAAAGGATCCTTTAACAAAAGTCTCTTGAATGCAATTCCCTTAGGTCGAATGAGGTCCAGGAAATTCATCTAAAACCACTTTTTAGTAAAAGTTAAATTGCTTACAAGATCAAGATCCCATGTCGGGAGGCTTAGAAACTCATTGGCCTAAGGGATTCGCTAAAGGACTGATGCAAAAGGATTCTTAACTAAAAATAGAACCACCAAAAACAATCAGAAGCCCATAGGCTCCGGTGATCGAAAAGGTAATGATCAAAAGTCTATAAGCTCTAGCAATCGAAAGAATAATGATCAAAAGCCTATATGCTTTAGCGATCAGAAGCCCATAGGCTCCAACAATCGAAAGAATAACAACCAGAAACCCAAGGCTCCAATGATCAAAAAAGTAATAATAAAAAACCCATAGGCTCTAGCGATCAATAAAGTAATGACCCACAAGCTCCCGTGATCGAAAGAGTAACAGTCAGAAGCCCATAGGCTAAAGCAATCAAAAAAATAATGATTAGAAGCCCATAGGCTCTAGCAATAAAAAAAGTAGCGATCGGAAGTCTATAGGCTCTAGCAATCAAAAGAATAATGATCAAAAGCCTATAGGCTCTGGTGATTGGAGATATGATTGTTGGGTTTTTATAGTTTGAGATTGGAAAGACTATGATCTAAGGTATCGTGGTTGACCATCCAAACCTTCTACAAAATGAAGTAAACAAACAATTTAAGAAACAACTATAGTAGATGCAACAAGGGCACAAAAATGCTAAATGTTTTTCATTAATATAATTGGATTACACGTGTAGCCTTGTAGCTAGATTATATGGATTTAGAGCCTCTTTGCTGATAACATTACTCCCCAGACTTCTAAGGTATAGGAAACATAGCAGCACCCATTGGACTGGATATCTCCTGGAATCTTGAGCTCTTCCATAGAGCTAGGACCACCTTCTGAGTGGTCAAGTATATCGAAACCCTCAGCGAGATGACTAGAAAGACAAGAAGTGGCCAAGGACACAAGCACAGCACCCTTTTCCAGAAAATAGCCAGTGTGATAAAAAGTGCACCTAGCAGCCCCGATGAGGAGGATGAGGCAAAAGCAAAACTAGGTGTCAGCATTCAGCAAAGTGGCTTGTCGCTAGGAGGAAGCCGACGAGCAAGTGAAGGCCGGCTGAGAAGTTAGGAAGTGATATGGCTACTACGCTGACATGGCGCGCATTTCAGGTCCCATCGGACGCGGTCAGTACCACATGGTTTTTTTAAAAAAAGGAGGGAAAGAGAGGACGGGTCCACCCGGAGCTGGCGGCCCCTTGCTCCCTCGCCAGGTGGCACTCGGAGACGGGTCCACCTCCACCGAGGTCGAGCCGGGCCCTCCTGCTCCTTCGCCAGTTGGCACCCGAAGACGGGTCCACCTTGGCCGAAGTCGAGCACCTATCTGTCGCTCCGCCAGGTGTCCATCCATGAGGGGTCCACCTCGGTCGAAGCTGGCGACCCCTTGCTCCCTCGCCAGGTGGGACCCGGAGACGGGTCCACCTCGCCAAGGTCGAGCCGGGCCCTCCTGCTCTTTCGCCAGTTGGCGCCCGGAGACGGGTCCACCTCGGTCGAAGTCGAGCACCTCTCTGCCACTCCGCCAGGTGTCCACCCAGGAGGGGTCCACCTCGACCGAAGCAGGCGGCCCCTTGCTCCCTCGCCAGGTGGCACCCGGAGATGGGTCCACCTCCGCCAAGGTCGAGCCGGGCCCTCCTGCTCCTTCGCTAGTTGGCGTCCGAAGATGGATCCACCTCGGTCGAAGTCGAGCACCTCTTTGCCGCTCCGCCAGGTGTCCACCCAAGAGGGGTCCACCTCGGCCGGAGCTGGCGGCCCCTTGCTCCCTCTCCAGGTGGCACCCAGAGACGGGTCCACCTCCGCCAAGGTCGAGCCGGGCCCTCCTGCTCCTTCGCCAGTTGGCGCCCAGAGACGGGCCCACCTCGGCCGAAGTCGAGCACCTCCCTGCCGCTCCGCCAGGCATCCACCCAAGAGGGGTCCACCTCGACCGGAGCTGGCGGCCCCTTGCTCCCTCGCCAGGTGGCACCCGGAGATGAGTCCACCTCCGTCGAGGTCGAGCCGGGCCCTCCTGCTCCTTCGCTAGTTGGCACCTAGAGACGGGCCCACCTCGGTCATAGTCGAGCACCTCTCTGTCGCTCCGCCAGGTGTCCACCCAGGAGGGGTCCACCTCGGCCGGAGCTGGCGGCCCCTTGCTCCCTCGCTAGTTGTCACCCGGAGATGGGTCCACATCCGTTGAAGTCAAGCCGGGCCCTCCTGCTGCTTCACCATTTGGCGCCCGAAGATGGGTCTACCTCGGCCGAAGTCGAGCACCTCTCTGCCGCTTCGCCAGGTGTCCGCCTAGGAGGGGTCCACCTCGGTCAAAGCTGGCAGCCCCTTGCTCCCTCGCCAGGTGGCACCCGGAGATGGGTCCACCTCCACTAAGGTCAAGTCGGGCCTTCCCGCTCCTTCGCCAGTTGGCGCCCGGAGACGGATCCACCTCGGCCGAAGTCGAGCACCTCTCTGCCGCTCCGCCAGGTGTCTGCCCAGGAGGGGTCTACCTCGGTCGAAGCTGGTGGCCCCTTGCTCCCTCTTCAAGTGGCACCCGGAGATGGGTCCACCTCCGTCGAGGTCAAGCCGGGCCCTCCTACTCCTTCGCTAGTTGGCGCCCGGAGACGGGTCCACCTCGGCTAAAGTCGAGCACCTCTCTGCCACTCCGCCAGGTGTCCACCTAGGAGGGATCCACCACGGTCGAAGCTGGCAGCCCCTTGCTCCCTCGCCAGGTGGCACCCGGAGATGGGTCCACCTCCGCCGAGGTCGAGCCGGGCCCTCCTACTCCTTCGCCAGTTGGCGCCCGGAGACGGGCCCACCTCGACCGAAGTCGAGCACCTCCCTGCTGCTCCGCCAGGTGTCCACCTCGATCGAAGCTAGCAACCCCTTGCCCTCTCGCCAGGTGGCACCCGGAGACGGGGCCACCTCCGCCAAGGCCGAAGTCAAGCCTTTCCCCGCTCCTCCGCCAGGTGGCGCCCTCTGATGGGTCCACCTCGGCCAGGGCTGGCCCTGCTCAGCGAGGCCTCCGGGAAGTGGGGACGCGGGTTTCAAAATAGCCACTCAGGTAGCACGCGCCGCGCCTCATAAGGGGCGCCAATACGGTCTGCAATGACACGCGAAACCTCGTTTACATCGACTGGATGGGCTCCGCAACCGAGAAGCGGAATCCTTGTAGGCAGGAGCCCGCAACGGCGGGGCACTCATCATCAATGCCTTGGAAGGAGAGTGCCCACGCTCGGCCCAAAGACTCGCCTGTATCCTTCCTCCCCCCTTTTTTCTTGCTAGGCACGACAAGCAAGGCAATGGGGCCACCGAGTTCCCAGGCCCGAAGGGGAAAGGAAAAGGGGGGGGGGGAGGCGAGAAGCGGGAGGGGGCCCCCCGAGGGGAGGGGGGAGCTGGAGGCAACGTGATGGTATAAAAGGGACGGTAAAAGCGAGCAGCGAGGTAAGTGAAAAAAGGAGAATAAAAAGGGCACCGAGAGAAGGATCCGGGGAGCCCGAGAGGGGTCCTCAGGCGTGAGCTCGGTGAACTCAGCATAAGGAGCTGAGCCTCAATTCCACTCTTTCACACACTTCTTTTGTTAATATCTCCTCTAAGCCTGGGGATCCTTCGGGAACCTGCCTTAGGGGATCTGTTCCATCTCGCCGCTCTCTAACTTGACCGTCGGAGCACCCTCGTCGGAACCCTCGACCAGGGTCTCTGACCCTGTTTTGCAGGACCGGAAGCTCGGAGATCTTGAGGTGAGATGGCCCGAGACCGGTGCCAGCTCTGAAACTACAGGCCGCCGCGGTGAGATCGACAACAGAATGGCACGCCAGGTAGGGGGGCAGTACAGCAACCCCAGTGCGAGCCAGCTCTCCACGAGTGAAAGCGTGCTCTGACCATGGTGATGACACATGGACGCGAAGCATCCACCAGCCGAGTAGGGGAAGTCCCTTCCCCTCAAGGATCGCGTAGCCCGGAGAGGGAGCTTCCTGCTCCACCTCCTCTTCCTTCGCAGCCATCCCCGGTTGACGGACCTTTTGCAGCTGTCATCCAGCAACTGCAAACCCTGACCACAGTAGTGCGGCAGCTACAGCACCAGCAGCGCTCCCTGGCCACTCAGTCCCAGCCAGGGACCCCCGCAGCTCGGGCCGCGGGGCCCCGTAGAAGCCTGTGCTTCATCCAGGGCAGACCCTCTCATCCGCGGGTAGTCTCCAACCCCCGCGGGAGCCACCAAACTCCCGCGAAGAGGAACTACTCCTGTTCGGCGGATCACGAGAGTCGATCCCCGGCCAACAATGCCGAGACGATGTGGCACAACAGGCGACATCGGGGCAAGGCCCCCTGTTGAGACCGATCGGCACCCCCTTCGCCAGCAGCCTCAGTGGAAGATTCCACTGACGAGGCCATCAGGTGCCAGGCCGAGAGGTGCCTGGAAGAGCACGAGCGCAAGCTGGCGGAGTTCGCCAGCCGCTTTGCCGACATGCAGAACTCCCCAGCGGACCCAGCGGGCTATGATGCCCGGCCACCCTTCTCCCGAGAAATCCAAGAGGAGCCTATTCTGAGTTGGTTCCACTGCCACAAGTGGATCCCTACGATGGGACCACCGACCCCTTGGATCATTTGGAGAGCTACAAGGCTCTAATGAGGGTCCAGGGAGCCACGGATGCTCTCTTATATGTTGCCTTCCCTGCCACCCTTCGGAAGGCCGCTCGAGTCTAGTTCACCCGCCTCGAGCCCGAATCTATTTGCTCCTTCCATCAACTGGAAGGAAAATTCGTGGTACACTTCGACGCTTGCCGGAAGGTGCCAAGAGAAGTGGACAGCCTCTTCTCTATCCGCCAGCAGGACCAGGAGCTGCTGTGGGTCTACGTTACCCGCTTCAAGACTGCTGCCCTGGAAATCTATAGTCTGGGCGAGCCCATCGCCATGCTGGCATTGAAGCACGGGCTTAAGATCTCCTGCTTGACCTATTCCCTGGATAAGAAGTCCCCCAGGACGTACTTCGAACTCCTTCTCCGTGTCCATAAGTACATCCGAGCGGAGGAGGCCGATCACACCAGGCAAGAGCTGGATGGGAAGTCCTCGAAGAAGCCTGCCCCGAGGGATGCCCCCGGGACCCGGAGGCCTGGACCACCTACTGATCTTCGTCCAGGCCCGAAGCCGAAGAGCGGTGCTGCCCGGGAATGAAATTTCACCCCTCTCCTTGCTCCCAGGATGAAGATCCTCATGGAGATTGAGGGTGAGCACTACCTTCGCCGACCTCCTCCTCAGAACCCAAGGAGCATTCGCGATAAGACAAAATACTGCCAGTTTCACCGCGAGCATGGCCACAACATGGAGGAGTGCCGCAATCTGAAGCAAAAAATTGAGGAGCTGATCAAGAGGGGCTACCTCAGGAAGTTCATGAGGAATGAAGCCCCGGTGGAGGGACAGCCGCTCGCAGCCCTTCCCCCGGTCCCTGCCATTGATAATCGCCCAACAGAGAAGCCGGTGGGCATGATCTCCTGGGAGATCGGACGTGCGACAAAAAGAACCCGGGAGGCGGGAGACCCGGAGGATGTACCCCCCTTTGAAAAGGGGAATAAAAATAAAAATGTAAATAATGATGCAGTGGTGGTCGAGATGACCATCGCATAGCATCCTGTACATCGCATTATGGTAGATAGTGGGAGCTCTGCTGACATACTTTTTTATGACGCTTTTTCCCGAATGAACCTGTCTCATGATCAATTAAGGCCGGTGCACACCCCTCTTATGGGCTTTACTGGGGATTCGGTGGGGGTCGAAGGGGAGATCACTCTCCCTGTCACTACCGGATCCCCATCTCGACAAACTACTATCATGATGATGTTTACTGTTGTCAAGCTCCCCTCACCTTATAATGCCATCCTTGGCCATCCGGGGCTCAACCAGCTGGATGCTGTTATTTCCACCAAGAGGTTGCGGGTGCAGTTCCCTACTGCCTCTGGGACTGGGGTGATGAGGGGGATGGCCCATCCCATCTAGCATTGCCTTCAGACGGTCCCGGGAGCCCGGGGCGCTGAGCTTGGCCCTGACGTCAATGACCTCAACCTAAGGGAGAAGGGCCCCAGGGGAGGACCCATAGAACACCTGTTGACGTATCCTCTCAGTTCGAACCCTCAGAAGACTGTGCACGTGGGAGCCCAGCTCCCGGAGGAAGAACGGATCCGCCTGCTGGACTTCCTCCACGCGAACGCGGATGTGTTTGCCTGGTCCACAGCCGACATGCCAGGTATCCCCTCGAAAGTTATCACTCATAGGTTGAATGTTGACCCAAGGTGTTGCCGTGTCCACCAGAAGAAGAGGAGTTTCACTACAGAAAGGCAGAAGGCCATCAATGAAGAAGTGGAGAAGCTCCTCATCGCCGGCTTTATGCGGGAAGTACAATATCCCAGTTGGCTGGCGAATGTGTGATGCAGAACAAATAAAGGGATGCGATGCGGAAGTAAATTAAGATTAACTAATTTTTTTTTTGTTGTTTTTATAGGTTTGTAGAAGTTGGCTTCAAATCAAAGAAAAGTTAACCTAACATTGAAAGATACTAATATGATAATTGAAAGCACAATTTTAAGAAAACTAAATTATCAGAGTAGTTCAGAAGCAACGGATCGCTGGGGGTTGAGAAACTCCCAGACCTAGGGTTTCGCTCCGAACTTTCAATAGAACAGAAATAAAGAGAAGAGATGGTTTATCTAACCAGACAATGATCTTCACAGATTTTGGTGGAAGAACTCTCCCGAGCAGATTGTTGGATCCTCGGATTCAGATATCTTCGTAATGGATCCTCCAATACTGGTCCTTTGGCGGGTTGGCTTCTCCTGAACTCAATATCTGGAAGAGAAGAAAAACAATTGATGGAATCAGAGAGTCAAGGGAAAGATTTACCAGGTTGATGAACTTGAAGATTGAAATTGCTGAAAACTGGATTCTCCTGGATGTTGATGTGATTTTCCTTGGAACTTGCTCTGGATCTGAAGTAGCCAAACTGGATCTGGATGAAGGTGGACGGCCTGGACTTTTAGAGAGAGAGAGGCCGTGGGAGATGGATGGAGCTAGGGTTTGATGGATTGAAAATAATGAAGGGCGGCTAGGGTTTTGGAATTTCAAGTGGCTAACCTAGGGTTTTGGATAAAGATGGAGATCTCTCACCTCCTCAAGGCTCCAATGGAACCCGGATTACCCCCTCACGGAGCTCAACACTTAGAATAGTGCGGAAGAAGAGAAACCTAGGTCACTCAACACAAGAGAATAGCAAAAATAATTTTTCTTCATTGATTTTTCAAAGTTACAAAGAGAGGTCTATTATATAGACCTAAAATTTTCTCCAAGCTTGTACAAATTCCCATGTGGGACTAAACTCCTCCAACCTCTAGATTAGGTAGAAAATCTTCTCTCTTGGCCGACCAAGAGTTCAAAAAAAATTGGGACGGCCATAAAGGAATTTTTTTTGGAATTTTTATGGCGCCTCCTTTGGAGTTGGATTTGGATTTGGAGTCCTCTTCTTCTTATGGCATTTCTTCTTTTCTTCCACTCCAAGTTAAGCTCTTTGATTTTGATTTGAACTTCAATTAGGAGTAGGTTGGATGTCCTTCTTTGATTTCTTCTCCAAGAGAAGTCCCTTTCCTTCTTTGCTTGGACAAACTTGGCAGGTATGGGCGCCTCCTTTAAATTAGCTTCCAATTTGATTTTTTTCTTCTTTGGATGTGGGGACCATGACACTGGGATGCCTCTGTGGCGCCTCCTGGACTCTGGCGTGTGCTTGGAGTGTGGCTGGGCGTGTGGCTTGGAGTGTGGCCTCCACTTGCTTGAACCTTGATTTGATTGGAAGACAAATGTGGCACCATTTTGGACCAAATTGAAACCACATCGGGACTTGCACCGAGTCAACATGACTCAACAAAATTTAAATGGTGACTCAAGAAATAAATAAAAATAAATAAACTAGTTGACCAGGTCAACCTTTATTACAAACCCTAATTTCTCGGGCAATGTCAATCAGAGATCCAAATGGAGCTCTGAAGTCTTCTTCTGAGTCTGGTGCCCGCACCAATTCTCCCAGGGTGGGAGGAACTCGACCCTGTCGAGTAAGGCTCAAGTTGGCTCTGGTATCTCTCCAAGAGGTCTGGGTCCAATTCTTGTAATTCTTCTCGGGAGATCCAAGAGTCATCAGAATCTGGCCTTCCTTGCCAGCGGACCAGGTACCTTTGGTATCCTCGATTACGAGTAGAGATAACCTGATCATCCAGGATCTTTTCAATCTGCTCTTTCCTCACAGGCCAGTTTGTTGGTGGACACACAGGGTTGGGATCACTCTCAATGATAGGGTTAGGCTCAAAAGGCTCACTAGGAATCACAGCTGGCTCCCTGTACTCTACTAAGTCTGTAATGTTGAAAGTAGAGCTAATGCCTAGTTCTGGAGGCAACTCGAGCACATAGGCATTGGATCCTACTCTTTTTACCACTCTAAATGGTCCAGCTCCCCTAGCATGTAACTTTCTAACGATTCCAGGAGGAAACCGTTCAGGCCTTAACCTAATCATCACATAGTCTCCCTCAACAAAAGATTTGACTCGCCTTTGAGTATCAGCCAACTTCTTATAAGTTTCATTACTTAAATTTATTTTGGCATGAATTTCTTTATGCAAGTCTTTTACATGCTGTGCAAAATTCTCAGCAGACTCGGAGACTCGAGTGTGGACAGGTAAAGGGACTAGGTCAAGAGGTGTGTGAGGTTTGTACCCATGTACAATTTCAAATGGACTCTTACCCGTAGACCTATTGACCGAGTCATTGTACGCAAATTCTACCCTTGGTAGGTATAAATCCCAATTTCTGGTGTTTTCACCAACAAGACATCTCAGCAGATTTCCTAGGCTACGATTCACTACTTCAGTTTGGCCATCAGTTTGGGGATGATAGGCAGTTGAAAACTTAAGTTTTGTCCCTAACTTATGCCAAAGGGTCTTCCAAAAGTAACTGGTGAACCGGACATCCCTATCTGAAACGATTGTCTTAGGTAGGCCATGGAGTCTAACTATCTCATTGAAGAAAAGTGTGGCTACCTTAGACGCATCAAAGGTTTGGGAACAAGGCAAGAAGTGGGCCATTTTAGAGAATCGGTCGACTACGACACAGATAGAATCATGTCTCCTCTGGATCTTAGGTAAACCTAACACAAAATCCATACTCACATCTTGCCAAGGACGATCTGGGACAGGGAGTGGGGTATAAAGGCCAGTGTTTTGTTTTCGCTGTTTGGCAACAGCGCAGGTTCGACATCTAGCTACAATATTAGCTACATCCCTTTTCAAGCTAGGCCAGAAAAAGTGGTCTTCAATAGCTAGAATGGTCTTGTCTTTTCCAAAATGGCCGGCTAAACCTCCAGCATGGATTTCCCAAATCAAAAATTCCCTAAGAGAAGTTCTAGGGATGCAAAGCCTATTTTTGAAGAACAAAAAACCATCTACAAGGGTATAATCCTTGTGATTACTAGATGGTCCTTGAACTAGATCCTGATACACAGTTGTGAAATCCGGACAAGACTCATATTCCTCTTTGATTTGCTCAAACCCTATGACCTCAGTTCTAACAGAAGTTAATAACAGAGATCGGCGACTAAGGGCATCAGCTACCTTATTCTCAACTCCAGCCTTATGTTTCAGGACAAAAGTATAGGACTGGATATATTCTACCCACTTAGCATGCCTAGGGTTAAGCTTCTTTTGGGAGTTCAGAAATCTAAGAGCCTCATGGTCCGAAAATAGTACAAATTCCTGCGGTAGCAAATAATGTCTCCAGTAATGCAAAGCTTGCACCACCGCATAAAATTCCTTATCATAGGTAGAATACCTAAGCTTAGCATCATTAAGTTTTTCACTAAAGAATGCTATGGGATGATTCTCTTGGCTTAGGACTCCACCTATTCCTACACCTGAAGCATCACAGGCAACCTCAAATACTTTAGAAAAATCGGGTAATCTCAGAATGGGTGCCTGGGTCATTTTATCCTTAAGATCTAGGAAGGCTTTATGGGCTGACTTAGTCCAATGAAATTCTCCCTTCCTAATACAATCAGTGATAGGAGCAGCTAAAGTACTAAACCCCTTGATGAATCGCCTATAGAAGGTAGCCAAGCCGTGGAAACTTCTAACTTCATGCACATTGGTTGGCTCTGGCCAGTCTACTATGGACCTAATCTTCTCAGGATCGGCCGTCACGCCATCAGGGATTACTACAAAACCAAGAAAGATAACTCTACTAGTCATGAATTCACACTTCTTAAGATTACCGTAGAGTCTATCATTCCTCAAAACTTGGCAGACTGCTCTAAGGTGGCCTAGGTGATCTGCTGGGGTCTTACTATAGATCAGGATGTCATCAAAATAGACCACCACAAATTTTCCTATTAAAGCTCTAAGTACCTGGGTCATAATTCTCATGAAAGTACTAGGGGCATTGGACAACCCAAAAGGCATAACAACCCATTCATAAAGACCATCCTTAGTTTTGAAAGCAGTTTTCCATTCATCCCCGGGTCTAATCCTAACCTGATGATAGCCGCTTTTGAGATCAATCTTAGAAAAAACCATTGCACCAGCCATCATATCAAGCATGTCATCTAGTCTAGGGATGGGAAACCTATATTTGATTGTAATTTTATTGATGGCACGACTGTCAACACACATCCTCCACGTGCCATCTTTCTTTGGGGTTAGTAAGGCTGGGACTGCACAAGGGCTAAGACTTTCTCTAATAAACCCCTTCCTCAATAATTCTCCAACCTGCTTTTGCAGTTCTTCATGCTCAGATGGATTCATCCTGTAATGGGGCAAGTTGGGCAAAGTCGCTCCTGGGATTAGATCTATGGCATGCTGGATATCCCTAAGAGGTGGAAGGTGGTCTGGCAAATCCTCGGGAAAGACATCCTCAAATTCTTTTAACACAGGTTTAACTTCTTGAGGAGGCTCTGAGGGTTTCGAAGTTCTAAGTTCCTTAGCAGTCAACATCCAGATGGGTGAATCACTATGAATTTCTTGTTCTAGATCCTTAGCACTGATTAGGTTCACTCCAGTTTTCATCTCTTTAAGCTTACTGGCTCCTTTAGTTACCTAGTCCTTAGGGGGAATGGAATGGATCGTAATCTTCTTCCCATTGAAATTAAAGACACAGGTATTGGATTTTCCTAAGAGGGTGGCATCATGATCATACAACCAAGGTCTTCCGAGAATTATACTGCTCACCCCCATGGGTAAAACATCGCACCAAATCTTTTCGTGATAAGATTGCATTTGGATTTGGACTTGACATCTAGACTGGATGGGTATGGAGGTAGAATCTACCCAAGAAACCTTATAGGGGTTGGGATGGGGAACTGGGATTAAGCCTAACATCTTGACAGTGCTAGTAGAGATGGCATTTACACAGCTCCCACTATCTATGATGATCTTACATACCTTATCCCCTAATTTAAGAAAAGTCTGTAGGATGTTAGTCCTACGCCAATCCTCTTGAACTAGATTCTGGGATAGGATGCATCTTACAACTCCTAATTGGTCAGATTCATTGGGTTCCTCCTCTCCTTCATACTCCTCAACCAAATTCATTCCGGCCTCATAAACTTCTTCTTCAAATTCCTCACTGGGCTCGAAATTGTCATTCTCTCCCTCTTCTATGTAAAGGGATCTCCGTGGGCACTGGCTAGCAACATGACCTACCTTATGACACTTGAAACAGGCTATGGCAGTACACTGACTGGAAATGTGACCTGGTTTCTGACACTTAAAACAGGTGATATTTGAACTAGGGGTTCTCTGGGTGTCAGGTGCCTTACCTTTGTCCATGGGCCTAGGGGTAGAAGTACCCTGAAAAGGTTTACTAGGGATAACTTGGCTAGGTCCATTCCTTGGGATTGGGGCACTAACCCTAGAAGGTATAGGTCCTCTCTGAAATTTCTCAGTGTTCAGTGCAATCTGGTAGGCTTGGTCTAGATCCGTAACCTCTCTCAGAAATAGTTCTCTCTTGATATCTTCCCTCAGTCCAGCCCTAAATCTAGACAAAGTGACTTCGTGGGCTTCACTCACATCACATCTCATTAGGTATTCATCAAAAGTAGCTATGTAGTCTGAGACAGATCGGTTTCCTTGTTTCAGGTTTTGCCATTGGTCTAACAGGTTTTGCTGGTATGAAATGGGTAGGTATTTATCTCTCAGTTTTTCTTTCATACCCTGCCAAGTGGTTATGGGCTCAACATTCCGTCTCCTAGTGGTTAGCTCAATGTTCCCCCAGTATAACCTAGCTTGACGTACTAATTTCATCTTGGCAAACTTGTATTTCCTCTCCTCAGACATAGCATACCACTCAAAGTATTGATCCATCTCACCCTCCCAATCAGAATACACCTTAGGGTTCAGACTACCATCAAAAGTGGGTGCATCTAATTTGATGTTCCTGATGAACCTATCATCTCTATCTTCAGGCTCTGGGTCAGGCCTCCTATGATTAGGTTCAGGATCTCTATATAAAGGCCTTCTAGGCTCCTGATGTGGGTGAGGTTGAGGCACATTAAAATCGGGGTCAGGAGTCCAATTCCGATGTCTAGGTTCTTCAAGTACTTGGACTCGGTCCCTAAGTTGGGTAAGATCCTCATGAATTTGTGTGCTAAACTGGGCCACAGTGTTTGTCATATCCTGATTCATTTTAGCCATACTTTCGGTAAGAGTTCTGATCATGGCCTCTAAATCAGGTTGGGTTTGACCAGGTTGGTATGGCACTCTATTCCGGGTAGACATGATGATTCAAGCAAGCACACAAAATGAGACTAGACTAAATCGACTACTGGATCACTAGACCTAGAGTCCAAACTAGATGCCCAATCAGAGTGGCAAGCTAGCCTGTAGTAACTCAGGACTCAGCCAGGCAGGTGTAAGGAGAGTGTTAGGTCCCTGATTGCCAATCCTAGACACCAATCAGTGATTGGCCAGGTAGGCGGACCAGCACACAAGCCCTTCGGGAATGGATCCCTGAACCACCGTTCTAGACACTGAGTGCTAAGCACACACAGAATAACTCGGCAAACTGACTCAACACTAGCCTAGACCCGACCAATTGGTGTCCCTAGCCCACTAGGGCAAATTAGGTTTAACTGATTTTAAATTAGGTCTAGGTTCGAATGATAGGATGGTGGTTTTGAGCTAAGGAGAGGTAATCAACTCCTCCCCTTATCTTAGATGCTCAATTGCCCTTAAGTAAATTATGAGATGATCACTCCAAAAAGAATTGAATTGCAGAACACAAAAAAATAGAGTTGCTGTATTTTAATGCTCAGAATTTTTACTGAAACCAATAAATCACAGAAAAATTATGAAAAATAGGTTCAATTATACTGGTTTCAACGAAGCAAAAATCATGCAATTCGGAGTTTTATGCAGGGACAAATAATTTAGGCAACAGGGCAATTACGGGCTGCAACTAGATTGTCTTCCCCGTTTATAATCCCTGCTACGAAGTTATAACCCAATGGATCCCCTACACGCCCTAGGAACACCCCGTGGAATGGGAGGAGGAGGCTTGCACCTCACTTAGTTCCTAGGACCGGACGTCCTGGGGAGTCTACTTCGAGCAGACAAAATAAAAAGAGAAAATAATCAAAACAAGCAAGCAAGCAAATCAGAAACCCTAGACTGGGCTCTGATACCAAAAATGATGCAGAACAAATAAAGGGATGCGATGCGGAAGTAAATTAAGATTAACTATTTTTTTTTTGTTGTTTTTATAGGTTTGTAGAAGTTGGCTTCAAATCAAAGAAAAGTTAACCTAACATTGAAAGATACTAATATGATAATTGAAAGCACAATTTTAAGGAAACTAAATTATCAGAGTAGTTCAGAAGCAATGGATCGCTGGGGGTTGAGAAACTCCCAGACCTAGGGTTTCGCTCCGAACTTTCAACAGAACAAAAATAAAGAGAAGAGATGGTTTATCTAACCAGACAATGATCTTCACAGATTTTGGTGGAAGAACTCTCCCGAGCAGATTGTTGGATCCTCGGATTCAGATATCTTCGTAATGGATCCTCCAATACTGGTCCTTTGGCGGGTTGGCTTCTCCTGAACTCAAGATCTGGAAGAGAAGAAAAACAATTGATGGAATCAGAGAGTCAAGGGAAAGATTTACCAGGTTGATGAACTTGAAGATTGAAATTGCTGAAAACTGGATTCTCCTGGATGTTGATGTGATTTTCCTTGGAACTTGCTTTGGATCTGAAGTAGCCGAACTGGATCTGGATGAAGGTGGACGGCCTGGACTTGTAGAGAGAGAGAGGCCGTGGGAGATGGATGGAGCTAGGGTTTGATGGATTGAAAATAATGAAGGGCGGCTAGGGTTTTGGAATTTCAAGTGGCTAACCTAGGGTTTTGGATAAAGATGAAGATCTCTCACCTCCTCAAGGCTCCAATGGAACCCGGATTACCCCCTCACGGAGCTCAACACTTAGAATAGTGCGGAAGAAGAGAAACCTAGGTCACTCAACACAAGAGAATAGCAAAAATAATTTTTCTTCATTGATTTTTCAAAGTTACAAAGAGAGGTATATTATATAGACCTAAAATTTTCTCCAAGCTTGTACAAATTCCCATGTGGGACTAAACTCCTCCAACCTCTAGATTAGGTAGAAAATCTTTTCTCTTGGCCGACCAAGAGTTCAAAAAAATTGGGACGGCCATAAAGGAATTTTTTTTGGAATTTTTATGGCGCCTCCTTTGGAGTTGGATTTGGATTTGGAGTCCTCTTCTTCTTATGGCATTTCTTCTTTTCTTCCACTCCAAGTTAAGCTCTTTGATTTTGATTTGAACTTCAATTAGGAGTAGGTTGGATGTCCTTCTTTGATTTCTTCTCCAAGAGAAGTCCCTTTCCTTCTTTGCTTGGACAAACTTGGCAGGTATGGGCGCCTCCTTTAAATTAGCTTCCAATTTGATTTTTTTCTTCTTTGGATGTGGGGACCATGACACTGGGATGCCTCTGTGGTGCCTCCTGGACTCTGGCGTGTGCTCGGAGTGTGGCTAGGCGTGTGGCTTGGAGTGTGGCCTCCACTTGCTTGAACCTTGATTTGATTGGAAGACAAATGTGGCACCATTTTGGACCAAATTGAAACCACATCGGGACTTGCACCGAGTCAACATGACTCAACAAAATTTAAATGGTGACTCAAGAAATAAATAAAAATAAATAAACTGGTTGACCAGGTCAACCTTTATTACAAACCCTAATTTCTCGGGCAATGTCAATCAGAGATCCAAATGGAGCTCTGAAGTCTTCTTCTGAGTCTGGTGCCCGCACCAATGTGGTCATGGTGAAGAAGAGCAGTGGCAAGTGGAGGATCTGCGTTGACTACACCGATCTCAACCGAGCTTGCCCGAAGGACAGTTTTCCTCTTCCAAAGATCGACCAGTTGGTGGACACCACTTCGAGGCATCGCCTCCTCTCTTTCATGGATGCCTTCTCTGGGTACAACCAGATTCGAATGCACCCGGAGGACGAGAAGCACACTGCTTTCATCATCGACCATGGAACTTACTGTTACAAGATGATGCCATTCGGCCTTAAGAATGCCGGGGCCATGTACCAGCGGCTGGTTAACAAAGTTTTCAAAGACCAGATCGGCTGCAACATGCAGGTGTACGTGGATGATATGTTGGTAATGAGCAAGCCTCTTTCAGACCACGTCAGCGACCTGGCGGAGACCTTCGGCAACCTCCGGCTTCACCAGATGAAGTTGAACCCTGCGAAGTGTGCCTTCGGCGTGTCCACCGGGAAGTTCTTGGGGTTCATGGTGACCCAAAGAGGGATAGAAGCCAACCCGAAAAAGGTCTAGGCTATTTTGGACATGGAGCAACCTACCTCCAAGAAGCAAGTGCAGTGACTCACCGGCCGGATAGCTGCCCTGAGTTGATTTATCTCGAGGCCTGCTGACCACTGCCGGCCCTTCTTTAAGGTGCCGAGGAAGATGAACGACTTCACCTAGACTGAAGAGTGCCAGGAGGCATCTGACGAGCTGAAGAGGATACTTGCATCCCCGCCACTACTCTCCAAACCAGAAGGAGGAGAGGAGCTCATCCTGTACCTGGCGGTCACCCCGGAGGCTGTCAGTTCGGTCCTAGCTCGGACTGACGGCTAGGGAATGCAGAGAACGGTGTATTACACAAGCAAACTCCTCCACGACGTGGAACTCAGGTATTCCCGGTTTGAGAAACTCATTTTTGTGGTAGTTATGTCCGCCCAGCGTCTCAGGCCTTATTTCAAAGCGCACCCCATTGCTGTCCTGACGGATCAGTAGCTGAAAGCGATACTTAGCCGACTTGACATATCCGGGCGATTGGCGAAGTGGGCACTCAAGCTTAGCGAGTTTGACATCACTTATAGGCCAAGGTCGGCCATGAAGGTACAGGTACTCGCTGACTTCTTGGTCGAGTGTGCAGGCCTGGGCAAGGTGACGGAGGAAAGCCCTCAGGACCAGCAGCCGTAACCAGGACCCGAGGAGGACGTTTAGATCCTTCATGTAGACGGGGCCTCGAACTCCAGCGGGAGCAGAGCTGGTCTCATCCTTGCCAACGGCGAGGGGATCGTCACCGAATGTGCACTCCAGTTCCAGTTCGCCGTAACTAATAATCAGGCGGAGTATGAAGCGCTCCTCACAGGGCTGAGAGTGTCCCGCGAGTTGGGCGTGGCCAACCTCAAGGCCTTCACTGATTCACAGTTGGTGGCCGGGAAGATCTCTGGGGAGTACGGCGCGCGGGACCCCCAAATAGCGAAATACCTGGAGCTCGTGAGAACGAGCACGACAGGATTTCGGTGCTTTAGTGTCACCCATATACCCCGCGGAGAAAATACTTGCACAGACGCGCTCTCCGGACTGGCGACCCTGCCGGACTCATTGTTGGGCCGCGCCTATGTTGAGCATCTCAAGGCCCCGAGCTACGAGATGCCCGTGGAAGTCCAACAGGTCAACCAAGAGCCCAGCTGGATGGACAAGTACGTCGAGTACATTACTAGCGGCACCTTGCCGAAGGACCACATAGCGGCTCGCCTCATCAAGAGGAAGGCCACGCGGTTTGTCTTAATGGATGGACTACTGTATTGGAGGTCCTACTCCTACCCCCTCCTCAAGTGTCTGAGACCCGCGGAGGCCACACTCGTGCTCCAAGAGATCCACAAGAGTGTCTGTGGGAATCACGTGGGGGGCAGAACACTGGCGTACAAGGCCCTCCGTCAAGGTTACTTTTGGGAGATGATGAAGGAAGACGCAGCTGACTTTGTGAAGAGGTGTGACCGATGTCAGCGACATGCCGTGGTGCAGCGTCAGCCCTCCGCTCCACTCTCCCAACTCTCCGCTCCATGGCCGTTCGCTCAATGGGGGATGGATCTCTTAGGACCTTTTTCCCCGGCATCCGGGCAGCGAAAATTTCTGATCGTGGCCATCGACTACTTCACGAAGTGGGTCGAGGCCGAACCCCTGGCCCGAATCACGGAAGCAAATGTCGCCAAGTTCCTTTGGAAGTCAATTATCTGCCGCTTTGGCCTACCGCACACCATCATCACCGACAACGGATGTCAATTCGACTGTCGGGAGTTTGAGGAGTTCTGCAGCAACCTCGGCATCCACCATCGCTTCACCTCGGTGGCACATCCATAGACAAATAGAGAAGCCAAGGTAACGAATAGGACCATCTTGCAGGGCCTTCGGACAAGACTGGACCAAGCCAAGGGCAGGTGGGCGGAAGAGCTCCCGAGCATCCTGTGGGCATACCACACCACCTCGAGGATGGCCACCGATGAGACCCCGTTCAACCTTGTCTTCAAGGCCGAAGCGGTTATCCCGATTGAACTCAACCTACCTACCCTGCGCGTGGAGTAGTACGATGAAGTGGAGAATCCTGCCAGGATGCTGCTAAACCTGGACCTCCTTGAAGAGACAAGGGACAAGGCTCAAGTCCGAATGGCGGCCTACAGGCAGTGAGTGGCCAGGTACTACAACTCCAGAGTGCGACCGAAGTCCTTCCGCCCGGGAGATCTGGTGCTCTGTCGAGCTGAAGCTTCCCAGCCACGGGAGTACGAAAGCTTTCCCCGAACTGGGAAGGCCCTTATAGGGTGGCGGAGGTATTCCCTCGCAGGGCATACTACCTGGAGGAACTAGGAGGATCCCGGTTCCCTCAAACCTGGAATGCCTCAAACTTGAGGATGTATTACCAATAGTGTAAGGCTCCTTGAACTTCAGCAATGAAACCCTCTTTCTTCACCAAATGCTTCTTCTCACCTCATAGGGAGAGAGCCACCTACCTCTGAGTTCGGCGAACATGAGCATTGCAGAAGACCCGCGAAGGTGCTAGGTCCCGGACTTCGGTCTGGAAGGCGGGGCAGAATCAAATTCGCCCGTGCAATCTCGGAGAATAGCCCGGCAAGCCGCGCAGGGCTCAGATAAAGCCTACGGCCTTGAAGTTCAGTCTAGAGGTCCTGGACTTCGATCTGGAAGGCGAGGCAGAATCAAATTTGCCTGTGTAATCCCGGAGAACAGCCCGGCAAGCCACGTAGGGCTCAGATAAAGCCTGTGGCCCCGGGGTTCAGTTCGGAGGTCCCGGACTTCGGTCTGGAAGGCGGGGCAGAATCAAATTCGCCCGGGCAATCTCGGAGAACAGCCCGGCAAGCCGCGTAGGGCTCAGATAAAGCCTACGGCCCTGGGGTTCAGTCTGGAGGTCCCGGACTTCGATTTGGAAGGCGGAGTAGAATCAAATTCACCCGCGCAATCCCAGAGAACAGCCCGGCAAGCCACGCAGGGCTCAGATAAAGCCTGTGGCCCCGGGGTTCAGTCCAGAGGCCCCGGACTTCGGTCTGGAAGGTGGGGCAGAATCAAATTTACCCACACAATCCCGGAGAATGGCTCAGCAAGCCGCACGAGGATCGAGTACAGCCCGCGACCCCGGGGTTCAATATGAAAGGTACAAAAAAAAAAGAAAGAGAAGAGAGTGAAGCAACGGTCTAGTGAAAAGGGGGCTTCATTGCTTTCGGAATGTCGATACACAGGAGGAGCCCCGACAGGCTGCGAGTCCTCAAAGAAAGATAATACAAAGAAAAAGAGAAAAGGACAATGGTGCAAGGGAGGCTACTTCGACCCGACAACGTCCTCCTCGGGCTGGGGCGCACTTTCTCCACCTGCGTCGTCGATGGATGACTGCTCGGGAGGCTGCTCCGGAGTCGCCGCCTCATCACCCGCTGCTGTCGGAGCTCCTTCATTGGGCTCCTGCCTTCTACCACCGAGGACTACCCCACTGAGGTCGAGCTCGGGATAGAAGGAGCTTACCTTCTCCCGGCATACCTGGAACCCCTTCAAGAAGGAGTCCACAGCAGCCTCCCGAACCTCAGCGACGTATTCCTCCGAGGCTCAGAACCTCGAGATGGCCTCCTGCGCCTCCCGCTTCGATGCCTCTAGCAGCCCGTTGACGTAGGAGCTCTTCTCTTTGGCTGCACTCAGCTCCTTTAGGACCTCCTCCACCCGGTGCTCCAGCGACCGGGATTAAGACCTGAGATGGGTTTTTTCTGCCACGTCCTCCTTGGTGCAGTGCTGGTTCAAGATCCTCTCCTCTGACAGAGAGGTCTCGAGCTCCTTGATGCGCCCCTCGGCATGGGCCAGGTCGCCTCGGAGGACCTGGTTGTTTCCTCGCAGCTCGACCCCTTTTTTCATGAGGTCTTTGACGTCGGCTGCAAGCTTGCCGAGCTTCTCCTCCTTCTCGGCATCCTTCTTGGCGTAGCCGGTGAGGAAGTTCCTCAGCAGCAACACGTCTATCCCGATCTGCATCAAAAGGGAAAGGGGTTGGCATAATCCAACTAGAACTTTAAAAGGAAGAAAACTCGAAGCTCGGGACTTACCGTGAAGAGCTGCGGTAGGATCCTGAGCAGCGCGTTGCTGTAGTCCCAGCCACCCCTTAGACGGCGGTCCCGGGAGGTGCAAGTGAACTCCATGGCTTTCTCCGTGTGGCCCTGGTCATGGATCATGGAGCACCGGCTGGTAAGGCTCGGTGGCGGAGCAGACGCGTCAGCAGTGGCAGAGGCGGCCATCCCCTCACCGGGTAGAGCAGCTGTCGGTGGAGCCGTCACCGTCCTGGTGACCGCCATGGGTGCGGTCGACGTGGCAGCTGAAGCAGGCACTACCCGAGGAGCGACCGGCCCCCCCTCTTCCACGACCTTGTCGAGGTCGACGACAAGGACATTGGGCGCTCGGGCCCGAGGTGGCCTGGGTACGGGAGCCACCGCCATAGGTCCGGTGGTGGAGGTCAGCGCGGCCTCCCGGCTCGCCTCGGTATGAGCTCTCTTCGTCGGAGGTTCAGTCCCCTCGGTGGCATCTCTCTACGCGACGCCCTCCAGCAGATTCTCTAGAGAGAACTTCATACCTGAAAGGAAGTAGACGTCAGCTGGACCAGTTAAAAAGAAAAGAAGAAGAAGGATGGGAGAATGCAAAGCGGAAGGGAAGTCTGAGCCTCACCCAGCTCCCGGATGGGACTGATCCCCGCCTCGAACAAGTTCTGCTCCGAGAGCAGAACATCGAGGGTCGGGACCGCATCACTCAGCAGCTGTGTGAAGACCTCTTGGTCCGCTGGATCGACCTGGGAATTCCGATTCGGAGACCGGTCTGGCTCGCTCCAGGCCCAGTCAACGTCGTCGACCGAGGCGAAAAAGAACCAGTTCTTCTAGCCCTTAATATATGAAGGGAGGTCGAACCTGAGGCACCTAGGTCGAGGTGAAATGTACCACCAGCCATCATCGGTGGAATAATGCTTCAGGGTGAAGAGAGCCCTGAAGAGGGAGAAACGAGCAACGAACCCGTGGAAGTGACAAAAAATAATGAAGGCAAAGATGACCCGAATGGTGTTTGGAGCCAACTGGGCCGGGACCAAACGGTAGTGGCTGACAAAAGAAAGGAAGAAAGGGTGAAGGGGAAACCGAAGACCCCCGAGGAGGAAATCCTTGTAGAAGGTGACTCACCCGGGGCCGCTTGCAGTCACTCAATCTCCGAGCCGCGGGAGGGAAAGACGAGTCGAATCCGGGATACCATAGACTTCTCGGAGTAGAGAAAGGTCATCTTTGGTCATCATTGAGATGTGACCAGAGGGACCGGTGGGAGAAGTGACTGGAGTGGGGAGAGAAGAAATCGGACGAGCGGAGACTACGGGAGGAGACCTAGGACCCCTAGGGACACCTATGGTTACACCCCCAGGTTGGAGCTGCCTGCGGATCTCGTCCGGAATCACTTCCCCTTCCGAGGAAGAAGGCGATGGAGTCCTCAGCCAGGAAGGACCGGCGTCGTCCGGGTTAGAAGAGACATGACGGCGACACGCCATGGGAGAAGAAGGAGTGCAGAAGGGTCGATAAAGTTGAGAGATGGAAGGGGGAAGAAGACACAGGCACTCACCGAGATACTCTATGTAAAAGAGCTGACAACCCCGGAAGGTGAAGGAAAGCCCACTGCATCCATCGGCGGAGTGCGAGAAAGTGGAGGGACTTCATTTCCGGAAAGTCCCCCTCCTTTTCAAACTCGATCGGCAGCGGCCGTACCCCTCATTCCTTTCTGAACCACCAGATGGATGCCACGTGGACGCACGCCCGACATCGATGCTTCGGTTCGATTGAAACTAACCCCTTTTCGAAACAACACATTAACGGCCGTCGGAAGCACGATGCGTGGCAACCAATCATAGGGCCTCGGGCGTAACAAGAAATGGCGACATGGATCGTGGCAATTATGGCACGAGATTTTCGCCTTCTCCACGTCTCCTCCGCATTAAACCCCCATGTCCCGAGCCACGATGCCTCGGCGGAACGAGGGGATGGGGGGCAACTGATATGGCTACTACACTGACGTAGAGCGCGTTTCAGGTCCCGCCGGATGCGGTCAGTATCACATGATTTTTTTTAAAAAAGGAGGGAGAGAGAGGACGGATCCACCTGGAGCTGGCGGCCCCTTGCTCCCTCGCCAGGTGGCACCCGTAGACGGGTCCACCTCCGCCGAGGTCGAGCCGGGCGCTCCTGCTCCTTCGCCAGTTGGCGCCCGGAGATGGGTCCACCTCGGCCGAAGTCGAGCACCTATCTGTCGCTTCGCCAGGTGTCCACCCAGGAGGGGTCCACCTCGACCGAAGCTGGCGGCCCCTTGCTCCCTCACCAGGTGGGACCCGGAGATGGGTCCACCTCCGCCAAGGTCGAGCTGGGCCCTCCTGCTCCATCGCCGGTTGGCGCCCGGAGATGGGTCCACCTCGGCCAAAGTCGAGCACCTCTTTGCCGCTCTGTCAGGTGTCCACCCAAGAGGGGTCCACCTCGGTCGAAGCTGGCTGCCCCTTGCTCCTCGCCAGGTGGAACCAAGAGACGCGTCCACCTCCGCTGAGGTCGAGCCAGGCCCTCCTGCTCCTTCGCCAATTGACAACGGAGATGGGTCCACCTCGGTCGAAGTCGAGCACCTTTCTGCCGCTCCGCCAGGTGTCCACCCAGGAGGGGTCCACCTCGGCCGGAGTTGGTGGCCCCTTGCTCCCTCGCCAGGTGGCACCCGGAGACGGGTCCACCTCCACCGAGGTCGAGCCGGGCCCTCCTGCTCCTTCGCCAATTGGCGCCCGGAGACGGGCCCATCTCGGTCAAAGTCGACCACCTCCCTGCCGCTCCGCCAGGCGTCCACCCAAGAGGGGTCCACCTTGGCCGGAACTGGTGGCTCCTTGCTCCCTCGCCAGGTGGCATCCGGAAATGGGTCCACCTCAACCGAGGTCGAGCCGGACCCTACTGCTCCTTCGCCAGTTGGAACCCGGAGACGGGCCTTACTGCTTTTTCGCTAGTTGGCACTCGGAGACGGGCCCACCTCGGTTGAAGTCGAGCACCTCCCTGTCGCTCAGCCAGGTGTCCACCTAGGAGGGGTCCACCTCGGCCGGAGCTGGCGGCCCCTTGCTCCCTCGCCAGGTGGCACCCGGAGATGGGTCCACCTCCGCTGAGGTCGAGCCGGGCCCTCTTTCTCCTTCGCCATTTGGCGCCCGGAGACGGGACCACCTCGGCCGAAGTCGAGCATCTCTCTGCCGCTCTGCCAGGTGTCCGCCCAGGAGGGGTCCACCTCGGTCGAAGCTGGCAGCCCCTTGCTCCCTCGCCAGGTGGCACCCGGAGACGGGTCCACCTCCGCCGAGGTCAAGCCAGGCCCTCCTGCTCCTTCGCTAGTTGGCGCCCAGAGACGGTTGGTCGAAGTCGAGCACCTCTCTGCCGCTCCGCCAGGTGTCCGCCCAGGAGGGGTCCACCTCGGTCGAAGCCGGCGGTCCCTTGCTCCCTCGCCAGGTGGCACCCGGAGACGGGTCCACCTCTGCCGAGGTCAAGCCGGGCCCTCCTGCTCCTTCGCCAGTTGGTGCCCGGAGACGGGTCCACCTTGATCGAAGTCGAGCACCTCTCTACCGCTCCACCAGGTGCCCACCCAGGAGGGGTCCACCTCCGCTGAAGTTGGTGGCCCCTTGCTCCCTCGCCAGGTGGCACCCAGAGACGGGTCCACCTCCACCGAGATCGAGCCGGGCCCTCCTGCTCCTTCGCCAGTTGATGCCCAGAGATGGGCCCATCTCGGTCGAAGTCGAGCACCTCCCTGTCGCTCCGTCAGGTGTCCACCCAGGAGGGGTCCACCTCGGCTGAAACTAGCGACCCCTTACCCTCTCACCAGGTGGCACCCAGAGTTGGGTGCACCTCCGCCGAGGTCGAAGTCAAGCCTTTCCCTGCTCCTCCGCCCAGTGGCGCCCCCTGATGGGTCCACCTCGGCCAGGGCCGGCCCTGCTCAGCGAGGCCTCCGGGAAGTGGGGACGCGGGTTTCAAAATTGCCACTCGGGTAGCGCGCACTGCACCTCGTAAGGGGCGCCAGTACGGTCTCCAGTGATGCGCGAAACCTCGTTTACATCGGCTGGATGGGCCTCGCAACCGAGAAGCGGAATCCTTGCGGGCAGGAACCTGCAACGGTGGGGCACTCATCGTCAATGCCTTGGAAGGAGAGCGCCCGCGCTCGGCCCAAAGTCTCGCCTGTATCCTTCCCCCCCCCCCCCGTTTTCTCGCTAGGCATGGCAAGCAAGGCGATGGGGCCATCGGGTTCCCAGGCCCAAAGGGGAAAGGAAAAGGGGGGGGGAGGCGAGAAGCGGGAGGGAGCCCCCCGAGGGGAGGGGGGAGCTGGAGGCAACATGATGGTATAAAAGGGATGGTAAAAGCGGGCAGCGAGGTAAGTCAAAAAATGAGAACAAAAAGGGCACCGAGAGAAGGATCCGGGGAGCCCGAGAGGGGTCCTCAAGCGCGAGCTCGGTGAACTCAGCACAAGGAGCTAAGCCTCAATTCCACTCTTTCATACACTTCTTTTGTTAATATCTCCTCTAAGCCTGGAGGTCCTTCGGGAACCCGCCTTAGGGGATCTGTTCCATCTCGCTGCTCTCTAACTTGACCATCAGAGCGCCCTCGCCGGAACCCCCGGCCAGGGTCTCTGACCCTATTTTGTAGGACCGAAAGCTTGGAGATCTCGAAGTGAGATGGCCTGAGTCCGGTGCTAGCTCTGAAGTTACAGGCCACCGCAGTGAGATCGGCAACAGGAAGCACTCCTAATGTCTTTATATTGCTCTAGCCATCCACAACCTCTAGAAAGAGCTCTCAATTTCCCTCTCCAATGAAGTAAAGTAAGGCTTGGATGAAGCGGTGTGGAGCTTGAGCCCCTAACTAATGTTAAGCCTGCCAGCCTGCTGTAACTGCAATGATGTAGACTAATAACTGGCCATTAAGTTCGCCAACCAATTACAATGGTGGTGGTCCAACATTGGTACCAGATATCCATCAAATCCTCCTCCTGGGAAGAATCATTCCTTCAAAAAGAGCAGCCCTGCCATTCTGGCACCTCCACCAAAGGTCGACCGTAATGGTCCCTTTGAGATCCTCGACAACATGGTGACAGGAAGGAGATACTGAGGCCTAACATTCCCCTTGGTTATCCTTTTATAATGAGCCTCATGGGAGACCGGTCGCCTTTAAAACCAATCAAGGTCTTGCAATTGTCATCCTTTCAGAAGCCGAGTATCACTAGGAAGGAGTGACTGAGGCAGCAACAGGGTTCCCTAGCCTTCATCTCCTCGTGAATTATGCCTGAAAGACCCACCCTTATTAAAGTATGACCAGTCAAAGCTCCTAGAAAACTAACTCCATTCTAAGTGGCACTTCCCAATGAAGGGGAATTCCCAAAGATTTGAAAAATCATGTAGCACATAGGTGATCAATGCTTATTAGCTCCAAGTAATCAAGTAGCACTTGATCAGAGCCCTCAGGCAATCAAATACACTAGCTTCAAGTGATCGAGTAGCACTGGGTCAGAGCCCTCAAGCGATTAACATCCACTAACTCCAAGTAATCAAGTAGTGCTCAATCAAAGCTCTCAGGTAGTCAACATCCACTAGCTCCAAGTAATCAAATAGCGCTTAGTTAGAGCTGTTGCCCAGGTGGCTTTCCCAAGAGGGGGTGAATTGGGAATTTAAAATTTTAATCAAATATGTGCTCTTTTAAATCTTATTTAGTGTGGAGGTGCTGTGATTCAAAAAATTAAAGCAGAAGCAAGTAAAGAAGATAAAGCACAATCACAAACACAGCAAGTTTATAGTGGTTCGAAGCAACCTCTCTCCTACGTCCACTATCCAAGATACCACTTGGGATTTTCACTATATTCACCCATGGAATACAGTCGGATTGTTTTACCAAGCTAATAATCCAAAACCCAACTTGGTTTTTCAACCGGGCTCACCAAGAATCCAACTTGGTTTTGAACAGGATCACCAAGAATTTACACTTGATTTTTAAACAGGCTCACCAAGAACCTACACTTGGTTTTTCAACCGGGATCACCAAAAACCCATACTTTGTTTTTCAACCGGGATCACCAAAAATCCAAACTCACAAAGGAGTAGAGAAAAGCAAGCAACTAATCGACAAACCAAAGTTGTCCGCATCATCAAGCGCTGCATAGACTTCAAATAATGGGTTTCAGTTTCACCCAAATCATCTTCAAACTCGATGGAGTCGAGTTCTCCCTACTCCAGGGGAATGATGGGGGCCCGAGAGCATCCATTAGTTTATTTGGTTGATCAAGTCAAAGAGGAGAGCCGCCGGACCTCACTTCAAGCCCCTCCTGAAGCAAAGAAGGAAGGTCAAGTGGATAAACATGAATCCCTTGATCATGCCAAGCAACTAAGGAAAGATGTGGTCCCTCCAAGCCCAAAAGAGCAGGTGTTTGGCACCCCACATGGTCCCCCCTTAGTCCCCCTCTTCTTTCCTTATTTTTTTGAATTTTTTTGGAAATTGTATAAAACCTTTCATGTTTTCAATCAGCAAAATAGGAAGGATTGTGGTGCATCATAGTTTCTTTACTTGCTTCATAAGTAATTGGTCCCTATATAAGGACCCCTCTCTTGTATTGAAAAAATAATAAAGATGAGTTTTTAGAAGAGTGATTCTTCGTTTTTCTCCATATGGGGAGGGTGAGAGGCCCAACATTGTTGCCTTCGTTCTTTGAGAACGTCGACCTCCGTGAGGGAGTGGGTGTGAGACCCATTATTGCCTTTGTTCTATGAAACATCGAGGGGTGTGAGGCCCTAGTTATCCAACTTAAAAAAAAAAAAAAAAGAGTGGCACCCTAATCTAGGTGACTTCTAGGCTCATCAACGATCCCACCCCTTATCGGTCCCACATCACTGTCTCTCGTTTGGCCATCGATCCTACTCAAATGAGCACTATCACATAGTTGGAGCTCAGGAGATGCAAGGAAGTGGAGTCATAGAAAAATATATGTTTGATCAGGGCCACCAAGTGGGGTACAGCAACTGTAAATCTCTGATACGAGTTCTTTAATCGAACATTGATCTCCATCATCTACCTCCTTCGGGCATGGATATAGGCAAGTGTTGCCCAGGTGGCTTCCCAAGAGGGGGGTGAATTGGGATTAAAAACTTTTTTGCAAGTATGTGCGCTTTGAAATTCTTTTAGTGTAGAAGTGAAGTGTGCAAAGTAGAAGAAAACAAATTAAAGCAATCAAGCAATGTAATCACAATCACAAACACCAAGAAATAGAGTGGTTTGGAGCAATCGGCTCCTACATCCACTACCCAAGGACCACTTGGGATTTCCACTATATCCCCCAATCGGAATACAGTCAGATTGTTTTACAAGGCTCACAATCCAAACCTATACACTTTAGTTTTATTGGGATCACCAAAGAAACCGAAACTCCCTTTGGTTTTACACTGAATCACCGAAGAAAATCCAAACACTTGGTTTTAAACCGAAAAAACCAAGAATCCAAACTTAGGTTTTACAAGGTTCACCTAAAACCTTCAACTCTCTCTAGATACAGCCCCTTGCTGTTCTAAGAGAGCAAACCAAGATAAAGAATGTAAAATAAGCAACTACAAAAAACCAAAGTTGTTTTGATGTTGCCGATGAAGATCAAAACGAAGTCAAGCTTTAAATACACTTCAATGCTCTTCAAAGCTGCTTCTTCCCTTCTTCAATGAGTGGATTCAATGATGGAGTATAGTTGGTGAAGCTTTGAATCTCACTTGAATGCTCCTTGAGGTAGGTGAAGGAATAACTTGGAAGTTCTTCTTTTTTCTCAAGAATATTCAGCAATAAATCTTCATTAATTTTTTAATCCCTCAAAAATGACCTCCTTTATAGTTTTCCATGTGATATGGCCGTTGTAGGGCCTTGGAAATCATGAAATGGCCGTTGGAGGTGATTTGGCATTCAAATTTAAATTTCTATAGCTAGTCATTGAAGTGCAGATAACGGCTCTACATGCTGGCTCGAGCTCTAGGAGTCGGCTCGAAATCTCAAGAATGCCAAAATCAAAGTTTTGTAGGAGCCGACTCTTGGACTAGGAGTCGGCTCTTGCCTTCATGCTTTTATACTTGACAAACATGCATACCTAGAGTCTGCTCTTGATCTGGGAGTCGGCTATAGGTCCCAAAACTTCAAAAACTATACTTCTGTAAGAGTCAGCTCTTGAGCTAGGAGTCGGTTCTTGGTTCTGAAACTCTGAATTTTACCTCCGTGCCGTGCCGTCTTGAATCGACTCTCACAAGACTTTAAAAATTTGCTTCGAGCTTTCCAAAAACTTTATCATTGAAACAACTAGAAGCTACATTACATGCTTTATCAAATTATTTACACTTTTAAGCCCATTTTTCATGATTACAACATTCATAACTTAGGGCATTTACAAACTCAATTGAATTTCCTTAAGTGAATTTGAATACCATTTTAAAACCAAGGTAATTCATTCCAGCAAAAACTTCTTAAACATTTATAAAGAGTTAGTATCAAATACATGATCCAATATTTTGTGATCATCAAAATCATTCCAGTGGTCAACAATCTCCTCCTTTTTGATGATGACAAAACACTGGGCATGACCAAAAAAAATGAGATCACTTTATAATTACAGTATTTTCAAGTCTGTACGTATCATGTAGGTTAGGTATCAATGTATCAATACAATGTATCAAAATGTATCAAATGTTCATAACTGAACGCCAAGTATTATGTATCAAGTGTATCGAAACATGAACTTTCAAATGTATCACAACATAATGTATCGATACATGATGTACCAAAGGTATTAACTATATAAAATGTATCGAAACTTATAAAATTTTTAGCCTTTTGAAGTCAACTTAAGTTTCATCAACTTTCTATGAATCAAACATTCATTTTATCAAAATTTCATAACATTCAATTATCCATATAGCTTTTGTAACCAATTTTTGAATAATTTTCATGAAATCAACAGCAATTTTCAGCAATTTTCTTTCAGAAATCAATAGCAATTTTCATGCCCAAACATACATAGTCTCCATTCTCCCCCTTTTTGTCATCAACAAAAGGTAGATGAGAAATAGAGAGACATTCACAACATATATTTATAACAAATGAGAAATATTGATTCAATCATAACAAAGTATGTATATAAGAATGTATCAAGACAAGTGAAATATAGATATATAAAGTGAGTCAATACATAGTGTATGTGATACTTTACAAACATGCCACGGCACAACAAAATAGTATCACATAACCAAAATACAAAACAAAAAGTCTCAAAAGATAAAACCTAAATATCAGAAAGAGGTGCTAGGACCACTGTCAGATTCTTCCTCATCAGAGGAGGAACCGACCTCTAAAATACCTGGACTAGGCTTGAATTTGGGAAACCTAGGGTGGAGATCCCTAATTCTAGTCCTAGTGGGTGTGGAAGTCCTAGTAACTTTAGATTTAGGTTTAGGTTTGGTTTTTGATTCAGATGAGATGAAGATGGGTGTAGGTCTGGCAGTAGGTGGATCAAGAGATAGGGCCAAAGTGCTGGTGGAAGAAAGTATCTGAGTGGCCGGAGTCACTCCAATATCAATAGATCCAGCTACCTCCATACCATCCTGAGGCTCACCAACAATAGGTGTGTCATGATATGGTGCCTCGGTGCAGTGTGCCTCCTGTCCCTGCAAAGCATGTGTGCCAGTCGCTGTGCCGGTATCTATGCCAGTAGAAGTGCCAGTAGAAGGTCCATGCTGGTTGGCTGCTGATAACTGCCTCAATATAACCATGATGTCATGAAAGCCCTGTTGCATCTCAGACTGTAGAGAAGTGATCCTCCGGTCAGTATCAGTCCTGAGACTAGAAATCTCCTCCAAAACTCTGTGGAGTCTATCATCAGTGTTAGCTCTAGCAGCAGTAGGAGTCCTAATAGGTGAATGTGGTGTAGCAGGAGCTAGCTCGGAAGGTCCAGCCTCATCTATATGTCCCTCAGCCTGCTCACCAAGACCCTGTGTAGCCTGAATGTCATCATCTGAGTCCTCAGAGTGTGCTACAGGTACTCTTGAGGTCTTCCTGATCCAGTTCCCATCAACCTTGACAAATCCCATTCTAGTCAGGGATTTCACTGTATACTTGTCGGTGTGCAGCAATAACCGACAATCCTACCCAGTAAGGTCTATGCCTGCCTCCTGGAACAACATCCCATAGGGTAAACAGGCTCGTGCCCTCCGCACAGCCTCTCTCATCTGTGAGATCATGATGAATGGAAGGTTGAGGGGCTCCCCCTCAATCAGTCGCCTCATGAATACAAAATCTCGCTCACTAACCCAATCAAATTTGCCTATCCTGGGTAGGAAAATCCGACTAATAATGTTGTGCAACAGTCTCATTTCCGATGAGAGCTGATTTGCATGCACATGAATGACTCCTTTTACATTGGATCTCCCTAAAATAAGCCTGAGAGTCTTCACCTTTTCCTTCATTACCAAATAACAGTCTCCTTCTTTAGGAATATTCAACAAATTTGACAACTTTTGCTCATTTATCTTAATTAGTTTCCCTTTAACTGTTCCTTCAATGTGAAAAGCTCCAAGGGACATATTTTCAAAGAACTATCTAACCAAATTTGGGTAGGTTGGAACATTTAACTGACAAAGCTTTTTCCACAAGCCACATTCCAATGTTTAACTGTTCTTACTCAATAAAATTGAAATCAATAAACCTACCGGGTGTTACTTGATGATTTCCCATAGGAATGATCTGCCGAGGTGCTGGAACAACTTCTTCTTGCTTTGGTTACTGCTCTTCTTGTGGAAATGTAGTGTCTAAATGCCTCTTGCTCCTTCTTTCCTCAGCTACAGTCCGAACAACCCGTGTTGCCTTCTTTGCCACCACCTTGCGAGGCCCCATTCTCCAATGATTAAGGATTCTAGAAGGTAGAAAGGGTTTTGGAGAGGATTTTGGGTGAGAAGAGAAGAGTCGGTTAGAGAGGAACGGTTGAAATTTGGAAAGAGTGGTGAATAGGGAAAGTTTGAAACCTTATTTAAAAGGTCTCGATCCGTCCTGCGAGTCGGCTCGCCAGAATACTGAGAGTTCGAGTCGGCTTGAGCTAAAACCCATTCTAAAATTCTAAAATTCAAAAAGGGTCAAAATCAATTTCCTAGGGTTCCTAGAGTCCATATTAGGTTGCCATATGCTCTAAAGAGAATTTTGAAGTTTCTAGATAATTTTTCCTTAATTTTCAAAAGTTAGGTCAAATTGATTCAAAATGGGTCACATAACTCTAATTCTCCTCTAGTTTTCTCAAATCTATCTTGACTCAAAGGTTTAGTGAAAATGTCCGCTAATTGGTCTTCAGTAGGTACAAATTCAAGTTCAACAACATTATTCAAAACATGATCATGAATGAAATGATGTCGAATTTCAATGTGCTTAGTTCATGAGTGTTGAATTGGATTTTTTGATAAGTTAATAGCACTAGTATTGTCACATTTGATAGGAATTTTAGATTGGACAACACCATGATCTTCTAGTTGTTGCTTGATCCATAGCACTTGAGCACAACAGCTCCCAGCAGCTACATATTCTGTATCAGTAGTAGATCAAGCTATAGAGTTCAATTTGCGACAGTGCTAAGAGATCAAGTTAACACCTAGAAATTGACAGGTGCCACTTGTGCTCTTTCTATCTATTTTATATCCTCCATAATCAGCATCAGAATAATTAATTAGTTTCAGTGATGTGTGCTTAGAATACCACAGTCCTACATTACAAGTGCCTTTCAAGTATTTAATAATTCTCTTGACAGCTGTGATGTGTGATTCTTTAGGATTAGATTGAAAACATGCACACATACAAACACTAAATAATATATCAGGTTTACTTGCTGTTAAATAAAGTAATGATCTGATCATACCTCGGTACAGCTTTTGATCAACATTTATGCCATTCTCATCTTTGTCAAGTCTACATGCAGGACTCATTGGTATTCCAATTTCCTTGCTTGATTCCATGCCAAATTTCTTGATTATTTCTTTAATATACTTGGCTTGGTTGATCAGAATACCTTCTTTAGTTTGTTTAATTTGAAGTCCAAGAAAGTAACTTAATTCGTCCATCAAGCTTATTTCGAATTCATCCTGCATTAGCTTAGCAAAGTCTTGACACAAAGATTCATCAGTAGATCCAAAGATAATGTCATCAACATAAATTTGAACAACCAAAATATCATTTTTCTTTCTTTGAATAAACAGTGTGGTGTCAACACTACCTCTAACAAATTCATTTGCAATTAAAAATTTGCTCAATCTATCATACCAGGCCCTAGGTGCCTGTTTCAGACCATATAAAACTTTATTCAATTTAAAAACATGATTTGAAAAAATATGATCGATAAAACCAGGAGGTTGCTCAACAAAAACTTCTTCAGATAAAACACCATTCAAAAATGCACTCTTTACATCCATTTGAAATAACTTGAAATTCATGAAACATGCATAAGCTAGTAGCAGTCTAATATCTTCTAATCTAGCTACTGGTGCATAAGTTTTATCAAAATCTATTCATTCTTCTTGATTATATCCTTGTGCAACCAATCTAGCCTTATTTATAATTACATTTCCATTTTCATCTAGTTTATTTCTGTAAACCCATTTAGTGCCTATAACAGGATGATCACTAGGTCTTTCAACTAAGGTCCAAACATTATTTCTCCTAAATTGGTTTAATTCATCATACATTGCTAATATCCAATTAGGATCAGTTTCAGCTTCTTCTATATTATGAGGTTCTACATGAGAAACAAAAGTAATTAAATCAAGCACATCTCTATGTGCAGATCTAGTTTTAACACCTTGAGATGGATCTCCTATAATTAATTCCTTAGGGTGTGAGTGTACATACCTCCATTCTTTAGGTATATCATCATGCTTTTTACTCACCTCTTCTTCTTGTGGTTCACTTGATTGTTTGTCTTTAAGATTCAAGTCTTTCATTCCATGCTTTAGTGTACCTGCATCATCATCACCAAAATCTTCCTTTCTCGAAGATGTAATGTCAAATTTATTGAAAACAACATATATAGATTCTTTAACAGTTAATGTTCTTTTATTGAAAACTCGATAGGCTTTACTATTTAAAGAGTAACCAAGAAAAATAGTCTCATCGGATTTTGTATCAAATTTGCCAAGATTATCTTTTCCATTGTTGAGAACAAAATATTTACATCCAAAAACATAAAAATATTTGATATTTGGTTTGCTATTGTTCCAAAGCTCATAGGAGGTTTTTCTGATAATAGGTCTAATTAAAACTTTGTTTAAAATATAGCATGTTGTATTTACTACTTCTGCCCAAAAGTATTTTGGAAGATTTCCTTCACAAAGCATTGTTGTGGACATCTCTTCCAAAGTACGATTCTTTCTTTCTACAATACCATTTTGCTGTGGTGTTCTAGGTGCAGAAAAGTTATGATCAATACCATGCTTTGTGCAAAATCGATCAAAATATTAGTTTTCAAATTTGGTGCCATGATCACTATGAATTAAAATAACAGATAAGTTTTTCAAATTTGTAACTCTTTTGTAAAACTTTTTGAATATATTAAAAGTATCATCTTTGTGTGCAATAAATAAAACCCATATGTATCTTGAAAGTCATTTACAATCACAAGTCCATATTTCATACCACCTAGGCTAGTAGTCCTAGTAGGTCCAAATAGGTCCATGTGAAGTAGCTCTAAAGGTCTAGGAGTTGAAACTACGTTTTTAGATTTAAAATTCCCCTTCACTTGTTTTCCTAACTGACATGCATCACAAACATAATCAAAATTAACTTTAAACTTAGGCAAACCATTGACTAAATCTTTTGCAATCAATTTAGCTATTGTGCCCATACTAGCATGACCAAGTCGCCTATGCCATAGTAAACTTGATTCCTTGCTCTTGTCATTCATTGCTACAAGACTTGTATTACTTGACATAGCTAGATCATTAAGATCTACCACATAAATATTACCAAGTCTGTGTCCAATGAACTTAGTACTATAGTCAAGTGGATCAACTACTATACACATTGATGACTTGAAAAATACATTATAACCAATGTCACATAGCTGACTAATACTCAAAAGATTATGCTTTAATTTTTTTACAAGTAATACATTTTTAATAAATGTAGGAGTAATTTTGATGTTACCAATTCCGATTATCCTTCCTTTTCTATTGTCCCCAAATGTTACCATTCCACCATCCTTCTATTCTAGGGTAAAGAATTGATCAGCATCACCCGTCATGTGTCTTGAACAGCTGCTATCCAAATACCATCTTTTCTTTATGCTTGTGGCTGCAAGACATCCCTGCAAAACAATCATTTAATAGATTTAGGTACCCAAGCTCTCCTGGATCCTTGCAAGTTAGTGAAAATGGTTCCTTTTGGAATCTACACTTTCTTAATTTTTCTTTTGTCATTGTGTTTCAAATGACATTCAAAAGCTTTATGACCAACATTATTACATGCAAAGCATACAATCCTTGAATTTGAATAATAACTACGAGATGATGCAAATTTAGGTCTAACATATTTTGAACCAATAAATATAGGAGCATATGAAGTAGAAGTAGAAAAAGTATTTGAAATAGAGCCTTTATAACAAATTCCAAATTTATTATTTGTTTGTTTTTGATCTTTCAATATTAACTCAAGTTTGTTAGAACTTAGGGTTAACTTTTCAACTAAAGGTTTCAATTTTTGAACTTCTTTCTTTAAGTCATCATTTTCATTTTTCAAATCCTTATTTTTATCGAAAAGTTTTTCTTTTTCAATTTGAACAATCTTAAGTCTTTCACAAACCAAATTTAGTTCTCTTTGTAAGATTTTGTTTCTTTCACAAGATACATTTTTGTCATTTTCAAATACATCACATTTGCTTTTTAAATCTCTCAATTTCAAACCAGCTTTTTTATATTCTATCAATAATTTGCAAAAAGCATTATGCAATTCATCATAAGTGAATTCTAAATTAGGTTCAGAAGTACTTACCTCATCCTCCAAACCCATAAGATAAATTTGTGCTATTTTTGTTGTCTCTTCGTCCTCTTCAGTAGATGTGGTATCATCATTATCACTCCAAGCAGCTAGCATTGATTTCTTCTTCTTTCTAGGGAATATCTTTTTCTTTCCTTTAGGGCAATCAGGACGGATGTGTCCTGGTTTCTTACATCCATAGCAAATAGGTACTTGATCTTTATCTTTCTCTTTATCTTTTTCTTTGTCTCTTTCCTTTTCCTTTCCAAAGTCACATTTTCTATAATGCTTTCTCCATCTATTCATTTTTCTTCTGCCCATAAACCTTTTGAATTTCCTCATAACTAGGGCAATTTTATCACTTCCAAGATCATCATCATCTGATGAGTCAGATTCTTCATTCTTGTTTTCCTCAGTTGCTTTAAATGCAATGGCTTTCTTCCTTTTTGTATCTTCTTCAGTCCTTTGTTGCATAGCCAGTTCATGAGTAATTAAGGAACCAAGCAGCTCATCTAGTGGCAGTGTATTCAGATCTTTTGCTTCTTGAATTGCTGTCACTTTGGCTTTCCATTTATCTGGCAAAGATCTTAAGACTTTTTGGACAAGGTCAGCATTGGAGTAAGTTCTCCCTAGACTCTTGAGACCATTTATAATATCAGTAAAACGAGTATACATGGCAGATATAGTCTCACCAGGGTCCATCTTAAACAACTCATAATTATGTACAAGCAAATTGATTTTAGATGTCTTAACTTGAGAAGTGCCTTCGTGTGTGATTTCCAATTTATCCCAAATTTCTTTAGTAGAATTGCAGGTTGAAATTCTGTTAAACTCATTTGGGTCCAAAGCACAATACAATAGATTCATCGCTTTGGCATTTAACTTAGCTAGTTTAATATCATTTTCGTCCCAGTCCTCTTCTGGCTTGGGAACTTCTATATCATTAACTTTAATTATGGGTGTGTGAGGCCCTTTCATGATAATTTTTCAAAGATGAAAGCCTACGGCTTGAATGTATATCTTCATTCTTACCTTCCAATAAGTGTAATTGATTCCGGTGAAAAGTGGTGGTCTATTTATGGATTGACCTTCGGCCAATGAAGTGCTCATGGGATGTGCCATAGGTCTTTACTCTAAGTATCTTTCAGAGACTCTGCTCTGATACCACTTGTTGCCCAGGTGGCTTCCCAAGAGGGGGGTGAATTAGGATTAAAAACTTTTTTACAAGTATGTGTGTTTTGAAATTCTTTTAGTGTAGAAGTGAAGTGTGCAAAGTGGAAGTAAACAAATTAAAGCAATCAAGCAATGTAATCACAATCACAAACACCAAGAAGTAGAGTGGTTCGGAGCAACCGACTCCTACATCCACTATCCAAGGACCACTTGGGATTTTCACTATATCCCTCAACCGGAATACAGTCGGATTATTTTATAAGGCTCACAATCCAAACCATATACTTTGGTTTTACCGGGATCATCAAAGAAATCCAAAATCCCTTTGGTTTTACACGGGATCACCAAAGAAAACCCAAACACTTGGTTTTAAACCAGGAAAACCAAGAACCCAAACTTAGGTTTTACAAGGTTCACCTAAAACCTTCAACTCTCTCTATAGATACAGCCCCTTGCTGTTCTAAGAGAGCAAACCAAGATAAAAAAATATAAAATAAGCAACTACAATGAACCAAAGTTGTTTTGATGTTGCCGATGAAGATCAAAATGAAGTCAAGCTTTAAATACACTTCAATGCTCTTCAAAGCTGCTTCTTCCCTTCTTCAATGAGTGGATTCAATGATGGAGTAGAGTTGGTGAAGCTTTGAATATCGCTTGAATGCTCCTTGAGGTAGGTGAAGGAATAACTTGGAAGTTCTTCTTTTTCTCAAGAATATTCAGTAATAAATCTTCATTAATTTGTTTAATCCCTCAAAAATGATCCCCTTTATAGTTTTCCATGTGATATGGCCATTGTAGGGCCTTGAAAATCGTGAAATGGCCGTTGGAGGTGATTTGGCATTCAAATTTCAATTTCTGTAGCTTGTCATTGAAGTGCAGATAACGGTTCTACGAGTCGGCTCGAGCTCCAGGAGTCGGTTCGAAATCTCAGGAATGCCAAAATCAAAGTTCTGTAGGAGCCGGCTCTTGGACTAGGAGTCGGCTCTTGCCTTCATGCTTTTATACTTGACAAACATGCATACCTGGAGTCTGCTCTTGATCTGGGAGTCAGCTCTAGGTCTCAAAACATCAAAAACTATACTTCTATAAGAGTCGGCTCTTGAGCTTGGAGTCGGCCCTTAGTTCTGAAACTCTGAATTTTACCTCTGTGCCTTGCCGCCTTGAGTCGGCTCTCACAAGACTTTAAAAATTTGCTTCAAGCTTCCCAAAATCTTCATCATTGAAACAACTAGAAGCTACATTACATGCTTTATCAAATTATTTACACTTTTAAACCCATTTTTCATGATTACAACATTCATAACTTAGGGCATTTACAAACTCTGAATTTCTTTAAGTGAATTTGAATACCATTTTAAAACCAAGGTAATTCATTCCTGCAAAAACTTCTTAAACATTTGTAAAGAGTTAGTATCAAATACATGCTCCAATATTTGTGATCATCAAAATCATTCCAGGGGTCAACAGCAAGTTCATCATGGAACTTGCAATGAATCTCAGTCCGCCACGGGAGGAAAGGTTCGATGCACCTCACTGAGGGGTGTCACTTCGATCAAAGAATCCTTTAAGGGGCTCGAGAGTTGTCAAAGATCCACCGCCTACTGTAGCAGAGGCCACGAAATCAGAAAATACTAAGGGTTAGTTGTCTAAAGTGCTCTTAGAGTGTGATGACCAACCACCGTCTAAAGTGGGCACCATAGATCCTAAGACTGGAAAGGCCTAGTTATGTCTTGCTTTGCTTCAATCTTTGTAATTAACTTTTTATAGCCCTTGGGCATCTGGTTTGAAAAGCAATGAATCTTTTTTTTTATATTATCTTTGTTTGAGCTTGTATGATTATAAACCATCATTCTCCTTGAACCGATCATAGATTCTTTAAGAACACTGGTTGCTTTTAGGTTTTGATTGCCTGAGATTTAACCACTCATCATGGATAAAATATCCCTGGGCTTTAGCGATCATTTGTTGGTTTAAGATTAGCAATCATTGGTCATTGGGGGGCCTTGATCGAGTGCTACTTGATAATTTAGAGCTAGGTAGGCATTGATCACCTATGGATCCTAGCCGAGTGCTACTTGATTATTTAGAGCCAGGTGGGCATTGATCACCTGATGGCTCTGACCGAGTACTACTTGATCACTTGGAGCTAGGTGGGCATTGATCATTTGAGAGCTCTGATTGAGTGCTACTCGATCATATGGAGCTAGGTAGGCATTGATTACCTGAGGGCTCTGACAGAGCGCTACTCGATCACTTAGAGTCAGGTAGGTGTTGATCACCTAAGGGCTCTAACCGAACGATATTCAATCAATTGGAACTAGTGGGCATTGATTGCTTTAGGGCTTTTTGATTGAATGCTACTTTATTACTTAGAGCTCATGGGCATTAATCGGCTGAGGGCTCTTCTTGATCCCTTGAATGATTTTGATGATAACAAAATATTGGAGCATGCACTTATGTTACTAACTATTTTTTGAGTGCTTTACAAGTTTTTGTAGGAGGATTTTAATGCTCAATCACAACTCTTATAACCTTGTTATATGTCATGTGTAGTGTTGTAAAAGTATTGTATAAAGAAGAGTCCAAAGAAAAATTGATGTAGTATTCATGAAAATGGGTTGCTTCTATATGTTTTCATGTTTAAAAATCTTTAAGATTAGTTTTTAATGGAGTTGGAAAGTGTTTTGAGTAACTAAAAGTCACTAGATGTCATCTGGAGAAGAGTAGAAAATTCCATTGAAAAATTACTCGAGCCGACTCGAGGAAGGAGAGCTGACTCTAGCTCATGGCACACTTGAAGGTTTCTAGCATACAGAGATCTGAGCCGACTCGAAGGAACCCAAGCCGACTCATCCAGAGCTTCATCTCTTGAATCAGACAGGCGAGCCGACCCGAAAGCAATCCGAGCTGACTCATCCAAAGCTTCATTTCTTGAATCAAATAGGCGAGCTGATCCAAAAGCAATCCGAGCCAACTTAACCATTCCACCAGACAACCGGTCGACCCTTTAGAAGGTGAGTCGACTCATCCAAAGTACAGAAAAATCAATTCTGAAAGAACAAGTCAGGCGAGCCGACTCTACTAAGAAGAGCTGACTCCTCCAGAGTTCAATTTTGAAGACCTAAGAATCTGAGCTGACTCGACTGAGGCGAGCTGACTCAACCAGAGTAAGGAATCAACGATCTTAAGAATCCGAGCCAACTCAACTGAGGCGAGCTGACTCGATCAGAGTGAAGACTCGACTACTCTGAGGATCTGAGCCGACTTAAAGCATCCGAGCTGACTCGAACGTCGATTCCAGGCAAGTAACAGCTAGTTCCGGAACTTCGTTTTTGAATCTAAAAAATGCTCCAATGGTCAAATATCAAATCCCAACGGTGTACAATGACTATATCCACATATAAAGAGTACAATACTCTATAAATGAGAGATTTGGATAACCTTTGAACAAGTTAATGAGCAGTTAATGATCATTTGAGCTTGTGAGCAATAGAGCACTAAAGAGCATTCAAGTCAGCCTTCAAGACTTCACCAACTCCAATCTAAAGCTTGAAGCATTTACTGAAGAAGTTGAAGAAGCCATTGAAGAGCAGTAAAGGCCAATTAAGAAGGCTTCTCTTGAGCTGCAACTGCAACCATCAGACAACTTTGGTTTGTCAATTAGTTACTAATTTTTCTCTACTCCTTTGTGAGTTTGGATTTTTGGTGAGCCCGGATGAAAAACCAAGTGTGGGTTTTTGATGAGCCCGGTTGAAAAACCAAGTGTAGGTTCTTGGTGAGCCTGTTTGAAAACCAAGTGTAGGTTCTTGGTGATCCTGCTCAAAATTAAGTTGGATTTTTGGTGAGCCCGGTTGAAAAACCAAGTTGGGTTTTGGATTTTGAGCCTGGTAAAACAATCCGACTATATTCTATGAGGGAATATAGTGAAAATCCCAAGTTGTATCTTGGATAGTGGATGTAGGAACGAGATTGCTCCCAACCACTATAAACTTGCTGTGTTTGTGATTGTTCTTTCTCTTCTTTACTTGCTTCTACTTTAATTTTTTGAATCACAGCACCTCCACACTAAAAAAGATTTAAAAGAGCACACATTTGATTAAATTTTTAAATTTTCAATTCACCCCCTCTTGAAAAAGCCTCCTGGCAATAACTTGTATCAGAGCAGTGTCTCTAAACTTATTTAGAGTAAAGATTAATGGCTCATCCCATGAGTACCTCCTTGGCTGAAGGCCAATCCACTAATAGACCTTCACTGTTCACTGGCATGAACTATTCTTATTGGAAAGCTAGATTGAAGATATACACTCAAGTTGTTGACTTTCAATTATGGAAGGTCATTCTTAAGGATCCTCAAACATCCATGATAAAAGTTGATGTCATGGATGTCCTAAAACCTGAAAAGGATTGGGATGAACACGACATGAAAATGGATGAGCTGAATGCCAAAGCCCTGAACTTACTATATTGTGCTTTGGATGCAGACGAATTTAACCGAATTTCTACATGCAATTCAGCTAAGAAAATTTGGGATAAACTCGAGGTGACCCATGAACTTCCTAAGTGAAGACTTCAAAAATTAATCTTCTAGTACATAATTATGAACTATTTAAAATGGAACAAATGAAACTATATCTACCATGTTTTCATGTTTTACAGATATTATTAATAGCTTGAAAAGTCTTGGCAGGGTTTACTCTAATGCATATTTAGAGCAGAAGATCTTAAGATCACTTCCGGACAAGTGGGACCCTAAAGTAACTACCATCCAAGAAGCAAAAGACCTGAACACACTACCTCTAGATGAACTGATGGGTTCTTTAATAATATATGAGTTGGCCATGCAGCACAGGAATGAAGATGATCAGAAAAAGAAGAAGACTATTACTTTTAAAGCTACATCAAAAATGAAGAAACAAGAAGAGAAATCGAAAGATGATCACTCCTCCTCCGAAGATGACTTAGAAGATGAAGACATAGTAATGGTCGTGAGAAGATTTAAAAAATTTATGGATAAGAAAAAGGGAAGGTACTTCAAAAAATTTTACAAGAAAGGTGAATACAGTAAAGACAAGGACAAAGAAAAAGAAAAAGAAAAGGATTTAATGCCCACTTGTTATGAGTGTAAGAAACCTGGGCATATCCGTCCCGATTATCCTTTGTTAAAGAAAACATTTAAGAAGAAGAAGAAGAAGAAAGTGATGGTTGTGACTTGGAGCGACAATGAGGAGTCAACTTCAACCGAAGAGGAAGAGACCACTAAAAGGCCAATCTATGTCTTAAGGGTCTCGAAGACGAGGTAATGTCCCCTGAACCTCAAGTTGAATTTACTTTTGATGAGCTGAACACTGTATTCCATAATTTATTATCTGAATTTAAGAAAGCTAGGATAAAAATTAGAACTTTAAAGAATAACAATGATTCTTTGTTAAAAGAAAAGGAAGAGATTTTAGAAAAGAATAAATTATTGCAAAAAGAATTAATTACCTTTTCTAAAAATAGTAAAGCTTTGAAAGTTGAGAAAAATGTGTATCTTAAGAAAAATAAAGCTTTAAATGATAAAATTATTGATTTGAAAAAGGAGGTTGAAAAGCTCAAGCCTTTGGTTGAAAATCTTACTTTAAGTTCAAATAAGCTTGAGTTAATTTTGAAAGAACAAAGAGTTTCAAGTAATAAGGCTAGAATTGGTTATAACTCTTTGAATAAAAATGAAATTTTAGCTACTAGATTTGTATCTTCAAAAGCTTATGTACTAAAATCTATATCACAAAAAGCTTCTGTATCAAATGCTTCCACATCCATTTCTAGAGCTTCGATGTATGTACCTAAGATTTCAAATCAAAAATCTTTTAGATCAATTATTTATGCATCTGCATCACATGCTTCTACTTTTAGAAGCTCAAAATTTATATCTTTTCAAAATTCTAGAGTTATCTGTTATGCATGTAATGGGGTTGGATACAAATTTTCTCAATGCAACATATCAAAGAAAAATGGACTTGTTAGAAATAGAATAAGAAAGATTTGGGTTTCCAAAGAAACCAATCCCACTAACCTGCAAGGATCCAAGGTAGCTTGGGTACCTAAAAGAACTTCTTCATTATCTTGCAGGAATGTCTTGTAGCCCAGAAAATGAAGAAAAGATGGTTTTGGACAGCGGTTGTTCAAGACATATGACGGGTGATAAAGAGCAATTCGTCACCCTACAAATGAAAGAAGGAGGATTGGTAACTTTTGGAGATAATGGCAAGAAAAAAATAATCGAAATTGGTAAGATCAAAATAACCCCCTCTACTTTTATTGAACATGTATTGCTAGTAGATAAATTGAAGTATAATCTGTTAAGTATTAGTCAATTATGTGATAAAGGCTTCAAGGTTGTCTTTTAATCATCTATGTGTATAGTAATTAACTCACTTGACTCTAGCAAAAAATTCATTGGACATAGACTTGAAAATATTCATGTGATATATCTGAATTATCTAGCCACGTCTAGTAGCTCTAGTTGATGGGGAACTAATATGCATGCCATTTTTTTGTATGTTTTACATGTTGAGTTAGGTGATTAATTCTCGAATTTTAGATCAAAATTATTTGTAAGGAATTTTGTATGAATTTTTGAAGATCAGCATGCAGATTAGGACCTAAAAAAAGTAAAAAAGAAGGATCGCCGGGGCTGAGAAGCCTCGGTTAGGGCAAGTTCTCCTACAATAAAACTACTGGAGGTAGAGGGGGTGTACCTGACAATGTCTGTGAAGATCGCAGTAAAAGGGTTTCTCGTTCCTCGATGGATGCGGCCTGGAAAACCGAGCCAAAGACCCGCTGATACCCAGCTTTCTGCTCGGTTATCTGATTGAGGCTTGGCTGGAGTCGTTGGATTTGTAGGAACTAGGGGACCTATAAACGACCTGTCAAGGGTTAGAAAACTCAAAAAGGAACAAGAAAACAAAGAAATAATAGCAAGGGAAGGCTTCTTTTGGAGTGGGCGTCCAGGGATCTGAGATGCTTGTTGGCAGCAGGAAGATGACTGCAGCATTGGGAAGAAAAACTCTCGCAAACCCCTTTATGCACATAGTAGGGTATCACACAACTCAATAGAAGAACTCAAGGTTTTCATTCATCAAAAATTCTCCCTTCATACAAGAGGCTAGGGTCCCTTAAATAGACCCTTAACCTTGGGCTCCAAGTAAGGGCACATTAGTCTTTACATGAGAATCATTTTCCCTCTCAAACCAGCTAGAAAATAAGGAAACATTAGGTAGAAAAAATCCCTAAAATTTCTCTTGACTTGGCCAACACTCCAAGGACACCTAGGGGGGCGTGTTGGGCTTCTAAGAGCAGCAAGGAGCTGGCCCAAAGGGGCTCGGGTGCATGGGTTTGGGCCTCTGGAAGCTGGGGTGGCCTGGTAGCCAAGTAGCAGGAATATTCCCTGGTATCTTGCTTCTTAGGGGCTTGGGCTTGGCGCTTGGGCTTGATTTCTTTGGGCTAGGATGCAGATGGACCTCTGGAATCATGGATGCCCTTATCTATGAATATACTTTGGCATCTGGAAGAAAATCTGGGCATCTGGAGGGTATCTGCAAGGAATCAGGGTTTCTGATTTTCCTTCTAGGGTCTTCAAATCTTCAAGCTGGGTTGGACTTGGGCTAAAATTCCATGTCTTCAATCTAGTTGGACTTAGTCTTTACTTGTATGATGTGGTCTTGAGTCTTCAGTATGCTTGGATAGGACTAAAAAAAAATAAAATTAGCTCAACATGAGCTGACTAGCATTGGACTGAACTAGCTCAACATGAGCTGACTAGTACAGAACTGAAATAACAACTCAAAATACTCAAATAACAACTAAAATGGACTCAGATGAGTTAAGCCCTTATTACAGATGGACTCATAAATTATTAAACAATTTACAGAGGGTTGAAAAGCCTCTGTCTTATTCTGGTGCCTCAAGTGTCCGCACCAATTCTCCCGGGGTGGGAGGAACTCGACCCTATCGAGTGAAGATCATACTGGCTCACATATCTCTCAAGAAGGTCTGGGTTGAGGTGTTACAAGTCCTCTCGAGAAATCTATGAATCGTCCGACTCTGGCTGGCCTTGCCATCGGACCAGGAAGCATTGATAGTCACGGCCCCGGGTCATGATGGCTTGATCGTCCAGGTTACGCTCGATCCGTTATCCTCTCTCAGGCCAATTTGTTAGTGGACACTCTGGGTTAGGGTCACTCACAATGAAAAGGAATAGGTCTAAAGGCCTCACTAGGTATCGCTGCCAGTTTCCTATACTGAATCAGGTCTGTAATATTGAAGGTAGAACTAATGCCCAAATCCGAAGGCAAGTCTAATACCTAGGCATTTGATCCAACCTTCTCTATCACTTTAAAAGGTCCGGCTCTGCGAGCATGAAGCTTCTTTTAGGCCTAAGCCTAACCAAGATAGAATCCACTACATCAAATTCTTTGACCCTTCTTCGGGAATTAGCTAGTTGTTTTAAGATTAGTGCGGGTGGTGAACATGCTAGGCACATGCAGACTCCTAACAAATGATGCAAAAGACTCATACTAACACCTAACAGACTCGACTATGCATTCCTATCGAAGGAAATTTTATTGAACTCTTTGGATCTAAACCTAACAGATTATAGGTTCCCTAGGTTTGATCCTAGCTTGACATGCACATGAAAATTTATAGTGAACTCCTAGCAAATTCCAAAGAGTGCCAGAAGTAAGATGCAAACCTAACATGCGTGATGAATGCATGCAGTATGCTAATCTCAATTAAATGCAATCTAATAATCCTAGAAATGCTGGAGGTGTCAGGAAATGGCAGAAAATAGGAAGTGGATTCAGAATTAGTTTGGTAGGGTAGAGAAAAAGGTTCATGGTTAGTTGGATAAAGTAGGATAAAAGACAGGGTGTCAGGAACTAATCCTATACTAATGAGGTTAACCTTACGGGGTTGCGGTATATATATGGGGTTTGTATAATGGAAGGATGGGTTATTAATCTCAGGGAAGAGGTCCTTAATGGGAACTATAGGAGGAGGCTCATCCTAAGGGTACTGATTCAAAGAGATCAGGCCCATAATAAATTCTTCAGGTTCTTGTATTTTAGGACTATACTCTATAATTTGGCTCTCCTCTATGGTTTCCTCAGGTAAGACTCTAACAGTAGTACCTAGGTTCTCTTCCTCTATTTGTTCTTCTACTATAGCTTTAGGTTGGATATGGTCAAGGTCAACTAGCTCTAGGTTGGTTTCTACCTGGGTATCTACTGAGTCAGCTAATTCGAGGTCTACTAAAGGTGTCTCCTCTTCTCCCTCATACTCATCCACTAAGTTTGCATCAGCTTCATACACTTCCGCGTTAATGTAAGCCTTGTCAATCTCAGGAATGGTTGGAGAAGGTCGGCTAGGAAAAAATTGGCTAGGTCCTGGTTTCTGATTATGGATACTAATCCTAGTAGGTTCAAGTTGTATAAGGGGTAGTGGCTCACTACTGGGTTCATATTTAGGGATACTAATCCTATGGGGTTCAAGTTGACTAGGGGAAGCATGACTAGTACTAGATTGATACCTAGGGGTTATGGGCTCCCTAGGCTCATAGGACAAGGGTGCAGATCTATGGGTCAGGGGATTATAGGATCTGGGGTCATAGGATTTTGGGTCAGCTTTATGGTCAGGTTCTAAGGATTGATCATGGTATGGGGTCCTCCTAAGGTTGGGCTCTCTATATGGGTCAGGATATTGGGTCCTCCTAGGGTTGGACTCCCTATATGGATCAGAATACTGGATTATCTTAGGGTTGGTCTCCCTATATGGGTCAGAATATTGGGTTCTCCTAGGGTTGGACTCCCTATATGGGTCAGAATATTGGGTGTTGGGTCTACTAGGATCATAGGGTGTGGGTGCATAGGATCTATGATCATGGGATCTAGAGTCATAGGATCTAGGTTCATAGGTTATGGATTCATAGGTTCTAGGTTCATAGGATTTGGAGTCATAAGATCTATAGGTTGTGGGTATACTAGGCTTATAGGGAGAGGGTAAATAGGATCTATCTTCCTGGTCTATAAAATCTTGATTGGGTCTTCTAGGACTAACCTTAGGGATTGGGTCATGACGTTGGGCTCTCCTAGGTTCAGCCTCAAGGTATGGATCAGGGTTTGGGGTCCTCCTAGGTTGAGGATTGTAGTACGGGTCAGGATAAGGGGCTCTCCTAGGTTCGACCTCATGGTATAGATCAGGGTTTGGGATCCTCCTGGGCTCAGGATTGTAGTATGGGTCAGGTTGAGGGGCTCTCCTAGGTTCGACCTCTTGGTATGGGTCAGGGTCTGGGGTCCTCCTAGGCTGAGGGGAATTAGGATCTGGCTCAGACTGTGACCCATGGGTTTTTCCTGGGATCCCTACCCGAACTTCTAACTGATCAAACCTGCTGGCAAGATGGTCAATTCTATCATTGGTTTGAATACCAGACTGAGTTAACTGGGTCATCTGGGTAGTCATCTGGGTAGTTATCTGGGTAGCCATCTGGGCCATTTGATCAGCTAGGGCTTTTATTTGGGCTTGTAAATTTTCCATGGGTTCAGACATTTGTGAAGGAGGTGGGTGATATGAAACTCCTGATCTAGTGCTCATGCAAGACTCGATCAGACCGACTATAGCTGACTAGACCTAGAGTCCAAACTAGATGCTCAATCAGGATGGCAAACTAGCCTATAGTAACCCTGTACTCAGCCAAGCAGGTGTAAGGGGAGTGTTAGGTCCCTGACTGCCAATCCTAGACACCAATCAGAGATTGGCCAGGTAGGCGGACCAGCACACAAGCCCTTCGAGATTGAATCCCTAAACCACCGTTCTAGACACTGAGCACAAGGAACACACAGGTTAACTTGACACAGTGATCTAACACTAGCCCGGACCCGACCAGTTGGTGTCCCTAGCCCACTAGGGCAAATTAAGTCTAATTAATTTTAGGTTAAGGCTTGGGACTGAATGCAAGGGATATGGTTTTGGGCTAAGGAGAGGTTATCAACTCCTCCCCTTATCAGATATAGCAAGAGTGCCCTTAAAAGTAAATTATGCAATGATGGCAGGTAGATGAGGATGCAAATTAGGGTTTAGATGTTTTTGGTATCTTTGGAGAATATGTATTTTTTTTTTTTTGATATTTTTTTAAATAGAAGAAAACTTTCAAATCATGGCCTAATATGCTGGAAATATACTAAAATTAAAAGATATGCAAAAATGCTAAATAAAACCCTAAAACTTCCAAACTTGTCTTGCTGAAAAAATAGAGCTGAAAATTTGCAGGCTCTATTTCGGCTTGCAGAAAATTCACAGGTCATAATAAAATCTGGAAAAATTCTTAAAATTACTGTGAATTATTATGAATCCAAGAAAATGAATTTCAGAATTTTTGGAGTTTTTAACAGGAAGAAATAATTAAAATAACAGAGTATATATGGACTGAAAAATTGCAGAAAATAAGCCCTAATCTAAGATCTGATACCAAATGATGGGGAACTAATATGCATGCCATTTTTTTGTATATTTTACATGTTGAGTTAGGTGATTAATTACCGAATTTCAGATCAAAATTATTTGTAGGAAATTTTGTATGAATTTTTGAAGATCAGCATGCAGATTAGGACCTAAAAAAAGTAGAAAAGAAGGATCGCCGGGGCTGAGAAGCCTCGGTTAGGGCAAGTTCTCCTACAATAAAACTACTAGAGGTAGAGGGGGTGTACCTGACAACGTCTGTGAAGATCGTAGAAAAAGGATCTCTCATTCCTCGATGGATGCGGCCTGGAAAACCGAGCCAAAGACCCGCGGATACCCGGCTTTCTGCTCAGTGATCCGATTGAGGCTTGGCTGGAGTCGTTGGATTCGTAGGAACTCGGGGACCTATAAACGACCTGTCAGGGGTTAGAAAACTCACAAAGGAACAAGAAAACAAAAAAAAATTAGCAAGGGAAGGCTTCTTTTGGAGTGGGCGTCCAGGGATCTGAGATGCTTGTTGGCAGCAGGAAGATGATTGCAGCACTGGGAAGAAAAACTCTCGCAAACCCCTTTATGCACACAGCAGGGTATCACACAACTCAATAGAAGAACTTAAGGTTTTCATTCATCAAAAATTTTCCCTTCATACAAGAGGCTAGGGTCCCTTAAATAGACCCTTAACCTTGGGCTCCAAGTAAGGGCACATTAGTCTTTACATGAGAATCATTTTCCCTCTCAAATCCTAGCTAGAAAATAAGGAAACATTAGGTAGAAAAAATCCCTAAAATTTCTCTTGACTTGGCCAACAATCCAAGGACACCTAGGGGGCGTGTTGGACTTCTAAGAGCAGCAAGGAGCCGGCCCAAAGGGGCCCGGGTGCATGGGTTTGAGCCTCTGGAAGCTGGGATGGCCTGGTAGCCAGGTAGCAGGAATATTCCCTGGTATCTTGCTTCTTAGGGACTTGGGCTTGGCGCCTGGGCTTGATTTCTTTGGGCTAGGATGCAGATGGACCTCTGGAATCATGGATGCCCTTATCTATGAATATACTTTAGCATCTGGAAGGAAATCTGGGCATCTGGAGGGTATCTGCAAGGAATCAGGGTTTCTGATTTTCCTCTTGGGGTCTTCAAATATTCAAGCTGGGTTGGACTTGGGCTAAACTTCCATGTCTTCAATCTAGTTGGACTTGGTCTTTACTTGTATGATGTGGTCTTGAGTCTTCAGTATGCTTGGATAGGACTCAAAAAAAAATAAAATTAGCTCAACATGAGCTGACTAGCATTGGATTGAACTAGCTCAACATGAGCTGACTAGTATAGAACTGAAATAACAACTCAAAATACTCAAATAACAACTAAAATGGACTCAGATGAGTTAAGCCCTTATTACAGATGGACTCATAAATTATTGAACAATTTACAGAGGGTTGAAAAGCCTCTGTCTTATTCTGGTGCCTCAAGTGTCCGTACCACCAGTCTAGTAGCAATGAAGGCTAAGATCAAGGAGTCTTATTTACTTTGGCATAGACGATTAGGTCATGCTAGCATGCATACAATTGCCAAATTGATTTCTAAAAATCTAGTTAGAGATTTATCTAAATTCAAAGTTAATTTTGAACATGTTTGCGATGCTTGTCAAATGGGTAAATAAACTAAGGGAGTTTTAAATCTAAAAATATGATTTCAACTTCTAGACCCCTTGAGCTACTTCACATAGATTTATTTGGACCAACTATGATGTGGGACTAAGATGCTAAGATGCATGCTAATGATTCTTCTATTTGTTATTTTAAGTTTTTAATGGATTTAAAGATTTTCGAAGATAAGCAAAGAGCAGATCTAGAGATTCTATAAAGATAAGAACTTTCTAGCATGCAAGATAGCCCCTAAACAAAGATAAGGAGAGGACCCCAGTATTGAGAAACCCTGTAGGACTTAGCTCTAGATCAATACCGACTTAAAAGATTAAGGGTGCAAACCTTGAAGACTCTGATGCGCTCGATGCAGAGTTCACTCACTCTCGCGGATGCGGCCTGGAGGATCAAGCCTTCGACCCTACGGATTCGTTAACTTTTTGTCCGATGGTCACGAAGGCAAGGGAGATCGACTCCGTTGTCCGTGGCACCTGGAGGACTGGTGCAGGGTGGTTGTCAAACGCCTGCAGCGACCAAAATCCCAGCTTTGCAAGAATGGGTTCTGGGAATTCTTGGATGCTAGGATTGAGCAAGATGGAAAAAAAAAATTCCTTTGAACCCTGCAACGATCAAGTGCTGGAAGGGCCGCGTGATTCCTCACATTGCCAGCCCTCTACTGGATTTCAATCCGGGTCTTCAAGATTGGAAGGGACGAACGATGGGTTTCTCACCATGAGTCCCTATTTCTTTTTTTTTTTTTTAATCAGAAACTTGGAACAGAAGGAAGAGATTCCTCACGGAATCATCTTCTCCCAACCAGGCTTTTGGCCTGGTGTGCGCAAGGGGAAAAAAAACAATGTCGGCGGCCTTCCACGGAATCACCCAAAAGGAAAATTCACCGTATAATTGTTCCACCAAAACAAGAAAACGCCAATTATATATTCAAAACCAAAAGCTCATCTCCCAAAAAACAATTCTCAAAAGGAATCACCGTGTTACATATATTCTTCCAAAACCAAAACAAGACACAACGTCCAGTCTATTCCAAAACAAAACAACAGCACGTCCTCTCTTTGTTTTCCTTGGTTCGGTTTTTTTTTTAAGAAACAATACCAAGTTGTAATCCCCCACGTGACTAACAGGGAGGGAGAAAAAAAATAAAAAATAAAAAAAAACACTAATGTAAACAATCTAACACGTTGACTCTTGCGTGAAAACTCCTCAAACAGATTTTTTTTTTTTTTTATAAAAAAAATCAAGAGATCACGCCACTAATAAAATTATAATAATAATAAAACTAAAGACTCCGGTGTTTTTCCGGATCCAAAATTTTACGGACGCAATTAGTGTATTGGGCCTTGGCCCAATTCCCAATTAATTGTTTTCATCCTAAAAATGTGTCAGATTTGAAACTTGCTTCCCTTGAAGGCGTCTGGACCTGCGCACGTTTCCTGCTGGCAAGGCTAGCGCCCCCAAATCGTCATGGGCCAGAAACTGAACCGAAACACCTGGGTTGGGCTTCGCCGAACTATCACCGGGCTGTCCTGTTATATGAGTCAACTGATCAGGTTCAATATTCATCTCCATGTCCGCATCACTCTCCCCTTCCTCTGAAAAGCTTGTCCTCAAGCTTGAATTATCACCTGCATAAGGGGTTAGATGTCGAATATTGAATACATCAGAAATAAGGACATCGTCTGATAATTCAACTCGGTAGGCATTGTCACTAAATTTCTCCAACACCTGACAAGGACTAATTTTTCTTGGTTTGAGTTTGGTGTAGGCCCCCTGTGGATATCGTTCTCTTGGCAAGAAGACCCATACCAAATCACCAACTTCAAAAGTCTACTGTCGATGCGTCTGATCAGCTTTAGCCTTATACTTGGCATAATTTTGCTCTAGATTGGCTTTAACATTTGCGTGCACCTCACGCAGATCAGCCACTCGATCTTCAATTTTCTTACTTGATTTGTTTGGCACATCAACAGGTAAAATATCAAGTGGTCCTCTTGGTAGAAATCCATACAATACCTGAAAGGGTGCAAAACCAGTAGAATGGTTCACTGAAGAATTGAACTCAAACTCAATCTTCGGTAAACATACATCCCAGTTTTTAAATTCTTGCACATTGGCTCTTAACAAGTTACCAAGACTTCGGTTGACAGTCTTGGTTTGCCCATCGGTCTAAGGATGATAAGGACTACTGAATTTTAATTTTGTACCCAACTTTTTCCACAATTCACACCAGAAATGTCCCATAAACTTGCTATCTCGGTCCAAAACTATCAACGATGGTAACCCATAATGTCGAATAACTACAGAAAAATAAAGATCAGCTACTTTCGATGCATCAAATATTGTTTTGCATGGCAAGAAACAAGCCATCTTGCTGAACCGATCTACAACTACCATAATTGAATCTTGATCTCTCACTGTTCGTGGTAAACCTACAACAAAATCTATAGATACCTCTCACCACGGCTCATCTGGAATCGGTAAAGGGGTATATAAACCTTGATTTGTATCTGTTCCTTTGGATTCCTGACACAAACGGCATCTCTTCACATAGGTTTTGACATCTCAGTCAAGCCTAGGCCAATAAAACCATTGACGAATTAACCATGCAATTTTGTCTCTTCCAAAATGTTCTTGATTATGCAGCTCCTGAATAATCAATATACGCAGTGAAGTATTAGGAATATAGAGATAATTACCACAGAATAAATATCCATCATGTAGGACGAAGTCAGATCGACCTCCAGCTTCCAATTCAGTCACAATGCTCTGGAAATATTCATCTGTACAGATATCATCCTTCATGCTTTCAAACCCAAGGGTATATACTTGCATAGCACCAATCAATAAACTCCATCTACTTAAAGCATCTGCCACTTTGTTCAAAGTGCCTGACTTATGCTTGATGCTGAAAGTATACTCCTGTAGAGTACTTACCCATTTTGCATGTCTGGAGCTCAACTTATGTTATCCCTGTAGAAATTTTAATGCTTGATGATCTGAGTACAGCACAAATTCTCGCTGGATCAAGTAATGTCGCCAATGATGCAATGACCTCACAATGGCGTATAGCTCCAAATCATAAACCGAATACATCAGTTTGGCACCTCCAAGCTTCTCACTGTAGAAAGCAACGGGTCTCCCATCTTGGCTGAGTACTGCGCCAATCCCAGTCTTCGAAGCATCACAATCTACTTCGAATACCTTGTCAAAATCTGGAAGAACCAACAGTGGTGCTTGGGTTAACTTGACTTTCATCTCATCAAATGCTGCCTGAGCAGTGTCATTCCATCCAAACTGATTTAATTTCAACAAGTCTGTTAAGGGTGCAGCAATCTCACTATACCTCTTAACAAACCTTCTGTAAAAACCCGCAAGACCCAAAAAGGATCTCAATTCAGTCAAAGTAGTAGGTGCTGGCCAGTCCACTATCGCTCGCACCTTACTTTCATCTGGAAGAATTCCATCACCAGTAACAACATATCCCAGAAAAATTAATTTGTCTACCATCCAAATACACTTCTCTGGGTTAGCAAAAAGCTGGTTTTCATGTAATACTGTTAGAACTTGTGAAACATGCTCAACATGCTCTTGTGCTGTTTTACTGTATATCAATATATCATCAAAGTATGCAACAACAAAAGAACTAAGGAATGGATGCAAAACCTGGTTCATTACTCGCATGAATGTACTAGGCGTATTAGATAGCCCGAATGGCATCACCAACCATTCATACAGGCCTTCCTTTGTCTTGAAGGCTGTCTTCCATTCATCACCTGGCTTCATTCTGATCTGATGGTACCCACTTTTCAAATCAATCTTAGTAAAGAATACGACACTACTCAACTGATCTAGCATATCATCCAGCGTCGGTATTGGAAATCTATACTTCACAGTAATTCTGTTTATTGCCTGGCTGTCAACACACATACGCCATGAACCATCCTTTTTCGGCACCAAAAGTGCTGGTACCGCGCACGGGCTAATACTTTCCCGTACAAAGTCTTTATCTAAAAGATCTTGAACTTGCCTCTTCAGCTCTTCATGCTGCTGTGGGGTCATTCGATAATGAGCCTTATTTGGCAACACAGAACCCGGAATCAGATCAATCTCATGCTGAATATCTCGAAGTGGTGGCAAACCCGCAGGAAGCTCACTTCGTACAACATCCCGAAATTCCTCCAAAACTGACACCAACTCCTGAGGAAGATCATGTAGCTCCTGTTTCCCATTCTGGCCAAACTCCTCTGGCTTACTAATCAGGGCAAAACAGAAATCTTCTCCCTCTAAACTCGCCTCAAACTCCCTGCTTGGCAAACAAATTATTACCTTATGTTCAGCCATGTCCTGTAGCGGTTTCAAGATCACTTTTCTCCCATCTGGTCGCAGCATATAAGTATGAGTGTAACCATTATACACTGCTTTATTATCAAATTGCCATGGTCATCCCAAAATGATGTGTGTCGCATCCATCGGTACAACATCAGCTACTATTAACATCTCAAGCTGAGGACCAAAAGACAAGGCCAACCTACAACGTTGACTGACCTGAATATCTGCATCCCGATTCACCCAGCCGAGCTTGTATGGTTGAGGATGGGGCTCAGTCATCAACCCCAACTTCTTCACAACTTCCTCAGCAATCACATTCTCCCAACTTCCAGAATCAATAATTACCTTGCAAGTTTTACCAGCTACAGTGCACTTTGTTGAGAAAATATCATGCCGACGCCAATCTCCACCAGCTCTTGGAGCAAGACACATCCTCCTAATAATCAAACTCTCTCCCTGGATGTGGTCTGGGTCAATCACATACATCTCATCCTTGAACTCCTCATCCTCGGAAAATTCAACTTCCTGCTCCTCCTCCATAAGTAACTGGGTGCATGCCTTGGGGCACTCATTGGCATAATGTCCTAAGTCATGACACCGATGGCAGCGAACATTGGCTCGATTGCTGCCCACCCTCTGCTGGGGACCTGAAGCCCCACTCGGCACTGTAGGTCTCGGAGGAACTGCCGAAGTTTGTTTCCTCACCACAGGAGGTGCACTCCTACTACCAGAACTCTACCCCGAAAACTGACTAGATGATTTTCCTCTACTCTGGAACCCTCTATTTTCATCAGGCTCCGTTCCAATGCTTGCGCCCGCATGTGCGCATCACCAACACTGTCAATCCGATGCAGAGCCAACGCATCCTGGATCGGGAATCGCAGTCCAAGCAAATACATAGCTACCAACCTTGGTTCTGACTCCATCAATCAGTTTCGAGCCACCAGTCGGTAGAACTCTGTAGTATAATCTTCTACGCTTCGATTTCCTTGTGTTAAACCATGCAATTTAGAATAAAGGACCTGTTCATGATTTGGAGGAAGGAACTCCCGATTCATCTCCTGCTTCAAGGTTGCCTATGATGCAATTGGTGGCCTCCCATCCATATACCTCCGGTAGTGCTGTGCATGCCACCAAGCCGCTGCTCGATCTCGGAATCGGATTGTGATAAGCGGCACTTGCTTGTCCAAAGGCACTTCTTTCAGCCGGAAAACATCATCAACCTGTAGGGTCCAATCCACATAATCATCAGGATTCAAACCACCTCTGAACTCTGGTATTTCAATCCAAAACCTGGACTCCCAACGAGTCTAATTATCATGCACAGGCGACGGTCCGAAATTCCTGGGAAGCGCTACATCACGCCGCGGTTGCTGCCCTCTTTGCAATGGTGGAGGATCTTTAATATTCTGTAAAGGGTCGGCATCACCTTCTCGATGTTCGTCAAGTACATTGCGATCTTGATGAGGTATAGCATGATCTTGCGCCTCCAACCATGCCATCATTGCTTGTAAAACAGCCATCATCTGCTGCTGGGTCACCACAACGTCACGAAGAGAAGGCTCCCCGTTGTTCCGCTCCATGGTTGCCGGCAGAATTTTTTTTTTTTTTTTAAATCAAGAACGGATCAAGGACAGATCAAGAACGGATCAGGGACAGATCAAGAATGGATCAAGGCCCTGATCAAGAATGGATCAAGGCTCTGATCAAGAACGGATCAAGACTCTGATCAAGAATGGATCAAGGCTCTAATACCAAGCTGGTGCAGGGTGGTTGTCAAACGCCTGCAGCGACCAAAACCCCGGCTCTGCGAGAACGGGTTCTGGGAATTCTTGGATGCTAGGATTGAGCAAGATGGAAAAAAAGAATTCCTTTGAACCCTGCAATGATCAAGTGCTGGAAGGGCCGCGTGATTCCTCACGTTGCCAGCTCTCTACCAGATTTCAATCCGGGTCTTCAAGATTGGAAGGGACGAACGATGGGTTTCTCACCGTGAGTCCCTGTTTTTTTATTTTTTTTAATCAGAAACTTGGAACGGAAGGAAGAGATTCCTCACGGAATCGTCTTCTCCCAACCGGGCTTTTGGCCTGGTGTGCGCAAGGGAAAAAAAAACAATGTCGGCGGCCTTCCACGGAATCACCCAAAAGGAAAACTCACCGTGTAATTGTTCCACCAAAACAAGAAAACGCCAATTGTATATTCAAAACCAAAAGCTCGTCTCCCAAAAAACAATTCTCAAAAGGAATCACCGTGTTACATATATTCTTCCAAAACCAAAACAAGACACAACATCCAATCTATTCCAAAACAAAACAACATCATGTCCTCTCTTTGTTTTCCTTGGTTTGGTTTTTTTTTAAGAAACAATACCAAGTTGTAATCCCCCACGTGACTAACAGGGAGGGAGAAAAAAAATAAAAAATATAAAAAAACACTAATGTAAACAATCTAACACGTTGACTCTTGCGTGAAAACTCCTCAAACGGATTTTTTTTTTTATAAAAAAATTAAGAGATCATGCCACTAATAAAATTATAATAATAATAAAACTAAAGACTCCGGTGTTTTTCCGGATCCGAAATTTCACGGACGCAATTAGTGTATTGGGCCTTGGCCCAATTTCCAATTAATTATTTTCATCCCAAAAACGGGTCAGATTTGAAACTTGCTTCCCTTGAAGGCGTCTGGACCTGCGCACGTTTCCTGCTGGCGAGGCTGGCGCCCCCAAATCGTCATGGGTCGAAAATTGAACCGAAACGTCTGGGTTGGGCTTCACCGAACTATCACCGGGTTGTCCTGTTATATAAGTCAACTGATCAGGTTCAATATTCATCTCGATGTCCGCATCAAGGACCTGCGAGCATCCAAGTGAAGGGATAGATATCATGAAGAAACAAGTAAGAAGGGATGGAAAAGAGTTGAGAATGGTGATCGAGGAGGCTATTCTTGCTAGGCATCCAGGTGGCGTCTAAGCTTGAAGGTGGGAAGGTGGCTTGCACAGAAGGATGGTAACTCAGGGCCTCTCACCCCTCGATGTCCTGAAGGACAAAGGCACACTCTCACAGAGTTCCTAGTTTAAGAAAACAAGGACTAATGGAAGAAGAACTTCTCACTTTTTCATTCATTAAAAATTAAAAATTCTTACAAGAGGGTTAGGGTCCTTTTATAAGCACCCAAGTCTACATTCAAAATTTGAAAAGGAGAGTTACAAAGCTTGATTTGGGGGAGTGAAGAGAGGATGTTGTCTTCATGAATCAAAGGGCGCCCATTTGAATTTTGAATTCCTCCTTCATGAAACTTGGCATCTAACTTTTGAATTTTGAATCTTTTCATGAAGCTTGATCTTGGTAGCTTGATTTGTGGAGTGGAATGAGGATGTTGTTGGCTTGGATTAAGGGGAGGCTTGATATGGGGAGTGTTGTGTAGATATTGTGTACTTGGATCAAGGGAAGATTAATCGAAGTCAAACATGAATTTGAATTTGAATTTTTCATCTTGACTTGGTCGCCCAAAGGAGCTTGGTGAAGTGGCACCTCCCCATGCCATGTGGCACTGATGATGTGGCACTCATGAGCTGAAGTGGCACCTCCCATGCCATGTGGCACTGATGATGTGGCACTCCAGTTGGCCACCCAAAGGAGCTTGGTGAAGTGGACCTCCCCATGCCATGTGGCAATGATGATGTGGCACTCTTCATGAGCTGAAGTGGCGCTTCCATGCCATGTGGAACTGATGATGTGGCACTCCAATTGGCACTCCTACTTGGTGTGGAGGAGAGGTGGCTTGACTCTTCTTTAATTGGGCTTGAATTGATTGCCCACTTGTGAACCCATCTTCAAACTAGCTTGAGCCCATTTTCAAATTGACTTGAGCTGGTGAACCAACTTGGCTAATTACAGACCCAATTGATCCTAACTTGACCAAATTGGCCAAATTACAAGACTAAACTAAAAATTGAAACCAACTAGATACTAATTACATGACATGAAAGCAAATTATTCAGGATTTAAGCCTTATTACATGATCCAAAAGATTAAAAACCCTAATTAGAGATCCACAGAGGGTTGAGGAGCCTCTGTCTGATCCTAGTGCCTACACCAGACAGCTCCATGATTGAGACCGATGACTTGATTGATGGTGGCTATGCAATCGAGACCCTTGGTTAGACAGGTGAGATGGCATCGATCAATGCCTTGATCTAGTCTTAGAACCCTCCGCATCACTTGCATCGGGCTTGTGGCGCATCTCCTCTCGAGATGATTGATCGAATCGACATGATTCCATACAGGCCTCCCCTAACCATCTTCGAGAATACCTATAAATGACCAACCACTAGATGATGGATGTGGCTCTATAGAAGGCAGCCTAACAAATATGGGGACAACGACCAAGAGTAGCCCCCCATCTCTAGTTTGGCTGCTATGTCTTTGCCCTTCTAAGACTGCTCAAGGCTACAAATCTTTTCCCTAGCCTAGTGGAGTTCATCTTGAAGCTTAGATGACCAAGCAGTGATCTCCCAACAAGAATGTATCTGGTGTATTTTGAGCGGAAATGGTCAATTTGTTCATATGCCCTCTTTAATACCTTCTGCATCTTTAACAACTTCCTCTGATCGATGGCCTTCTCACTTGCAGCCTCAACCTTAGCCTCCTATTTTGAGATATATGCCATGATATCAACTACCTTGCAAAGGCATCTAGCAAGCATTGGCACTCCCGAGGGCAAAGCAACATCCTAAGAGAAGCTACAACTAATGAATGCACAACACAAGAAGTAGAAGGCAAAATATCATTCCACTATCTTTAAAAATATTTTCTTACAGCATCCAAAAAAGAAAATTACAAAGACAAAAAGTCATAAGCTCAAAGGAAAAAGTTACAAGGATTTAGTTCCCAACCTCCTCAGGATCGGTAGCAGTGGGCGACTCAACTGCAACAATAGGATTAGATGGAGTGGCTTCACTTGTAGCTAGGAGCTCAGAGGCGATCGGCTCAGTAATAATCAGTTTGGAGGTGACAGGTTAGTCAGAGGCAGCTTTGGATGTTGGGGCTGGGGTGGCTTCAGCTAGGGCATCTAGGGCAACAGTCCTGTTAGAGGGCTCCTCATCAAACTCTTCTTCATCTAAGAAGGAGAGATCTAGCTCCGAATGGCACTCAGCGACTTGGCTCTAGCACTCGAGCATCCCCAGTTTGTGGCCCTCTACAAAAGCCTCAGCTAAATACGACCAATGTGTCAAAAAACTCCTTTGATGCTCGAAAGTCCTCCACTACGCGGGCCATGTCCATGGCGAAGTCCATGGAGACCCTATTTTTTCTATAGCGGCCTCTACTTCTCACCTCAGCTTTTCCTTAGCCGCAGCCACCTCAGCCTCTCTTTTTTACCTCTCCAACTCTAAATCAACTCTTGCCATTACCATGTTGGCCTTCACCTCGACCAAGCTACTTTGTGCAGCGCTCGGAGTAAGAGTGCTTTTTATAGATGCTCAGCCTTAATTTAGAATGCCTTGGCCTTCTAGCTAGCCTCGGCGACATTCTCATCCTTCTACTCATGAGCTTTTTGGTTGTCCAAATCTCAGTTCGGCAAGCCTGTGGTGAAGTGAATCACCTGTCCAACCGATATCAATATAGAATATCAAATGAAGAAGACCAAGCGTTGATGAGGAAGTATCTATTGAAGAGCCACCATGCACTGGTGCCTTAGATCTTGGAAGTCCATATTCTAGACTCACTCTACTCCCCCAAGGAATAGGGCACTCTCAAGAGAGTCCTGAATTTTCTTCTAATCTTGAGAGAATATACCCTCTAGACCACCAGCTAGGGGCTTGGAGCTAGGTATAGCTTTCTTGGCACCCTAGTCTGGAACGGTGGAGGGAAACAACTGAGAGATTAGTACAGTTGTGGCAGAGTGGGCCTTGACAGGATGTTGGAGACTTCAGAAATAGCCTTGACCACCACAAGAGTAGGCTCAGATGGATCAGCCTTAGTTGACTTGGGCTCATAAATTTTAATCCTTTTTGGAGTAGAAGAGGAGGCCTTCTCCTTTCTTTTCTACTATTGAGCCAAGCTCTCCCTTAGTGATTCCAGCTATTCAGGGGTCATACCTATACATCAATAAGATTGGTCAGACATTAAAATAACAACCAGTAGAAAGGAGTTGGATACCGAAATTCATGTTCAGGAAGCTGACTAAGCCCTGCCTTACAAAGAGACTCCTCTAATAAAAGGAGCTTTAGCCAAGGAACCTTAAAGGCTTTGAAAATTATGAAGAGACATTTCTCCTCATCGCTAAGTTCCGAGGGACCTAAAATAGATATGTCTGGTTGACCCCAATTTCGCCATATCCGAATTTGACAGACCCCAACTATTTGAAGAAGGATAGGGGACAAACAAAAAATATTCTTTCCATCCTTTAATGGCAATCAAAGCACCTTTGATCAGTGATTATGCCTCCTTTTGAGTAGCTAGATACCACCATGATTTGACATAAGGGTGAATCTAGCTGGTAAAGAAGGCTCCAAATAAAGAAAGAGTCAATTGAATTTTGGTCCAGGAGCAAAGAACCTGGAACCCTATAATATGTCAGATGGAGTTGAGAGTCGGGATGCACAACGAGATCCCATAAAAATAAAGGACTTCGAAGACAAAGGGAGAAAGTGAAAACCTAAGCCTGACCTAAAGCACCTCTTCATGTATGGCTAGATGGTTAAGAGGCACTTCATCAGCTTGAAAACTTGAACATGACGGCTCTAATTCAAACTCATCCAGTATGCAATATGCTAGCCAGATAAGGGAGAGATCCTTCCCATCCACTGAAGATGAATACGCCTCCGAGCTAGCAGTAGCCAGCATAGCATGCTCTTTTCATGGGATGTTAGGACGACCCCTCCTTCCTAGGTGCCTTCCCCTTTTTATGGTCCTTAAGGCTCGACATTCACCTCAATCCTAAAATAAAAGAAAAACTACTATAAGGATAAGAGAGTTGACCTGATGTTTGACATAACAGAATATTAAGGGTACCAAACTTTCCAAGGGGGATAATGAGAGGCAGGAAAGAAGCCGGTGCCCAAGATTAGAAATAGGAACCAGAGGTCCAAAGAGGAGAACTCAAGTTCAAAACATGGAAAAGATCATGAAAAGGCAAAGTCATCCTATTAAATAAGGTGGATGGCCTCGGAGGCTTTGGAATACTCAATTGGCACCATGTAGCGAATCCTCACTACATCAAGCTATCATAAATCACCCAAAAGTAAATGCAGCATGCCTTGCAAAAAATAATAAAGAAAAACAAGGCAAATCACATCATTACCTTGCTTGTTCAGATACGCCTCGAAGATGATGCACCTTCGATGTAAGGGTTCCAATGCCCCTGATCCTTCTTTTTTAGGATACTTCGGTAATCTGGCTAAACCCAAGGTTAGGAAGTGGGGGATATCTATTAGTGAAAAATATGATCATATCAGGCGCATAGAACCCATAGTGGAATAGGCTCTATATTAGCTAAACAACGTACATTTTGACCAAGACATCAACAATCCTGCCAACTGCCCCCAAGGCACTTGGCCAGAAGTCTGAGAGTAGGTAACGGTAGAGACCAACTTCTATGTTTTATGATATCAGCGAGCCCTGCCAACCGCCCTCAAGGTGCTTAGCCAGAAGTCCAAGAGTGAGAATGCAAAAGGCCAACTTCTATACTCCCAAGGCATCAACGAGCCCTGCCGACCATCCCCAAGGCGCTCAGCCAGAAGTTTGGAAGCGGGTAATGGTAGAGGCTAACTTATATACGCCCAAGGCATCAGCAAAACCTATTGACCGTTTCCAAAATGCTCGGCCAGAAGTCCAGGAGTGGATAATGGTAAAGGCTAACTCCTATGCTCTAAGACATCAGCGAGCCCTACCAACCACCTCCAAGGTGCTTGGCCAAAAATTCAGGAGTGAGTAACAGTAGAGGCCAACTTCTATATCCCAAGGCATTAGTGAGCCCTACCGACCGCTCCCAAGGCACTCGACCAAAAGTCTAGAAGAGGGTAATGACAGAGGCCAACTCCTATATTTCAAGGCATCAATAAGCCCTGCCGACTTCCCCCAAGGCACTCAGTTAGAAACTCTTAGACATGCATCGATCAAAAGGTTTTTAACAACAAGCCTCCCAGTATGGCTAAGCCACACCAAGGATGCTGGCCGATGCCGTCTTAGCAGCATGCCCATTCCAAGCCCCCCATAGTGTAGCACTTAGATGCCTACCACCTCGACATATCATCATCACTTGGCAGAGCTCTCCATCACATCCTGAAATCACCAAATCATTGTGGGATCTCTACAAGAATAACAAGCATGCCTAAGCACCTTGCAACTTGAGCTACCATTCAATAAAGCATGGCTTATCTTAAACTAATAACAAGGATGCATTTAAGGAGACAAGATGCCTCTCTACCAGCAAAAAGGCCCAAGGTGACATGTGGAGGTCCAGCCACCTTCGATCAGATCCGATAGGATCTTGGTCTCACCAAAAATACTTTGGACTATCCACCACTTATAAAAGGGGACTCCATGTGAGCTTTCTAAGGTAGGCGAGCCTTCCCTATTTAACTCCCTCATTGTTGATATCAATACTGACTTAAGCATCAAAGTGCCATCACCGAGACCATCCCCGGTGGAGCTTTTTTGCAGGTATCTTTTCTCGGAGGCTAGCCTGCATCGTCTACCCCAGCATCTCTAGCATCTTCAACTCCCTTTCTAGCACTTGACAAATTTTGGCACCAACAATTCTCAAAATAAATTAAGATATAAAAATAATTATAACTTTATCTTTATATTAAAAATAAGTTACATACAAGTTTTAAATTATAATTTAAATGTCCAAATAGATTTGATCCTAACAATATTAGCATGATCGGGTCAGGTCGGGTCAGGTCAGTCCAAATTCAGTAAACCTAGACCCAACCCGAAAAATAAAATGGGTCCAATTTTAGTACCCAACCTGGATCCATGGATCCTTAAAAATGGCTCAGATCGTGTCTAAATAGGTCAGGTCAGGTCGGATAACGAATTAATCGGATCCATTTACAGCCTTACTTAGATGCAGTCTTTATATTTTATGGTATTTGAAAGGATTTCCAAGTCTAGACATTTTTCTTTTAAGTGTTAACACTTTTTAATTATATAATTATTGTGATGCAAACAAGGTAGGATATCCCATGATGAGGCACTCTATAATAGATTTCTATGTTTTCTTGGAAGATGCTCTGATTTATTAGCATGCCAAGAAATGAATAACAGTGTCTTGTTCCTCTGTAGAGGCCAAGTATTGGGCTATGGCACACACCATCAATGAATTACTATAGCTTCAAAACATCTTATCCTACCTTAGTGTTCCACATCATGGTTCCATGTTCCTTTATTATAATAATCAAGTAGCTTAGCACATTACTGCAAATCTTGTATTTCATGAGCAGACCAGATACATAAAAATCAATTATTATTTTATCAGAGAGCAACTGCAGTCTCAAGATATTGGCACATGATATGTTTTTACACATCGTCAACTTGCAGATATTTTTATCAAAGCTCTTAGCTATGATCGTTTTCAAGAGATTATGTACAAGTTGGGCATTCGAGATCTCTATGCTTCAATATGAGGGGGACTATTAGTAATGTATAAAATATTAGGAAGTACATTGTCCAAAATATTAGGAATGTACATTATCTAGAATATTTTACAATTACTGAAATATGATTTTTAGAATTAGGAGGATCACATGATTAATACCATAATCTTCTAATTACTTGCATGACTTTTTCTTCTTCACCTTTACATAAGAATGTACATATATAGTGAAAAAATCTTTCACTTACTTTTCTCTATTTATTCATCCACCTCTCTCAGGTATTTCTTTACAAGTTGGAAATTTTTTGAGGCCCAACTTATCCAACAAGACAAGATAGGCATGTCAAACCTGGCCTAACCTAACCTGTATCATTTATTTTACTTGACTTGAGATAAGTATGGAACTTGAGATAAGTATGGGATATGATATTTTTTTTAATTGAACTGGTATGGTTATTGGTCAATCCAATCCAAACTTAACCATCTCCCCTAAGAAGAAGCTCCGCATCATCTTCTTCAAGACTCCGCCAAGGCCAATGGAGGTTGAAGAGACCATCGCAAATATCACAATCTTACTCCAAGGGAGGAACATAAGTTATGGGAAGGGAAGGAAATATTGCTATGCTGAGAAATCATCTCCATCACTGCCTAGAAAGTGATCTTGGTGGGAAGGATAATTCCAATATTATTTTTTTGGGCATCATGAGAAAATGAAGAGGGCTGCTAGCTAATAATAAAAAGGCTGCTACGTGATGGCAAACCTATAAAATAGTGAGCGATGCTTTACACTTTAAGAAGGATATGGATACTGCTCTTAGATAATATGTCGACGGATAGAATTTTGTCCTTGGTGATTTCCATTATACAGGGCCTGGACATCAAAACGTGGCAATCATCATGCACACCTAGAAAGGTAACCAGAGAGCTCTAAGACATTTACAAGAAGAAGTCAACAAGGTCGATGGGTAGAGCATGGATTTGAAAACTAGAATTCATCCTAGGATTAGCTTGTTTCTTTAGAAAGTTGCTTGGAGCCGATTGCCTACCAGAATACTTCTGGAAGTTGGAGGTATAGACATCTCGGCTACATGTCCTAGCTACGGGATAATGGATCATGTTATGAAGTATGTTTTATTTCACTACCCGAGAGCCGCGCGTGCGGATTTGGTGATTGGCCACCCTGCCTTTTACCGATGGTTCTATGGAGCAATCTACTCAGGCCTTCCTAGAGATTGTGGGTGAATTCCAAGTCTGATCCATGTATAAGGCCAAGATCAAGGCTGCTTATATTACATACTAGATTTGGCTTGCCCAAAATATGAGAGTATTTAAGGAGAGATAGTTGCCGGTAAGATTCATGATAGAGAAGGCCCTGACCCTAGCTACGAAAATTATTGAGACCTTGCTGTATGTTATAACCTTGAGAACTTGGGACAACTGAAACTCCCTTTCTTATCCTTCCGTCAAGAAGAAGGTTTTTATTTTCTGGAAACCCCTACCCTTGGCATTCCTAAAAATTAACTTGGATAGCAATATAATGGACAGGAGAGGTAGAGCGGGATTTGTCATCCATGGCCTTGACTCCCAGCTTATTGTGGGTGGCTTTGTTCAGTTGGTACAGACTTCTGTACTTGGGACTGCATTAAGGATAGCTTGAGAAGGAATCTATTTTGCAATATTAACTCTTCCATCAATCATTTGATTGTGAAAGAGAACTATGCCACTATTGTGGCCTGGTTACAAGGGCACCCTACTATGATAGGGTCACTCACTTCTCAATGTGCAACATCCGTTACTCGCTACAAGAATGTGCTGCTTATAACATCAAACATATCTATCCTAAGACGAACAATATCACTCACTAGATTGCCTCCTTTATTGCGTATCAGTTTAGTAATTTTTTTTGGAACGGTATTTATCTTACACCGGCATCCTCCGAGAACGTTTTTTTTTCCTAATCTTTTGGGTTATATTCAAGAGCATTTTGTACGAAGCTTCCATCTTATCTAAAAAATGAAAGATATAGGTACAGGGACTTGCTCACGCTTTTGTAGCAAAGATTATACGATATGATATACTACTAATTCAAAAATCATTCTAACAAATGTCTCACATGAGTTTGCATTACATTTCAGTATAGAAATTTCAAGGCTGGTACTTATATGACGACCTCTCATAATTTACATAAGAAAGTCCAGAGGGCCACAAGTAATTGGATATTGTAACTTGAAAAATCCTGATAAATCGCAACCAATTTTAAGAGATGACCTGTACTTCTTTGTCTCCATTACCTGTGCAATGTTATGTCAAAAAGCTTATATCCGCAAATTTATTTTCGTTATCATCATATTCACATTTTTGGTAGCTAATTTATTTAATTACATCCGCATCCATGTGTCAAATAAAAATAAGCACATACGGGTTTACTAAAATCCAACAAATCTTTAGTGTATTTCAGGGTATGAAAAGTATTTTAAGCTTATGTGCTCAAAACAAAAGTTCGGAAACTTTTCATACGTGTATAGGACTAAAGTCCCACAATGGTTAGCAAGATGGCCAACATGTAGAAAAATGCACCAAGAAGGATGGTAAGAGCCAGAGCGATCCATGCTTCGCATATGCATTGCACATGCTACGAAGTAGAGAACTCTTTAAAATCTATGTATAGAAAACAGCTGCACAAACAACCATGAACAAGTCTCGGGCACTGAAGAACATGAGGGCTGGCCAAAAAAAGAGGCCTGCATTTCTTAGAACATAGTGCAATGAGGTGTTGTCTTACTATTCCACTCCTAGTTGAATGAATTATTCATGCAATCCTGGTACTTAGATGCAGCAGGCCTACTCCAATTTTGCCTCTAAGGTAAGAATATCAAGTAGCAACTGCCCTAATTGTCAACATATTCGAGAGATTGAGAATGACTGGTTTTTTGTTCCAATTTTGCCTAAAAGTGAAATATAATCTATAACTCCACAAAAATACCATATAGAATAAATAATTAATATGCAATTTGGATAAGTGAATGTGGCCCAGATACAGATATAAAAGTAAAAATAACAGGTTTGGAGAACAGACTTTATTGAAGGCCGAATTACATGCCCTTTATAACTGCAATTTCTTGTCCGATTGCTATCTCCTGTGAACAGAAAACCATAGAAAGAAAGCATTTGTTACATCAAAGATATGAAAGCGTAGTTGATTTATAAAAATTATGTCTAATCTCTATTACAGAGGACAATTAACAGCCGGTTACTTTCTCACAAAGTCATAAATTGATTCCGAACTGATTAATTAGAGAAATTCCTCTAACTTGCCTAAAATATTATACCCATTCAAGCAAATTGAATTTATTTATATGGAAAGGTGAAGCCCCTTCCATATTTGGACTACAATCTTCTCCACATTATGAAGTTGTGAATTAAAACACAGAGAAATCCTTAAAGTTGATTTCTTGGCATTTCAGTGTGCATAGGAAGGAAAAAGAAAAGTTGATGACTGAAGAATTACTCAAAGACTTGCCTGCAATCTTCCATCCTTGAGGAAAATACATCTTGATGTCATGGCATTACCATTATTCACCAACCATCCAACCTCCCCCCATCTTTCGCCATCCTTATTTTGTTTAAAATAACACCATAACTGTTTAGGAAGTGATACAAGACCCAATTGATTTCTAGTTGACTTTTCTGGCTGGTCCGCCACAAGCTCATTAAATATATCCTGGAAATGTGAAGCTTAAGTTATATGCAGAGCAAAGAAAACATCAAAAGCTGATAAGATTCCTGTAAAATGAACAAACGTCATAAAACATTTATTTACATGGACAAAATGTTGGAGTCAGATTACAACAAAAATGCTTTAGTTTAGGACTTGTCTGGCATGGTTGCAGTTTCTAGTTTTCATTTTCATTTTTATTTTTATTTTTTTCGATGCCCCAAAAGCATAGCACCCACACACGAATGGCATTTGGCAACCTAGTGTCCACTTTTAGTTTCTGAAAACTCTCTCAGTTTTTACATTTCTTCTGAATAAAAGTAAGAAATTTTGAAAGCTGAAAAATCTGGTTGCCAAGGACCAGCATGTACCTCTGTCATCACCATTGCCACAGCCCATATTGTCACGTGCTGCCACCACCATCACCTCCACAACCACCCCTACAATCGCCACAACATCGCCAAATGCACTCAAGTGACTAAAAAACATGTTTCAGGTTGTTTCCCATTGTCAATGAACAAGAAATTGGTTATAGTTTTTATATAACTTGAAACAGGAAGCTATGCCAAATCATCTTACCTAACATAATTTATAAAACTTAGATTACATAACCAACAAATGGATCAAATAACCAACATCCACATCTAGGTACCAATACAGGGTTGTGATTAATATCGAGGAAATCATATTTTCTTCTTCTAGATTTGGGAGTGCACAACAGCTTCATACCTCTTCGTATTTCAGGGTGGATGAAATCGAGTCCATAGGATTTAATTATTATAAACATAGGGATGAAAGTGGATCTGATAATATCCCTTCGGATCAGTTTTTGTATCCAAATCTATCCGAATATAGATAGAAATTTGAGCATCCTACTAATACCCACATTTGTATCCATATCCGTCAAAAAAAATGAATATGGAAATTGATAGACAACTAGCTAATCCATATTCCAATATACAATTCTATTTATAACCTTTTTTAATTTTATGTAGCACTCATGAACTTTTAAAGAAAAAAATGACCACATTGATATACTATTAACTTGATTGATTGTCAAGTTAGCAATAGCTTTGATTCTATGCTTATAAAATTTAATTATCCAACTTAAGTATCCGATTTGTATCCATACATTTAAAACAAACACGGATATGAATTTTTGCATATGATTAACACCCATACAAGTATCTGTATTTGCCAAACAAAACCAATATGGATATGGATATATCAATATCTGATTTGTATCCGATCCCATTGCCACCACTTGACATGTTAGCCTCTTCCCTTCCAACTCCATCATGCCCCATTGCCCTAGCTTGGTCTTTGCCCCTTCACCAAACAAGCCTTCCCAAGTATGCAAACACACTAACGAAAAAAATCTTTAACCTCTTTTTTTCTCTATTAACCTTTTTACTTCATCCTTCACCACGGCCTAATGCAAGTCTTGCCCATTTCTCTATCACAACTCCTCACTACTATGCTATCTTCCTCCATCACCTCTCTAATATCACCAAATATGGCTCCCTCTTCATCTTTAGCAACCCTCTAGTCTGAGCTCTGCCACCACATGATACCACCCCACCCATCTCCCCATATGAATCAACACTCCCATCCTTGTCTCCACCATGTCTAAAGTTGATAGCACCTTGTCCTTCCTCTTCCTCTCTCTTAGCACCAATCCTTACCCTTTACTTCTCAATTCACACCTCCATCCTCCATTAATTTGGAACTATTTGATGCATGGGCAAGTGGAATCCAAGAGCTATGGTTTTTTGCAAGGTCAGCAATATCATCCTAAACTCCCTAGTTTGGGATGTACCGAGCCATACCAGAAGTGGACCAGGATGGTTACGACCTTCACATCGAAAAGCCAGCAAGGAAGGGGAAGACAAAATGAAAGAGAGGGAGGGAGAGAGAGGGAGACAATAGCAGAGAGTGAGAGAGGTGGAGGCAGAGGGCTTTCAAAGCCCTCTCTCCTTCGTGGTGCCAGAAAAGGGGTGGAATCCCTATTTCAAAACAAAATAGGGGCTTCGACCCCTTTCTATTTTTTTATACAATTTTTAAAGTGAAATCTGCAGCAACTACTGACTTTCCTATGCCCTAGATTTGGCCTTGCTTCAAGAAAATGAAGAAGAAGAAAAAGAGGAGGAAGAGATGGAACCTTGCTCTTAGCACCAACAAACTATATTAAGATGAAGAAGAAAGGAAAAGGTAAGAGATTTGGTTACTTGCTGTGATTTCCACCATATACAGCCTTGGTACCTCCTCTTTCGGCAAACTTGGCCAATAATAGCTTTACACATTCCAAATCTACCCTTGCCATCATCTAAGAGCTATGCCCCCATGATTGACAAACTTCTCACCTCAGTGGCAAAGCAATAATGGTACTATCAGAAGAAACAAATATCATATGGCATCAGAGAGAAGTATGAGTGCACATAGTTACAAAGCAAACCAAGAATCAATCCAAATCAACCTCATTGGGTCACTATGGTGTAATTAATGACTTCAAGTTAGCACCACTAGAAATGTAAGTGGTGAGATGCAGAGTGGAGGAAGGGCTGACAAGATTGAAGCAACATCTAGCCGGGTATTATCCTGATATAACTATATGTAACAGATATCCATAAGTGGCTGGGCCGTTGATAAATAAGTATTTCATAACTTTAGAAAGGGCATAAAAAATTACAAAGAAATGAGCAGAGAATGATCATTGGGCAACAAAGCTACCATCATATCACTCCAAAGATCCACAAGACTATGAGACATCGGATCCAGATCCCAATTCAGACTATCATACAAGACAATCAAAATGATCAGCAGCAGAGGAATGGGGTTGCCAAGAATAGGACGCAGTTTGGGTCCTCAAAGTACAACGGGTACTGGTTCCAAGTCCTTCAACGTAGATCTAGGCTATAGGACGAGCCGATCAGTAAGAAGATTGTTTGTAAGAGTGACAGCCAGATAACATCAATGTTTGGGGTCTCTACCGGGAGGAAGGGAAAGAAGCCCATAGATATACCAGCAGGACCTAGATCCACATATCATTCCCGACGAAAACTCAAAGAAACAAAGTATCAATTCTATGCCCACCAAGGATAAGAAAAAACAATCCTCACAAAAAATTTGAGTGTCAAGAAATAACTGGAAAACCAACTGATATTTAAAAAAGAACATAGTATTCAGGACAGCGAAAACCTATAAAACCATATATGGTTGAAACTAAAATAATCAGAAACAGAAACAGGCTTGCCTCCAGGCCAGCAGCATCATTCCAAAAGCAACAAAGATAGAAACTTTAAAAAAAATAAAAAATAAAAAAATTCAAAATTCAAATATTTTCCTACCAGATAGGAAGCGAGCTCAACAAAGAATTCCCATATCCAACTGAAAACTGAATCCACCAGACCAGAAACCAGCAAATCAACACAAAACTTAACTCACCGTTTGTTCACTCTGAAATCTAGCAACTGCAACGCTTGTACCTTGCCACACTCCAACAACCTCAGACTCCTCCACTGCAGCCGTCGAAGCGAACCCCGACTCCCCAATGGCGCACCCACCGAGCTGCTCCCCGTTTCGGAACGGCCCGTACCACTGCTCTGAGAACACTCTTATCCCCTCCAACCTCATCTCCCCTTCATGAATCCCAACCAGCTGAATCACTCTTACCCGAGCTTCCCGATTCCCAGGATCCACCAAGCAGTGCTCCAATTCTAAGAATCTCTGCCCATTCCGACCCTCCAAAGGCCACACCGCAACATAACAACCATTCGAATCGTAGCCGAAAGCCGAAACCTTATTGCCGGTGCCCCCAGCGATCCTCTCCTCGACGCTGTGCCTCGTGGCGGCGTCGGCCTCGCATCCCACGGTCGGAAGCAGCTTGATGAGGTCGTAGGAGAGGACGGGGTCACCTGCTTCGGCGGCCAGGGTCGGGCACTGGGTCTGCCAGTCGAAGAGCTGAACCCCCCACTCCCGGAAGGCTTCGGGGACGACCGCTTCCGGGAGCTCGACGGGCCTCCCGTCGGCGGTGAATTCGGCTCCGAAACCGTCCCATTCACCGGACACTCGCCTCGCGAACACTTCCCAGTCTGGAATTTGTGGGAAGAGATTAGACGGAATGGTATAAAATTTTACATCAGAATTGAAAAAAGAAGAACGGGATCCGGACTGGAACGAGATTGTTGGGAGTTGATGTTCTTCTCCCTGGGATGGAAGTCGGTGGTGGCAGCGGCGGAGGAGGAGGAGGACGAAGAAGAGGCAGCAACGATGGTTCGGTTGTGAGAAGGGGGGTTCGGAAGATACTTTTGAAGGGAGGTGGGGAGGAGGGTAGGGTTTCTTGGGAGGGGGTAGGAGGGGGGATCGAAGGGGATCAGGGTTATCTTTGGGGCGAGGAGACTGGCAGAGTGAAGAGCCATCAGATTTCCGTTTCCCCCTCGTTACCTTTTCGCTCCCCTCCGCTCTGGCATACGTGGAAGGAAAAGGAGGATCGAAGAAAGGATTCACCTTCCTTCGGGCGAATCCACCTATGGATAAATCACCACACATCTCAAAGCGCTCCCAACTCCATTATCCATATGTATGCACTCATCTCAAATTGACCAGTACGATGGATTCGCATGAAAAGAATTTTTTTTTTTTTTCCCGTGATGATCACGTTGTAACTCGCTTGGACATTACTTTACCCTATGATGTGGTACTATCGCTGACATGAAATCTATACCGGACCCAACTAGTCATCATGCTAGTAGAAGGTGCCACCTAGATGTGACGACAAAATAAAGATCCAGGATCGAGGTCCCAGCCGAGATAAATTTCCATCTGAGGTCGAGGTCATGCTCCCGCCATCCATGGTCGAGCCCCCGCCAAAATTAGCTCCCATCCTAGGTCGAGCTCCCGGTCGAGGTCATGCTCCCGCCATCCAGGGTCAAGCCCCCGGCCGAGGTTAGCTCCTATCCGAAGTCGAGTTCCCGGTCGAGGTCATGCTCCGGCCATCCAGGGTCGAGCTCCCGGCTGAGATCAGTTTCCATCCGAGGTCGAGTTCCCGCCGAGGTCGTGCTCCCACCATCCAGGGTCAAGGCCCCTGCCGAGATCAGTTTCCATCCGAGGTCGAGTTCCCCGCCGAGGTCGTGCTCCCGGTCAAGGTCGTGCTCCCACCATCCAGGGTCAAGCCCCCTGCCGAGGTTAGCTCCCATCCGAAATCGAGCTTCCGGTCGAGGTCGTGCTCCCACCATCCAGGGTCAAGCTCTCGGCCAAGGCCAGCTCCTGTTTGAGGTCGAGCTCCCAATCAAGGTCGCGCTCCTGCCATCTAAGGTTGAACTCCCGAGATAGAGTTGCCCCCTCCTGCCAGGATCAAAGCTCCCGCCAGTAGTGAAAAAGAAAGGATCAGGAGAAGATCAGACCATGGCATAGAAACTCCCAGCTACTCACAACCCCTAGGAGGTGGTACGTGCCCTGCCAAATGTTCAAGGCGCTACAACACGCCACCTACATCCTCTATGTGACACGCGTTCCACCAAATTACAGGTCCAGTGGCACACCGCCTGCACCCACCGCCATGCAGCAGGAGCTCCGGTTCCCACAACACGCCACTTTTGTCCTCTCTAAGAGAAGTATCCCATTAAAGCCCCAGGCCTTGCAACATTCCGACGGTCCCTCCTGGAATAAAAATGCCCCACCGTGGCTCAGGGCCCAGTGGCACGACGCCCTCACCTCCCATGAAAAACTGTACCACCAGAGGGACAAGACCTGTACTGTGCCGATGAACACCCCCAATAGAAGGATCTCCTTCCAAAGACCGGTTCGATAGGTGGGAGGCTGCTGACAAAAGAAACCCACCCGAAAGAGGCACCAAGAAAGTGACATCCCGGTGAAGCCCCAGACCTGGTGTGGGCCATTCCTCTTATATAAAACAGAGGAAGGGATCTTCGGCAAGAAGAGAGATAACTAGTAAGACAAAGAGAGCAAATGGGCAAGGAACCAATAAGGAGAACCTCCCTGCTCTCTACTCTCCACTTCTCCTCATTTTTCCACCTCTGAGATCTCACTCTCACTCCTCTAGGCAGAGAAGCTCTAGAGCTCTCCATCACTGAGGCTCTGTTCTCCTTGATCGTCTTAACGGACTTGATCATCAGAGTGTCCCTGCTAGAATTCCTGGTCCGGGTCTCCTCTTTTTTGCATGTCACACCGACCCAGGAGCTGACCAGAGAGAGGACCAAGCACCCAAAGGGAGCCCGACGCACCCACGATACATCAGAGCTATGAATCACGATGATCTAGGTGGCAACAGATTGGCATGCCAGGTAGGGGAAAGACAAGTGCTATCAACTATCGGAGGTCCGACAGCAAGTCCCCCACTACTAGTAGAACACTCGTGGATGTCCATGGCCCCATGGTGACCACGCACGCATGGGAAGCTTCCGTCAGCCACATCGAGGATCCTCCTCATTGTGGTGACCAGCAGAGCTCGGAGAGGGAACTCCCTGCTCCACCACTACCACCTCCGGTGGACCCCAGATCACTGCACTCACCCAGCAGGTCCATGCCTTGACCGTGACAGTGCATCAGCTTCATCAGCGACACTGGTCCCTAGCAACCCAGCAGCAGCCAGGGATGCTGGCAGCTCATGCCATCGATCCCTATACCTGCTTACGGTCCTTTCGGGAGGGATCGTCATGTGCGGCCTCCCACCCATGGGGAGACCGGTAGGAAGTCAGGAAGGAATAGCAAGATGTCCCGATCGGTAGGGAGAGCCGCTCCCCGACCTCGGATCATGGCACACTCTCACGCCGGTAGTGCCGACGTGGCCGGGAACTCGGGCGAGAGTTCCTCCATTCCATGCCCCCTTTATCCTAGAGGCCTCTACCAAGGGATCCATAAATGAGGCCATCCACCGGCGAGCAGAAAGGTACCTCAAGGAGCAAGAGCACAAGCTAGCTGATCTATCCCACCGGTTTATGGAGATTTAGGGCTCCCCTAGCAAGCCAACGGGTTACGACACCCACCCACCTTTCTCTCTCAGAATCCAAGAGGAACCGATTCCCAATCGGTTCCGCATGCCTCGGGTTGATCCTTACGATGGGACAACCGACCCTTTGGACCACCTCAAAAGCTACAAGGCTTTCATGAGGGTCCAGGGGGCCACCGATGCATTTCTCTGCATCACCTTCCTAGCTACACTTTAGAAGGTTGCACGAGCCTGGTTCTCCCCACTCAAGCTAGGGAGCATCGACTCCTTTGAATAGTTAGAGAAAAAGTTCGTGGCATACTTTGATGCATGCAGGAAGGAGCCATGTGAGGCCAATAGCCTCTTCTCTATCCATCAGTAGGATTGAGAGCCCCTCTAGGACTACGTGTCCCGGTTTAATGTCGCCATCTTGGAGATCTATCACATGGATGAGCCAGTTGCTATGCTGGCCCTGAAGGGAGGACTTATAACCTTTAGCTTCACCTACTCTCTCGACAAGAAGCCTCCGAAGACTTATTCAAAGCTCCTCCTCTGGGCCCATAAGTATATCTGTGAGGAGGAGGCCGATCATACCAGGAGGGAGTTGGATGGGAGGCCTCTAAAGAGGTAGGTCGTTGGGGAAGCATTTGGCCCCTTGACCTTAAAGAACGGTCTGGCCCCACGGTCGGGACCTAGGCCCAGAGCCGAACCTACCAAGGAAGAGAAATTCATCCCTCTCTTTGCCCTGAGAATGAAGATTCTCATGAAGATCGAGGGCGAGCACTTTCTGCATAAATCTCCCCCACTGAGGCCATCCACTGGACGCAACAAGTCATGCTATTGCAGCTTCCACCAGGATCATGGCCATGATACTGAGAAATGCCGCCATCTGAAGAGGGAAATAGAAGACCTGATTAGGCACGGCTATCTCGAGAAATACGTAGAGGGAGGACCTGCCCCAACAGTCCAGAATGAAGAGCCTCGACCACTCACCATCGACAACCATCCCACTGAAAAGCTGGTGGGGATGATCTCCTAGGGGTCAGGGAGAAGCTCGAAGAGGGCTAGGGGGAGAGAGAAAAGTGATGATGTACTCCCCTACACAGGAGAAGGGTTGGCTAGGGTAAATAGTCCAAATAATGATTCTATCATCGTAGAAATGATGATAGCTAAACATCCTGTAAAAAAAATTATGGTTGATAGTGGAAGCTCTGCTGACATCCTTTTTTACGATGCTTTTGCAAGGATGAACTTATCCACCAACCAAATAAGGCGGGTGTATATGCCCTTGGTTGATTTTACTAGAAACTCTGTTGGGGTTGAAAGAGAGATTACACTCCCAATAACTGCCAGGATGCTACCTTGATAGAGCACTATGTTGATGACATTTACCATTGTGAGGCTTCCTTCACCTTACTCGATGCCATGATCTCCACCAGGCATCTTCTCGTCCATTTCCTAACCCCCTGAGGGATGGGGGAGATGAGAGGGTCTCGACAGCCGATAAAACATTGCCCGCAGACCGTCCCGGGGGCACGGGAGGCTGAGCAGACTCCTTCCATTGACCAGCCGGGCCCAATAGACCAGGAGGCAAAAGGTGGACTGGTTGAGCCTCTACTATCTTTTCCCCTGTGAGAGGACTCCCTGAAGACCGTGCAAGTGGGAGCCCTGCTACCCGAAGAGGAGAGGACCTACCTACTCAGTTTTCTGTGGGCCAATGTGAATGTCTTCGCTTGGACCATAGTAGATATGCCCGGGATCCCACCAGAAGTGATCACCCATGGGCTAGACATCGATTGCAACTGCCACCCAGTCTGGTAAAAGAGGAGGAGCTTCGCCCCAGAGAGGTAGAAGGCAATTGATGAGGAGGTCAAAAAGCTTCTCATAGCAAGGTTCATCCATGAGGTACGGCACCCTGACTGGCTTGCTAATGTAGTGATGGTAGGAAAGCTTTCGAGAAGTGGAGGATCTACATGGACTATACTGACCATAATCGGGCATGTCTGAAGGATAACTTCCTGCTTCCCAAGATCGACCAGCTGGTGGATGCAACCTCGGGCCAGAAGTTTCTCAGCTTCATGGATGCATTCTCCGGGTACAACCAAATTTATATGTACCTAGAGGATGAGGAGCACATGGCGTTCATGACCAATAGAGGTATACACTGCTATAGGATGATGCCATTTGGCCTTAAAAATGTAGAAGCCATGTACCAGTATCTGGTCAGCAGGTCTTCAAGGACCAGATCGACCGCAACATGCAGGTCTATATAGATGATATGCTCGTCATGAGCAGCTCGGAGTTGGACCATATCGCCAACCTAGTAGAGGTATTTGACAACCTCCGTCTCTACCAGATGAAGTTGAACCCAGCCAAGTGTGCATTTGACATTGTGACGGGAAAATTCTTGGGGTTCATGGTCACCCAACGAAGAATAGAGGCCAACCTAAAGAAGATCCAGGTGATCACTGACATAAGACACCCCATCTCCAAAGGAGGTTCAGTGCTTAACCGGGTGCATCACGGTGTTAAGCCATTTCATCTCGCATTCTATCAAGCATTGCCAGCCTTTCTTTAAGGTGCTGTGCAAGATGCACAACTTCACCTGGACGGAAGAATGCCGGGAGGCCTTCGAGGGGCTGAAAAAACTCCTCGCCTCCCTGCCATTACTATACAGGACAAAGCCCAGAGAAGAGCTCCTCTTGTACCTTGCAGTTTCACTAGAGGTGTTGAGCTCAGTGCTGGTCCGCACTGACAAGGATAGCTCTCAGTGGTTAGTCTACTATACCAGCAAGCTACTTCGTGATACATAAACTAAGTACACTCGATCTGAAAAGATTATTATTGTACTCATTATGTATGCGCAATGTCTCAAGCCCTACTTCCAAGCACATCCGATCGTGGTCCTCACTAACCAACCTCTAAGGGCCATCCTGAGCTATCCTAGTACGTCGAGGCTCCTGGCTAAGTAGGTGGTGAAGCTCAATGAGTTCAACATTACCTACCATCCATGACTGGCATGGAAGGCCCAGGTCCTCACTGACTTCTTGGTGGAATGCACTTGGGTAGCCGAGGATCTGGAAGAGCCAGATAAGTGAGCTGAGCCCAAATAAGACTCAGCCTCGGAAGTGATGACATGGGTTCTCCATGTTGACGATGCATCCAATACTGGAGGGAGTGGAGCCGGGGTTATCTTGGCTAATCCCAATGGAGTCATCGCTAAATGCGCGATGCGCTTCCTCTTTAAGGCAACCAACAATCAAGTTGAGTATGAAGCACTCCTCACGAGATTGAAAGTGTCCCACAAGCTGGGCATAAACTACCTGAAGGTCTTTACGGATTCGCAGCTCATGGTGGACCAAGTCTTCGATGAGTATGAAGCTCGAGATCCCATGATGGTGAAGTATCTAGATAAGGTTCAGTCATACATGGTGAACCTCCAACACTTCAGTATTTCCCATATCCCTCATACAGAGAATGCTTGGGCCGACATCCTCTCCAAGCAATCGACCCTGTCGGATTCATTACTGGGGCGTACCTTCATCGAATATCTAGAGACCCCCAACTTTGAGTCTATAGTAGCGGTCCAACAGGTCACCTGTGAGGCAAGCTAAATGGACCCCGATATTGAATACATTACCACCGATGCCCTACCTGAAGATCGCATGGATGCCAGCCTCCTCAAGAAGAAGGCTGCATGGTTCGTGCTAATGGACGGGCAGTTCTATCAAAGGTCTTACTCCTATCCCTTGCTAAAATGCTTAAAGCCCTCAAAAGCTGCCTATGTACTCCAAGAAATACATGAAGGCATCTGCAGAAATCATGTGGGGACAGGACTCTGGCTTATAAAGCCCTCCGACAAGGATACTTCTGGGAGACCATGCAGGAAGATGCCATCGACTTTGTGAGAAAGTGTGACCGCTGTCAGCATCATGCCTACATCCAATGTCAGCCGACCACACCACTCTCCCAACTCTCTGCTCCATGGCCATTCATGTAGTGGAGAATGGACATTCTGGATCCCTTTCTTTCCATGTCTGTTCAATGAAAGTATTTGATTGTGGCCATCAACTACTTCACCAAGTAGGTCGAGACCGAACCCCTGGCATGGATCACTGAGGCCAAGGCCAAATCTTTCTTCAAGAAGTTTGTCATCTACCATTTTAGACTCTCGCACTCGGTCATCACCGACAACGGGCGACAGTTCAACAATCAGGCTTTTGAAGAATTCTGTGCTAACCTCAACATCCACCACTGCTTCACTTTGGTGGCGCACCCTCAGACCAATGAAGAGGCTGAGATGACCAATCGAACCATCTTGCAAGGGCTCTACACCATACTAGATGAGGCTAAGGGTTGATGAGTTGAGGAACTCCCTAGTGTGCTGTGGGCCTACCACACTGCACCTCGCACGGCAACTGGTGAGATGCCTTTCAACCTTATTTTTGGTACAAAGGCTATGATTCCAATGGAGGTGGGACTGCCCATATTACGAGTAGAGCAGTACGACAAGATTGAGAATCTGGCTTGCCTTCTCCTCACCTGGATCTCTTGGACAAGACTATTGGAAATTGTGTCCTAAAGTCAATCGCTTAGGCTGTAGGCGGTTATGCTCAGTATTGTAATTTGTATATGAATTAATAAAACTTTATTTTGGCAGCTCATCACATTATTCATTTTCTTGTAATGAGCTCTATTTATGTGATGAAGTCCTTAGGACTATACTGACTTCGATATAGAGAGGATGGTGCGGGCACCAGAATCAGAAGAAGACTTCGGGGTTCCATCTGGATCTCTGAATGACCTTGCCCGAAGATTAGGGTTTGTAATAAGGGTTGACCTGGTCAACAAAATTATTTTATTTCTTTGAGTCTGCATTTCATTTTGTTGAGTCGTGTTGACTCAGTCTAAGTCCAAGTCAAGTCCCGGTTGGCGCCATTCCCTAGGGCGTCATTTTTTCTTCCAAGGCCAAATGCAAGTGGACGCCACACTCCCAGGACCAGTTGGCGCCACATTTCATCCCAGTGTCCCTGGTCCCCATGCCCAAGAGAGCAAGAAAATTTTCTTAGGAGAAGTCAAGGAAGGCGCCCACAAGCTGCCAAAAGTAACCAAGCTAAAGGAGCAGGGGATTTTTCTTGGAGAGGACTTCAAGGTAGGCGCCCACACATGCCTAAAGTACCTAGCTATGAATGGAAGGAGCCTAGTCTTGGGGAGAAAGACTAGAAGATGAGTATTTTATTCCAAGAAAGAGCAAGTCATGGAAGGAAAACCCATGACTTAAGGAGAAGAACTAGGAGGTGCCCCACATACCTGCCATATGAAGCCATCACCTTGCATTTGAGGCCGCCCACTCCAAGGAAAGAAGCCTGGTCAGTCAAGGGAAAGTTTTTCATGCTTAGGATAAATGTTTAGTCCCACATGGGAAGTAGTGTAATTTTGTTTCTCTTGTAAGGTCTATATATTGGACCCTTATGTAATCTTTTGATTAGGAATGAGTAAATAAAATCTTTTCTTGTGTTGAGCAACCTTGTGTTCTCTTCTTCCACACTTCTTTGAGTGTTGAGCTCCGTGAGGGAGAAAATCCGGGTTCCATTGGAGCCTTGAGGAGGTGAGAGATCTCCAAAGTTACCAAAACCCTGCCCCGCTTTCATCCCTGGCCGCCAACCCTAATTTCCTTTCATCATCCTAGCCGCCAACACCCAAATTCCTAAACCCTATTCCCACTTCATTCAAGGCTGCCATCTCCTTTTCCAAGCCACCGCCCACTATATCAAGCCCTAGGTCCTTTTCATCTGCAAGCCGTCGCCCTACCAGCCAAACCCTAAATCCACTCCATCTTCCATCACCACCTCCATACTCTTCCCTCATCTTCAAAGTTCGAGCAGTCCGGAGCTTTCCCAGGTAAAGGTCTCTTCCTTGAGTTTCTTACATCCTTATCTTGTTCTTCATCCTTTCCAGATCCAGAGTACGAGAAGAAGGCCAACCTTGCCATAGGACTACAATCCGAGGATCCATTGCGAAGTTACACCATCTCCAAGGATCCTACAATCTACTCGAGAGTGTCCTTCAATTGAAGCAAAGAGAGATATCACAGTCAGGTATAAAACCTTCTCCTCTCTCTTCGTCTGTTTCTTGAAAGAGGAGTAAACCCTAGGTCTGGGGGTTTCTCAATCCCTAGTGATCCTACTTCTTTATTACTCTGATAATCTACTCTTTTGAATTGTGCTTTCTTTCAGTGCATATTTCCTTTCAATATTAGTAAGCCTTATTTTTGAGTCAAGCCAACTTCTAACAAAACACAAAATAAATAAATAAATAAATAAAAATTAGTCTTAATTTACTTCTGCATCGCATCATCTTATTTGTTCTGCATCATTTTTGGTATCAGAGCCCTGTCTAGGGTTCTTGCTTGTTTGATTATTTTTTCGTTCCTTTTTACTTTTGCTGCCTGGAGTAGACTCCCCTGGCCGTCCGGTCCTAGGAACAAGCGAGATGCAAGCCTCCTCCTCCCATTCCATAGGAGTTCCTAGGGCATTTAGGGGTGCCGCTGGGTTATAACTTCTAGGCAGGGATTGTAAACGGGACACACGTTCTGTTTTCTGCCAGTAACTGCCCTATTATTCGAATTGTTTCTCCCTGTAAAAAATTTTAAATTATGTAATTCTTATTTTGCTGGAACCAGTATAATTGAAAGTAATTTACATAAAATTTTCATGATTTATTAATTTCTGTAGATTTTTTGAGATCAATTTTACTGCTGTTCTGCTTTTTTTTATTTTTTGCAAGCTATTTTTTTATTTGAGTGTGCATAAATTGAATCTATCTTAAGGGCACCGAAGTTGCAACATAAGGGGAGGATTGAGACCGTCTCCTTAGCCCAAAACCACCTCCCGTGCATTCGAACCTAAGCCTTTAATCTTAAAATTAATTAGACCTAATTTGCCCTAGTGGGCTAGGGACACCAACTGGTCAGGTCTAGGCTAGTGTTGAGTCAGTTTGTCTAGTTACTCTGTGTGTGCTTTGTACTCAGTGTCTAGAATGGTGGTTCAGGGATTCTATCCCGAAGGGCTTGTGTTCTGGTCCGCCTACCTGGCCAATCACTGATTGGTGTCTAGGATTGGCAATTAGGGACCTAACACTCCCCTTACACCTGCCTGGTTGAGTCCTGAGTTACTACAGGCTAGCTTGCCACTCTGATTGGGCATCTAGTTTGGGCTTTAGGTCTAGTTAGCCCGTAGTCGTTTCAGTCGAGTCTCATTTGGTGTGCTTGCTTGCATCATCATGTCCACCCGGAACGGAGTACCCTACCAACCTGGTCAAACCTAACCTGATTTAAAGGCCATGATTAGAACTCTTACTGAAAGTATGACCAAATTGAGTCAGGATATGACTGATACTATTGCCCAGTTTAGGGATCAAGTCCGTGAGGATCTTACCCAGCTTAGGGATCGAGTCCAAGTACTTGAGGAACCTAGACATCAGAATTAGACTCCTGACCCATATTTTAATGTGCCTCAACCTCACCCACACTAGGAGCCTAGAAGACCTTTATACAGAGATCCTGAACCTAATCATAGGAGGCCTGACCCAGAGCTTGAAGATAGAGATGATAGGTTCATCCGGAACATCAAATTAGATGCACCCACTTTTGATGGTAGCTTAAACCCTAAGGTGTATTCTGATTGGGAGGGTGAGATGGACCAGTACTTTGAGTGGTATACCATGTCTGAGGAAAGGAAGTTCAAGTTTGCCCAGATGAAGTTAGTGCGTCAAGCTAGGTTATACTGGGGGAACATTGAGCTAACCACTAGGAGATGAAATATTGAGCCCATAACCACTTGGCAGGGTATGAAAGAAAAGCTTAGAGATAAGTACCTACCCATTTCATACCAGCAGAATCTGTTAGACCAATGGCAAACCTTGAAACAAGGGAACCGATCTGTCTCAGACTACATAGCCACCTTTGATGAGTACTTGATGAGATGTGATGTGAGTGAAGCCCATGAGGTCACTTTGTCTAGATTTAGGGCTGGACTTAGGGAAGACATTAAGAGGGAGTTGTTTCTGAGAGAGGTTACTGACCTAGACCAAGCCTATCATATTGCACTGAACATTGAGAAATTTCAGAGAGGACCTATACCTTCTAGGGTTAGTGCCCTAATCCCAAGAAATGGACCTAGCCAAGTTATCCCTAGCAAACCTTTTCAGGGTATTCCCACCCCTAGGCCCATTGACAAAGGTAAGGCACCTGACACCTAGAGAACCCCTAGTTCTAGTATCACCTATTTTAGGTGTCAGAAACCAGGTCATATCTCCAGCCAGTGTACAGCCATAGCCTGTTTTAAGTGCCATAGGGTAGGTCATGTTTCTAGCCAGTGCCCACAAAGATCCCTTTACATAGAAGAGGGAGAGGAAGAGAATTCCGGGCCCAATGAGGAATTTGAAGAAGTTTATGAGGCCAGAATGAACTTGGTTGATGAGTATGAAGGAGAGGAGGAACCCATAGAGTCTGACCAGCTAGGAGTTGTGAGATGCATCCTGTCCCAGAGTAGAGTTCAAGAGGATTGGCGTAGGACTAGCATCCTACAGACTTTCCTTAAATTAGGGGATAAGGTATGTAAGATCATCATAGATAATGGGAGCTGTGTGAATGCCATTTCTGCTAGCACTGTCAAAATGTTAGGCTTAACCCCAGTCCCCCACCCCAACCCCTATAAGGTTTCTTGGGTAGACTCTACCTCTATACCCATCCAGTCTAGATGTCAGGTCCAAATCCAGATGCAATCCTATCAAGAGAAGATTTGGTGTGATGTCTTACCCATGGGGGTGAGCAGTATAATTCTTGGGAGACCTTGGTTATATGATTATGATGCCACCCTCTTAGGAAAATCCAATACCTGTGTCTTTAGTTTTAATGGAAAAAAGATCACAATCCATTCAGTCCCTCCTAAGGACAAGATAGCTAAAGGACCCAATAAGGTCAAAGAGATAAAGACTGGAGTGAACCTAATTAGTGCTAAGGATCTAGAACAAGAAATTCATAGTGGTTCACCCATTTGGATGTTGACTGCTAGGGAACTTAGGACTCCTACACCCTCAGAGCCTCCTCAGGATGTTAGGCCTTTGTTAGAAGAATTTGAAGATGTCTTTCCCGAGGATCTGCCAGACCACCTTCCACCTCTTAGGGATATTCAGCATTCCATAGATTTAATCCAAGGAGCTACTTTACCCAACTTGCCCTATTATAGGATGAATCCATCTGAGCATGAGGAACTGCAAAAGCAGGTTAGAGAATTGTTGAGGAAGGGGTTCATTAGAGAGAGTCTTAGCCCTTGTGCAGTCCCTGCACTACTGACCCCAAAGAAAGATGGCACATGGAGGATGTGTGTTGATAGTCATGCCATCAACAAAATCACAATCAAGTATAGGTTCCCCATCCCTAGACTAGATGACATGCTAGATATGATGGCTGGTGCAATGGTTTTTTTCAAAATTGATCTCAAGAGCGGCTATCATTAGGTTAGAATTAGACCAGGGGATGAGTGGAAAACCGCTTTCAAAACTAAGGATGGTCTCTATGAATGGGTTGTTATGCCTTTTGGGTTGTCCAATGCCCCTAGTACTTTCATGAGGATTATGACCCAGGTGCTTAGAGATTTCATAGGGAAGTTTGTAGTGGTCTATTTCGATGACATCCTGATCTATAGTAAGACCCCTGCAGATCACCTAGGCCACCTTAGACAAGTTTGCCAAGTTTTGAGGAATGATAGTCTCTATGGTAATCTCAAGAAGTGTGAATTCATGACCAGTAGAGTTATCTTCCTTGGTTTTGTATGAACCCCTGACGGTGTGACTGCCAATCCAGAGAAGATTAGGTCCATAGTAGAATGGCCAGAGCCCACCAGTGTGCATGAAGTTAGGAGTTTCCACGGCTTGGCTACCTTCTATAGACGACTCATCAAGGGGTTTAGTACTGTAGTTGCTCCTATCACAGACTGTATTAAGAAGGGAGAATTTCAATGGACTAAAGCAGCCCATAAAGCCTTCCTAGATCTTAAGGATAGGATAACCCAGGCACCTATTTTGAGGTTACCCGACTTTTCTAAAGTATTTGAGATTTCCTGTGATGCTTCAGGTGTAGGTATAGGTGGAGTCCTAAGCCAAGAGAATCATCCCGTAGCATTCTTTAGTGAAAAACTTAATGATGCTAAGCTTAGGTATTCTACCTATGATAAAGAATTTTATGCGGTAGTGCAAGCTTTGCGTTACTGGAGACATTATTTGCTACCGCAGGAATTTGTGCTGTTTTCGGACCATGAGGCTCTTAGATTCCTGAATTCCCAGAAGAAGCTTAACCCTAGTCATGCAAAGTGGGTAGAGTATATCCAGTCCTATACTTTTGTTTTGAAACATAAGGCTGGGACTGAAAATAAGGTAGCTGATGCCCTTAGTCGTCAATCTTTGTTATTGAATTCTGTTAGGGCTGAAGTCGTAGGGTTTGAGTGGATCAAAGAGGAATATGAGTCGTGTCCGGATTTTAAGACTGTGTATCAAGATCTAGCTCAAGGACCATCTAGTAATCATAAGGACTATACCCTTTTAGATGGCTTTCTGTTCTTTAAGAATAGGCTTTGCATCCCTAGAACTTCTCTTAGGAAATTCTTGATTTGGGAAATTCATGCTGGGGGTCTAGCAGGCCATTTTGGAAAAGACAATACCACCCTGGCTGTTGAAGACCACTTTTTCTGGCCTAGCTTAAAAAGAGATGTAGCACACATTGTGGCTAGGTGTCGGACCTGCGCTGTTGCCAAACAGCGAAAATAGAACATCGGCCTTTATACCCCACTCCCTGTCCCAGATCGTCCTTGGCAAGATGTGAGTATGGACTTTGTGTTAGGTTTGCTTAAGACCCAGAGGAGGCATGACTCTATCTGTGTCGTAGTTGATCGATTTTCTAAGATGGCCCACTTCTTGCCTTGTTTCCAGACTTTTGATGTGTCTAAGGTAGCCACCCTATTCTTTAATGAGATAGTTAGACTCCATGGCCTACCTAAGATAATTGTTTCAGATAGGGATGTCCGGTTCACCAGCTATTTTTGGAAAAACCTTTGGCATAAGTTAGGGACAAAACTTAAGTTTTCAACTGCCTATCATCCCCAAACTGATGGCCAAACAGAGGTAGTGAACCGTAGCTTAGGCAATCTGCTAAGATGTCTTGTTGGTGAAAACACTAGGAATTGGGATTTGTACTTACCTAAGGCTGAATTTGCATACAATGACTCGGTCAAAAGGTCTACAGGTAAGAGTTCATTTGAAATTGTGCATGGGTACAAACCTCACACACCTCTTGACCTAGCCCCTTTACCAGTCCACACATGAGTCTTCGAGTCTGCTGAAGTTTTTGCACAGCATATAAAAGACTTGCATAAAGAAATTCATGCCAAAATAAATTTAAGTAATGAAACTTATAAGAAGTTGGCTAATTCTCAAAGGCGAGTCAAAACTTTTGTTGAGGGAGACTATGTAATGATTAGGTTAAGGCCTGAACGATTTCCTCCTGGAACCGTTAGAAAGTTACATGCTAGAGGAGCTGGACCATTTAGAGTGATGAAGAGAGTAGGATCCAAGGCCTATGTGCTCGAGTTGCCTCCAGAACTAGGCATTAGCCCCACTTTCAACATTACAGACCTAGTAGAATATAGAGAGCCGGCTGTGATTCCCAGTGAGCCTTTTGAGCCTAATCATGTTCTTGAGAGTGAACCCAACCTTGTGTATCCACCAACAAACTGGCCAGTGAGGAAAGAACAGATTGAAAAGATCCTGGACGATCAGGTTATCTCTACTCGTAATTGAGGATACCAAAGATACCTGGTCCGCTGGCAAGGAAGGCCAGATTCTGATGACTCTTGGATCTCCCGAGATGAGTTACAAGAGCTGGATCCAGATCTCTTGGAGAGATACCAGAGCCAACTTGAGCCTTACTCGATAGTGGTGCGGACACCAGAGGCACCAGAATAAGGCAGAGGCTTCTCAACCCTCTGTGGATCACTTAGTTAATATTTGAGTCCCTGTAATAAAGCTTAGTCCAGCTACATTTGAGTCCTGTAATTAGTCCAGCTCTTATTGAGCTAGTTCAGTCCAATGCTAGCCAGCTCATGTCGAGCTAATTTCAATTTTTGAGTCATGTCCAATCAGATTGAAGACTCAAGACCACATCATACAAGTGAAGACCAAGTTCAACCTAATTGAAGACATAAATGTTAAGCCCAAGTCCAACCCAGCTTGAAGACTTAAAGAGTCCAGGAAGAGAAAACAAAATCAAGAACAAATTCAAAACCCTGGACCAGCCAGAAGAAATTTGGGCCAGCCCAGGCCCAGGTAGAATTTAGGGCGCCCCTCCCTAGGGTCACCTCCCCTCTTGGTCGGCCACTTATGGTCACCACCTTGGCCGACCAAGAGAAGGACAAGAGGTGAGTATTTTGAGTTAAAGTTTTCTACCTATTACCTTGTATTCCAATTAGAGTTTGAAAGGGAAAAGGAGTCCTATGTAAAGTCTAAAGTGCCCTTACTTGGAGCCCAAGGTTAAGGGTCTATTTAAGGGACCCTAGCCTCTTGTATAAAACCTAGTTTTTGATGAATGAAAACCTTGAGTTCTTCTATTGAGTTGTGTGATACCCTGCCGTGTGCATAAAGGGGTTTGCGAGAGTTTTTCTTCCCAAGTGCTGCAATCATCTTCCTGCTGCCAACAAGCATCTCAGATCCCTGGACGCCCACTCCAAAAGAAGCCTTTCCTTGCTATTTTTCCTTTGTTTTCTTGTTCCTTTGTGAGTTTTCTAACCCCTGACAGGTCATTTACAGGTCCCCGAGTTCCTATGAATCCAACGACTCCAGCCAAGCCTCAATCGGATCCCCGAGCAGAAAGTCGGGTATCCGCGGGTCTTTGGCTCGATTTTCCAGGCCGCATCCATCGAGGAACGAGAGACCCTTTTGCTGCGATCTTCATAGACATTGTCAGGTACACCCCCTCTACCTCCAATAGTTTTATTGTAGGAGAACTTGCCCTAACCGAGGCTTCTCAGCCTCGGCGATCCTTCTTTTCTACTTTTCTAGGTCCTAATCTGTATGCTGATCTTCTAAATTTCATATAAAATTCTCTACAACTTATTTTAATCTGAAGTTCAGGAATTAATCACTCAACCCCACATATAAAAAAAAAAAAAAAATTGCATGCATATTAGTCCCCCATCAGACAGGGTCGAGTTCCTCCCACCCCGGGAGAATTGGTGCGGGCACCAAAATCAAAAGAAGACTTCAGGGTTCCATCTGAATCTCTGAATGACCTTACCCGAAGATTAGGGTTTGTAATAAGGGTTGACCTAGTCAACCAGATTATTTTATTTCTTTGAGTCTGCATTTCATTTTGTTGAGTCATGTTGACTCAGTCTAAGTCCAAGTCAAGTCCTGGTTGGCGCCATTCCCTAGGGAATCATTTTTTTTCCAAGGCCAAATGCAAGTGGACGCCACACTCCCAGCCACACTCCCAGGACCAGTTGGCACCACATTTCATCCCAGTGTCCCTGGTCCCCACGCCCAAGAGAGCAAGAAAATTTTCTTAGGAGAAGTCAAGAAAGGCGCCCACAAGCTGCCAAAAGTAACCAAGCTAAAGGAGCAGGGGATTTTTCTTGGAGAGGACTTCAAGGTAGGCGCCCACACCTGCCTAAAGTACCTGGCTATGAATGGAAGGAGCCTAGTCTTGGGGAGAAAGACTAGGAGGTGAGTGTTTTCTTCCAAGAAAGAGCAAGTCATAGAAGGAAAACCCATGACTTAAGGAGAAGAACTAGGAGGTGCCCTACATACCTGCCATATGAAGGCATCACCTTGCATTTGAGGCCGCCCACTCCAAGAAAAGAAGCCTGGTCGGTCAAGGGAAAGTTTTTCATGCTTAGGATGAATGTTTAGTCCCACATGGGAAGTAGTGTAATTTTGTTTCTCTTGCAAGGTCTATATATTGGACCCTTATATAATCTTTTGATTAGGAATGAGTAAATGAAATCTTTTCTTGTGTTGAGCAACCTTGTGTTCTCTTCTTCCGCACTTCTTTGAGTGTTGAGCTCCATAAGGGAGTAAATTCGGGTTCCATTAGAGCCTTGAGGAGGTGAGAGATCTCCAAAGTTACCAAAACCCTGCCCCACTTTCATCCCTGGTTGCCAACCCTAATTTCCTTTCATCATCCTAGCCGCCAACACCCAAATTCCTAAACCCTATTTCCACTTCATTCAAGGTTGCCATCTCCTTCTCCAAGCCACCGCCCACTATATCAAGCCCTAGGTCCTTTTCATCTGCAAGCCGCCGCCCTACCAGCCAAATCCTAAATCCACTCCATCTTCCACTGCCACCTCCATACTCTTCCCTCATCTTCAAAGTTCGAGCAGTCCGGAGCTATCCCAGGTAAAGGTCTCTTCCTTGAGTTTCTTACATCCTTATCTTGTTCTTCATCCTTTCCAGATCCAGAGTACGAGAAGAAGGCCAACCTTGCCATAGGACTACAATCCGAGGATCCATTGCAAAGATACCCCGTCTCCAAGGATCCTACAATCTGCTCGAGAGTGTCCTTTAATTAAAGCAAAGAGAGATATCACAGTCAGGTATAAAACCTTCTCTTCTCTCTTCGTCTATTTTTTGAAAGAGGAGTAAACCCTAGGTCTGGGGGTTTCTCAATCCCCAGCAATCCTACTTCTTTATTACTCTGATAATCTACTCCTTTGAATTGTGCTTTCTTTCAGTGCATATTTTCTTTCAATATTAGTTAGCCTTGTTTTTGAGTCAAGCCAACTTCTAACAAAAAAAAAATAGTCTTAATTTACTTCCGCATCGCATCATCTTATTTGTTCTGCATCAGACGATATATCAAGTGGTCCTTTAAAAAGGTTCACAACCAAAGGTTACATTGTACAGGATGGCGATGTATCAAGTGTAGGTTGTTGTGGTTCACATCATTTGGTTGTCCTCTTGACCAAAGGAATGTGGTAACACTGATGTGATCTGTAAGTGGGATGTGTGACATCTTATTGAACGTGACTTCGTGGAGCTCTTTTCTGTCAATGATTGCTCATGATTGGATATGGGTATATGTGTCCCTCTGACCTGAGGTCACCATGGTAGCTTGAAGCAACTCCCTGAGCTTTGGTGCCAGACTACCCAGATTTTTAATCCGTTGATGAAAGGTTTCTGGGTACAGGCAAGTACTTATGGAGCAGTGGTGGACCAAGATGGAATTGACGTGTCCAAATTGTTTGATTGAATGTCTTGTAGTGTCTCAATTTAGCAAATCCTCAGCCTAGGTAGTCCTAATGAGGAGTCACTGGACTTGCAAGGTTGAGACATGTTGTGAATTGACTCAGTTAGGGTTGGCAGTCTAACCCTTGGTCATCTTGAGCATTAGAGGTCAAAGGGATGAATTATACGATAACCATATACTAGAGGTTCGATAGATTGCTCTCGCATCTTCAGCCTATCCAGACGCCGGGATCCATTGCTAGATGGTATCTTGTGCTGGTACTGGAAGTGTTCCAGTGTTACCGTTTAGGTTCGAACCTATGAGGTCACACGCCATAGAGGATCTCTTCCTAATATGGGAGTCGATCAATGATTGGGAATCGTTTCAGTATTAAGGTCAAATGGTCTAATTGAGCACACATTATTTTTTTTTCTGGTCCATCTGGTCTGATTTGGATCGACCAGGATTGGTTTGGGTCAACCAGGAATTGTTCCTGGTAGACCAGGATTAGACCTATTTTTCTTGCTGATCAATTTTGGTCGGATCGGGGTTTTTTTTGTTGAACCGATTTTTGGGTTTGATGAACTGGTTTATTACATGGCTTGTTTACAACAAGTTTTCTCCCAGAATTTTTAAAACACCGGCTTGATGTTTTGCTTGGCTTCCTCTACTCGCGGTTTTGCTCTGATTTATCGCCTGATTGGGATAAGAATAGATGTAGTTCGGATGCTGCTTGGGTTATCTAATAATTATCAATTGCTCAGCGATCTGGAAGGAGTTTTCATGGTGGTCTCTTCCGCATGTTTTACCTTTTCTCTCGGTCTTTATTTTCTCGGTGTTATAACCCATCTTGTTCTCTTCCTGCAGCGATTCCCAGCATTTGAAACTGATCAAGAGCCTATCCATAGGAGTTTGGGATTTATCTAGACTCTCTCATGATGTCTTCCCTTTACTTCATGAGTTATCTAGGGCTTAGATACATCTTGGTTGGAGGCCGTAGGGCATGAGAGAGAGGAAGGAATAGGGCATTAGAGAGGAAAATAGGGCTTGCGATAAAAATGAAATCAAAGAGCTTTTAGGGATGAAGATCTGAGTGCTCAATTTCATGGAGCATCCCTGAAATCCTTCTCTATTCTTTAATTGTCATTGTGTGCTCTTGGTGGAGTTTGGGCGGTCTTGGAGAAGACCGCCCATGAAGATCAGTTTGGTTTTCCCTACTCCATTTTTCATGACCTGTTCATTGATTCCTAGAGGACTAGCATCTTTCTGGGAGTTGGATCAGCGAGAGCCCATGCGTGGATACTCTAGAGGGTGGACATTTGGACACCTTGAGAGATTGGACTGATCCCTTTTCTTGTTCTTGCTATTTTTATGTGTTACAGATCAAGTGGAAGCATTGTTTGCTGCTCTGTTCTGAAGACTGAGGGAGTCAGCTTCTTCCTTGTTATCATGCATATTTAGATCTAGATTTTATCATATTATTTATAATCATTGCACTTTCCTATATATGCTTGTGTATTAGTTACATGCATCATGTTTATGTTTGATCTTGTGCATGAGTAGGTTTTTCTGTATGCATGTTTAAAATTTTTAATTATGTAATACCTACTCCCTAGTGTAGCGTGCCTAGGGTAGGCGTCCGATGCACTAGTTCTCTTTCAGTGGTTCAAAGTAGGTTCCCTGTGTAGCATATCATGATTGCATGTATTGTTGGTTATGGATATGTACCTAGGTTAGGGATTACTTTTAGGAATCTAGATGAGACCATCACCATGGTTGTGTGTCCAGATTAATCAAGGTTTAAAACCCTTAATTTTTTATGGCACGAGGCGGTTCATCTGTGTTGGCCTTTTCAGAAGGATCCTTAAAGGAAATATATGGAATTAAAAATGTTTTAATCATGATACATGATTATTCGTTGGCATGTCTAAATTTATTATGGCTTGTAATATTATAAATTGATATGATAGGATTAGATATGATGCATGAAAGATGTAAAAGGATTTTACATGAATTTAATTAAAAATGTTTTAATTAAAAGTTGGCTTATAATCTAAAAATTATGAATTGAAAGATTAATTAAATGACAAGCCAGATTAGGGTTTATGAAACCTAATGTCATTTGAATAAGCCATCTGTGTTAATTGGGTTAGCTGTCTGATTGAGTCTGTTTATTGGGTTAGACCTAAGGTTAGCTGAATTGGACTTAAGAGAATTAATCAAATATTGATTAAGGACCTTCTCTTTAGTATCTATCTAATAGTTAGATGGGTTAGTCAATTCTTCTAAAATGGATCTAATTAGTAGCTCTGTGGTAAGCCTGAGTTCTTAAGCTGGTCTAATCGAGTCTGGTAAATCGATTGGTGTCTAGGCAGGTTTGGCAGTTTTGATCATGGCTGCATGAGGCTACCTCTTTCCTGGCTAACTTGGTTGGTGTCTAGGAAAGATGGTTAATGGCGGATACTCACTCATAATCTCACTTACCTGGCTAATCCGGTTAACTAGAACTGATTAGAATAGCTTATTGATTCGAGTTAACCCATGTCACCCAAGTTGATTAGCCTATCTGATCTTTAGGTGCCCATGGACCAACTTGTTGAATTTAATTCAACCCTCCTGAAAATTGATTTGATCAGTGGGAGGTTAATCCATGTTCTTCTTTCTATTCTTCTATCATAATTTAATTAAAATCCTCTAAAATTATTAGGTCCTGAAAAATGACTAAGTCAATGAGTTGATGGTATCTTAGCCTCCCATTAAGTGGATTAGTAATGAGTCCTTTAGCTTGGTGTACATTGGCAGTTTCAAAGAACAGGTGTGCATCCGGTTACTGGGATTGCTCTTCCATAGATGATGGTTCAGTGCAACATTCTTAACGATGATCAGGTGGGCTGGCCAAAGTCGGGCTTAGTCATTCGTTAGCTGGAAGCATCGGATTTGTCATATTAATGGTTGGACCTAACCAGAGACCTGCAATAGGAGGCCCCAAGGTCGATTGGGGGTTCTGTGGGGCAAAATTTATCACTGGAAGTTGCTTAGGAAAGCAATTAGTTAGAGAACATACCTTTAGGCACGTATGGGTGAGCCGGCCAAAGTCGGGCTCATACATGATCTATTGGATTTTAGTACCCACTATGAAATGATGATTTCATGGATTGGAGTTAGAGGCTCCCAATCTAAAAAATTAGTGGGAGGGACCTTTAGACTAAAGTCCAAGTCTTTTGATTTAATTGATTAATTCATATACTAATTTGATCTTAATTTTTCTTTCAGATGTCTTCAAACCTTTCACTCCGGTCACTTCTCGATAGCGAGAAGTTAAAGGATCCCAATTTTGATAGCTGGTATCAAAAATTGAGGATAGTCCTGGAGCACGAGTGGATCCTTTATGTAATAACAGATCCAGCACCCGAAATCCCTCTTGCCAATGCTTGAAGTTCGGTCAGGGATACTTATTTGAAGTGGGTTTTTGATTAGACTACTGTCCGATGCATAATGTTGGCGACCATGAATGATGAGTTTAGTCGTAAGTTCGAGGAGGCCCAGCTAGATGAGATTCTTCAAAAGTTGAAGCAATCTTTCAGCACGCCAGACGATATGGAGTAGTACAAAGTATCTTGTACCATCTACAATGGCAAAATGCAGAATGGTGGTTCGGTCACTAATCATGATTCTGACTCACTGCCTATTTGTGAATCCTGTTTGCTTGGTAAAATGACCAAGTCACCTTTTACTGGAAAAGGTGAATGAGCTACAAAACTTCTGAGTCTCAAACATACTGATGTATGTGGACCCATGACAGTTAGTTCCAGAGATGGATACAAATATTTCATTACATTTACAGACGACCTTTCCAGGAATGGTTATGTCTTCTTGATGAGACAAATCTGAATCATTTGATGTGTTCAAATGATATCGTAATCAAGTAGAGAAACAAATTGGAAAGATTATTAAAATCCTTCGATCTGATCAAGGCAGTGAATACCTATCCGGTGAGTTTATGACATATCTTGAGGAGAATAGGATTCTCTCTTAGTGGACTCCTCCAGGAACACCCCAGTTGAATGGTGTGTTCGAAAGGAGGAATCGAACCCTGTTGGACATGGTTCGATCCTTGATGGGCTTTGTAACTCTGCCGCTATCCTTCTGGGGATATGCACTTGAGATAGCTTGTTACTTGCTAAATGATGTTCCGAGTAAGTCTATTGTCTCCACTCCATATGAGTTATGTACTGGACGTAAGCCCTCAATTTTACACATTCGGATCTGGGGTTGTCCGGCTTATGTAAAGTGTTTAGACTCAGATAAACTTGGTCCTAGGTTTGATCGGTTCCTGTTTATTGGATACCCTAAGAAAATAAAAGGCTATTTCTTCTACTTGGAGGACGAATAGAAAGTGTTCGTTGCTCTTAGGGCTATCTTTTCGGAAAAGGAGTTCCCTGGAGAAGGAACTGTAGCCTCTAAGATTTAACTTGGTGAAGTTCAACCAGTAGAAGAACTTGCACACTCTAAGGACATCATATAACTGGCTGTAATTGAATCATACTCAGAACCCATGACTAGGAGATCTGATAGAGTACCACGTCAGCCAGACAGATATTATGGTTTCTTGGTTTAGGACAATGATCCCATTGAGCTCGACGAGAACGATGAGGATCTGATCACCTATATGGATGCACTTCAGAGATCTGACTCTAAGGTGTGGCTTGGAGCCATGCGATTCGGGATGGTGGTGGGGACACCTGAGGCACCAGAATAAGACAGAGGCTTTTTCAACCCTCTGTAAATTGATCAATAATTTATGAGTCCATCTATAATAAGGGCTTAGCTCATTTGAGTCCATTTTAGTTGTTATTTGAGTATTTTTAGTCGTTATTTCAGTTCTGTACTAGTCAGCTCATGTTGAGCTAGTTCAGTCCAATGCTAGTCAGCTCATGTTGAGCTAATTTTATTTGTTTGAGTCCTATCCAAGCATACTGAAGACTCAAGACTATATCATACAAGTAAAGACCAAGTCCAACTAGATTGAAGACATGGAAGTATAGCACAAGTCCAACCCAGCTTAAAGATTTGAAGACCCTATGAGGAAAATTCAGAAAACCCTGATTTCTTGCAGATGCCCTCCAGATGCCCAGATTCCCTTCCAGATGCCAAAGTATATTCATAGATAAGGGCATCCATGATTCCAGAGGTCCATCTGCATCCTAGCCCAAAGAAATCAAGCCCAGGTGCCAAGCCCAAGCCCCTAAGAAGCAAGATACCAGGGAATATTCCTGCTACCTGGCTACCAGGCCACCCCAGCTTCCAGAAGCCCAAACCCATGCACCCGAGCTCCTTTGGGCCAGCCTTTTGCTGCTCCTAGAAGCCCAACACGCCCCCCTCCTTGGAGTCTTGACCAAGTCAAGAAAATTTTTAGGAATTTTTCTACCTAATATTTCCTTATTTTCTAGTTAGGGTTTGAGAGGAAAAAGGATTCTTATGTAAAGACTTATGTACCCTTACTTGGAGCCCAAGGTTAAGGGTCTATTTAAGGGACCCTAGCCTCTTGTATGAGGGGAATTTTTGATGAATGAAAACCTTGAGTTCTTCTATTGAGTGGTGTGATACCCTACTGTGTGCATAAAGGGGTTTGTGAGAGTTCTTCTTCCCGGTGTTTGCAATCATCTTCCTGCTGCCAACAAACCCTCCAGATCCCTGGACGCCCACTCCAAAAGAAGCCTTTCCTTGCTGTTTTTACTTTGTTTTCTTGTTCCTTTGTGAGCTTTCTAACCCCGACAGGTCGTTTGCAGGTCCCTGAGTTCGTACGAATCCAACGACTCCAGCCAAGCCTCAATCGGATCACCGAGCAGAAAGCCAGGTATCCGCGGGTCTTTTGCTCGGTTTTCCAGGCCGCATCCGTCGAGGAACGAGAGACCCCTTCGCTGCGATCTTCACAGACATTGTCAGGTACATCCCTCTACCTCCAGTAGTTTTATTGTAGGAGAACTTGCCCTAACCGAGGCTTCTCAGCCCCGGCGGTCCTTCTTTGCTACTTTTCTAGGTCCTAATCTGCATGCTGATCTTCAAAAATTCATACAAAACTTCCTACAAATAATTTTGATCTGAAATTCGGGAATTAATCACCTAACTCAACATGTAAAACATACAAAAAAAATGGCATGCATATTAGTCCCCCATCAGATGAAGTCCATGGAGATCAACAATATATGGACATTGGTTGATCCACCTGAAGGGATAAAACCCATCTGGTGCAAGTGGATTTTCAAGAGAAAAAGGGGTGCAGATAGGAAGGTGGAGACCTATAAAGCCCATCTGGTTGCCAAGGGATATCGTCCGCGATATGGTATCTATTATGATGAGACGTTCTTCCCTGTGACAATGCTCAAGTCCATTCGGATCAAGCTTGCTTTGGCAGCATATTTTGACTATAAGATCTGGCAGATGATGTCCGAACTGCTTTCTTGAATGGGAAAGTAGATGAGGAGGTGTATATGATACAGCCTGAAGGGTTCACATCCACAAACGAGTCAAAAGTGTGCAAATTATAGAGATCCATTTATGGACTCAAGCAAGCATCTCGAAGTTGGAACATGCGATTTTATAGGTGTATCAAATCATATGGCTTCGTTAGGAACGGAGAGGAACCCTGCATCTATAAGTGGGTTAATGGTTCTGTGATTGTATTCCTGGTATTGTATGTTGATGGCATTCTCTTAATCGGGAATGCATCGCAGCATTACAAGGAATAAAAGTCTGGTTGTCATCTCAGTTCTCCATGAAGGACTTGGGTGAAGCTTCTTACATACTAGGTATGAAGATCTATAGAGATAGATCTAAGAGGCTTTTGGGTTTGTCCCAATCTATATACATTGATACCATGCTGAAATGGTTCAGCATGGATAATTCTAAAAAAGGCTATCTCTCGATAGATTCTGAAATTACTCTTTCCAAGAAGGATTGTGCGACAACTCCTGAGGAAAGAGAGCGCATGAATAGAGTTTCTTATGCTTCTACAATGGGCTCTATCATGTATGCTATGACATGTACTAGACCAGACGTGGCATACTCACTTGGAGTGGTGAGCAGATACCAGTCTGACCCAGGTGAGGTGCATTGGAAGGTGGTAAGACCATCCTAAAGTATTTGAGAAATACTAAGGACCAATGGCTGATTTGTAAAGAACCTGACTTGAAACTTGTGGGGTATACTGACTCCAGTTTCCAGTCAGACAGAGATGATAGAAAGAGTGTGTTAGGGTTTGTGTTTACCCTGAATGGAGGAGCGATCTGCTGGAAGAGTTCCAAGAAGGCAACAGTTACAAACTCGGTATGCGAAGTAGAGTACATTACAGCATCAGATGCAGCAAAGGAAGCCGTGTGGTTACGGAAGTACCTTGGAGAGCTAGGGGTGGCACCTTCCCTAGTTGGTCCTGTTCCAGTGTATTGTGCCTGCACAGGAGCCATTGCTCAAGCTAAGGATCCAAAGTCTCATCACCGCACCAATCACATTCTACGGTGCTATCATCTCGTGTGAGAGATCATGGAACGAGGCGACATCAATCTTATGAAGATCGATGGAAAGGAGAATCTGGCCGACCCCTTCACTAAAGCCCTTGGAATCAAAGAGTTCGATTATTGTAAAAGGGAAATGGGTATTAGATACTATTCTGATTGGCTTTAGTACAAGTGGGAGTTATTGGGAATTGTGTCCCAAAGCCAATCGCTTAGGCTATAGGTGGTTGTGCTCAGTATTATAATTTGTATATGAATTAATAAAACTTTATTTTGGTAGCTCATCACATTATTCATTTTCTTGTAATGAGCTCTATTTATGTGATGAAGTCCTTAGGACTGCACTGACTTCGATATAGAGAGGATATATCGAGTGGTCCTTTAAAAAGGTTCACAACCAAAGGATACATGGTTCACATCGTTTGGTTGTCCTCTTGACCAAAGGAGTGTGGTGACACTGATGTGATCTACAAGTGGGATGTGTGACATCTTATTGAATGTGACTCCGTGGAGCTCCTTTCTGCTAAAGGATTGCTCGCGATTGGATATGGGTATATGTGTCCCTCCGACTTGAGGTCATCATGGTAGCTTGCAAGCAACTCCTTGTGCTTTGGTGCCGGACTACCCGGATTTTTAATCCGGTGATGGAAGGTTTCTAGGTACAAGCAAGTACTTATGGAGCAGTAGTGGACCAAGATGGAATTCACCTGTCCAAATTGTTTGGATTGAATGTCTCGTAGTGTCTCATTTAGCAAATCCTTGGCCGGGGTTGTCCTAATGAGGAGTCACTGGACTTGCGAGGTTGAGACATATTATGGATTGACTCAGTTAAGGTTGGCAGTTTAACCTTAGGTCATCTTGAGCATTGGAGGTCAAAGGGATGAATTATACGGTAACCATATACTAGAGGTTCGATAGATTGCTCTCGCATCTTCGATCTATCCGGATGCCGGGACCTATTGCTAGATGGTATCTTGTGCTGGTACTGGAAGTGTTCCAGTGCTACCATTTAGGTTCAAACCTATGAGGTCACATGCCATAGAGGATCTCTTCCTGATCCGGGAGCCGATCAATGATTGGGAATCGTTTCGGTATTAAGGTCAAATGGTCTAATGAGCACACATTGTTTTTTTTTCTGGTCCATCTGGTCTGATTTGGATCGACCAGGATTGGTTTGGGTCAACCAGGAATTGTTCCTGGTAGACTAGGATTGGACCTATTTTTCTTGCTGATTGGTTTTGGTCGAACCGGGGTTTTTTTTATTGAACTAGTTTTTGGGTTTGATGAACCAGTTTATTACATGGCTTGTTTACAATGAGTTTTCTCCTAGAATTTTTAAAACACTGGCTTGATGTTTTGCTTAGCTTCCTCTGCTCATGGTTTTGCTCTGATTTACCACTTGATTGGGATAAGAACATATGTAGTTCGGATGCCGCTTGGGTTATCTGATAATTATCAATTGCTCAGCGATCTGGAAGGGGTTTTCACGGTGGTTTCTCCCACATATTTTACCTTTTCTCTCGGTCCCTATTTTCTCGGTGTTACAGCCCATCTTGTTCTCTTCCTGCAGTGGTTCCCAGCATTTGAAACTGATCAAGAGCCTATCCATAGGAGTTTGGGATTTATCTAGACTCTCTCACGATGTCTTCCATTTCCATCACGAGTTATCTCAGCCTCAGATACATCTTGGTTGGAGGCCGTAGGGCATGAGAGAGAGGAAGGAACAAGGCATGAGAGAGAGGAAAACAGGGCTTGCGATAAGAGTGAAATCAGAGAGCTTTTAGGGACGAAGATCTGAGTACTGAATTTCATGGAGCATCCCTGAAATCCTTCCATGTTCTTTAGTTGTCATTGTGTGCTCTTGGTGGAGTTTGAGCGGTCTTGGAGAAGACCATCCATGAAGATCAGTTTGGTTTTCCCTACTCCATTTTTCGTGACATGTTCATTGGTTCCTGGAGGACTAGCATCCTTCCAGGAGTTAGATCAGTGAGAGCCCACACGTGGATACTCTAGAGGGTGGACATTTGGATACCTTAAGAGATTGGACCGATCCCTTTTCTTGTTCTTGCTGTTTTTATGTGTTACAGATCAAGTGGAAGCGCTGTTTGTTGATCTATTCTGAAGACTGAGGGAGTCAGCTTCTTCCTGCTTCGATCCAAAATTCAGAAAAAAAGGAAGCTCTATAAGGTATATTATTTCCTTTTTGTTATCATGCATGTTTAGATCTAGATTTTATCATAATGTTTATAATTATTGCACTTGCCTATACATGCCTGTGTATTAGTTACATGCATCATGTTTATGTTTCATCCTGTGCATAAGTAGGTTTTTCCATATGTATGTTTAAAATTTTTAATTATGCAATACCTACTCCCTAGTGTAGCGTGCCTAGGGTAGGCGTTCGATGCACTGGTTTTCTTTCAAAGACAAGGGACAAAGCACGACTCTAAATGACAGCATACTGACAACGGACAGCTTGCTACTATAACTCCCGTGTTAGGCCCAAGACTTTCTATTTAGGTGACCTAGTTCTTAGGCGAGCATAAGTATCCCAACCAGGAGAATATGGAAAACTCACCCCGAACTGGGAAGGTCCTTACAAGGTGGTCGAGGCTCTGCCAAGTGAAGCCTACTACCTCACCGGACTCGATGGTGCCTGGTTCACACGGACGTGGAATGCAAATAATCTAAGAATGTACTACCAATAATGTAAGGTTTCTCCTCAATTATTAAAGTTCTTTTTGGTACAACATTATCTTCTATCTATGTAGGAACTCATCCGCCCGACTCCAAGTCCGGTGAACAAAGCCGGAAAACTTACGAAGCCCCATACTCAAAGCTGACAAACTTATGAAGCCCTGCACTCAAAGTCGAGAAACTCTAGAAGCCTTGCACTCAAAGCCAGAAAACTCCAGAAGCCCCGTATTCAAAGCCGAGAAACTTATGAAGCCCCACACTTAAAGCCAAGAAACTTACAAAGCCCTGCACTCAAAGCCAAGAAACTCCAGAAGCCCCGCACTCAAAATCGGGAAACTATAGAAGCCCCGCACTCAAAGTTGAGAAACTTATGAAGCCCTGCACTTAAAGTCGAGAAACTTTAGAAGCCCCACACTCAAAGCCAGGAAACTCCAGAAGCCCCGCACCATTCATTCATTCATCCCACTCCTCCAAACTTGAGAGGCATGCCAGGAGACTCCAAAAGCCCTACATCTGTCATTCATACATTACATTCCTCTGAACTGGGGAGGTAAGCCGGAAAACTCTAAAAGCCCTACACTCACCACTGCATGGTCTTACGACCGGCAAGGAGAGCCAGAGTGTTCCCAGGGTTCTCCCAGTCGATCGTGAGGTTTCAGACTTGGCCAGAAATGGCCAAGACCTGGGAAGCCTCATGCTTCACTGTCATGATGCATATCTTTCTATCATGGAAAAGGTAGACAAGCTAAGGGAAGAAGAGTAAGGCAAAGTTCATCGACCAAGCAAGGCTCAGTCCACGTTGTTGAAACAAGCCCCTCACAGTATGAAAGATTCGTATTTGCTAGGCAAGATTTCAAAGTATGCAAAAAAAAAAAGAGAGATGGAGAAGCACTTAGCAAATGAAGAAATGATATGTTCATTAAGTAAAGTTTCCTTTACATCTATGAAGACTCTTGACAAGCCGGGAAGTCCTTCAAAAAATCTAAGTACAAAAAGAGAAGGGTAAAAAAAAACCTAAGTACTCATCAAATGAAAAGAAGATATTTTTATTCATGAAAGTTTTTCTTTCTTTACAAATATAAAGGCTCCCGACAGGCTAGGAGCCCTTCAAAACTTTGTTACAAAAAAGTATAGAAAAAACTAAAAATCCTAACTACTCCGAGGTTGCTACCTCCTTCCCTGGCCGACGTCTCGCCACGCCGGGTGCTAGCTTGGCCTCGGTCCACGAGGTGTCATGGGTGGTGGCAACTCTAGCTCCAACCTACTCTTCAGTCTCCGACTTCGGCTCTGGCTCACCTCTATAGCGGGCATTCTCAATGCCCTAGTGACGGCAGGCAGATCGGGGTAGATGTCATCCAGCACCTTCAATCTGAAGAGCCAGCTGGCTTTACCCCAGAAGTCATTAAACCCCTTCAGGTAGGAGTCCAAGACTGCCGCACAACCTCATCTGCAAAGGCCTCCAATGCATTGAATTTGGGGATGGCTTTGGTAGCCTCCTTCTTCGCCGTCTCCATCAGCACCACCATGGCCTTCTCCTCGACCGTTATAGCCTGGGCCGCCTCCTCTTCAAGTCACACCTGGAGGGTCTGCGCCCTTCCCTCCGGGCGGGCCACCTTCATCATAGAGCTAGCCTCCCTCTCTATCAGGTGAGTGGTCTTCTCTTTCTCCACCTTTAGAGCCCCATCGAGCTTGGTGGACTTCTTCTCCAGCTTCGTTGCCGTCGCTTGGGAGCTGGTCAGCTCGGCTTGGAGGGCCTTCATCCGACCCTCAAGCTCTTGTATCCGGGTAGCCTAAGTTTGGGCCTTGGCCTTAGCAGCATCCCTCTCCTTGTGGAGGCGGTGATCCTGCTTCATCATCCCCAGCATGAATCCGGATGAGTTGAGTATCGACGACCACCTGCCATAGAAATAGGAAGAAGGTTAGCTAACATTCAAAATCTTAGGTCGAAAAGAAAATGAAATAACCAGGAAATGGCTTACTGATAGAAGTTAGGGGAACACCCCGGTGAGGATGTCCATCAGCTGCCAATCACCATTCTCTTGGCGATCTTGCGGCTAGATGATGGCGTTCATCACTTGCTCCGCCAACTTTCCATCCCTCATTAGCACCACGTCTGGAGGCATGTAGAGGGACATTTTTCTCATCCCCGACTTTGGGGTCATGGATGGCTCCGTGGGTCCTGGTGTGGTTGTTGATGGAGGCATGGTGGCCGTGGGCTGGACTCCTCCGACTCCATTCATTGGTGATGGGGCCGGTCTCTCCGTGGTGGTTTCTTCTGCCACCACCACCTTCGATCGAGGTGGAGCTTCAATTCATGGTGGGGCCACCCGTGCTACTGGCACGGCCCCCTCCACAGGTTCGGCTCCACTCCTAGGCCTACGAGAAGAAGACTGGATCACTGGCCTAAGTGCAGACGGCACCGTAGAGGGCCTCTTGCCGGGCCTCTGCTCTGGCTCCTCTCGGGCCTTCTTGGCAGGCTCTTCTCTAGGCCCCGTGGGAGTAGCCCTCTTCCTTGACATTTGAAGAAGCTGCTCCATTGTGAACTTCATCCCTGTAGAAAAGAAAGAGCAAGGTTAGTCACTAGAATATACTTTCAAAAAGAAAAAGCCCAGATGTCAAGACTTACCCTGGAATTGGGCTGGGCTGACCCCGACGTCGATGAGGTTGTACTCGGTTAGCAGGTCCCAAAGAGTTATGACCTCGGAGGTGACGAGTCGATCGCACACCTCCTTGTCGGCTGGCTCGACTAAAGACTAACGGTTGGGGGAGCGATCTGGGTCACTCCTGAAAGTTTAAATGTTCATTTGCAGGTGCCTACCCTAAGCATGCAACATCAGGGAGCAGGTAAGTATTTTAAAATAATTTTAAAATGCACAGCGGAAAACATGCTCCACGCAGGATCTAACACAATCTGGAAGCATGTACAGACTAAAACATGTTATAACATGGGCATGTAATGTTTACAAAATATTTTAAATCCATAGATCTATACATGCATGAATTTAAAAACAAAACCCATACCTTATTCCTGCGGGGAATAAATCTGGTATAGTCCTGGAATAGCAGGGATAACAGGAATAAATTTATTCCTGTTGTCTTCCACTTTCAGCACGTTGACAGATTGCTGTTCTTTCTACCAAAAACTGCAGCAGAACAAAGGAATTTTTGCCAACGTATGGATCTCCCTTCCAGCACCAAGAGTTAGGGAACAAGTTTGTTGATCTTCCTTCAAAGGGGAGAAGATGATTCAATGGTTTTGATCCCCTTCCTTTCAGCCAAAATCAGTACCAGAAATTCAGCAATCTGAAAAACCTGCAACCAAAAATAGAGCAGAAAAGGATCCGACTTCCAAGTGCTCTGTTGAACACTCTCAAGAGGGGGAACACGCCGGGGGCTAGCTCTGATCCGTCTCTCGGTCGATGCTAGTCGCCGGAAGACTTGGAACGGTGGGAGGGAAGAGGGAATGAAACAGAATTTTAGAACCTGTTTTTCAGCAAAATAGAGTTTGTCTTCCTCCAAATTTGAGCACCAGAAAACAGGGATAAAGGCTTGATTTCTCTTCCTTCCACTCACCAAAACCCAGTCCTCAACTTCACAGATGGAAAGGGAAGGAATATCAGCAAGAAAAAAGGAACTCTCATAGCCCTTTTTAACTCTCACACGGTGACGTCCATCTATCAGAACCAGGGGACTGCAGGTTTTTAAAAGGAGCAAGCAGCAGATGAGAAAAAGAAAATGCTGGGAGGCCAATCGACGTCGGAGGCTTAACACCAAATAAACATCCATTAAAACAAATAAAGTGGGTTTAAGGTAATCAGGTGGAAAGGGAAATGAAGAGACGCCGAATGGCTTCCACCGCATGGAATTCGCCCAGCGTGAAAAATCAACGTGCAAACCGTTCAAAAGGAAAAAACCAACGGTTCAAAAAAAAAAAAAACTGGTTCAATCCTATAAAAACCAATGGTTCAAACAAATCCCATTAAACCTAATGGTTCAAATAAATGGGTTTAATCCAATTAAAACCAAAGGTTCAATAGAAAAACCGGTTCAAGGAATTTTGGGTTCAAATCAATTAAACCCAAAGGTTCAAACCAAAAATTTGGTTCAATCTAATTGAAAACGGTCCAAGCCCAATTAAATTTGGTTCAATTGGTTTACAACCAATTGGAGGCCAAATTTAGCTCCGAATCAGTTCAAAATTGATTCAAAAAAATCCTGGTGCAGGCCTAGTCAACCCGAAACAATTTTTGGTTGACTCAAACAAGGGCAAGACTGGGAAAAGAGTGCTCAAAAAAATACCGTGACCATAAAATCGAGACGATTTCCAATCGTAATCGGTATCCGGATCAGAGAGTTATCCTCTGTGGCGTGTGACCTCATAGGTTCGAACCTAAACGGTAGTACTGGAACGATTCCAGTACCAGCACAGGAAACCATCTAGCAATGGATCCCGGCGTCTGGATAGGTCGAAGATGCGGGAGCATATTATCGAACCTCTGGCATATGGTTACAGTATAATTCATCCATTTGACCTCTAATGCTCAGGACGACTGATATTGGGCTGCCAACCCAAACTGAGTCAGTCGACAACATGTCTCAATCTTGCAAGCCCAGTGACTCTTCACTAGGGCTATCCCAGCCGAGGATTTGCTAAATTGAGATACAGTGAGACATTCAATCCAAACTGTTCGGACAGGTCAATTCCATCTTGGTCCATCACTGCTCCACAAGTACTTGCCTGTACCCAGAAACCTTCCGTCACCGGATTAAAAATCCGGGTAGTCCGGCACCAAAGCACAGGGAGTTGCTTGCAAGCAACCGTGATGACCTCAGGTCAGAGGGACACATATACCCATATCCTATCGTGAGTATCCCTTTGGTAGAAAGGGGTTTCACGGAGTCACGTTCAATGAGATATGATACATCCCACTTGCAGATCACAACAGTGTCACCGCACTCTTTTGGTCAAGAGGACAACCAAACGATGTGAACTGCAACAACCTATACTTGATATATTGTCGTCCAGTACAATATATCCTTTGGCTGTGAACTAGGTTTAAGGACCAGTCGATACATCCTCTCTGTATCGAAAACAGTGTAGCCCTAAGGACTTCATCACATGGAAAGAGTTCATTACAGGGAAATACAATATGTGATGAGCTGCCAAAAATAATAATTTTATTAATTCATAAAATGAATATAGTACTCAGCACAACCACCTACAACCCAGGCGATTGGCGTTGGGACACAATTCCCAACAACTCCAAACCTAGTTCACCCCCTCAATCAAGGTAATAGGAACTTGCTCTTCTGCCCATTGATGGAAGAAGGCAGGTCCAGTTTGATGGCCCCGGGTGGGGGCCACAAACCACCACTCATTATCAACTGGGTGGCGTTTTAGGATGAACAAGGCCCTAAAGAGAGAGAAATTGGCTATAATCCCGTAGAAATGGCAAAGGATGATGAAACAAAAAATGGTTCTGATGACATTAGGGGTAAGTTGGGCTAGGAGCATATAGAAATTATTCAAGCAAAGAAAGAAAAGATGGAAAGGAAGATGATGACCCTCGAAGAAAAAATCTTCGTATAGGGCGATCTAGCCTGGGCTACTAGAAGTGAACCACTCCTCCAGTCCTGGGACTGAGAGCAGGATGGAATCCGGGATCCTATATGCACTCTAGACATGGAGGAGGTCCTCATCGGTCATCATCAAAGCAATGCCAAAGGGACCAGCAGACTCCTTGATGGGAGGAAGAGCCACAGGAGGTCCTATGACTATCCCTGTCTGGCAGGGACCCTTGTAGACCACTACAAGAATATCCTCCTCTTCACTATCCGAGGAAGGAAGCCTCAACCGTGATGGCCTCACCTCACCGAAATAGTCCAGGTGATGGTGCCCTCTATTGGAGGAACTCATGGAGGAAAGTAGGAAGGAAAGAAGACAAGGGAAAGGCAGAAAACCTATGAAACTCTACGAGATCTCCTCTAGCACAGGCTGAAGGAGAAGAGAGGAGGAAGAAAAAAGGAAGAAGAAGGAAGGAAGGACTGACCTGCAAAGACTCTGGGACAAGAATGCAGGCACGAGACAGAAGGAAGAAGGGGGCGATGGAAAATGATCCTGCTCTCTTCACTCCGAAAGTCTTTATAGAGCAAAAAGATGAGTACCTTCTTTCAAAAGTCTGCAGGCTCCCACCCATCACATCATACTGATCGAAAATATGTGTCCTTTCTTCTTCCCGGCTAACTAGAACCTACCATGCATCGAGATCCACTGGAGGTGATGCCTCGGTTTAAAGGAAATCACTTCGAGCCCCGACACGGCAAGTATAGCCCTCCTAAATAAGCTGACATGGTGTCTTCTCATTGATGCGGAAGCACGATCTCCGGGGTGTCGATGCTCGAGGCATTAATGACATAGGAGGTGCGTCCCTCCATGTCAGCGTGATCATTACTCCCTTCACCCTGAGTGTTGCATCTGCTCTGGGCTCGAGAGTGGGGGGCACCTAATATGGCACTATCGCTAACATGGAACCTATGCCGGACCCAGCTAGTTGCCATGCTGGTGGAAGGTGCAACATGGATGCAGCAACCAAATGAAGATCCAAGGTCGAGCCTCCAGTCGAGGTCAGCTCCCATCCGAGATCGAGCTCCTGACCAAGGTCATGCTCCTGCCATCCATGGTCGAGCCCCCGTCGAGGTCAGCTCCTATCCGAGATCGAGCTTTCGATCGAGGTCGTGCTCCTTCCATTTAGGGTCGAGCCCCCGACCGAGGTCAGCTCCCATCCAAGGTCGAGCTTCCAGTCGAGGTCGCGCTCCCGCCATCTAGGGTCGAGCTCCCAACCGAGGTCAGCTCCCATCAGAGGTTGATCTCCTAGTCGAGGTCGTGCTCCCACCATCTAGGATCAAGACCCCATCGAGGTCAGCTCCCATCCCAGGTCGAGCTCTCGATCGAGGTTGTGATCCCACCATCCAGGTTCTAGCCCTCGATCGGGTTCAACTCCCATCCGAGGTCCATCTCCCAGCGAGGTCATGCTCCTGCCATCTAGGGTTGAGCCCCCGGCTAAGGTTAGCTCTAGTCCGAGGTCGAGCTCTCGGCCGAGGTCATGCTCCCGCCATCTGGGGTCGAGCTCTCGAGATAAAGCCCCCCTCTTGCCAAGATCGAAGCTCCCACTAGTAGCGAAAAAGAAAGGATCAGGAGAAGATCAGACCATGGCATGGAATCTCCTGGCTACTCATAACCCCCAGGAGGTGGTACGTGCCCTACCAAAGGTTCCAGGGACTGCAACGTGCCACCTGCATCCTCTGTGTGATGCATGTTCCACAAAATTTCAGGCCCTATGGCACGCTGCCTGCACCCACCATCATGCAGTCGGGGTTCCGGTTCCCACGACACACCACCTGTATCCTCTCTAAGAGGAGTATCCCATTAAAGCTCCAGGTCCTGTAACACTCCGACGGTCCCTCCTAGAATAGAAATGCCCCACCATGGCTCGGGGCTCAGCGACACGGTGCCCACACCTCCCATGAAAAATTGCACCACCAAGGGACAATGATGCAGATCGAAGGCTCTGATACAAAGAATGATGCGGAAAAAAAGGATGAAGATGATGCTAGCATGGATGATGCAAAGGTGGTTATATCTTGTTTTCTTTTTTAAGGGTTTTATCTTTGGTTCCCGATTGCAAGCAAAGAGAACCTAGGAAAACTGAAAGAATAGAGATCTATGCTAGCAGATCAATCCCTAAGAAATGATAGACTAGGACCCCGAGATTAAGGAACCTCGGGATTAGGACTAGCTCGATACACCCAATACCTACCTAGGAGATGGGGATGCAAACCTTTCAAATTCTGAAGCGCCTGGTGTAGAGATCTCTCCACTCGACGGATGCGGCCTGAATGTTCGAGCAATCGCGCCCGTGGATGCACCGGTTCCCGATCATGTGGCCGTGATGGCAAGACGACCCATCTCCGATGTCTGTAGCACCGAGGAAGACCTGTAGGCAGCAAGAGAAAGAACGGTTAGTGAAGAGATGAGAAGTGTTGAAGTTGAAATAGGGTTAGGGTAGAGAAACAGGGCTTCGAGCCTGGTATCCGACTGGAGTCCGAAATCGAAGTTGATAACTTGGGGCCTCGCATCCCGTGATGTCCCGGAGGATGAAGGAATGTGGCCTCTCACCATGCGACGCCCTCAGGCGAAGGAATGTGGCCTCTCACCACGCGACGCCCTCAGGCGAAGGAATGTGGCCTCTCACCACGCGACGTCACGGAGGACGAAAGAAGCTCTCACTCAACCTAGCCTAAGAGACAAGGATTGAAGAAGAGGATGGAACACACAAGCTTTCTTTCATTAATCATCAATAATTCCTTTACAAGAGGGGTTTGGGTCCTTTAAATAGGCACCCAAGAGCACTTTGAAATTTAAACTACCCCATTACACTTGGCGCCCAAAATTTGGAGGAGAACTTCTTTGGCCGACCAGCTTGGATTGGCATGAATCTTGGCGTTGCACCTTGACTTCCCTCTATGGGTTGCTTGGTTTTGGTAGAAGGCATGAATGGAGGCTTGATGTCTTCACCATGCCTTTCTTGCTTAACTTCATTATGGAAGGAGGCTTGAGTGGAGGCATGCATCAAGGGATCATGCCTTTCTTGCTTAACTTCTTTATGGAAGAAGGCTTGAGTGGAGGCATGCATCAAGGGATTTGAAACTTCTTTCCACTTGGAGAATGGAGGATGCCTTTCTTGCTTGACTTCTTTATGGAAGGAGTCTTGAGTGGAGGCATGCATCAAGGGATTTGAAACTTCTTTCCATGACCGCCCATCCTAGATTGGAAGAGAGCTTGAAGAGGGGAGGGGAAGGGGGCATGGATCTGTTGGGAATTGTATCCCAAAGCCAATCGCCTAGGTTGTAGGCGGTTGTGCTCAGTATTGTACTTATTTTATGAATTAATAAAATATTTTTTTGGTAGCTCATCACATACTAAATTTTCCTGAAATGAACTCTTTCCATGTGATGAAGTCCTTAGGACTACACTGACTTTGATACAGAGAGGATGTATCGAGTTGTCCTTAAATTCTGTTCACAACCAAAGGATATATTGTACTGGACAGCAATATATCAAGTATAGGTTGTTGTAGTTCACATCGTTTGGTTGTCCTCTTGACCAAATGAGTGTGGTGACACTGATGTGATCTGCAAGTGGGATATTTGATATCTCATTGAACGTGACTCCGTGCAGCCCCTTTCTGCCAAAGGGAAACTCACGATTGGATATGGGTATATGTGTCCCTCTGACCTGAGGTCATCACGGTAGCTTGCAAGCAACTCCCTGTGCTTTGGTGCCGGACTACCCGGATTTTTAATCCGGTAATGGAAGGTTTCTGGGTACAAGCAAGTACTTGTGGAGCAGTGATGGACCAAGATAGAGTTGACCTATCCAAACAGTTTGGATTGAATGTCTCGCAGTATCTCAATTTAGCAAATCCTCGACCGGGGTAGTCCTAGTGAAGAGTCACTGGGCTTGCAAGATTGAGACACGTAGTCAACTGACTTAGTCTGGGTTGGCAACCCAATCTCAGTCGTCCTGAGCATTAGAGGTTAAAGGGATGAATTATACGGTAACCATATGCCAGAGGTTTGATAGTTTGCTCTCGCATCTTCGACCTATCCGGATGCCGGGACCCATTGCTAGATGGTTTCCTATGCGGGTACTAGAAATTATTCTAGTGCTACCATTTAGGTTTGAACCTATGAGGTCACACGCCATAGAGGATAACTCTTTGATCCGGATACCGATTACGATTGGGAATTGTCTCGGTTTTATGGTCACAGAATTTTTTAGCAATCTTTTCCCCATCTTGCCCTTGTCTAAGTCAACCGAAAATTATTTCAAGTTGACCAACACTGCGCTAGGATTTTTCTGAATCAGTTTTGAACTGATTTGGAGTTCGTTTCGGCAATAAAATTGGTTATGAACCAATTTTATTCCTTGAACCAGGTTCAATTGGATTGAACCGTTTGGTTTAATGGGATTGATCCAAGTGGTTTAAAAATTGGGTTTGAGCCAATTTTTGGCTTGGACCGGTTATTTGAACCAATGTTTACTCCTTGGACCGTTTACACGGTCATTTGTTTTTGCTGGGAGAATTTTTCCTAACGTCCAAAAGGCCAAACGACAGTAACTCCCAAGCTCGCGTCCTTTCTTCTCCACCCGCTGGTTTTGAAGGCTTTAATCCCATCTTTAATGGCTGTTTAATTGGGTTAACACCAGTTGCGTCTTGGCTTCCCGTCGCTCCACCTCCCTCTCCCTCCCAGCAGCCTTTATAAATAAACAGTCGTCCCCTGTTTTGGTGTTGTGAGTTGAGCTTCAACGAGGAGAAGTTTTCACCGTGAGTTGGGAAATTATCCACCGTGTGAGATCCAAGGGAAAGCAATAAAAAGATCTGGGCATTCCTCTTCTTTGAGAGGCTTAAGGAGAGAGTTTTGGGTTGGGTTTAGAAGCCTTAGAGGGAGAGAAAATCCCATTGTTTCAAGCTCAAATTCTGCCCAGTTCTGCTGCAGAATTCTATGACCGTGAAGCCCTCTTCCGGTGGATAGCACCGTGCGTGGAGGCGGATCCGAGATCCCCGGGCATGTCTCCCCTCTAAAGGGAGTACCATTCTACTCCTAGGAGCAAACCACGCGAGCCGGGATCGCTCTAGCTGCTCCAAAACGAAGGCCAAAGTCTGCTGCCCAGTTCTGTTGCAGAAATCTGGCAGCAGACTTTGGTGATTTATTTAATTTTTTTGGCTTAGATTTGATTGCACTTATCGATGGAAAATCGAAAAAGACTTGTCCAAGTTGCTGCTGCTCAAACTTGGGAGCAAACGGAGGTCCGGAAGGCAGTGTTCCGACGACATTTTGCAAGCCAAAAAGAGTGTGCCATGGAGGAAGATGACTGGAATAACTTGTCTATTCCAGGTTAATTCCAGAGTTATTCCAGGCAGAATAAAAGGTATGGAAAATTATTTTTTAATCATGCATGGATAGATTAAATTGTTTAATATTTTATAAATATTTTATATGATTATGCATGCCTAAATGTAACTAGATTTATATTAGTTCCTGACGGAGCAGATTCCCGCTGCACGAATTTTAAAAATTATTTTAAAATCCAATCTGCTCCCGCAGATGTTTGCATGTCTAGTGTAGGATCTTGTCAAACCACCTGCATCAGTTTACTTTCAGTGGTATCAGAGCCAGGTTGAATTTGTAATCTAATCTAGTATACATGGTTAAAGATTAAAAATTGTTTAATCTTAAAAATGTATCCAAATTTCTTTTTGGAACCTAGTTGAGACCTTCACCATGACCGTGTGTCTTTGACACGATGCGGATCGTCTGTGTTGGCCTCTTCAGAAGGATCCTTAAAGAATATTAAAATTAAAAATTATTTTAATTTGGAAATACATGTTTTAGGCATGTTTTATAAAATATTTGTAAAATATTTTTGATGCATGATTTGGTATATAAAATTATTTTACATAGAGACTTAATTAAAAATATTTTAATTAAGTGTTTGGCTTATTAAAAATTTTTTAGGTTTATGAAATCTAATACAATTTGCATAAGCCATTTTTGGGTTAATTGGGTTAGCTGACTAGTTGGGTCCAAAACTGGGTTAGACCTAAGTTTAGTTGAATCGGATAATAAGAAGATTAAACAAAAGTTGTTTAAGGTCCTTCTTTAGAACTATCTAATAGTTAGAATAGTTGATCCGTTCATCTAAAATGGATCCAATTAGTGGCTCAGTGGATGCCCGAGTCTTTAGGCTAGTCTGATCGAGTCTGGTAAACCGACTGGTGTCGAGGTAGGTTTGGCATTGTGATCATGGCTGTATGAGGCTACCTCTTTCCTGGCCAACTTGGTTGGTGTCTATGAAAGATGGTTAATGGCGGTTACTCACACATGATCTCACCTACCTGGCTAGTCGAGTCGACCAGAACTGATTGGAAAAGTTCAATGACTCGAGTTAACCCATGTCACCCAGGTTGATCGGTCTGACTGATCTATGGTGCCCATGGATCATTTGTTGATTTATTTCAACCCTCCTGGAATCTGATTGATACAGTGGGAGGATGATCCATGTCCTTGTCACTTTTCTTCTGTCACAACTAAAAAAATCCTCTAAAATTATTAGGTCCCTAAAAAGACTAAGTCAAGGAGTTGATAGTGTCTTAGCCTTCCATTAAGTTGGATAGAAATGTGTCCACTAGCTTGGTGTGCATCGGTAGTTCCATAGAACGGGTGTACATCCGACGACTGGAATTTCTATTTGATCGATGATGGTTCAGTGCAACCTCCTTAACGGGACCAGGTGGACCGGCCATAGTCGGGCTTGGTCTTTAGTTAGCTGGAAGCATTGGATTTATTATTTTAATGGTTGGACCTAACCAGAGACCCGTAATAGGAGGCCCCTAGGCCGATTGGGGTGCTCTCTGGGGCAAAATAAAATACTGAAAATTGTTTAGGGAAATAATTGGTTTACGAACCTACCTTTAGGCTCGTATGGGTGAGCCGGCCATAGTCGGGCTCATGCGAGGCCTATTGGATTTCAGTACCCACTTGAGAAAAAGTATTTTCACGGATTGGAGTTAGAGGCTACCAATCTGAAAAATTAGTGGGAGAAACCTTTAGACTAAAGTCCAAGTCTTTTGGTTAAGTTATTAATTCATCAACTAATATGGTCTAATTTTCTTTTCAGATGTCTTCCAATTTATCGCTTCGGTCACTTCTCGATAATGAGAAGTTAAAGGGTCACAACTTCGATAGTTGGTATCGAAGATTGAGAATTGTTCTGGAGCATGAACGGATCCTCTATGTAATAGCGGATCCGGCACCTGAAATCCCTCCCGCAAATGCACGGAGTGCGGTTAGAGATGCTTATCTGAAGTGGGTCTCTGATCGGACTACTGTCCGATGCATCATGTTAGCGGCTATGAACGACGAGTTCAGTCGCAAATTCGAGGAGGCCCAACCTGATAAAATCCTTCAAAAGTTAAAGGATTCCTTCGGCACCCCGGATGATGTAGAATGGTACAAAGTGTCTTGTGCCATCTACAACTCCAAGATGCCGAATGGCAGTTCAGTCACTGATCATGTATTGTACATGATCGAGTTGATTGAAAAGTTGGGCAAACTTGGATGCCCCTTGCACGAGCAGCTCGGCAAGGATGCGATCCTGAATTCTCTTCTCTCCTCCTATATTGATTTTCTCGATCATTATAGAATGAACAAGCCTGCAGTCAACTACCATGGTCTTTTGGGGTTACTGCAGACTTTCGAGAAAGACCACCAACTGAATAAGGGGGTGGTGAATTTAGTGGGAGGAAGTAGAGGTCGTCGTCCCTTTAAGAAAGGGAAAAAGAAAATAAATAAAAGGGAAAGAAAGTGCAGAATGTTCCTGGCCCTAGTCAGACCAGGAAGTATAAGGCTGATTAGTCTTTTGCAGAGTGTTTCTACTGTAAGAAGAAGGGACACTGGAAGAGGAACTGTCCTCTTTATATTGCGTCCCTTGATCCGAACAGGCCGAGGAAGCAGAAGTCTGCTGAACAAGGTATTTATATGATAAAACCTTGTAATTACTCAATTTTTGATACTGCTAACTGGGTATTGGATACTGGTAGTCCAATTCATGTTTGTAATTCTAATGCAGAACGAAAGAAGAGATGATGCGATGCGGAAATAAATTAAGATTAATTCTTTTTTTTTTATATTTTCAGAAATTGGCTTTGACTCAAAGGAAAGCTAAACTAAATTGAAAGAAACTAGGTAATAATTGAAAGCACAATTTAAAAGAAACTAGGTTATCAGAGTGGTTCAGAAGTAACGGATCGCTGGGGGTTGAGAAACTCCCAGACCTAGGGTTTCGCTCTGAACTTTCAACATGATAGAAATAAAGAGAAGAGATGGGTTACCGACCAGACAGTGATCTTCACAGAGTTTGGTGGAAGAACTCTCTCGAGCAGATTGTTGGATCCTCGGATTCGGATATCTTCGTAATGGATCCTCCAATACTGGTCCTGTGGCTGAGTCGGCTTCTCCTAAACTCAAGATCTGGGAAAGAAGAAGAACAAGTGATGGAATCAGATACTCAAGGAAGGATTTACCAGATTGAAGAACTTGAAAGCTGATGTTGCTGAAGTCCGGATTCTCCTAAAGGTTGATCTGGCTCCCTTTGGAATTTGCTCTGAATCTGAAGTATCCGGACTGGACCCGGATACTGGTGGTCAGCCTTGACTTGGAGAGAGTGGCCGTGGGAGGTGGGGTAGGCTAGGGTTTGGTGGATTGAGGAGATTGATGGGCGGCTAGGGTTTTGGAGTGAAGTGGCTAACCTAGGATTTTGGGGTTGGAGATCTCACACCTCCTTAAGGTTCCTGGGGAACCCGGATTTACTCCCTCACGGAGCTCAACACTTGGATGCAAGTGCGGAAGAGAGAAAACACAGAGTTTGCTCACACATAAATTGGATTCATTCATCAGATAACTTTCAAATTTACAAGAAGGGTTTAATTTATAGGACTTTACAAGAGAGCAGGGTTTTACATCTTCCCATGTGGGACTAATATGGTGGATCTTCAAAATAGGTTTGTAGGATCAATTCCCACACATATGGCCGGCCAAAAGGTTCCAAAAATGTTGATTGGTGGCTTCAAAAGGAAAGTGGGTGGCGCCTCCTAGCCTTGCTCTTCAAGAAAAAATATTTTTCCTTCCATGCTCGGTCTTATTTGGAAGTATTTGGGCGCCTCCTAACCTTGCTCTTCAAGAGAAATTTCCTTCCTTTCATACCTGGTTTTATTTAGAATTACTTGGGTGCCTCCTAGTCTTCCTCCCCAAGCTTTGCTCCTTTCTTTTCATAGCTTGGCTCTTATGGAAACACTTTGGCTGCCCCCTTGAATTGTGGATCCCATATTGTCTTCTCCTCAAGTGGCGCATGAGAGAAGGGACCTGCTATCTTGTGATGTGGGGACCAGAGCATACTGGATGGAGATGTGGCACCCCTTGGACTCAGGCATGTGGCTGGGAGTGTGGCTGGGAGTGTGGCGCCCACTTGCTTGGCCTTGGGAGAAAATGTGACACCCTGGAGAAGTCCTAGACCACTACTGAGTCAACATGACTCAACAAAATTAAATTGCAGGGACATACATACTCAAGCTAAAATTGAGCTGATCAAGTCAACCCTTATTACAAACCAGAAAACCCTAATTCTTTGGGCAAGGTCAATCAGAGATCCAGATGGAGCCATGAAGTCTTCTTCTGAGTCTGGTGCCTGCACCAATTCTCCTGGGGTGGGAGGAACTCGACCCTGTCGAGTATGGATCAAGTTGGCTCTGGTATCTCTCCAAGAGGTCTGGGTCCAATTCTTGTAATTCTTCTCGGGAGATCCAAGAGTCATCAAAATCTGGCCTTCCTTGCCAGCGGACCAGGTATCTTTGGTATCCTCGATTACGAGTAGAGATAACCTGATCATCCAGGATCTTTTCAATCTGCTCTTTCCTCACAGGCCAGTTTGTTGGTGGACACACAGGGTTGGGTTCACTCTCAAGAGCAGGATTAGGCTCAAAAGGCTCACTGGAAATCATAGCTGGCTCTTTATACTCTACTAGGTCTGTAATGTTGAAAGTGGAGCTAATGCCTAGTTTTGAAGGCAACTTGAGCACATAGGCATTGGATCCTACTCTCTTCACCACTCTAAATGGTCCAGCTCCTCTAGCATGTAACTTTCTAATGGTTCTAGGAGGAAACCGTTCAGGCCTTAACCTAATTATTACATAGTCTCCCTCATCAAAAGTTTTGACTCGCCTTTGAGAATCAGCCAACTTCTTATAAGTTTCATTACTTAAATTTATTTTGGCATGAATTTCTTTATGCAAGTCTTTTATATGCTGTGCAAAAAATTCGGCAGACTCGGAGACTCGTGTGTGGACTGGTAAAGGAGCTAGGTCAAGAGGTATGTGAGGTATGTAACCATGCACAATTTCAAAAGGACACTTACCTGTAGACCTATTGACCGAGTCATTGTATGCAAATTCAGCTCTAGGTAAGTACAAATCCCAGTTCCTAATGTTTTCACCAACAAGACACCTTAACAGATTGCCTAAACTACGGTTCACTACTTCGGTTTGGCCATCAGTCTGGGGATGATAGGCAGTTGAAAACTTAAGTTTTGTCCCTAACTTATGCCAAAGGGTTTTCCAGAAATAGCTGGTGAACCGGACATCCCTATCTGAAACAATGGTCTTAGGTAGGCCATGGAGTCGAACTATCTCATTAAAGAACAGGGTGGCTACCTTAGACGCATCAAATGTTTGGGAACAAGGCAAGAAATGGGCCATCTTGGAAAATCGGTCGACTACAACACAAATAGAGTCATTCCTCCTCTGGGTCTTAGGAAAACCTAACACAAAGTCCATGCTCACATCTTGCCAAGGACGATCTGGGACAGGGAGTGGGGTATAAAGGCTAGTGTTCTGTTTTCGCTGTTTGGCAACAGCGTAGGTCCGACACCTAGCCACAATGTGTGCTACATCTCTTTTTAAGATAGGCCAGAAAAAGTGGTCTTCAATAGCCAGGGTGGTCTTGTCTTTTCCGAAATGGCCAGCTAAACCTCCAGCATGAATTTCCCAAATCAAAAATTCCATAAGAGAAGTTATAGGGATGCAAAGCCTATTCTTAAAGAACAGAAAGCCATCTAAAAGGGTATAATCCTTATGATCACTAGATGGTCCTTGAGTTAGATCCTGGTACACAGTCTTAAAATCCGGACACGACTCATATTCCTCTTTCATCTGCTCAAACCCTATGACTTCAGCCCTAACAGAATTCAATAACAAAGATCGACGACTAAGGGCATCAGCTACCTTATTTTCAGACCCAGCCTTATGTTTTAAAACAAAAGTATAGGACTAGATATACTCTACCCACTTAGCATGCCTAGGGTTAAGCTTCTTCTGGAAATTCAAGAATCTAAGAGCCTCATGGTCTGAAAACAGCACAAATTCTTGCGGTAGCAAATAATGTCTCCAGTAATGCAAAGCTTGCACTACCGCATAAAATTCCTTATCATAGGTAGAATACCTAAGCTTAGCATCATTAAGTTTTTCACTAAAGAATGCTACGGGATGGTTCTCTTGGCTTAGGACTCCACCTATGCCTACTCCTGAAGCATCACAGGCAACCTCAAATACCTTTGAAAAGTCGGGTAACCTCAAAATGGGTGCCTGGGTCATCCTATCCTTAAGATCTAGGAAGGCTTTATGGGCTGCTTTAGTCCACTGGAATTCTTCCTTCCTAATACAGTCTGTGATATGAGCAACTACAGTACTAAACCCCTTGATGAATCGCCTATAGAAGGTAGCCAAGCCGTGGAAACTTCTGACTTCATGCACACTGGTTGGCTCTGGCCATTCTACTATGGACCTAATCTTTTCTGGATCGGCAGCCATGCCGTCAGGGGTTTCTACAAAACCAAGGAAGATAATTCTACTGGTAATGAATTCACACTTTTTGAGATTACCGTAGAGACTATCATTCCTCAAAACTTGGCAGACTTGTCTAAGGTGGCCTAGGTGATCTGTAGGGGTCTTACTATAGATCAGGATGTCATCAAAATAGACCACTACAAACTTCCCTATGAAAGCTCTAAGTATCTGGGTCATAATCCTCATGAAAGTACTAGGGGCATTGGATAACCCAAATGGCATAACAACCCATTCATAAACACCATCCTTAGTTTTGAAAGCAGTTTTCCACTCATCCCCTGGTCTAATCCTAACCTGATGATAGCCGCTCTTGAGATCAATTTTAGAAAAAACCATTGTACCGGCCATCATATCTAGCATGTCATCTAGTCTAGGGATGCAAACCTATACTTGATTGTGATTTTGTTGATGGCATGACTATTAACACACATTCTCCACGTGCCATCCTTCTTTGGGGTCAGAAGTGCAGGGACTGCACAAGGGCTAAGACTCTCTCTAATGAACCCCTTCCTCAATAGTTCTCCAACCTGCTTTTGTAGTTCCTTATGCTCAGATGGATTCATCCTATAATGGGGCAAGTTGGGTAAAGTAGCTCCTGGGACTAAATCTATGGAATGCTGGATATCCCTAAGAGGTGGAAGGTGGTCTAGCAGATCCTCGGGAAAAACATCCTTAAATTCTTCTAACAAAGGTTTAACTTCCTGAGGAGGCTCTGAGGGAGTAGGAGTCCTAAGTTCCTTAGCAGTCAACATCCAAATAGGTGAACCACTATGAATTTCTTGTTCTAGATCCTTAGCACTAATTAGGTTCACTCCAGTCTTCATCTCTCTAACCTTATTGGGTCCCTTAGCTACCTTGTCCTTAGAAGGGACTGAATGGATTGTGATTTTCTTCCCATTAAAACTAAAGACACAGGTGTTGGACTTTCCTAAGAGGGTGGCATCATGATCATATAACCAAGGTCTTCCAAGAATTATACTGCTCACCCCCATGGGCAAGACATCACACCAAATCTTCTCTTGATAGGATTGCATTTGGATTTGGACCTGACATCTAGACTAGATAGGTATAGAGGTAGAGTCTACCCAAGAAACCTTATAGGGGTTGGGGTGGGGGACTGGGGTTAAGCCTAACATTTTGACAGTGCTAGTAGAAATGGCATTCACACAGCTTCCACTATCTATGATGATTTTACATACCTTATCCCCTAGTTTAAGGAAAGTCTGTAGGATGTTAGTCCTACGCCAATCTTCCTGAACTCTATTCTGGGACAGGATGCATCTCACAACCCCTAATTGGTCAGACTCTGTGGATTCCTCCTCTCCTTCATACTCATCGACCAAATTCATTCCGGCCTCATAAACTTCTTCTTCAAACTCTTCATTGGGCCCGGAATTCTCTTCTTCTCCTTCTTCTATTTAAAGGGATCTACGAGGGCACTGGCTAGAAACATGACCTACCTTATGGCACTTAAAACAAGCTATGGCTGTGCACTGGTTGGAGATATGATCGGGCTTCTGGCACTTAAAACAGATGATACTAGAACTAGGGGTTCTCTGGGTGTCAGGTGCCTTACCTTTGTCCATGGGCCTAGGGGTGGGAATACCCTGATTAGGCTTGCTAGGGGTAACTTGGCTAGGTCTATTTCTTGGGATTGGGGCACTAACCCTAGAAGGCATGGGTCATCTTTGAAACTTCTCAATGTTCAGTGCAATCTGATAGGCTTGGTCTAGGTCAGTAACCTCTCTTAGAAACAACTCCCTCTTAATGTCTTCCCTAAGTCCAGCCCTAAACCTAGACAAAGTGACCTCATGGGCTTCACTCACATCACATCTCATCAGGTATTCATCAAAGGTGGTTATGTAGTCTGATACAGATCGGTTCCCTTGTTTCAAAGTCTGCCATTGGTCTAACAGATTCTGCTGGTATGAAATAAGTAGGTACTTATCTCTAAGCTTCTCTTTCATACCCTGCCAAGTGGTTATGGGCTCAACATTTCATCTTCTAGTGGTTAGCTCAATGTTCCCCCAGTATAACCTAGCTTGACGTACCAACTTCATCTTGGCAAACTTGAACTTCCTTTCCTCAGACATGGCATACCACTCAAAGTACTGGTCCATCTCACCCTCCCAATCAGAATACACCTTAGGGTTTAAGCTACCATCAAAAGTGGGTGCATCTAATTTGATGTTCCGAATGAACCTATCATCTCTATCTTCAGGCTTTGGGTCAGGCCTCCTATGATTAGGTTCAGGATCTCTGTGTAAAGGTCTTCTAGGCTCCTGGTGTGGGTGAGGTTGAGGCACATTAAAATCTGGGTCAGGAGTCCAATTCTGATGCCTAGGTTCCTCAAGTACTTGGATTCGATCCCTAAGCTGGGTAAAATTCTCATTCATATCCTGACTTAATTTGTTCATACTTTTAGTAAGAACTCTAACCATGGCCTCTAAATCAGGTTGGGTTTGACCATGTTGGTAGGGTACTCCATTCCGGGTAGACATGATGATGCAAGCAAACACACAAAATGAGACTCAACTGAAATGACTACGGGCTAACTAGACCTAGAGCCCAAACTAGATGCCCAATCAGAGTGGCAAGCTAGCCTATAGTAACTCGGGACTCAGCCAGGTGGTGTAAGGGGAGTGTTAGGTCCCTAGATGCCAATCCTAGACATCAATCAGTGATTGGCCAGGTAGGCGGACCAGAACACAAGCCTTTCGGGATAGAATCCCCGAACCACCATTCTAGACACTGAGTACAAAGCACACACTGAGTAACTAGACAAACTGACTCAACACTAGCCTTGACCCGACTTGTTGATGTCCCTAGCCCACTAGGGCAAATTAAGTCTAATAAATTTTAAAATTAGGCTTAGGATCGAATGAGTGGGTGGTGGTTTTGGGCTAAGGAGAGGTTATCAACTCCTCCCCTTATCTTAGATGCTCAAATACCCTTAAGATGAATTAGGAGATGATCACTCAAAAAATTGAATTGCAGAAACACAGAAACAGAGTTGCAGTAATTTAACTCTAAGAAATTTCACAGAAACCAATAAATCACAGGAAAATTATATAAAATAGATTCAATTATACTGGTTCCAGAAAAATAAAAATCATGCAATTTGGAGTTACTTTCAATGAGAAACAATTCCTATAACAGGATAGTTACAGACTGAAAACAGAGTGCTTCCCCCGTTTACAATTCCTGCTACGAAGTTGTAACCCAGCGGATCCCCTACACGCCCTAGGAACACCCCGTGGAATGGGAAGAGGAGTTTGCACCTCGCTTCATTCCTAGGACCGGACGTCCTGGGGAGTCTACTTCGAGCAGACAAAGTAAAAAGGATAGACACTCAAACAAGCAAACAAGACAGAAACCCTAGACAGGGCTCTGATACCAAAAATGATGCAGAACGAAAGAAGAGATGATGCGATGCAGAAATAAATTAAGATTAATTCTTTTTTTATATATATTTTCATAAATTGGCTTTGACTCAAAGGAAAGCTAAACTAAATTGAAAGAAACTAGGTAATAATTGAAAGCACAATTTAAAAGAAACTAGGTTATCAGAGTGGTTCAGAAGTAACGGATCGCTGGGGGTTAAGAAACTCCCAGACCTAGGGTTTTGCTCTGAACTTTCAACAGGACAGAAATTAAGAGAAGAGATGGGTTACCGACCAGACAGTGATCTTCACAGAGTTTGGTGGAAGAACTCTCTCGAGCAGATTGTTGGATCCTCGGATTCGGATATCTTCGTAATGGATCCTCCAATACTGGTCCTGTGGCTGAGTTGGCTTCTCCTAAACTCAAGATCTGGGAAAGAAGAAGAACAAGTGATGGAATCAGATACTCAAGAAAGGATTTACCAGATTGAAGAACTTGAAAGCTGATGTTGCTGAAGTCCAGATTCTCCTAAAGGTTGATCTGGCTCCCTCTGGAATTTGCTCTGAATCTGAAGTATCCGAACTGGACCCGGATGCTGGTGGTCGGCCTTGACATGGAGAGAGTGGCCGTGGGAGGTGGGGTAGGCTAGGGTTTGGTGGATTGAGGAGAATGATGGGCGGCTAGGGTTTTGGAGTGAAGTGGCTAACCTAGGGTTTTGGGGTTGGAGATCTCACACCTCCACAAGGTTCCTGGGGAACCCGGATTTACTCCCTCACGGAGCTCAATACCTGGATGCAAGTGCGAAAGAGAGAAAACACAGAGTTTGCTCACACATAAATTGGATTCATTCATCAGATAACTTTCAAATTTACAAGAAGGGTTTAATATATAGGACTTTATAAGAGAGCAGGGTTTTACATCTTCTCACGTGGGACTAATAGGGTGGATCTTCAAATTAGGTTTGTAGGATCAATTTCCACACATATGGCCAGCCAAAAGGTTCCAAAAATGTTGATTGGTGGCTTCAAAATGAAAGTGGGTGGCGCCTCCTAGCCTTGCTCTTCAAGAAAAAATATTTTCCTTCCATGCTCGGTCTTATTTGGAAGTATTTGGGCGCCTCCTAACCTTGCTCTTCAAGAGAAATTTCCTTCCTTTCATACCTGGTTTTATTTGGAATTACTTGGGCACCTCCTAGTCTTCCTCCCCAAGCTTTGCTCCTTTCTTTTCATAGCTTGACTCTTATGGAAACACTTTGGTCGCCCCCTTGAATTGTGGATCCCAGATTGTCTTCTCCTTAAGTGGCGCATGAGAGAACGGACCTGCTATCTTGTTGTGTGGGGACCAGAGCATACTGGATGGAGATGTGGCACCCCTTGGACTCAGGCATGTGGCTGGGAGTGTGGCGCCCACTTGCTTGGCCTTGGAAGAAAATGTGACACCCTGGAGAAGTCCTAGACCACTACTAAGTCAATATGACTCAACAAAATTAAATTGCAGGGACATACAGACTCAAGCTAAAATTGAGCTGATCAAGTCAACCCTTATTACAAACCAGAAAACCCTAATTCTTCGGGCATGGTCAATCAGAGATCCAGATGGAGCCCTGAAGTCTTCTTCTGAGTCTGGTGCCCGCACCAAATTCGTTACAGGGACTTCAAGTTAGCAGAAGATTTGAAGATGGCGAACAGTTTTTGAGCATCGGGAATGGAAATCGTGTTCCAGTACTGGCGATCGGAGTCCTGCATCTTGTCTTTGAGTCTTGTACTATCGAGCTAGTCGACTGTCACTATTTTCCTAGTTTCATTATGAGCATAATCTCTGGAGGCCTTTTGGCGATTTGTGGTTTTGAACTATCAATAAAAGGAGATTTTTGCAATGTTATTTTGAATAACTCTGTTATAATGAAAGCTAGATTAAATAATGGCATATACGTACTATCAAGGCCTGTTAGTGTAATGTACACTTCTAGCAAACGCCCAAGGTTAGATAATGTCAATGATTTGTATCTTTGGCACTGTAGGCTAGGTCATATTAACCAAAATAGGATAAACAAGATGCGAGGAGATGGACTTCTCGAGGTCAGTGATTTTGAATCACTGCCCACTTGTGAATCCTGTTTACTTGGTAAAATGACCAAGTCACCTTTTACTGGAAAGGATGAATGGGCTACAGAACTTCTAAGTCTAATACATACTGATGTATGTGGACCGATGTCAGTTAGTGCCAGAGAAGGATACAAATATTTCATTACTTTTACAGATGACTTTTCAAGATTCGGTTATGTCTTTTTAATGAGACATAAGTCTGAATCGTTTGAAATGTTCAAACGATACCGTATGAAGTAGAAAAGCAAACTGAAAAAAGTATTAAAACTCTTCGATCTGATCGAGGTGGTGAATACTTATCTGGTGCTTTTTTGACATATCTTGGGAGAATGGAATTCTCCCTCAATGGACTCCTCCAGGAACATCACAGTTGAATGGTGTGTCCGAAAGGAGGAATCGAACCTTGTTGGACATGGTTCGATCCATGATGGGTTTGCAACTCTGCCGCTATTCTTTTGGGGATATGCGCTTCAGACAGCCTGTTACTTATTAAATAATGTTCCAAGTAAGTCTGTTGTCTCTACTCCGTATGAGATGTGGAATGGGCGTAAACCCTCAATCTCACACCTTCGGGTCTGGGGTTGTCCGGCTTACGTAAAGCGTTTAGACTCAGACAAACTTGGTCCTAAGTCTGACAGGTATTTATTCATTGGTTATCCGAAGGAAACCAAAGGATATTTCTTCTACTTAGAGAATGAACAAACGGTGTTCGTTGCTCTTAGAGATATCTTTTTGAAAAAGGAGTTCCTTGGAGAAGGAACTATAGCTTTTAAGATTGAACTTGATGAAGTTCAGCCAATAGAAGAACCTACACACTCTAAGGACATCGTAGAACCGGCTGTGATTGAATCATACCCAGAACCCATTAGGAGATCCGGTAGAATACCGCATCACCCGGACAGATACTATGGTTTCTTGGTCCGGGACAGGGATCCCATTGAGCTCGATGAGAACAATGAGGATCTGATCACCTATATGGATGCACTTCAGAGATCTGACTCTGAGGTATGGCTTGGAGCCATGCGATCCGAAATGGAGTCCATGGAAATCAACAATGTTTGGACATTGGTTGATCCGCCTGAAGGAATAAAACCCATCAGGTGTAAATGGATCTTCAAGAGGAAAAGGGGCGCAGATAGGAAGGTAGAGACCTATAAAGCCCGTCTGGTTACCAAGGGATATCGTCAGCAATATGGTATCGATTATGACGAGACTTTCTCCCCTATGGCAATGCTCAAGTCCATTCGGATCATACTTGCTTTGGCAGCATATTTTGATTACGAGATCTGGCAGATGGATGTTCGAACCGCTTTCCTGAATGGGATGCTGGAAGAAGAGGTGTATATGATACAGCCTGAAAGGTTCACATCCATAGATGAATCAAAAGTATGCAAGTTGTAGAGGTCCATCTATGGACTCAAGCAAGCGTCTCGAAGTTGGAACTTACGGTTTCATAGGTGTATCAAATCGTATGGCTTCATTAGGAACGGAGAAGAACCGTGCATCTATAAATGGGTTAATGGTTCTGTGATTGTATTCCTAGTACTGTATGCTGATGACATTCTCTTAATCGGGAATGATGTCGCAGCATTACAAGGAATAAAGGTCTGGTTATCATCTCAGTTCTCCATGAAGGACTTGGGTGAAGCTTCTTACATACTAGGTATGAAAATCTATAGAGATAGATCTAAGAAGCTTTTGGGACTGTCCCAGTCTACGTACATTGACACTGTGTTGAAACGGTTCAGCATGAAAAATTCCAAGAAATGCTATCTCCCGATAGGTTCTGGAATTACTCTTTCCAAGAAGGATTGTGCGACAACTCCTGAGGAAAGAGAGCGCATGAGTAGAATACCTTATGCTTCTGTAGTAGGCTCTATCATGTATGCTTTGACTTGTACTAGACCAGATGTTGCATACTCATAAGGAGTAGTGAGCAGATACCAGTCTGACCCAGGTGAGGCGCATTGGAAGGTGGTTAAGTCCATCCTTAAGTATTTAAGAAATACTAAAGATCAATGGCTGATTTATGGAGAACTTGACTTGAAACTTGTGGGGTACTCTGACTCCAATTTCCAGTCAGATAGAGATGATAGCAAGAGTGTGTCAGGGTTTGTATTTACCCTAAATGGAGGAGCGATCTGCTGGAAAAGTTCTAAGCAGGCAACTGTTGTAGACTCGGTATGCGAAGCAGAATATATTGCAGCATCAGATGCGGCAAAGGAAGCTGTGTGGTTGCAGAAATTCCTTGGAGAGCTAGGGGTGGCACCTTCCCTAGATGGTCTTGTTCTGGTGTACTGTGATAGCACTGGAGCCATTGCTCAAGCTAAGGAGCCTAAAGCTCATCACCGCACCAAACTCATTTTGCGGCGCTACCACCTCATACGAGAGATCGTGGAACGAGGCGACATCAATCTTCTGAAGATCGATGGAAAAGAAAATTTGGCTGACCCCTTCACTAAAGCCCTCAGAATAAAAGAGTTCGACTATTGTAAATAGGAAATGGATATTAGATACTCTACTGATTGGCTTTAGTACAAGTGGGAGTTGTTGGGAATTGTGTCCCAAAGCCAATCGCCTGGGTTGTAGGTGGTTGTGCTCAGTATTGTACTCATTTTATGAATTAATAAAATATTTTTTTGGCAGCTCATCACATACTAAATTTTCCTGAAATGAACTCTTTCCATGTGATGAAGTCCTTAGGACTACACTGACTTCGATACAGAGAGAATGTATCGAGTGGTCCTTAAATCCTGTTCACAACCAAAGGATATATTATACTGGACATCAATATATCAAGTATAGGTTGTTGTAGTTTATATCGTTTGGTTGTCCTCTTGACCAAATGAGTGTGGTGACAAAGATGTGATCTGCAAGTGGGATATTTGATATCTCATTGAACGTGACTCCGTGTAGCCCCTTTCTGCCAAAGGGATACTCACGATTGGATATGGGTATATGTGTCCCTCTGACCTGAGGTCATCATGGTAGCTTGCAAGCAACTCCCTATGCTTTGGTGCCGGACTAGCCAGATTTTTAATCCGGTAACGGAAGGTTTCTGGGTACAGGCAAGTACTTGTGGAGCAGTGATGGACCAAGATGGAATTGACCTGTCCAAACAGTTTGGATTGAATGTCTCGCAGTATCTCAATTTAGCAAATCCTCAGCCGAGGTAGTCCTAGTGAAGAGTCACTGGGCTTGCAAGATTGAGACACGTAGTCAACTGACTTAGTCTGGGTTGGCAGCCTAATCTCAGTCGTCCAAAGCATTAGAGGTCAAAGGGATGAATTATACGGTAACCATATACCAGAGGTTCGATAGTTTGCTCCCGCATCTTCGACCTATCCGGATGCTAGGACCCATTGCTAGATGGTTTCCTGTGCTGGTACTAGAAATTGTTCTAGTGCTATCATTTAGGTTCGAACCTATGAGGTCACACGTCACAGAGGATAACTCTTTGATCCGAATACCGATTACGATTGGAAATCATCTCGATTTTATGGTCACAGAATTTTTGAGCACTCTTTTCCCCGTCTTGCCTTTGTCTGAGTCAACCGAAAATTATTCCGGGTTGACTAGCACTGCGCTAGGATTTTTCTGAATCAGTTTTGAACTGATTCGGAGTTTGTTTCGGCCTCCAATTGGTTGTGAACCAATTTTATTCCTTGAACCAGGTTCAATTGGATTGAACTGTTTGGTTTAATGGGATTGACCCAAGTGGTTTAAAAATTGGGTTTGAACCAATTTTTGGCTTGGACCGGTTATTTGAACCAATGTTTACTCCTTGGACCGTTTACACGGTCATTTGTTTTTGCTGGGAGAATTTTTCCTAACGTCCAAAAGGCCAAATGACAGTAACTCCCAAGCTCGCATCCTTTCTTCTCCACCCGCTGGTTTTGAAGGCTTTAATCCCATCTTTAATGGCTGTTTATTTGGGTTAACACCAGCTGCCTCTTGGCCTCCCGTCGTTCCACCTCCCTCTCCCTCCCAGCAGCCTTTATAAATAAATAGCCGTCCCCTGTTTTGGTGTTGTGAGTTGAGCTTCAACGAGGAGAAGTTTTCACCGTGAGTTGGGAAATTATCCACCGTGTGAGATCCAAGGGAAAGCAATAAAAAGATCTAGGCATTCCTCTTCTTTGAGAGGCTTAAGGAGAGAGTTTTGGGCTGGGTTTAGAAGCCTTAGAGGGAGAGAAAATCCCATTGTTTCAAGTTCAAATTCTGCCCAATTCTGCTGCAGAATTCTGTGACCCCTCTTCCGGCGGCTAGCACCGTGCATGGAGGCGGATCCGAGAGCCCTGGGCATGTCTCCCCTCTAGAGGGAGTACCATTCTACTCCTAGGAGCAAACCACGCAAGCCGGGATCGCTCCAGCTGCTCCGAAACGAAGGCCAAAGTCTGCTGCCCAGTTCTGCTGCAGAAATCTGGCAGCAGACTTTGTTGATTTATTTAATTTTTTTGGCTTGGATTTGATTGCACTTATCGGTGGCAAATCTTAGAAGACTTGTCCAAGTTGCTGCTGCTCAAATTTGGGAGCAAACGGAGGTCTGGAAGGCAGTGTTTCGACGACGTTTTGCAAGCCAAAAGGATTGTGCCAAGGAGGAAGACGATTGGAATAACTTTATTCCAGTTATTCCAGTTTATTCCAGGTTAATTCCATAGTTATTCCAGGCAAAATAAAAGGTATGGAAAATTATTTTTAATCATGCATGGATAGATTAAATTATTTAATATTTTATAAATATTTTATATGATTATGCATGCCTAAATGTAACTAGATTTAGATTAGTTCCTGACGGAGCAGATTCCTACTGCGTGAATTTTAAAAATTATTTTAAAATCCAATCTGCTCCCACAGATGTTTGCATGCCTAGTGTAGGATCTTGTCAAACCACCTGCATTAGTTTACTTTCAGGATCATGTGAGTGGTCCCCTTTCTTGGGCACCCAAAACAAACCACATGTCATCACCTCAGTGCGCCACATAAATAGATAAGGTGGGCCCTGAGCTGACATGTCTCCTTGCCTTTGTTAGGCTTAAAAGAGACTTAACTTTTGAACTACTAAAGACTTTATGGGCTTAGACTCAGCCCGACTTATTACAAGACTCAGCTCGACCCGATGTGTCGAGGTACAGACTCCATTTAAGCAAATAAACTAGAGGTTGATAGCCTTATTACAGGACTCGATAAATACAGAACCCTAATCAGAGATCCCCCGAAGTTTGAAGGGCTCAAGTCAAACCCTAATGCCCACATCAGACAAGACCTGTACTACATCGATGAACACCCCCAATAGAAGGATCTCCTTCCGAGGACTGGTCCGATAGGGGGGAGGCCACTGATAAAGGAAATCCCACCCGAAAGGAACACCAAGAAAGTGACATCCCGATGTAGCCCCAAACCTGGTTTGGGCCATTCCTCTCATATAAAACAGAGGAAGGGACCTCCGGCAAGAAGAGAGATAACTGGTAAGACAAAGAGAGCAAACGGGCAAGGAACCAGCAAGGAGAACCTCCCCGCTCTCTACTCTCCACTTCTCATTTTTCCATCTCTAAGATCTCACTCTCACTCCTTTAGATGGAGAAGCTCCAGATATCTTCGTCATTGAGGCTTTGTTCTCCTTAATCATCTCAACTGACTTTATCGTTGGAGTGTCCCTGCCATAATTCTGAGCTCGGGTCTCCTCTTTTTTACAGGTCATGTTGACCAGGAGCTGACCGGAGAGAGGACCAAGCACCCAGAGGGAGCTCGACGCATCCACGATACGTCAGAGCTACAGGCTACGGTGATCTAGGTGGCAACACCCTCTATATTCGCTCTTAAGTGGAAAGGAGTTGTAGTTTTATGAGATGCGTGTTTTGCACATTAAAGAACTAATACATCTCTTGATCACTTAAGGATGGTAGTTTTTATCAACCTAGTGAATATCCGACCCAACCCGATCTTAATGGGATAGGTAAAATTCGACCCATCTAATTTATAGATGAATATGGGTTATATAAAAAAATACCTGACTCAAGTTCGGGTCGAGTACGGGTAGTAGTACGTCCCGACCCAAACCTGACCCATTTATATATAAAAAAAGTTATATTTATAAAATATTTAAGTAAATTGGATATGGGACAGATATACCCGACTCGACTCGATCCATTTAGATTTTTAGTAAACTAGGTTTTATGAGACCGGGTATACCCACCCGACCTGATCCAAACATGATTTTTTTTATACCTGACCCGACCCGAGATGGGTATGGAGTGGATATGGGATGGAAAATTTTTAGCAGGGCAGGTATCGGTTTTAGGTGACCCGACCAAATCCTAACCCGTTGCCATCCCTACGATCACTACCATGTTATCATATTATAGAGATAAAAATTTGTTTGGCATCCAACGATTTTCTCACAATACACTATTTTTAGCATGCAACAAGATCTATCGCCATAGAGCATTGGTCTGATAAAATCGATCTACTACTGACCTAAGATATGGTTATGAGCTGAAGCATCTAAATAAGAAGTCCAAACTCACTAGAGTTTTTTGGTGAAGATCCTTCGATACTTAAATTAGCAAAACTTAGAAATAGCAGAAAATAAGAATGATAGAGAATGAAGACCCCTTTTTTCTTAGTCAAAAGGCTTATCTAAAGGTCCTTTTTCTCTCCCTTTATATAGAGAGAGCAATTTAACCACTATTGTTGAATCTGGTAACAGAACAAGAGAATCTACATCTACTTAACTATGATGAGGACATCGCCCAGCATGGATCCTGATGTACTCCTAGCTTTCCTTCGAGCATACTATATATTTATTTTATTTTACCTGGGTGTATGGCGATTGAGTATATTATTTTATTTTTATCTTGTATCTAGCTCATGCATGGATCTTAGAGCATGAATACTAGATTACTTTAAAATTTGATTTAGATTAGTTTGAAGTCTATTTTAGATTAGCCTAGTTATTTTGGATCAATCTGGAGTCTTATAGTTCTGGTTAAGTTGGTCTTTAACTAACCAGGGACTAAAATCTATTTAAAGGTCTTTGTAGTTGAAATAATGAAATAGAGAAGACTTTTGTTGAAAAAAGTTTGGATGTGTCCCGACTCCTTCCCCCTCTTCCTCCTTCCTCCCCTCTTATTCTCTTCTCTCTCTTCCTCTTCTTATCCTTTACCTGGTTCTCCTTCTTCCTCTCTGCCTCTTATTCTCTAATCTTTATTCTTCTTATTCTCTTCCCCTATCCTCTTCTTATTCCTCCCTTTCTTATTCCTCTCGTCATCTTCCTCCTCCCTTCTTATTCTCTTTCCTCTGCCACATAAAACCTCGTGAGAAACACTCATTAGTAAGCCATATTTTAAGTTGTCTCCAAGCCACAAACACCCATCACCTGCGCTCCCGAACGCTGATCCCAGGACTCAGTCGATGGACAACCAAACCGACCACCATCCTATCATCTTTCTACCATCTTCCAGCCTGGATCCCACTTTTGCCGAACACCAATGATCAACGCCAATCTCTTCCATCCGCTATCACCAGAACAAAGTCGTCGACTTCTGCCCTCCCACCTCTGATCAATGCCTTACCATTTAAGATGCCGACCCCACTTCCTTCCTCATCGCTCGTGCACCTCCCATGATCGAGCCAAGCTCTACAACAGGGCCTCAGAACCAAGCCTCTGCACTACTATCCCATCGTCGACTATTCTGCCCTTCTTCGGTAATGGTTCTTTCGAGGATGTTGGTGAAGTTCTACCAGAATCCCTCTCCACAAGCCCTCCCCCATTCTCCATGTTTCGGTCCATGGAGAAGAAGCACCAGCACATGAACTTGATAGCCAAGTCGGGCCTCTTTGCTGACTTTAAGAAAAAAGAGAAAAGAAAAGGAAAAGGAAGAAAGAAAAAAAAAAAAAATGTAGAAGGAAAATCTATGATTTGTTTGAAAATTGGGCCTATTTCTGAGTTGAACTAACCTGGCCTAGTGGTCATTTCTTAGCGACCAACAATCCAACCTCCTAATGTTATCAATTTGCATGTCAAATCCAGGCCATCTCGTATCAAACTGCAGGTCATGGGCATCATTTATGCTTACTTAAAGTAGGTGCACAATCATTGAAAGAAAAGTGCCTTAAAAGCCAATCTTTATAAGGGCATTATAGTAATCTACCAACTCTTGTATGATATTATTTAATTAATAGAAGGCATATTTATTCATCTTGTTGTTATGTCTAAATATTAGATTATGATGAACCTATAGGTTAGGGCAATGGAATTAGGATTATGATGAAAATCATAATGGTGAGACCTAAGTTCTTATAAACCCTAATCTAAAAGATTCCTAGTCATTGGATCATTGATTAAGGGATCGATGTTACCGGTAAGACTAACACATCCTATGTATGCTCGATGGAGAGGGTGGTTGGTCTTATAGCCACTTGTATAGGGACACTAAAACAAGGATGTGGGTGCTTGTTAGGATATGAGTTTACTGAACTAATTTGCATTAAGAACGTCTTATGAAGGTCTTACTATTTGTCAAAAGATGGTTCTTATAGTGGGAGTTGCACATATGATCCTTGGATATGAGATCACCATGGTTCCTTATGCACATGAAGCCATATTTTGGTTTATACTCATTCATCACAATTAAGTCATGTATGGGATGATTTCGGATATGGTAGATTGTGTATGAAGGATATGAGTGGATCAACAAGGAATCAATCATTTCTAGTAAGAAAAAATTTATCCAAAGTAATCTCTTCGATTGATGGCTCATGGAGTCTTTGATCAAAGCAGGATGAGATTAGAAATGGTTTCTAAATCAGTCATCAATAGAGTCTTCATTGTCGAATTGAGATTCAAAAGGATTAAGTAATTGGGTTTGACAATTATTCATACCAATCACTTATTCGGGATAAAGGGAGATCGAAGGATTGAATTGTATGGAAACATTCTATTAAAGGATTTTTTGATAATTTCAATCAAATTTCTCATCTTCTGGGTAGACATGACATGTTGCTAGACTTCAATCATGTCTTGTAGGTGATTATGAATGAAATTGACTGGATTCATGAGTCAATTTAAAAGTTGGTTCAAATTGGTAACTTGGTCAGCTCAAATTGACATAATTAGGTCAATCAATTTCGATTGGATCGAAACAACTTGGACCTAGACCTACTGTTGGCTAGATGTGGAATCCAAAGGGTCACACACATTAGGAAATTAGCCTAGGAAGTCAATTGAATTTTATTAGGGTCATGGGATCCTTATTTGCTAGCTAGATTACATATTAGTATATGTAGGTTAGCCTAACTCCTAACCTAATTGGTTTGGATCTATTAGCTTGCTAATTGGGCTACCCAATTTAAGTAAGACTTAAATTGGCATGAGTCCTGATGTGGCTAGACCACTGATGTGAAGTACACCTCGGATCCAGTTGGCAGCCAGGAGGCAGATAGCGCCATGCCAAGTTCTCTTTCGAGCTCCCCTGCCAGGTGGCCTCGCCAACGGCCTCGCCCACCTTGGCTTGAGCTCGGCATTCCTGCTCCTTCACTAGGTGGCTCCCCCAGTTCGAGCCCACCTCGACCAGAGTTCGAGCCCAGCTCAGCCAAAGTTAATCTCACCTTGACCCAAGCTGGGCACCTCCTCTCCTCCGCCAGGTGGCTCTCCAAGGGTCGAGCCCATCTCGGCTGGAGTCGAGCCCTGCTTCGCTCCTCCACCAGGTGGCTCCCCAAGGGTCGAGTCCATCTTGACTAGAGTCGAGCCCTGCTCCGCTCCTCTGCTAGGTGGCTCCCCAAGTGTCTCGCCCATCTCGGCTGAAGTTGAGCCCTGCTTCGCTCCTCCGCCAGGTGGCTCCCCAAGGGTCGAGCACACCTCGGTCGAAGTCGAACCCTGCTTCTCTCTCCCGCCAGGTGGCTCCCCAAGGGTTGAGCCCACCTCGGCTGGAGTCGAGCCCTGCTCCATTCCTTCTCTAGGTGGCTCCCCAAGGGTCGATCCCACCTCGGTCGGAGTCGAGCCCTGCTTCGCTCCTTCGCCAGGTCGAGCCCACCTCTATCGGAGTCAAGCCCCGCTCCACTCCTTCACCAGGTGGCTCCCCAAGGGTCTAGCCCACCTCGGCCGGCGGTCGAAGTTGAGCCCTGCTCCACTCCTTCACCAGGTGGCTCCCCAAGGGTCGAGTCCAACTCGGCCGGAGTCGAGTCCTCCTCCACTCCTTCCTTAGGTGGCCCTCCAAGGGTCAAGCCCACCTTGGTCGAAGTCGAGCCCTCTCCTTGGAAGCATCGGGAAGGACAAAGGTGCCAGCCCCAAATCGCCGCTGAGGCAGATGCATGTAGTGTGACGTGCCCAATACGGCGCCCCTCAAATCTATAACGGTGCACGTAACCTCGTTTGCACCAGTTTAGAAGGGGCACCCCGATCGAGTTGTCAGATCCTATGGCCGACCACCTGGAACCCCTCGAAGGAAAAGGCTGCATTTAACATCTCAGACCCAAGGGCGGCTACGCCCAGATCGAGTTTCCACCTAATTCTCCCATTTGTGATAACACGTCGGGCAAGACAAGTTCAACTTAATTCCCAACTACAAGAGCAAATGACCTCGGGGGGAGCGGCCAACGAACACCGTTGACCCTTATGCCCCCCAGAGAAGGCAAATCGAGGCACTGAAGCAATCGGTGGTCTACAAGGGTACCAATGGGCAAGAATGAAGGTAAGCAATCGAAAGAGGGCAAACACACGAAGTAGCGAGACAAGTGACTTGAAGGCAGGAGGCTCTCAGGAGACTTCCAGAGCAAGTCCCATGAGCACAGTCACCACAACTTAAGCACCATCCCTCTCTCATTTTCTCCTATTCAATCCTTTATTAAAAACTCCTCTAAGTACGGAGACCAAAGTGGGATCCACCTTAGGGGATCTGTTCCACTTTGCCATCTGCTAACTTTATCGTCGAAGTGTCCCCATCGGGATCCCCAGCCCGGGTCTCTAATACTGTTTTACAGGTTCGGGAACTCCTAGATTCTTGAATAAAGGGGCGGACGTCGGGTGCCACCTCGTAGCTACAGGCCATGATGGTAAGGTCGACAATAGATTGGCACACCAGGTAGGGGGATAAGACCCCTGCACAAGTCCTCATACGAGCTTGACAGCTCTACCTGAAGCATGGTGGTGACTCGCAGAAGAGAGGCTTCCACCAGCCGAGCGGGAGACGCCTCCTCTCCCCCAGGCCCATATAGCCTAGAGAGGGAGCTTCCCACTCCTCCTCAACCACCCATGATAGATGTCCAGTACGCCGCACTTGTCCAACAGATGCAGGCACTAACCGTAGTCATGAGGCAATTGCAGCATCAGCAGCGCTCCCTAGTCACTCAACCTCAGCCAGGGACCCCCGTGGCCCAAGCCACGGGCCCCTATGAAAGCATGCACTCCATCCAAGGCTGGCCATCCCATCCACGGGCCACAACCAGTCCCCCCAGGAGTCACCAGACTCCCGTGAAGAGAAACCACTCTGGATTAGCAAACCGGGAGAGCCGATCCCTGGTGGATGGTAAGGCCATCGTCAAGCATGGAAAGCGATGCCGAGGCAAGGCCCACCGTCGCGACCATCCCCAGCTATCAACTCCTTCTCCAGTGGTCTTAGTGGAAGGCTCTACTAATGAGACCATCCAATTCCTGGCCGAGAGGCACCTAGAAGAGCAAGAGCACAGGCTGGCAGAGCTTTCCCGTCAATTTGCCAACATACAGTGCTCCTCCAAGGAGCCAGCGGGCTATGATGCTCGACCCCCCTTTTCCGGGAAAGCCAAGAACCAATTTTGAGTCGGTTCCGCATACCTCAGGTGGATCCTTATGATGGGACCACCGACCCCCTGGACCACCTGGAGAGCTATAAGGTTCTCATGAGAGTCTAGGGGATGACGGATGCCCTCTTATGCATCGCCTTTTTAGCCACCCTCCGAAAGGCCGCTCGAGTCTGGCTCACCCGCCTCGAGCCTGAAAACATCAACTCCTTCCAACAGCTGGAGAGGAGGTTCATGGCCCACTTCGATGCTTGCCGAAAGGTGCCTTGACAGGTGGATAGCCTTTTCTCTATCCAATAGCAAGACCAATGATGCGGGACATAAACTCGATGTAACCCTGGATTATTTGGGAAAGAAAACAACTAAACAAACTAGGACCGTAGGAGGGCTAAGAAGCCTCCCGGGACTAGGACGACACTGAAACTAAAACCCTAAAATAGCTTATCTCTTTTGGTTTTCAATTTTCTTGGTGGAGGTGGCGAAGGAAGGATGGAGATGGGAGACTGGGAATGGGAACTCATGACCCTGGGACTCACTCTAATGGGGAGCTCTCCTCAAACCCATAATGCACATAGCAGGGTTCTCAATTTTTTTTTTAAATTTTTTTTAATTGAGAGGATTATTACTGTGTGCATTATGAGTTCGAAAAGCACCCTAGAATTGGTGTGGGCACCAGGATCCGATAGAGGCTCCTCAACCCTCTGTGGATCTCAGATTAGGGTTCCACTTCTTTGTATCTTGTAATAAGGCTTCAAGCCTGAAATTTGTAATTATCTTTTGCTTTGAATTGAGTCTGTACCTTGACCAATTAGGTCAAATTGAGTCCTGTACTAAGTCGAGTCGCAAATCGAGTCCGGTCTGAGTCTATTAGAAGTATGGGTCCATTGCAAGAGTGGGTCTTAAAATTTAGTCTGCTGGGAAGCAAGTAAGGAAAGAAGCCAAGTCAACTCAGGGCCCACTTATGCATCCTACATGGCGCCATAACATCTCGCCATGTAAGCATCACACTTGGCATGCTAGGATGCCCAATGGGGAGGACCACTTCACTTGGTTCAAGCCTTTGTCCCTTCCCCCCATCAAGCTTATTTCCATGTAAGGGTGGTCGGCCAAGGAGGAATTCAATGGAAGATAATGGAGGGAATTCAAATCCCTTACCTCAAGCTCTCCAATCAAGCCTTCTTCCCAATTTGCTTCACCCTCTTTGGAAGGGAAAGACAAGATCCTTGGACGCCTCCACCAAACACTCCCCTTGTCAAGCCTTGTACCAAAGAAAGAACACCAACAAAGGAAGGAGGAAGAACACATGCCTTGATCCAAGCCCCTCTTCATGCCTTCTTCCAAAACCAAGAAGATTCTTACCAAGTTCAAGGTGCCAAGAATCTCACTCCCAGCCATGCATCATGCCATGCCCAATCCAAGCTACCCTTTGATGCAGAACGAAAGCTCTGATACAAAAAATGATGCAGAACGAAAGAGATGATGCGATGCGGAAGTAAATTAAGACTAATTCTTTTTTTATTATTTTTTTTAATATTTTCAGAAGTTGGCTTTGACTCAAAGGAAAGTTAAACTAAATTGAAAGAAACTATGTAATAATTGAAAGCACAATTCAAAGAAACTAGGTTATCAGAGTAGTTCAGAAGTAAAGGATCGCTGGGGGTTGAAAAACTCCAAGACCTAGGGTTTCGCTCTAAACTTTCAACATGATAGAAGTAAAGAGAAGAGAAGGGTTACAGACCAGGCAATGATCTTCACAGAGTTTAGTGGAAGGACTCTCTTGAGCAGATTGTTGGATCCCCGAATTTAGATATCTTCGCAATGGATCCTCCGATACTGGTCCTTTGGCAGAGTTGGCTTCTCCTGAACTCAAGATCTGGGAAAGAAGAAGAACAATTTATGGAACCAGATACTCAAGGAAGGATTTACCAGATAGAAGAACTTGAAAGTTGATGTTGCTGAAGTCCTGATTCTCCTGGATGCTGATCTGGCTTCCTCTGGGATTTGCTCCGTATTCGAAGCAGCCGAACTGGACCTGGATGCTGGTGGTCGACCACTACTTGGAGAAAAGGGCCGTGAGAGATGGGGTAGGCTAGGGTTTGGTGGAATGAAGAGGATGAAGGATGGCTAGGGTTTGGGATGGAAGTGGCTAACCTAGGGTTTTGGGGTTGGAGATCTCATACCTCCTCAAGGTTCCTGGGGAACCTGGATTTACTCCCTCACAGAGCTCAACACCTGGATGCAAGTGCGAAAGAGAGACTTGTGTGTGTGGGCTAATAGTGAAATCAGATCAAGTGGTGTGTGAGGCTTGTATCCATGAATAATTTCAAAGGGACTCTAGCCTATAGACCTATTGATTGAAACATTGAATGCAATTTCAGCCCTGGACAAAATACAAATCCCAATTCCTGGTGCTCTCAATCAAACCAAAATCTGAGTCAATGTCCTAAACTCGGCTGACGATGCATTCCTAAAGAATGGACTTTATTCAAAGGAACCCTAGGTCTAAACCTAACAAACTAAGGCTCTCTAGGTTTGACCTTGGGTCGGAGGATGGCATGCAGAGCATGAAAACTTATCATGGGTGCCTAGTAGGTGCCATAAGGTCTTCCAGAAGTAGGTGGCAAACCTAATAGGTTCTAAGGAGTCTTGCAACCTAGAAATCTCAGTAAAGTGTAATCCCATAGCTCTAGAAACATAAAAAGATTCAGGGAAGGGTAGGAAATAAGAATCAGAGTTTTGAGGTGGCTTATAGGAAATAAGAAACGAACCTTGGTTATTCAGGACGACCTTAAAATGAGGACATTGTTCTATAGGTGCACTCATCCAAACCTCATGATTTGCTCTAGGAGGGTCTACAAGTGCAAGTTCTAGGATAGGCTGGGTGCTCCTAGAAGGTGGAAGGTTATCAGGAAGGTCTTTGAAAGGTTTATCTAGAAAGGCCTCTAAGCTACTGTCTTTTTCTTGTTCTTGGACATTCTCAAAGAGCAATTCTTGTGAACCCCTTCCTTCTTCACACTTCTCTACCAGATTTGACTCAGGGGTGTCTTCTTTGGATTCCTCAATGAGTTCAGGGGTATTCTCACTTAAACTTTCATTTGGTGTAATTTCCTCTTCCTGAACTTCCTCAAAAGGGTCTTCTCTTAGGGTTAGCTCCTAAATTCCTTGAGTGGCAGGGGTCCCCTCAATAACCCCATTAGGTAGGAGTTGGTTAATTGAATTATCGAGAGAGATATCCTCAAATTCTTCTTCTTCATATTCATCTATCAAACTTATGTCAGGCTCATATATTTCTTCCTCAATCTCACTGAAAGGTTCTAATATATTCTCCTTTGATTCCTCTTTAAGTATGGCTCTGGTCGGGTCAACTAATTTTGGGATGGCCATGCCTAACACCTTCTCAGTGTTATCCTTCTGGTCAAGAGGTGACACAAGTGGGAATTGACAAACAAAAGTCTGGTTCACTACGGATGTCGGATCAATTGGAACTTGACTCAAGTTGGTAGAGGTTGGCTTTAAGTCCAAAGTACTTGATTGGTTATATCTTAAAGACCACTCATAGTCTTGGGCTTCTTGGTAGGCTCGGTCTAACTTATTGGTCTTTTCAAGGCATAGCTTCCTATAAATGTCTGGGTGTAACCCAACCCTAATCCTCGATGTGATCTGAGCTTCGATCTCAATGGTATTGCATTTCATGTCATACCACTGGAAGTCCTCGATATATTTAGACACAGGCCTATTACCTTGTCGCAATTGGTACCATTGGTCTAAAAGTCTTTTCTCATAGGATCTACCTAGGTACCTATCTCTCAACTTACTTCTCATATCTCTCCAAGTATATATTTCCTCTTTTCTTTGATAACACTCACACTCAATAGCATACCAATGCGACCTAGCATGTTTGGTAAACTTGGTTTTGGCCAACCTAACTTGTCATAATTCGGATATGTTAGTGCACTCAAAATACCGATCCATTTGTTCTTCCCACTTAATATATGTCTCTTGTCTTCCATCAAAAGTGGGTGCATAAGGTTCGGTGTTCCTAACGGGTCCTTTCTCTGAGTCAACCAAGTATGGGTATAGGCTCCTAGGGCTAAACTCAGGGGCAAGATCATGGTCATAGGCTCTTAGATCAAACCTCCAATGATTAGGTTCAGGATCCTTGTATAAAGGTCTCCTAGGCTCTGGGTATGGGTGAGGTTGGGGCCCATTAAATTTTGGATCAGGGGTCCAATTTTGATGTCTACGTTTCTCAAGTCCCTGGGCTCGGTCTCTAAACTGGGCAAAACCCTCATTCATATCCGACTCAATTTGGTCATACTTTCGGTAAGAGTTCTAATCATGGCCTCTAAATCAGGTTGGGTTTGACCAGGTTGGTAGGGTACTCCATTTCGGGTGGACATGATGATGCAAGCAAGCATACCAAATGAGACTCGACTGAAACGACTACGGGCTAACTAGACCTAGAGCCCAAACTAGATGCCCAATCAGAGTGGCAAGCTAGCCTGTAGTAACTCGAGACTCAGCCAGGCAGGTGTAAGGGGAGTGTTAGGTCCCTAATTGCCAATCCTAGACACCAATCAGTGATTGGCCAGGTAGGAAGACCAGCACACAAGTCCTTCGGGATAGAATCCCTGAACCACCATTCTAGACACTGAGTACAAAGCACACATAGAGTAACTAGACAAACTGACTCAACATTAGCCTAGACCCGACTTGTTGGTGTCCCTAGCCCACTAGGGCAAATTAAGTCTAATAAATTTTAAAATTAGGCTTAGGATCGAATGAATGGGTGGTAGTTTTGGGCTAAGGAGAGGTTATCAACTCCTCCCCTTATCTTAGATGCTCAATTGCCCTTAAGATGAATTAGGAGATGATCACTCAAAAAAATTGAATTGCAGAAACACAGAAACAGAATTACTGTAATTTAACTCTCAGAAATTTCACAGAAACCAATAAATTAAAGGAAAATTATATAAAATAGTTTCAATTATATTGGTTCCAGAAAAATAAAAATCATATAATTTAGAGTTACCTGCAATAAGAAACAATTCCTGCAATAGGATAGTTACAGACTGAAAACAGAATGCTTCCCCCATTTACAATTCCTACTACGAAGTTGTAACCCAGCGGATCCCCTACACGCCCTAGGAACACCCCATGGAATGGGAAGAGGAGGCTTGCACCTTGCTTCGTTCCTAGGACCGGACGTCCTGGGGAGTCTACTTCGAGCAGGCAAAGTAAAAAAGAGAGACACTCAAAACATGCAAGCAAGTCAGAAACCCTAGACAGGGCTCTGATACCAAAATTGATGCAGAACGAAAGCTCTGATACCAAAATTGATGCAGAACGAAAGCTCTAATACCAAAAATGATGCAGAACAAAAGAAGAGATGATGCGATGTGGAAGTAAATTAAGACTAATTCTTTTTTTTTTTTTATATTTTTAGAAGTCAGCTTTGACTCAAAGGAAAGTTAAACTAAATCGAAAGAAACTATGTAATAATTGAAAGCACAATTTAAAGAAACTAGGTTATCAGAGTAGTTCAGAAGTAAAGGATCGCTGGGAGTTGAGAAACTCCTAGACCTAGGGTTTCGCTCTGAACTTTCAACAGGACAGAAGTAAAGAGAAGAGAAGGGTTACAGACCAGGCAGTGATCTTCACAGAGTTTAGTGGAAGGACTCTCTTGAGCAGATTGTTGGATCCCCGGATTCAGATATCTTCGCAATGGATCCTCCAATACTGGCCCTTTGGTAGAGTTGGCTTCTTCTGAACTCAAGATCTGGGAAAGAAGAAGAACAAGTTATGGAACCAGATACTCAAGGAAGGATTTACCAGATAGTAGAACTTAAAAGCTGATGTTGCTGAAATCCTGATTCTCCTGGAATGCTGATCTGACTTCCTCTGGGATTTGCTCTATCTTCGAAGTAGCCGAACTGGACCTGGATGCTGGTGGTCGGCCTCTACTTGGAGAGAGGGGCCGTGAGAGATGGGGTAGGCTAGGGTTTGGTGGAGTGAAGAGGATGATGGGCGGCTAGGGTTTGGAAGTGAAGTGGCTAACCTAGGGTTTTGGGGTTGGAGATCTCACACCTCCTCAAGGTTCCTAGGGAACCCGGATTTACTCCCTCATGGAGCTCAACACCTGGATGCAAGTGCGGAAGAGAGAAACATAAAGTTGCTCACACAAAATTTGAATTCATTCATCAGTTGTTCTCTAAAACTTACAAGAGGGGTTTATTTTATAGGTCTTTACAAGAGGTCAGGGTTTTACATCTTCCCATGTGGGACTAATAGGATGGATCTTCAAATTAGGCTTGTAGAATCAAATCCTTCTTATATGGCCGGCCAAGAGCTTCCATAAGTGTTGATTGGTGGCTCCAAATGGTAAGTAGGTGGCGCCTCCTAGCCTTGCTCTTCAAGAAAAAAATTTTTCCTTCCATGGCTCAACTCTTTTGGACACCTCCTTTTCTTTCTCCCCAAGTCATGGCTCTTCCCAACTTTGCTTTGGTCTTTTTAGGCATGGATTGGGCGCCCCCTTGAAGTTCTCCCCAAGAAATGCCTCTTTCCTCCTTTAGCTTGGCCTTTTAAGGTATATATGGGGTGCCTCCTTGATTTTGGCTTCAAGAAAAATTCTTGCTCCCTTGGGTGTGGGGACCAAGACACTGGGATGGAGATGTGGCACCTCCTGGACTCTAGCGTGTGGCTGGGAGTGTGGCGCTCACTTGCTTGAGCTTGGGAGAAAATGTGGCACCCTGGAGAAGACCTAGACCACTTACTAGGACTTGTACTGAGTCAACATGACTCAACAAAATTTAAATTGCAGGGAAATACATACTCAAAAAAATTGAGTTGACAAAGTCAACCCTTATTACAAAACCAGAAAATCCTAATTCTTCGGGCAAGGTCAATCAGAGATCCAGATGGAGCCCTGAAGTCTTCTTCTGAGTCTGGTGCCCGCACCACCCTTGGTCAGCCAAAGAGAGGAGAAAGTCAATGCTTTTGGCACCCACCCATGAAAATTTGTAATTTTTGTTTCATTTGAAATTCAAATGGGCCTTGGGTGCCTATTTAAAGGACCCAATCCCTCCATTGTAAGGGGATTGAATGATTGAATGAAAAGAGTATTTGAGTTTGTTCATCCTCCAACCATTGTCTCCTAGACTAGGTTTGAGTGAAATTGCCTTCGTCCTCAAGGACGTCGAGTAATGTGAGGCCACCTGTCCGTTGCCCCAGGGCATCGCGAATCCTTCGTCCTCCAGGATGTCGCATGGTGTGAGACCACATTCCTTCGTCCTTCAAGATGTCGCGGGGTGCGAGGCCCCAATTTATCTCCAACTTCGACTTCAGAATCCAGCCAGACACCGGGCTCGAAGCCCCCTTCTCAACCCCATCTTAGTCCCTTTCAATACATCTCTCCATTTCACTAATCCTAATTTTGTTTGTCTACAGGTCCTCACTTGTATCTTAGGCACCGGAGACAGTCTGCTTTGCCATCGCGACCATCCGACCGAAAGCCACTGCATCCACGGGTTCGATTGCTCGGGCATCCAGGCCGTATCCGCTGAGTTGAGCGATCTCGGCATCGGGCGCTTCAGACATGTGAGGTTTGTTCTCTCTCTCTCTCCTAAGTAGGTATTGCATCTCGAGCTAGTCCTACCGGGATTTCTTAATCCTGGGATCCTGTTCTCATTTTTGCTATTTAGGGATTTGAACTGCTAGTATAAGCTTCTGTCATTCATTTCTCTTATTTCTAGTCTCTGCTTGTGATCGGGAATCAAAAAAAAAACCTAAGAAAAAAAAAATATATATCTAAAACTCTTCAACCATAAAAAAAATTCTTTTGCATCATAAGCATCCATCCTAACCCCCTTGCCCCGCATCAATCTTGGTATCGGAGCAAGGCTAGGACTAGTGCATTAGTTTCATTTTCTGCATTCTGGTTAGTCCATATATGATCTGATTATTAGATTGTTTCTCCCTATAGAGACATCCAAATTTCATGATTTCTATTTGGTTAGATCGCATTCATTTCAAAGTATTTTTGTATATTTTCTCAGATTTTATTTCAGTTTGTAGAATTTCTACAAGCCGAAATACTACCTGAGAAAATCTCAGGTCTGAAATTTCAGCAAGCATCTTATTTCTTGCTTCATTCATCCATCTAGTTTATTTCTTGCATTTAGGGGCACATTTTAATTCCTGCAATTTGTTTAGCATTCACACATCTGAAAGACACAAAAGAATAAGAAAATCTTAAGTCATTTCTGATGCGGCACGATGATGAGAATGCAATCTAAATGATGAATTGAGAAATGAGAGCAATAAAGCCTATTAACAGGTACTAAATTTCAGATCAAAAGTATTAAGGTAAAGCTAAGGAAGGAGCACGAAAATTTGGAACTTATGCCCCGATGTAGTTATCTAAATCCTAGAGAAGATTAGGGCTAATGATTATGGAATCTAAATGTTGCCCAGATATGGTGCCCAAGAGGGGGGGTGAATTGGGTATTTAAAAAAATTTAAGGCAATATATGTGCTATCAAGTTTTAAGGTGAAGAGTGATAGTGCTTTAATAATTGTGCAATGGAAGCAACGAAATAAAATGACAATTAACGAGCTAAAGAAGCTAAAGAGCAAACCAATGCAGACACACAAGAAATATAGTGGTTCGGTGCACCCAGCACCTACATCCACTCCCCAAGCTCCACTTGGGAATTTCCACTATAATCTTTAGATTACAGCCGACTTGTTTTACCAGGCTCACAAGTCAAAACCTTACACACTTGTTTTGGCTTCGGGCTAACAAGCAACCCTAGTTGGTTTTATCAATTGGCTCACCAACAAACCTCACTCACTTGTTTTGGCTTCGGGCTTACAAGCAACCCTAGTTGGTTTTATCAATTGGCTCACCAACAAACCTCACTCTAGTTTCAAATTCCCTTGAAACTAGCTAAAGACAAAAGAGTATGAATACAAGTAATGAAAACTAAACAAACTCCTTTTGAGCAAAAATAAATTCGTTGAAGCTCTTGATGGAGACTCTTCAAGCCTTTTGTCTTGGAATCTTGGACCTCACTAAATGCCAAACACTTGAATGTTGGATTCCTCAAAAATGAAAAGCTTTTGGGAAGGGAATCTCTTGGTTTTCTCACACTTTTTGGCTTTGGAAGTGATTGAAGGCTTTGTACTTTGAACCTATACTTTTTCACTTTGTCTCCTTGTCTTTTTTGAAGTTTGGTGGAGGTTAAATACCTCATTCATGCTGAAACAACTCCACAAGACCGTTAGATTCAAAAATATGGCCGTTTATGGCCGTTAGAAATCAAATCAGAAGTTCAGAAAAACTAGCCGTTATGCCATGAGTCGACCTCTGGATCAAGTGTCGACCTCATGAGTCGACCTCCAGTATATTTTAGGCAAAAGTTCAGAGTACCATAGTTCTGCCCATTTTGAGTTCTCAGGCTATGAGTCGACCTCTGGTGTCGACCTCTGTACAGGTGTTGACCTCTGGTGGTCGACCTCTGGAGCGTGCCACAGAGATTTTGCCGTGCCGGCCATGCTGAACTTTTCTTCTCTTCATGAGTCGACCTCTGGTGGTCGACCTTTGACAAGGTGTCGACCTCTGGTGGTCGACCTCTGATCTGAATTTTTCTGAAACTCTTTGAGATGTGCGTGCCATGCTTGAGTTTCTCTAAGCCTTTGTTTCTTTTATCATTAATTTCTTAACAAGAAGGTCCAATTTGAGTATTTTGATCTTGTCCAAGGTAGAAGAGCTCTTTTCCAAATCAGGTAAACTTAGTTTCATCAATGTACCTTTGATACTCTTTTTGAATAACCTAAGTCCTGAAACTTTTATCTAGAGATGAAACATTAGTCCAAACATATACTCAACCTTTTGTTAATCATCAAAACTAAGGAGTCAAAGCCAACAATCTCCCCCTTTTTGATGATGACAAAACCTTGAGTATATATGCAATTAAGTCCAAGAGCAAAATATAGCAATAATAAAAATTATCAAAGTATTCTTTCATGCAAGAGTGTATCATAAAAATTTTGTGAAAATATTCTCAAGAGTCAAAAAGATAAGAATCATATAAACTTTACTACTCATAAGATGGAGTCTCACTACTCATAAGATGGAGTCTCATAAATACATATATACTTTTCTACTCCCCCTTTTTGTCAAGAATCAAAAAGTCATTTTTGTAGGAAAGATATATTAATGAAACTTATGTTGAATTACAATAAAGTATAAAATTTATGCTCCCCCTCACTTTGTGCACACAACAAAATATTCTAACTTGAGGGTTTAAGAAGATAAATGCTAAGAGCTGGTATCAGATAAAATGGCACAATATAGATAAAAGCACGATGTAGACAAAAACAAATGTATTCAGTTACAAAATTGCTTACAAGGTAGGCACGAAACACTGATACAACAAACCATACAAAGCAAACTAAATACAACAAGTAAATCTATGAGGCTACTCCTCATCAGAAGGTATGTCAAAAGCTACAGGAGCCATGATCCTAGATGAGGATTTTGGAGTCCTATGAGAGGAACTCCGAGTCCTCAGAGAGGGACCAGACCTAGGGGTAGTCCTACGAGATCTATAAGTCCTAGGTAAGGGCTCCACAGAGGCAGAGGCAGAGGCAGTAGCTGAAGGAGTGGACAGATCAGCATGCTGAGTAGACTGAGCTGGAGTCTGCCTGCTGACTAGCTCATAAGCTGTGGGATCATCGATGTCTGTCTCTGTATGCTCATCTATGTCATCCGGAATCCCAGTGATAGTCTCAAATAGTGACTCTGTAGGCTCAATATCAACTGGCACAGCTGTGGCTGGAGGATCTGAACTCTGAAAACCAGTGGAAGGAGGATCAGCTGAAGGGGGAATCTCTGGAATCGGCTCTGCAGGTGGAACATCAGATCTACCTGCTCCAGGCTGATCTCCATCACTGTCACTGTATCCGCTAGAGTCATCAGCATCATCATCACCATCATCATCATCATCATGTGGAGGAGATACTGTCGGATCTGCAGTCCCTGATGGCAGTGCTAATCTCAGTAAGCTGAGGATCTGTCTGAATCCTGTATCCATACTAGCTGAGAGAGCACTAATGCGTGTGTCTGTGTGTATCCGCAGATCATGAAGCTCCTGCCGTACACCAGTGATCTCTGTCCGGACCTCTGAAATCTGATCAGTCACTCGCTGCTCGAAGTCCGATATCCCTACTGAAGTCCTCCGTGGTGTAGCAGTAGGTACCGGAGCTGATGAAGGTGGTGGCGTGAATGGCTCAGGCTCCGTAGTCTCTGTCTCCGGTGCTGGGCGAGGAGGTGTACCATGATCAGTAGGCCCTGAAGGCCCTGCCTCAGCAGCTCAGATCTCATCCTCCTCATCTGGCTCCTGGCCAGACTCTCGTCGTACCCATCGGTCGCCAATCAGTCAAAATCCCATTCTATGTAGGGATTTCTCTCCATAAGTATCTGAGTGCTGTAGCTGACTGAAGGGTATGCCGTCGAATGAGACACCATGCTCTTTGAATATCTGAGTCAGTCCCATCCCATACGGCTGCACAAGTCTCCTGTGAGAAGCTGCCTCACCCATCTGCTGAAGCATGATCCTGGGAAGGTTGATGGGAGTCCGCTGGCTCAGGGACACCATCAACACTAGCTCACGCTCAGTGATAAAATCAAATCTCCCGCTCTTCGGAATCAAGATACGGGCGATGATGTGATGCAGCACTCTCATCTCCAGTGAAAGCTGGTTAGCGGACACTGTGGAAATGCCGCTAACATCCTCACGCTCTAGGATACACCTGAAGGCGTGCTCTCTGTCGCTGATCGTAGTGGCAGCAGTGCCATGAAGTGGAATCCTCCAGATGCGACTGATGACCTCAGGTGTCACTGGAATCTCAATCCCTCGAACTGTAGCGGACCATCCAATGCCATCAGTGGCCATGGATCCATAAAACTCTCTGATGAGGTCTGGGTAGAATCTCTCGGACATGGTACAAAAATGAACCAGACCTGCATCTCTCAGTACATCTCCAATGAAGAGGTGATGCTGATCCCAGAATGGAATATCTACGCGCCTCCCACTAGCAATGCTCTTTCGGACTAGGCTGGCTGGCACTGGTGCAGGTGGCTCTGGGGTCGGCTCACGCTCATGTCTGACTTTCCTTCGCCGCTCAGTACTACCCTGCCCCTGTTCCAGTCTCCTTTTCCTTACTGCCTGGTGTTTTCTCGGACCCATGTGTAAGGGTGAGGGGTAACTTAGGGAGTAAGGCTAAGAGAGGTTCACTAATTGGGAAAAAGAGGAGAATGTGAAATAGTGAAATAGGGTTTGTGAGATTGGAGGAAATCGAGAGCAAATGAGGAAAAGGTAAGTAACGGACGAAAGAAATACGTGTTTTCAATTGAAAAACAGCCGAGATTTGAGGGTAGAAAGATTCGAGGGCTTTCGGTTGTCCAAAATCAAGAAAACGGTCAAATAGAAGGTTGATTCCAAGAAAAGCAAGAGAGGAGGTGAGGATTTCCTAAAAAGATCGAGGAGAGGGGTGGAAATCCACTATTTGGAGGTTTAGGGAAGTTGTAGGGGGACCACACGAAGAAGAGGTAAGGAAAACAATGGGAAAAAAAGGCTTGCGGACGGGTTTTTAAAAAGCAGGTTTTCGTTCAAGTGTCGACCTCTGAGAATTTTCAGGGGTCGACCTCTGGTGTCGACCTCCAAAACTTAAGTGTCGACCTCAAGTGTCGACCTCCGAAAATCTCAAGTGTCGACCACCAACAAAAATCACCCAAAATAAAATTCTGTAAAATTTTAAAAAATTGATAAAATTTAGAAAGATAACCTTTAAACATATTTGAGAATTTATAAACCATTTTTGAGGAATTTTGATGAAAATTGAAGAGTTTCAAGCAAAAGGATCAATGACTCCCAGTTCTCTTCTAATCATACAAAATCTATCTTCATTTAATGGTTTTGTGAATATATCAGCCAATTGATAATCAGTACATATAAATTCTAACAACACATTAGAGTTTTGAACGTGATCTCTTATGAAGTGATGTCTTATTTCAATATGTTTGCTTCTTGAATGTTGAACAGGATTTTTCGTTAGATTGATTGCACTAGTATTATCACATATTATGGGTGTCTTAGTTAGTTTGATGCCAAAGTCCTCGAGTTGTTGTTTGATCCATAAAATCTGAGCACAACAGCTTCCAGCTGCTATATATTCGGCTTCTGCCATAAATAGAGCAACCGAATTCTGTTTCTTACTGCTCCATGAAATCAAATTGACTCCTAGGAATTGACAAGTTCCACTAGTACTTTTTTGATCAAGTTTACACCCAGCAAAATCAGCATCAGAATATGCAATTGATTCATATGATGACTCCCTAGAGTACCAAAGACCAATTTCGATAGACCCAGATAAGTATCTAAGTATACGTTTTACAGCTAAGAGATGTGATTCTTTAGGAGCAGACTGAAAACGTGCACACATACAAACACTAAACATTATATCTGGTCTACTGGCAGTTAAATATAGCAATGAACCAATCATGCCTCTATATAATTTTTGGTCTACTGATTTACCACATTCATCTTTGTCTAATTTACATGAAGAGCTCATAGGGGTACCTATTGGTTTTGTGGTCTCCATCCCAAACTTTTTCAAAATTTCCCTTGTGTACTTGGCTTGGTTGATGGAGATCCCCTCTTTGGTTTGCTTAATTTGGAGTCCGAGGAAGAAGTTGAGTTCTCCCATCATGCTCATCTCGAACTCACTCTGCATTAACTTCGCAAATTCTTGACAAAGACATTCGTTAGTAGCACCAAAAATAATATCATCTACATATATTTGTACTACTAAGAGATCATCATTTTTCTTTTTCAAAAACAATGTATTATCTACATTACCTCTAGAAAAATCATTTTTCATCAAAAATGAACTTAATCTATCATACCAAGCTCTAGGAGCTTGCTTTAAACCATACAATGCTTTATGCAATTTAAAGACATGATTAGGAAATTCATGATTTTCAAAACCAGGAGGTTGTTCAACATAAACTTCCTCTTTAATAAATCCATTTAAAAAGGCACTCTTTACATCCATTTGAAATAACTTGAAATCCATAAAACAAGCAAAAGCAAGTAAAAGTCTAATTGCTTCTAGCCTAGCAACAGGAGCAAAGGTTTCATCGAAGTCGATTCCTTCTTCCTGGTTGTAGCCTTTAGCAACAAGTCTAGCTTTGTTCCTAATTACAATACCATGTTCATCAAGTTTATTTCTAAAAACCCATTTTGTGCCAATTACAGAAACATTAAGGGGTCTTTCAGTTAAAGTCCAAACATTATTTCTTTTAAATTGATTTAGTTCATCTTGCATAGCATTAATCCAATTATAATCTTTTTCAGCTTCTTCTATTGACTTAGGCTCTATCTGAGATACAAAAGCTAAATAATCACAAACATTTCTAATAGAAGAGCGTGTACTTACCCCCTTTGATGGATCACCTATTATTAGCTCTTTAGGGTGTCCATGTGCATACCTCCATTCTTTAGGTAATGGTTTTGGTGAAGTTGCATTGATTTCTTGAATTTGATCTTGACTTTCTTGATCATCATCTCCTTTGGGCTCATCTTCATTGATTGTCAATTGTTCAAGTTTCTTTGTACCTGTTTCAACATCAATAGAATCTTCTTTTCTAGAAGATTTTTCGTTAGATTCATCAAACACTACATGAATTGATTCTTCGACCAGAAGTGTTCTTCTGTTGAAGACCCTGTATGCCTTGCTAGAAGTAGAGTATCCTAGAAAGATACCTTCATCTGACTTGGCATCAAATTTACTGATATTGTCTTTGCCATTGTTTAATATGAAACAGCGGCAACCAAACACACGAAAATACTTGAGATTAGGTTTTCGATTTTCCAAAGCTCATATGGTGTTTTCTTCAAAATAGGTCGAATTAAAACACGATTTAAAATGTAACAGGAAGTATTAATGGCTTCTGCCCAAAAATATCTAGGTAAATCATTTTCGCAAAGCATTGTGCGTGCCATTTCTTCAAGTGTCCTATTCTTTCTTTCTACCACCCCATTTTGTTGAGGTGTTCTAGGTGCAGAGAAATTATGACTAATACCATTTTCATTACAAAAAGCTTCAAAATCATGATTTTCAAATTCAGTTCCATGATCACTACGCAAAGAAACAATAGTGAGATCTTTTTCGTTTGAAACCCTTTTATGAAATTTAACAAAAGCTGAAAAGGTTTCATCCTTATGAGATAAAAACATTACCCAAGTAAATCGTGAGTAATCATCTACAATTACTAGCCCATATTTTTTACCTCCCAAACTAGTTGTTCTGGTTGGTCCAAAGAGGTCCATATGCAATAATTCAAGGGGTCTAGTAGTAGATACTACTCCTTTAGGTTTGAAAGTAGACTTAGTTTGTTTTCCAAATTGACATGCAGCACAAATTTTATCTTTTTCAAAAGTGAGTTTTGGCAATTCTTTTACAAGATTCTTTTTGCTTAATTTTGAAATCAACTGCATACTAGCATGCCCTAGCCTACGGTGCCAAAGCCAACTAGTTTCACTTGCCTTGGCTTCCTTAGCCACTAGGCATTGACCACTTTCCATGGCTAGATCATCAAGATCAACCATGTAAATGTTTCCATGTCTAAGACCAGTGAACTTGATGCCATCGACATCCAGACTAGATACCATGCACAAAGATGATTCAAAAATTACTTTAAAACCTTTATCACAAAACTGACTAATGCTAAAAAGATTATGCTTCAATCCATCAACAAATAATACATTATCTACATAAGCATTAGGGGTGATATGGATTTTACCAATTCTGACGATTTTGCCTTTTCCATTATCACCAAAAGTGACATTTCCACCATCAATTGCAGCTAGTGATGAGAATTGCTTCACATCCCCAGTCATGTGCCTTGAGCAACCACTATCCAGATACCACATTCTTCTTTTATTTTTGGTTGCAAGGCACACCTGCAAAAAAATGATCAAGTTGAAACTTTAGGTACCCAAGTCATCTTGGGTCCTTTAGGGTTAGTCAAATTGGTTCCTTTTGGAACCCAAATCTTTCTAAAGGTATTTGATTTTCTTTTGTTACAAACATATGATTTATGACCTACTTTACCACATGCATAGCAGGTAATATTAGAAGATGCAGGTATGAAAAATTTTTGTAAAGTTTTTGCTGATTGTGTGGTTTAAATCCAAGTCCAGCTTTATTAAACACTGCATGTTGGCTATTTAAAAGCATATTTAGTTTTTCTGAACTAAAGGTAAACTTTTCTACAAAGGGTTTTACTTTTTCTAACTCTTCCTTGTAATTCTTATTTTGAAGCAATAGTTCTTTATTTTTTTTTTCAATGTTCTCATTAGTTTTAAGACTTCTATTATTCTTTATAGAATTATTTTCTTTAAAAAGATTATCTTTATCATTTGTCAAAGTCTTTACATGTTCTTTTAATTTCTTGTTTTCTTGAGTTAAATTTTCAATTTCACTTGAAAACTTTTCTGAATTTTTGATAAGCTCAAAATTTTGCTTTCTTAATTTCTTATTTTTTAATTTTAATTTTTCATATTCCATTACTAAGTCATCAAAAGCATCATGCAGTTCATTGAAAGTAAATTCAGTTTCAGGTTCAGAATTTACCTCATTATCTTCATTGGCCATGAAACATAGGTTGGCGACTACCTGCTGCTCTTCTTCACTGCTGGAGTCCTCACTCTCACTCCAGGTAGCCATCATGGCCTTCTTTCTCAACATCCTTCTACTCTTTTTAAGCAAAGGGCAATCCGTTTTGTAATGTCCAGGCTTCTTGCACTCGAAGCAGATGGGTGGATCCCTTTCTTTCTCTTTCTCCTTCTCCTTGTTATGATCACCTTTTTGTGGCCTTTTCTTGTAGAAGCCCTTCTTCTTTCTCATGAATCTTTTAAATTTTCTTGTAATTAGGGCTGTCTCATCATCATCATCTTCTTCTTCAGATTCATCGCTTGACTCTTCTTTTGTAGTGGACTTGAAGGCTATGGCTTTCTTTTTCTTGTCATTGTCCACTGTTTTCTGCTTTAGTGAAAGCTCATAGGTCATCAGTGATCCAAGAAGCTGCTCGAGAGGTAGAGTGTTGACATCCTTGGCTTCTTCTATGGCTGTAACTTTCACATCCCATGAAGCCGGAAGAGACCTCAGAAGTTTGTTAACCAGTTCACCATTAGATATAATTTTTCCCAAACTCCTCATACCATTTACTATATTGGTAAATCTAGTATACATTTCACTTATGCTTTCAGTTGGTTCCATCCTGAACATCTCATACGTATGAATGAGCATGTTCACCTTAGTGGTCTTCACTTGGTGTGTACCCTCATGGGTAACCTCAAGTGTATCCCAAATTTCTTTGGCGGAAATACAATTTGATATTCTGTTGAATTCACTAGGATCAAGTGCACAGAATAACAAATTCATCGCCTTAGCATTTAACTCAGCTTGTTTGATGTCATTGTCATCCCATTCTTCTTCAGATTTTGGGGTGATAATGCCATTAACCAAGTGAGTGGGCTGATGAGGCCCTTTAGTGATTACTCTCCAAATATGATAATCTACAGCTTGTAAATAAATACGCATACGAGTTTTCCAATAAGTGTAGTTTGTGCCATTAAAGAAAGGAGGACGATTTGATGCTTGTCCTTCAACTATACCCATTCCAATTGGGGTGGCCATGATCTTTCACTCAAGATCGTTGGACCTACAAGAGAGTACCGGTGCTCTGATACCACTTGTTGCCCAGATATGGTGCCCAAGAGGGGGGTGAATTGGGTATTTAAAAAAAATTAAGGCAATATATGTGCTATCAAGTTTTAAGGTGAAGAGTGATAGTGCTTTAATAATTGTGCAACGGAAGCAACGAAATAAAATGACAATTAACGAGTAAAGAAGCTAAAGAGCAAACCAATGCAGACACACAAGAAATATAGTGGTTCGGTGCACCCAGCACCTACATCCACTCCCCAAGCTCCACTTGGGAATTTCCACTATAATCTTTAGATTACAGCCGACTTGTTTTACCAGGCTCACAAGTCAAAACCTTACACACTTGTTTTGGCTTCGGGCTAACAAGCAACCCTAGTTGGTTTTATCAATTGGCTCACCAACAAACCTCACTCACTTGTTTTGGCTTCGGGCTTACAAGCAACCCTAGTTGGTTTTATCAATTGGCTCACCAACAAACCTCACTCTAGTTTCAAATTCCCTTGAAACTAGCTAAAGACAAAAGAGTATGAATACAAGTAATGAAAACTAAACAAACTCCTTTTGAGCAAAAATAAATTCGTTGAAGCTCTTGATGGAGACTCTTCAAGCCTTTTGTCTTGGAATCTTGGACCTCACTAAATGCCAAACACTTGAATGTTGGATTCCTCAAAAATGAAAAGCTTTTGGGAAGGGAATCTCTTGGTTTTCTCATACTTTTTGGCTTTGGAAGTGATTGAAGGCTTTGTACTTTGAACCTATACTTTTTCACTTTGTCTCCTTGTCTTTTTTGAAGTTTGGTGGAGGTTAAATACCTCATTCATGCTGAAACAACTCCACAAGACCGTTAGATTCAAAAATATGGCCGTTTATGGCCGTTAGAAATCAAATCAGAAGTTCAGAAAAACTAGCCGTTATGCCATGAGTCGACCTCTGGATCAAGTGTCGACCTCATGAGTCGACCTCCAGTATATTTTAGGCAAAAGTTCAGAGTACCATAGTTCTGCCCATTTTGAGTTCTCAGGCTATGAGTCGACCTCTGGTGTCGACCTCTGTACAGGTGTTGACCTCTGGTGGTCGACCTCTGGAGCGTGCCACAGAGATTTTGCCGTGCCGGCCATGCTAAACTTTTCTTCTCTTCATGAGTCGACCTCTGGTGGTCGACCTTTGACAAGGTGTCGACCTCTGGTGGTCGACCTCTGATCTGAATTTTTCTGAAACTCTTTGAGATGTGCGTGCCATGCTTGAGTTTCTCTAAGCCTTTGTTTCTTTTATCATTAATTTCTTAACAAGAAGGTCCAATTTGAGTATTTTGATCTTGTCCAAGGTAGAAGAGCTCTTTTCCAAATCAGGTAAACTTAGTTTCATCAATGTACCTTTGATACTCTTTTTGAATAACCTAAGTCCTGAAACTTTTATCTAGAGATGAAACATTAGTCCAAACATATACTCAACCTTTTGTTAATCATCAAAACTAAGGAGTCAAAGCCAACACTAAACCTAGGAAAACTGTCTTCAATAACCCATATTCAAGAATATTAGAAGGAAATTATTACCATGATGAGCACTCCTTGTTGGTGTAGATTCGTTGAAGCAATCAAATAAACAAGCCCTGGATGAAAAGATGACTCTTCCATCGAAACAAGTTCTCGCCATACTTGATCTGATGGCAATGACCCCCTTCTTGAACTCCGGATCGTAGAAGGAACCCTGCACAATGAAGGAATTAGGACTAGGTTGATTTAAAGGAATACCAAATCAAAGTAGGAGGAAGGAATTAAGAAAACAAGTGGTCGTTGAGGGAAGATGGGATCCTTGGAGAAGTCGTTGGCTTGGGAGGTAGAAGATCACACGCCAAGATTGAAACACAACCACACTACAAAACACTTGCTTCATAGAAAAACTACTCCTTCTTGTTTCATCATCCAAAAGCTCCCTTTACCATGGACGTACAAGAGGCTTTTATTGGCCTTTCAATTAATTTGAAATTCCCCATATCATGGAGAAATATTAGGAGGGGTTACATGAAATGTGGAGGATTTGGTGGAGGGTTACATGGAATGTGGAGGATTTGGTGGAGGGTTACATGGAATGTGGAGGATTTGAATCCTTGGTCCCCACTTGAAGTTGGCGCCTCTTGGTGATTACTTGGCAAGGTGAGTTGGCATGGTGAGGTCCCCACTTTGAAGTTGTTTTGATGTAGCACCACTTGGTGATGACTTGGCAAAATGAGTTGGCATGGCGAGGTGGTTTCCAAATCCAATGATGTGGCAAGGTGAAATGGCATGGTGACATGGCGCATCCTTCTCCATGGCACCCCTAGGAGATGACTTGGCAAAAAGGTGATGTGGCATTCTTTGGTGATGAGTTGGCATAGGTGGTTCATGATGATGTGGCACTCCAAGTAAAGCTGGTCTGGCCCAATTTCAAGTAGCTCTTGAACTTGACTCAGTATAAAGCCTAATTGACTCTAATTGAACTTTAAAATCCTAAAAGAAAATAAAACAGGACTCAATAAACATACAGGACTCATACGAGACTTGAGTTCCTAGTCTCAATCCACAAAGAACTTGGTATTAGTTGAAGCTTCTTTCTGAACCTGGTACCCCCACCAATTCTCCCCGGGCGGGAGGAACTCGATCCTGTCAAGTATGGTCCAGCCTGGCTTTGATATTGTTCAAATAAGTTCGGGTCCAGTCATTGCAGGTCCTCTCTAGCGATTCAGGAGTTGTCAAATTTTGGTCTCCTTTGCCAACGGACCAAATATCGATAGTAATCCTTGTTTCTGGTAGTGACAATCTTATTATCCAGGATTTGTTCAATTTTCTCTCATTTTTGAGGAATGGTTGTTTGTGGATACTCGGGTAATGGTTCACTCTCAAAAATATGGTCAGGCCCAAAAGGCTCACTAGGTATCATCATGGGTTCCTTATATTCTATCAAGTCTGAGACATTGAAGGTCGGGTTGATACCTAGGTCTGAAGGTAATTCCAATATGTAAGCATTAGATCTAATCTTCTTTAGGACTTTAAAGGGGCCTGCACAACGGGTATGTAGTTTCTTGAAAGTCCCGGATGGGAACATGATCTCTCTCATAGAATTCCTTGATTTTCTTTCTTGAATTAGTCCTATGTTTATAGGATTCATTGCTCAAATTTATTTCATGATGCAAATCCTCAACATGCTATGCAAAGGACTCAGCAGACTCAGAAACTTACACAAGCACTTACGAAATGCAGACTGAACTAGGCATCTTTATTGAGAGGAATTTTATTGGACTCTCTAGGGCCTAAACCTAATAGATTAATGACTCTCTAGGTTTGACCCTAGTCTAGCATGCACATGGGAATTTACCATGGGTTCCTAGCAAATGCCATAAGGTTTTCCAAAAGTAGGTAGCAAAAGGAATAGGCCTTAAAAGCTCATGCATCCTGGTAATCTCATCAAAATGAAACTTAATGGCTCTAAAATTATGATAAGACTCAGGGAAAGGCAGGAAATAGGAATCCGAGACTTGGGATAATTTAGGAGAATCTTGAAACAGACCTTGGTTACTCATGATGACCTTAAGATTAGAATTTTGATCTACAAGCGGGATGCTTCTAGGTAGTTGAAGGTCATCAGGAAAGTCTTCTAAAATAATGATTGGGTTCTTCTCAGGTACCTGAAGGAGTTCTTGTGTCGAAGCTAAAGTATTGGGTTCTTCCTGAGGGCATTGTCTTATGGGAACCAAGTCCTCACTAAATTTTGGTTGTTCTGATGTTTCAGGACTAGGCTCAATAATCTTTTCTTTACCAAAGGTTTTCTCAGGTAAGGTACTAAAGTTGTTCTCTTCACAGTCTTCCCCTTCATATTCATCTATTAAACTTATGTTAGTCTCATACACATATTTACTAGGTTCATATTTGCCTTCTTCCTTCCCTAGCCCTTCAGTTTGAGGATACCCTAAGTCTTGGGTATTAATGAACTCAACTTGTACTTCAGGGTTCTTACTCCTATCATTCATATGAGCTAATGGGATAGTAGGAGTTGGTTGGTCTAAGGGAAATTGTTTAGCCAGAATTTGGTTCAATTGGGCCATTAGATCATTTAGGCCTTTCAGCATGGTTTCAAGATTCGGGTCCATGGCTACACTGGACTGGGTCTGGACTGGTGAATATGAGGCCCCTGATCTAGTTTTCATGCATGCAAGTAGACTCAAGCTCGAGCTAAGGTTTCCTAGACCTAGAGCACAAATTAGAGGTCTAATTAAGTGAACCAACTAGCTAGTAGTACTTATGAGACTTAGCCAGGTAGGTGGAGGGGAGTGAAGGTCCCTGATTGCCAACCTTAGACACCAATCTGAGATTGGCCAGGTAGGTGGACCAAATCACAAGCCCTGATGCACCAATCCTAGACACCAAGCCAGTAAGCACACACCAATTAGTTGACACAGTTAACTTGACCCTAACCTGAACCTAAACTTGTTGGTGTCCCTAACCCACTAGGGCAATTAAGGTTCTAATCGATTTTAATTAGGGGTTGGGTTCGATGCACAATGTGGGTGGTTGTTCTTGGGCTAAGGACAGGTGATCAATCCTGCGCCCATGTCATATTGGTGCCCTTAATTGGATTAAAATGGATGCACACAATCATGCTGAAATTTATCCTACTGAAATTTAAAGCAGAATAGTACAAGAATTACAGTCCAAAAATTCTATGATTAAATAAAAATTCTGGAAAAATTATGAAAAATTCTATCAATTATAATGGATCTAACAAAATAAGAATCACTAAATGTGGTTTTCTGTGCTGAGAGAAATGAGTTAATGTTCAGACCATATTTGTGGAACTATTTACAATAGAATAGGGAAATGATGCGGGAATTTTCATTTTTTTTGTGATTTTTTTTCTAATGATGAAATTTAGTACGGTGATAAACGACTTAAAATGGGACATGAAAAAAACTATTTTAATACAAAATATGTAACTTGCCTTTGGAGCTGCAGATGGATTACAATCAGCCTACACAGAAAAAAAACAGCAAGCAGACCCTAATACAGAAAATAGAAATTAACCATAACCTAATGCAACCATGCTCTGATACCAATTTGATGCGGCACGATGATGAGAATGCAATCTAAATGATGAATTAAGAAATGAGAGCAATGAAGCCTATTAACAGGTACTAAATTTCAGATCAAAAGTATTAAGGTAAAGCTATGGAAGGAGCACGGAAATTTGGAACTTACGCCATGATGTAGTTATTTAAATCCTAGAGAAGATTAGGGCTAATGATTATGGAATCTAAACCTAGAAAAACTGTCTTCAATAACCCAGACTCAAGAATATTAGAAGGGAATTGTTACCATGATGAGCACTCCTTGTTGGTGTAGATTCATTGAAGCAATCAAATAAACAAGCCCTGGATGAAAAGATGACTCTTCCATCGAAACAAGTTCTCACCATACTTGATCTGATGGAAATGACCCCCTTCTTGAACTCCGGATCGTAGAAGGAACCCTGCGCAATGAAGGAATTAGGACTAGGCTGATTTGAAGGAATACCAAATCAAAGTAAGAGGAAGGAATTAAGAAAACAAGTGGTCGTTGAGGGAAGATGGGATCCTTGGAGAAGTCGTTGGCTTGGGAGGTAGAAGATCACACGCCAAGATTGAAACACAACCACACTACAAAACACTTGCTTCATAGAAAAACTACTCCTTCTTGTTTCATCATCCAAAAGCTCCCTTTACCATGGGCATACAAGATGATTTTATTGGCCTTTCAATCAATTTGAAATTCCCCATATCATGGAGAAATATTAGGAGGGGTTACATGAAATGTGGAGGATTTGGTGGAGGGTTACATGGAATGTGGAGGATTTGGTGGAGGGTTACATGGAATGTGGAGGATTTGAATCCTTGGTCCCCACTTGAAGTTGGCGCCTCTTAGTGATTACTTGGCAAGGTGAGTTGGCATGGTGAGGTCCCCACTTTGAAGTTGTTTTGATGTGGCACCACTTGGTGATGACTTGGCAAAGTGAGTTGGCATGACGAGGTGGTTTCCAAATCCAATGATGTGGCAAGGTGAAATGGCATAGTGACATGGCACATCCTTCTCCATGGCACCCCTTGGAGATGACTTGGCAAAAAGGTGATGTGGCATTCTTTGGTGATGAGTTGGCATAGGTGGTTCATGATGATGTGGCGCTCCAAGTAAAGCTGGTCTGGCCCAATTTCAAGTAGCTCTTGAACTTGACTCAGTATAAAGCCTAATTGACTCTAATTGAACTTTAAAATCCCAAAAGAAAATAAAACAGGACTCAATAAACATACAGGACTCATACAAGACTTGAGTTCCTAGTCTCAATCCATAAAGAACTTGGTATTAGTTGAAGCTTCTTTCTGAACCTGGTGCCCCCACCAATTTCATTAGTCATTTTTGTGCATCATTCTCCATAACTTATCTTAAGGGCATCAAATTAACATAGGGTCAGGATTTCATTACCTGTCCCTAGCCCAAAAATCACCACCCGACATATCGAACCCTAGCCATTAACTAAAATTGATTAGACGTTTAATTTGCTCTAGTGAGCTAGGGACACCCACGAAGTCGGGTCAACCCAAGTGCCGAGCCAAGCTAGATTGCTTGTTGTTGTGTGCTTGTGTAGCTGGTGTCTAGGCAAGTGGTTCAGGGACTAGAGCCCGAAGGGAAGTTGGTTGGTTCGCTTACTTGGCCAATTTCTAATTGGTGTCTAGGAAAGCAAAGAGGAACCTCCACTCACCTTACACTTACCTAGCTAGGTGCCAAGTTACTACTTCCAGGTTCATCTTCTTGACTTTACATTTGGAGAGATCTTCTAGGTCTAGCAAACCATAGCATCGTTTTGTTACATGTTCACTAGATCAGGAACCTCTTTTCACCCACCTTCTCCACCCTCTACCGACACCATGGACCAACTGCGAGCCGACATTGGAGCCTTAACTCAATCCATGACCCAGTTGAACAATAGATTGGATCAAATAGAGGCCAGACTAAGACCCCTAGAGGAAGAGCTAAATGAATATGAAGACCTTCTAGGAGTAGTCAGATGCATCCTAGCCCAAAACATAGTACAGGAAGGCTGGCGTAGGACCAACATCCTACAGACCCTGATCAAGCTAGGAGATAAGGTTTGTAAGGTCATCATTGATAGTGGAAGCTGTGTTAATGCCCTTTCCTTGAGTACAGTCAAATCTTAAGGACTAGCCACAGTTCCCCACCCCAACCCTTACAAAGTCTCCTGGATAGATTCAACTTCAATCCCAGTAAAATCTAGGTGCCAAATCAATATAAAAATGAGTTCCTATGAAGAATCAATTTGGTGTGATGTCTTACCCATGGGTGTGGGTAGTATTATCCTAGGACGACCCTGGCTTTTCGACCATGATGCCACCCTTTATGGTCGATCCAATACCTGCGTCTTTCTCCACCAAGGGAAAAAGATTACAATCAACCCAATCCAGCCAAAGGACCCAGTCAAGAAAGGATCAAGTAGCCTTAAAGAGAAGAAGCCTGAAGTTAACCCAATCAAGGACAATGGGTTAGAAGAAGAGATTACTGGGAAAGGACCCTTTAAAGAGTTTCAGGGAGAGAAGGATGAACATTCTGAGAATTTGAATACAAAAACCCCTGAGCCCATTAAAGACTTGAAGGTTGAACCCATTGAAAATCTAGGGAAAGAAACTCTTGAGCCCATTAAAGAATTGAAAGAAAGCATCTATGAGTCAAGTTTTGTAGAAGATGGGCCCGAGGGTGAAATCATTGAGGAATCCAAGGAAAATGATCCTGAACCCACAACAAAATTTGAAGAGGAAATGACCGAGCCAGGATCACATCTAGTAAATGAACATGAGGATTCACCAGTCTTTTTCACCAGTCTTGTCCACAGGAGTTCAGAAACCAACCCTTAATGAACCGATCCAAAGAGAACATCCTCAAGAGATGGTTGAAGCTCGGAAAGAAATTGAGGATGAAGTTCCCGATGAGTTACCTGATCAACTTCCACCCCTGAGAGACATCCATCATACTATAGACGTGGCCCCAGGATCCTCTTTAACAGACCTTCCTCACTGTGGGATTGACCCTAGCGAGCCCCAAGATCTACCGGAACAAGTGGACCATATGACACCTATAGAACGATGCCCAAATTTTAAGGTTATCCTGAATAACCCAGGTCTGTTTTATGTTTTCCATAAGCCACCCCAAGACTCCGATTCCTATTTCCTACCCTTCCCTAAACCCTCTCACATTTCTAGAGCAATGGGGTTACTTTTTATTGAGATTACCAGAATGCGTGACTCCTTAGAGCCCATCCCTTTTGCCCTCTACTTCTGGTATACTTTACGGCATTTGCTAGGGATCCTTCATAATTTTTCTTGTGCATACCAGACTAGGGTCAAACCTAGAGAGTCAAAAGTCTGTTAGGTTTAGGCCCTAGGAGTCCAATAAATTTTTTTCTTAATAAGATTGCATAGTTGAGTCTGCATTTTGCATCATGTTAGGATTATGCATTAAATACAATTTTAAAAATACTTTGGCTGATTCCCGAATGCGAGCCAAAGAGTTTGAAATAAGGGATTTTGTAATGATTAGGCTCCGGCCTGAATGGTTTCCACCGGGAACCATTAAGAAGCTTCATGCTCGTGGGGCGGGTCCCTTTAAAGTGATTAGGAGAATGGGCCCTAATGCCTATATGCTAGAATTACCTCCGGATTATAGAATTAGCTCGACATTCAATATCTCTGACTTAGTTGAGTATAGAGAACCCGCAAACATACCCAGTGAGCCATTTGAGCCTAACCTTATTTTTGAGAGTGAACCTGAACCTGAGTGTCCTCATCCAAATATACCTGAGCGAGGAGAGCGGATCGAGCGTGTCCTGGATAATCAAGCTATCACTACCCAGGGCAAAGGCTATCAACATTACTTGGTCCAATAGCAAGGCCGACCCAAATCCAATGACTCGTGGACCACCCGGGAGGACTTGTGATGTGGGCATCAGGGTTTGACTTGAGCCCTTCAAACTTCGGGGGATCTCTGATTAGGGTTCTGTGTTTATCGAGTCCTGTAATAAGGTTGTCAGCCTCTAGTTTATTTGCTTAAATGGAGTCTATACCTTGACCCATCAGGTCGAGCTGAGTCTTGTAATAAGTCGGGCCGAGTCTAAGCCCATGAAGTCTTTAGTGGTTCAAAAGTTAAGTCTCTTTTAAGCCTAACAAAAGCAAGGAGACATGTCAGCTCAGGGCCCACCTTATCTGTTTATGTGGCGCACTGAGGTGATGACATGTGGTTTGTTTTGGGTACCCAAGAAAGGGGACCACTCACATGATCCATGCCCCCTTCCCCTCCCCTCTTCAAGCTCTCTTCCAATATAGGATGGGCGGTCATGGAAAGAAGTTTCAAATCCCTTGATGCATGCCTCCACTCAAGACTCCTTCCATAAAGAAGTCAAGCAAGAAAGGCATCCTCCATTCTCCAAGTGGAAAGAAGTTTCAAATCCCTTGATGCATGCCTCCACTCAAGCCTTCTTCCATAAAGAAGTTAAGCAAGAAAGGCATGGTGAACACATCAAGCCTCAATCCAAGCCTTTCTACCAAAATAAGCCATGTAAGGAAGGAAGGTCAAAGACTAATCCCCCTCTCCAAGCCTCCAATCATGCCACGCCTAGGATTATTCCCATTTGGTCGGCCTTGAATCAAGCCAAGAAAAGTCAAAGTGGGACAAATCCCTCCAAGCTAGCCTTACTTCATGTTTTCTACCAAAACCAAGCAAGCAAAGAAAGAAGTTCTCCTCCAAATTTTGGGCACCAAGTGTAATGGGGTAGTTTAAATTTCAAAGTGTTCTTGGGTGCCTATTTAAAGGACCCAAACCCCTATTGTAAAGGATAATTGATGATTAATGAAAGAAAGCTTGTGTGTTCCATCCTCTTCTTCAATCCTTGTCTCCTAGGCTAGGTTGAGTGAGAGCTTCCTTCGTCCTCCGGGACATCGCGTGGTGAGAGGCCACATTCCTTCGCCTGAGGGCGTCGCGTGGTGAGAGGCCACATTCCTTCGCCTGAGGGCATTGCGTGGTGAGAGGCCACATTCCTTCGTCCTTCTGGGATGTCGTGGGGTGCGAGGCCCCAAGTTATCTCCACCAACACCATCATCCGAACCCCATCTCCTCAACCCTTTCCTTTGTTTTTATTTCCACCTTTCCATTATCTAAAAGGAAAAAGAACAAAAAAAAAAAAAAACTAATCCTCTTTGTTTGCCTATAGGTCCCCTTGGTGCCATGACCATCAGAGAAGGTCTGCTTTGCCACTGTGACCACCCGATCGAAAGCCAGCCTATCTGCGTGTTCGACAGCTCGGACATCCAGGTCGCATCCATCAAGGTTGAGCGATCTCTGCACCAAGAGCATCAGAGTGTTGAAAGGTTTGCATCCCTATCTCCTAGGTAGGTATTGATTGTATCGAGCTAGTCCTAATCCCGGGGTTCCTTAATCTTGGGGTCCTGGTCTATCATTTCTTAGGGATTGATCTGCTAGCATAGACCTCTTTGCTTTCAGTTTTCCTAGGTTCTCTTTGCTTGCAATCGGGAACCAAAGATAAAATCCTAAAAAAAAAGAAAACAAGATATAACCACCTCAGCATCATCCGTGCTAGCATCATCATCTTCATCCTTTTTTCTTCCCGCATCAACTTGCAGCGCATCGACCCCGACATCTTGGAAAGGTACCAAAGCCAGACTAACCCTTACTCGATATGGTCGAGTTCCTCCCACCCCGGGAGAATTGGTGTGGGCACCAAGATCCGACAGAGGCTCCTCAACCCTCTGTGGATCTCAGATTAGGGTTCCACTTCTTTGTGTCTTGTAATAAGGCTTCAAGCCTCAAATTTGTAATTGTCTTTTGCTTTGAATTGAGTATGTACCTTGACCAATTAGGTCAAATTGAGTCCTGCACTAAGTCGAGTCACAAATCGAGTCCAGTCTGAGTCTATTAGAAGTATGGGTCCATTGCAAGAGTGGATCTTAAAATTTAGTCTGCTGGGAAGCAAGTAAGGAAAGAAGCCAAGTCAACTCAGGGCCCACTTATGCATCCTACATGGCGCCATAACATCTCGCCATGTGAGCATCACACTTGGCATGCTAGGACGCCCAATGGGGAGGACCACTTCACTTGGTTCAAGCCTTTGTCCCTTCCCCCCATCAAGCTTATTTCCATGTAAGGGTGGTCAGCCAAGGAGGAATTCAATGGAAGATAATGGAGGGAATTCAAATCCCTTACCTCAAGCTCTCCAATCAAGCCTTCTTCTCAATTTGCTTCACCCTCTTTGGAAGGGAAAGACAAGAGCCTTGGATGCCTCCACCAAACACTCCCCTTGTCAAGCCTTGTACCAAAGAAAGAACACCAACAAAGGAAGGAGAAAGAACACATGCCTTGCTCCAAGCCCCTCTTCATGCCTTCTTCCAAAACCAAGAAGATTCTTACCAAGTTCAAGGTGCCAAGAACCTCACTCCAAGCCATGCATCATGCCATGCCCAATCCAAGCTACCCTTGGTCGGCCAAAGAGAGGAGAAAGTCAATGCTTTTGGCGCTCACCCATGAAAATTTGTAATTTTTGTTTCATTTGAAATTCAAATGGGCCTTGGGTGCCTATTTAAAGGACCCAATCCCTCCATTGTAAGGGGATTGAATGATTGAATGAAAAGAGTATTTGAGTTTGTTCATCCTCCAACCATTGTCTCCTAGACTAGGTTTGAGTGAAATTGCCTTCGTCCCCAGGGATGTCGAGTGGTGTGAGGCCACCTGTCCGTCACCCCAGGGCATCGTGAATCCTTCATCCTCCAGGACGTCGCGTGGTGTGAGGCCACATTCCTTCATCCTCCGAGACGTCGCGGGGTGTGAGGCCCCAAGTTATCTCCAACTTCGACTTCAGAATCCAGCCAGACACTAGGCTCGAAGCCCCCTTCTCAACCCCATCTTAGTCCCTTTCAGTACATCTCTCCATTTCACTAATCCCTATTTTGTTTGTCTACAGGTCCTCCCTGGTATCTCGGGCACTAGAGACAGTCTACTTTGCCATCGTGACCATCCGACCGAAAGCCAGTACATCCACGGGTTGGATTGCTCGGGCATCCAGGCCGCATCCACTGAGTTGAGCGATTTTGGCATCGGGCGCTTCAGACATGTGAGGTTTGCTCTCTCTATCTCCTAAGTAGGTATTGCGTCTCGAGCTAGTCCTACCGGGGTTTCTTAATCCCGGGATCCTGTTCTCGTTTTCGCTATTTAGGGATTTGAACTGCTAGTATAAGCTTCTATCATTCATTTCTCTTATTTCTAGTCTCTGCTTGTGATCGGGAATCAAAAAAAAAACCTAAGAAAAAAAAAACATCTAAAACTCTTCAACCATAAAAAAAATTCCTTTGCATCATAAGCATCCATACTAGCACCCCTAGCCCCCCCTTCCTCCTGCATCAGGAATGCCTCACACCCCTCATCGAACCCATAATGCACATAGCAGGGAACAAAGGCAAATGGACCTCAGCCCAGAACTAGAACCAAAACCAATGGAAAATCCAAAAATTTATATCAAATCATGATTATTACAGGGGAAGAGGGGGCCTTTATATAGAAAAACCAAAACCCTTAGTTTCTTAGTCTCCAAGAAAACTAAAAATATAAAATAAATTATATCAAAATTTATGCTGCATCAAAAGTGGTGCTGATCTGCTCTGAGAAGCATGTCGGCTTGATGATCTGCACTAAAAAGTATGCTGCTCTGAAAAGAGGACTGCTCCGAAATCCATGCAAACTCAAACTCACGGTCGTGCGGAGGATCGATCTCCTGACTGAGCACCGGCGGACGGCCAGTGACCGGGAAGCAGATGGTAGACGGGGCTGGTGGACGGTGAGCGGCGGACAGCTGGCGGTGGGCTGTAGGCGAGGCGGTGGCACGGGAATGGCACGGCATGCTGGGCATGCTGTTTGGTCTCCCATGGCCGTGGGAGACCTCCTGGGTGCTGGCATGGCCTCTAGCGGTCGAGCGGGCGGCGAACCGGCGGCGACCGATGGCAGGCGGGTGGCAGCGCAGGCGGGCAGCGGTGCAGGGGCGGCACGGCATGCATGGCTGTGCCACTTGGGCTTCCCACTGGCATGGGGCCCAAGGATGCCCTCGCCGGCGGCCAGGCATGAGCCGACGAGCGGTGGTCGGGCGGCCGGTGGTGGCGGCCGGTGGTCTTCCTGCGTCCGTTCATCTTCCACGGGCGTGGACGGTGGCTTTTCTAGCGAGGGCGGGGGCCGGCGAGCATCTGCGGTGGTCTAGTGGGGGCGGCCAGGGGTCGAGCAACCCGGATCTGGGGCCGACGGGGTAGAGGCTAGGATTTTGTAATTTTTTTTAAAACCACGGGAGAAAGATGGTGAAGATGGAATAAAACTGGGATAAAGTAGGAATAGGTTGGGGATAAAGTTGAGATAGTGGGAATAGATGGAATAACGGGAACAGGTAAAATAAAAAAAAAATTACGAGAAAATAAGAAAAAAAAATTCGGACCTGTCCTGGATCCTCATCATTCTCCTCGACCGCGAAGAACTCGACTCCGTCGAGTTTGAAAAAAATAGAGCACACCCTAATCCACAACTCGCTTTGATACCAAAATTGATGCGGGACACAGACTCGATGTAACCCTAGATTATTTGGGAAAGGGAAACAAGTAAACAAACTAGGACCATGGGAGGGCTAAGAAGCCTCCCGAAACTAGGACGACACTGAAACTAAAACCCTAAAACAGCTGAACTCTTTTGGTTTTCAATTTTCTTGGTGGAGGTGGCGAAGGAAGGATGGAGATGGGAGACTGGGAATGGAAACTCATGGCCCTGGGACTCACTTTAACGGGGAGCTCTCCTCAAACCCATAATGCACATAGTAGGGCTCTCAAAGGCATCCCGCTAGGGTGACTCTCAAAGGATATGAGGGGATAAGAAGATGGGATAGGGCATAACTAGGGTGCTCATCGAACCCATAATGCACACAGCAAGGAACGCCTCACACCCTTCTCGAACCCATAATGCACACAGCAGGGAACGAAGACAAACGGGCCTCAACCCAGAACTAGAACCAGAATCAATGGAAAACCCAAAAATTTATATCAAATCATGAATATTATAGGGGAAGTGGGGGCCTTTATATAAAAAAACCAAAACCCTCAGTTTCTTAGTCTCAAAGAAAAATAAAAAAGGAAAATAAATTATATCAAAATTCATGCTGCATCAAAAGTGGTGCTGATCTGCTCTGAGAAGCATGTCGGCTTGATGATTGATGCGGCAAGCATATGATTAATGTTTTGAATATGGTTTATAGAGCAATGAAACCTAATTACACTAGCATTGTACTCATCATAATAAGACTTAAGGATTATAAGAAATTAGACTTTTACTTGATTAGACACAATCCTAAACTAAGAAGGAAGAAGATCTAGACAATAGAGGCTAATGATTGTGGACTTACCTTGATGAGCTTTCCAACCTTCTTTTGATTCATACCTTGAAACTACCAATGCTCAGAACTGAAGAACCTGGATAACAGAGATCAGAACCCTGGACTTGGGGCTTCAGCTTGTTGGTTCTTTGTCAAGGTGAACCCAGCCCACAACTCAAAGACTTCGAAGGACCTAAGAACAGAATTTTGAGAAGATCTGGCCGACTCCAATGCCTTCACTTGAGCTTGGAAGATGCTTTGCTAGGGGAAAAGAATGGCTTTGGCATGGAGGAAGAGGATGGGAAACTTTCACATAAGAAAAAAAACACAAGACAACTTCTACTTCCAAAATTTTAACTTCAATTTTCATTCATTCCCAAAATCAATCTCTTTTATAATGGGCGTCCAAGGCTTTTAATAGCCTCACAAAGCTAGCTTTTGAAATTTAAAAACTCCCCAAATCGAGGAGGATTACAAGGGGGGTTGGAGGATTTGGTGGAGAGTTTGGAGGGATATGGGGGGGGGGGTTGGAGAATTTGGTGGAGGACTTGGAGGGATGTGGCCAACCTCCTTGAATTTGAATCTCCCTTGTTGGCACCCAAAGGGTGATGAGGTGGCTGGTGAGGTGGCGCTTGATGACGTGGCATGGTGAGGTGGTCTTCTACTTGGATAAGAATGACATGTGGCACCCAGTGGTCCTAGTTGATGGTCATTTTCTCTTTCTTGGTTGATGTGTCTTCTCTTCTTCATGTGGTCAAATTCTGGGGTCCAGAATTTGAATCTTGTTGCTGGCTTTCATGGCTTTAAGACTTGATTAGACTTAACTCAACTGAATTAGACTTAACTCAACTGAACTGACTTGATTGACCTAGACTTTAAAACTTGAAATGGACTTACAGGAAATGAAATTTTAAAAGTAATTACATGACTCAATAAACACTCTTGATTTGAAACTCAAAATTAATTATAGGACTCTTGAAAAGGAAATGACTCTTGAAAATAAAATATTTTTGAACTAAAGAATACAAGGTAACCTAATTATCTTCGATCCAAATTGGGATAAGGCTAACCTTGTTGGAGTGAAGTTTCTTTCGGCTTCTGGTGTCCACACCAATTCTCCTGGGGTGGGCAGAACTCGACCCAGTCGAGTATGGTTCATTTTTGCCCTGGTAATGCTCGAACAAGTCTGGGTTAAGTCTTTGCAGGTCCTCTCGAGTAATCCAAGAGTTATCAGACTCAAGTCAACCTTGCCATTGAACCAGGTATCGCTGATAGTCCTTATTCCTGGTAATAATGATCTTGTCATCCAAGATTCTCTCAATCCTCTCTCTCTGCTCAGGTAAGGTTGGTGGTGGACACTCGAAAATATGTTCACTCTCAATGAAAGTTTCTGGCTCAAAAGGCTCACTAGGTATTAGTAGTGGTTCTTTGTATTCTACTATGTCTGAAACATTGAAGGTTGTACTAATATCCATATCAGGTGGAAGTTCCAAAACATATGCATTAGGCCCTATTTTCTTTAAGATCTTAAAAGGTCCCGCTCCGCGGGCATGCAGCTTCTTTATGGTTCCAGGGGGAAACCGTTCAGGGTTGAGCCTAATCATCGCATATTCCCCTTCACATAATTCTTTAGCCCTCTTATGTGAGTCAGCTAAGTGTTTGTAAGTTTCATTGCTCAGGTTGATCTTATTACTGATTTCTTTATGCAAATTTATGACATGCTGTGCGAAAGATTCAGCAAACTTAGAAATTTACACAAGCACTTACAAAATACAGACTGAACTAGGCATCCTTATTGAGAGGAATTTTATTAGACTTTCTAGGACCTAAACCTAATAAATTATTGACTCTCTAGGTTTGACCCTGGTCTGGTATGCACATGAGAATTTACCATGGGTTCCTAGCAAATGCCATAATGTTTTCCAAAAGTAGGTAGCAAGAGGAATAGGCTTTAAAAGCTCATGCATCCTAGTAATCTCATCAAAATGAGACTTAATGGCTCTAAAATTATGATAAGACTCAGGGAAAGGCAGGAAATAGGAATCCGAGACTTGGGATAATTTAGGGAAATCTTGAAATAGACCTTGGTTACTCATGATGACCTTAAGATTAGAATTTTGATCTACAGGCGGGATGCTTCTAGGTAGTTGAAGGTCATCAGGAAAGTCTTCTAGAATAATGATTGGGTTCTTCTCAGGTACCTGAAGGAGTTCTTGTGTTGAAGCTAAAGTATTGGGTTCTTCCTGAGGGCATTGTCTTACGGGAACCAAGTCCTCACTAAATTTTGGTTGTTCTGATGTTTCAGGACTAGGCTCAATAATCTTTTTTTTACCAAAGGTTTCCTCAGGTAAGGTACTAAAGTTGTTCTCTTCACTGTCTTCCCCTTCATTTTCATCTATTAAACTTATGTCGGTCTCATACATATATTTACTAGGTTCAAATTTTCCTTCTTCCTTCCCTAGCCCTTCAGTTTGAGGATACCCTAAGTCTTGAGTATTCATGAACTCAACATGTACTTCAGGGTTCTTACTCCTATCATTCATATGAGCTAATGGGAAAGTAGGAGTTGGTTGGTCTAAGAAAAATTGTTTAGCCAGCATTTGGTTCAATTGGGCCATTAGATCATTTAGGCCTTTCAGCGTGGTTTCAATATTCGGGTCCATGGCTACACTGGACTGGGCTTGGATTGGTGAATATGGTGTCCCTGCTCTGGTTGTCATGCATGCAAATGGACTCAAGCTCGAGCTAAGGTTTCCTAGACCTAGAGCACAAATTAGAGGTCTAATTAAGTGAACCAACTAGCTAGTAGTACTTATGGGACTTAGCCAGGTAGGTGGTGAGGAGTGAAGGTCCCTGATTACCAACCTTAGACACCAATCTGAGATTGGCCAGGTAGGCGGACCAAATCACAAGCCCTGATGTACCAATCCTAGACACCAAGCCAGTAAGCACACACCAATTAGCTGACACAGTTAACTTGACCCTAACCTGAACCCAATTTGTTGGTGTCCCTAACCCACTAGGGAAATTAACGTTCTACTCAATTTTTATTAATGGGCTAGGATCGATATGCTGGTTGGTGATTTTTGGGCTAGGGACAGGTGATGAAACCCTGACCCTATGTCAAATTGATGCCCTTAATTTGATTTCTCATGAGATGAATGAAATGCAAAGGTGCTGCAGAAGTGTGTTGCAGTTTGAAAGTGGTGTGGAAAACGTGATGAAAAAAATGTCCAAAAATTCTAAAAAACTCACAGAGGATTCCTAACTTATATGTTTCAATGCAGGTGAAAGAAATCTTAAAACTAAAATCTGTACTACTCTAAACAGATCCTATAATTGAAGATAAATAAAAAGGACAGAACAGAACCCTAATGACAGTGTCGAACTGCAGAAATTTTTATTTTTTTATAATTTTTTTCTGATGATGAAATTTAATATGGTGATAACTGTCTTAAAAAGGAACAAGAAAAAAAATATTTTAATAAAAAATTAGTGACTTTCCTTTGGAGCTGCAGACGGATTACAGTAAACAGATGCAAATTTTCAGAAAACAGAACCTAATCAAACAAGTGCAATGGCTTACCCAAACTTCAATCTAAAAAACTCACATCCGGCCAAGGGCTCATTATTCCCATGGGTCATGACAGTGTACTGGAGTACACCCGCTCAGGAGGCATGAATTTTAGATCTTGCTTGGATTTAAAGAAAACTATTCTACCCTAATGCAACCATGCTCTGATACCAAGATGATGCGGCAAGCATATGATTAATGTTTTGAATATGGTTTGTAGAGCAATGAAACCTAATTACACTAGCATTGTAATCATCATAATAAGACTTAAGTATTATAAGAAATTGGACTTTTACTTGATTAGACACAATCCTAAACTAAGAAGGAAGAAGATCTAGATAATAGGGGCTAATGATTGTGGACTTACCTTGATGAGCTTTCTAACCTTCTTTTGATTCATACCTTGAAACTACCAATGCTCAGAACTGAAGAACCTGGATAACAGAGATCAGAACCCTGGACTTGGGGCTTCAGCTTGTTGGTTCTTTGTCAAGGTGAACCCAGCCCACAACTCAAAGACTTCGAAGGACCTAAGAACAGAATTTTGAGAAGATCTGGCCGACTCCAATGCCTTCACTTGAGCTTGGAAGATGCTTTGCTAGGGGAAAAGAATGGCTTTGGCATGGAGGAAGAGGATGGGAAACTTTCACATAAGAAAAAAAATACAAGACAACTTCTACTTCCAAAATTTTAACTTCAATTTTCATTCATTCCCAAAATCAATCTCTTTTACAATGGGCGTCCAAGGCTTTTAATAGCCTCACAAAGCTAGCTTTTGAAATTTAAAAACTTCCCAAATCGAGGAGGATTACAAGGGGGGTTGGAGGATTTGGTGGAGAGTTTGGAGTGATGTGGGGGGGGGTTGGAGGATTTGGTGGAGGACTTGGAGGGATGTGGCCAACCTCCTTGAATTTGAATCTCCCTTGTTGGCGCTCAAAGGGTGATGAGGTGGCTGGTGAGGTGGCGCCTGATGACGTGGCATGGTGAGGTGGTCTTCTACTTGGATAAGAATGACATGTGGCACCCAGTGGTCCTAGTTGATGGTCCTTTTCTCTTTCTTGGTGATGTGTCTTCTCTTCTTCATGTGGTCAAATTCTGGGATCCAGAATTTGAATCTTGTTGCTGGCTTTCATGGCTTTAAGACTTGATTAGACTTAACTCAACTGAATTAGACTTAACTCAACTGAACTGACTTGATTGACCTAGACTTTAAAACTTGAAATGGACTTACAGGAAATGAGATTTTAAAAGTAATTACATGACTCAATAAACACTCTTGGTTTGAAACTCAAAATTAATTATAGGACTCTTGAAAAGGAAATGACTCTTGAAAATAAAATATTTTTGAACTAAAGAATACAAGGTAACCTAATTATCTTCGATCCAAATTGGGAGAAGGCTAACCTTGTTGGAGTGAAGTTTCTTTCGGCTTCTGGTGTCCACACCAATTCTCCTGGGGTGGGCAGAACTCGACCCAGTCGAGTATGGTTCAGTTTTGCCCTGGTAATGCTCGAACAAGTCTGGGTTAAGTCTTTGCAGGTCCTCTCGAGTAATCCAAGAGTTGTCGGACTCAAGTCAACCTTGCCATTGAACCAGGTATTGCTGATAGTCCTTATTCCTGGTAATAATGATCTTGTCATCCAAGATTCTCTCAATCCTCTCTCTCTGCTCAGGTAAGGTTGGTGGTGGACACTCGAAAATATGTTCACTCTCAATGAAAGTTTCTGGCTCAAAAGGCTCACTAGGTATTAGTAGTGGTTCTTTGTATTCTACTATGTCTGAAACATTGAAGGTTGTACTAATACCCATATCAGGTGGAAGTTCCAAAACATATACATTAGGCCCTATTTTCTTTAAGATCTTAAAAGGTCCCGCTCCGCGGGCATGCAGCTTCTTTATGGTTCCAGGGGAAAACCGTTCAGGGTTGAGCCTAATCATCGCATATTCCCCTTCACATAATTCTTTAGCCCTCTTATGTGAGTCAGCTAAGTGTTTGTAAGTTTCATTGCTCAGGTTGATCTTATTACTGATTTCTTTATGCAAATTTATGACATGCTGTGCGAAAGATTCAGCAAACTTAGAAATTTACACAAGCACTTACAAAATACAGACTGAACTAGGCATCCTTATTGAGAGGAATTTTATTAGACTTTCTAGGACCTAAACCTAATAAATTATTGACTCTCTAGGTTTGACCCTGGTCTGGTATGCACATGAGAATTTACCATGGGTTCCTAGCAAATGCCATAAGGTTTTCCAAAAGTAGGTAGCAAGAGGAATAGGCTTTAAAAGCTCATGCATCCTAGTAATCTCATCAAAATGAAACTTAATGGCTCTAAAATTATGATAAGACTCAGGAAAAGGCAGGAAATAGGAATCCGAGACTTGGGATAATTTAGGGAAATCTTGAAATAGACCTTGGTTACTCATGATGACCTTAAGATTAGAATTTTGATCTACAGGCGGGATGCTTCTAGGTAGTTGAAGGTCATCAGGAAAGTCTTCTAGAATAATGATTGGGTTCTTCTCAGGTACCTGAAGGAGTTCTTGTGTTGAAGCTAAAGTATTGGGTTCTTCCTGAGGGCATTGTCTTATGGGAACCAAGTCCTCACTAAATTTTGGTTGTTCTGATGTTTCAGGACTAGGCTCAATAATCTTTTTTTTACCAAAGGTTTTCTCAGGTAAGGTACTAAAGTTGTTCTCTTCACAGTCTTCCCCTTCATTTTCATCTATTAAACTTATGTCGGTCTCATACATATATTTACTAGGTTCAAATTTGCCTTCTTCCTTCCCTAGCCCTTCAGTTTGAGGATACCCTAAGTCTTGAGTATTCATGAACTCAACATGTACTTCAGGGTTCTTACTCCTATCATTCATATGAGCTAATGGGAAAGTAGGAGTTGGTTGGTCTAAGGAAAATTGTTTAGCCAGCATTTGGTTCAATTGGGCCATTAGATCATTTAGGCCTTTCAGCATAGTTTCAAGATTCGGGTCCATGGCTACACTGGACTGGGCTTGGATTGGTGAATATGGTATCCCTGCTCTAGTTGTCATGCATGCAAATGGACTCAAGCTCGAGCTAAGGTTTCCTAGACCTAGAGCACAAATTAGAGGATAAATTAAGTGAACCAACTAGCTAGTAGTACTTATGGGACTTAGCCAGGTAGGTGGTGAGGAGTGAAGGTCCCTGATTGCCAACCTTAGGCACCAATCTGAGATTGGCCAGGTAGGCGGACCAAATGACAAGCCCTGATGTACCAATCCTAGACACCAAGCCAGTAAGCACACACCAATTAGCTGACACAGTTAACTTGACCCTAACCTGAACCCAATTTGTTGGTGTCCCTAACCCACTAGGGCAATTAACGTTCTACTCAATTTTAATTAATGGTCTAGGATCGATATGCTGGTTGGTGATTTTTGGGATAGGGACAGGTGATGAAATCCTGACCCTATGTCAAATTGATGCCCTTAATTTGATTTCTCATGAGATGAATGAAATGCAAAGGTGCTGCAGAAGTGTGTTGCAGTTTGAAAGTGGTGTAGAAAACATGATGAAAAAAATATCCAAAAATTCTAAAAAACTCACAGAGGATTCCTAACTTATATGTTTCAATGTAGGTGAAAGAAATTTTAAAACTAAAATCTGTACTACTCTAAGCAGATCCTATAATTGAAGATAAATAAAAAGGACAGAACAGAACCCTAATGATAGTGTCGAACTGCAAAAATTTTCAGTTTTTTTATAATTTTTTTCTGATGATAAAATTTAATGTGGTTATAACTGACTTAAAAAGGAACAACAAAAAAAATATTTCAATAAAAAATTAGTGACTTTCCTTTGGAGCTGCAGACGGATTACAGTAAACAGATGCAAATTTTCAGAAAACAGAACCTAATCAAACAAGTGCAATGGCTTACCCAAACTTCAATCTAAAAAACTCACGTCCGGCCAGGGGCTCATTATTCCCATGGGTCGTGACAGTGTACTGGAGTACAGCCGCTCAGGAGGCGTGAATTTTAGATCTTGCTTGGATTTAAAGAAAACTATTCTACCCTAATGCAACCATGCTCTAATACCAAGATGATGCGGCAAGCATATGATTAATGTTTTGAATATGGTTTGTAGAGCAATGAAACCTAATTATACTAGCATTGTACTCATCATAATAAGACTTAAGGATTATAAGAAATTGGACTATTACTTGATTAGACACAATCCTAAACTAAGAAGGAAGAAGATCTAGACAATAGGGGCTAATGATTGTGGACTTACCTTGATGAGCTTTCCAACCTTCTTTTGATTCATACCTTGAAACTACCAATGCTCAGAACTGAAGAACCTGGATAACAGAGATCAGAACCCTAGACTTGGGGCTTCAGCTTGTTGGTTCTTTGTCAAGGTGAACCCAGCCCACAACTCAAAGACTTCGAAGGACCTAAGAACAGAATTTTGAGAAGATCTGGCCGACTCCAATGCCTTCACTTGAGCTTGGAAGATGCTTTGCTAGGGGAAAAGAATGGCTTTGGCGTGGAGGAAGAGGATGGGAAACTTTCACATAAGAAAAAAAACACAAGACAACTTCTACTTCCAAAATTTCAACTTCAATTTTCATTCATTCCTAAAATCAATCTCTTTTACAATGGGCGTCCAAGGCTTTTAATAGCCTCACAAAGCTAGCTTTTGAAATTTAAAAACTCCCCAAATCGAGGAGGATTACAAGGGGGGTTGGAGGATTTGGTGGAGAGTTTGGAGGGATGTGGGGGGGGGTTGGAGGATTTGGTGGAGGACTTGGAGGGATGTGGCCAACCTCCTTGAATTTGATTCTCCCTTGTTGGCGCCCAAAGGGTGATGAGGTGGCTGGTGAGGTGGCGCCTGATGACGTGGCATGGTGAGGTGGTCTTCTACTTGGATAAGAATGACATGTGGCGCCCAGTGGTCCTAGTTGATGGTCCTTTTCTCTTTCTTGGTTGATGTGTCTTCTCTTCTTCATGTGGTCAAATTCTGGGGTCCAGAATTTGAATCTTGTTGCTGGCTTTCATGGCTTTGAGACTTGATTAGACTTAACTCAACTGAATTAGACTTAACTCAACTGAACTGAATTGATTGACCTAGACTTTAAAACTTGAAATGGACTTACAGGAAATAAAATTTTAAAAGTAATTACATGACTCAATAAACACTCTTGGTTTGAAATTCAAAATTAATTACAGGACTCTTGAAAAGGAAATGACTCTTGAAAATAAAATATTTTTGAACTAAAGAATACAAGGTAACCTAATTATCTTCGATCCAAATTGGGATAAGTCTAACCTTGTTGGAGTGAAGTTTCTTTCGGCTTCTGGTGTCCACACCAATGATCTATGCTGAAAAGCATGCTGCTATGAAAAGAGGACTGCTCCATAATCCGTGCAAACTCAAACTCACGGTTGTGCGGAGGATCAATCTCCCGACTGAGCATCGGTGGATGGCCGATGACCGGGAAGCAGGCGGTGAATGGGGCCGGTGGACGGCGAGCGGCGGACGGCTGGCAGCGGGCTGGAGGCGAGGCGGTGGCACGGGAATGGCACGGCATGCTGGGCGTGTCGTTTGGTCTCCCATGGCCGTGGGAGACCTCTTGGGCATTGGTGTGGCCTCCGGTGGCCGAGCGGGCAGCGGACCGGTGGCGGGCGGCAGTAGGCGTGCGGCGGTGCAGGCGGGCGACGACGCATGCGGGCGATGGTGCAGGGGTGGCACGGCATGCACGGTCGTGCTGCTTGGGCTTCCCACGGGCATGGGGCCCAAGGATGCCTGTGAGGGCCCTCCGGTGGCCGGGTGTGAGCCGGCAAGCGGTGGGCGGGCGGCCGGTGGCAGGCCGATGGTGGTAGGCGACGGCGGCGACCGTGGCGGCCGTTGGTCTTCCCGCGTCCATTCATCTTCCATGGTCGTGGGTGGCGGCGATGGCATTTCCGGTGAGGGCGGGGGCTGGCAAGCATTGATGGTGGTCCGAGGAAGGCGGTCGGCGGTCGGGCGGCCTGGATCTGGGGCCAGCGGGGCGGAGGCTAGGATTTTGAAATTTATTTTAAAATCACGAGAGAAAGATGGTGAAGATGGAATAAAACTGGGATAAAGTAGGAATAGGTTCGGGATAAATTTGGGATAGTGGAAATAGATGGAATAGCGGGAATAGGCAAAATAAAAAAAAATTACGAGAAAATAAGAAAATAAAAAAAAAAATCCAGACTTGCCCTGGATCCCCATCAACCAAGAGCTCCTGCGGGACTATGTATCCCGCTTCAAAGCTACCGTCTTAGAGATTTATAGTTTGGATGAGCTCGTCGCCATGCTGGCGCTAAAGCGAGGGCTCAAGACCTCCCGCAGTTTGGAATCCTCCGAAGAAGCCTACCCCGAGAGACGTGCCTGGGATGCGAAGATTTGGGCCCCCTGCGGACTTCCGAATGGGACCAAAGTTGAGAGACGGCCCCATTCCCGAGAAGACTTTCACTCCCCTCCTAGCTCCAAGATCAAAGATTCTGATGGAGATCGAGGGAGAGTGCTACCTGCACTGACCTCACCCATTAAGGCTGTCAACTGGTTGTGACAAGATGAAGTATTGCCAGTTCTACAGTGACCATGTCTACGACACTGACGACTGCCGCAACCTGAGAAGGGAAATAGAAGACCTAATCAAAAGAGACTACGTCAGGAAGTTCATGAGGAACGAGGTTCCAGTAGAGGACCAACCACTTGCGGCTCTTCCCCCTGTTCCTGTAGTTGATAATCGGCCCAATGAGAAGCCCGTGGGCATGATTTCTTGGGAAATAGAGCATGCTTTGAAGAGAGCCCGGGAGGGAGGAGACCTAAAAAATGTACTCCCCTTTATGAAGGAGAAGGGAGGTAAGGAAGAAAATGTAAATAACGATGCTATCATGGTCAAGATGACCATCGCCAAGCATCCTGTAAGATGCATCATGGTTGATATTGAAAGCTCCATGGATGTACTTTTTTATGATGCTTTCTCTCGGATGAACTTGTCCCCCAATCGGCTAAGGCCAGTGCACACCCCATTTGTGGTTATCGGAGATTCAGTGGGGGTCAAGGGAGAAATTACTCTCCCTGTCACTGCCGGATCACCACTCCGGTAGAGCACGGTTATGATGACCTTCACCATTGTCAGACTCCTATCGCCATACAATGCTATCCTAGGCTGCCCTGGGCTCAACCTATTGGATGTGGTCATATCTACTAAGAGATCGTTGGTGCAGTTCCTGACCCCTTACGGTGTGGAAGAGATGAGGGGGGCAGCTCAGCCTGTCTTGCATTGCTTGTAGGCTGTCGCAGGGGCCTAAAGTGCCGAGCTTGACTCCGACGTCGACGACCTCGACCAAAGGGTGCAGGACCCTAAGGGAGGCCCCGTCGAGCACCTCTTGATGTATCCTCTTGGTTTGAACCCACTGAAGATGGTGCAGGTAGGAGCCCAACTACTAGAAGATGAACGGGCTTGCCTACTTAGTTTCCTCCGGGTGAATGCAGATGTGTTCGCATGGACTACGACGGATATGCCAGGTATTCCCCCAGATGTCATAACCCACCAGTTGAAGATCGATCCGAAGTGCCGTCCAGTTTAGTAGAAGAAGAGGAGCTTCACCTCGGAGAGGCAGAAGGCTATCAACGATGAAGTGGAGAAGCTCCTCGCCACCGGCTTCATTCGTGAAGTACAGTACCCCAGCTGACTGGCGAACGTAGTCATGGTCAAGAAGAACAATGGAAAGTGGAGGATCTGTGTAGACTACACTGATCTTAACCATGCTTGCCCAAAAGATAGCTTTTCCCTTTCAAAGATTGACTAGCTCGTGGACTTCACCTCGGGGCATCACCTTTTCTCCTTCATGGATGCATTTTCTGGGTACAACCAGATCCGGATGCATTCAGAGGATGAGGAGCACACTGCCTTCATCATGGACTGTGAGACATACTGCTACAAGATGATGCCCTTCGACCTGAAGAATGCTAGCACCATATACCAGCAACTGGTCAACAAGGTCTTCAAAGACCATATTGGCCGCAACATTCAGGTGTACATGGATGACATGCTCATCATGAGCAAGCCAACCTCAGACCACATCGATGATCTAGCAGAGACCTTCCACAACCTTCGCCTCCATCAAATGAAGTTGAATCTGATAAAGTACACATTTGGTGTAGCAGCAGGTAAATTTCTTGGCTTCATGGTCACCTAAAGGGGGATCGCTGCCAACCCAGAGAAGGTCCAAGCAATTCTTGACATGGAGCAGCCCATCTCCAAGAAGCAAGTTCAGTGACTCACCAGCCGGGTAGCAGCCCTAAGCCGATTCATCTCATGATCTGCCGATCATTGCCAACCCCTCTTCAAGGTGCTGTGGAAGATGCATGACTTCACTTGGATGAAGGAGTGCTAGGAGTCCTTCGAGGAGTTGAAGAAGACCCTGACATTGCCACCACTGCTCTCCCGACCGGAGGAGGGAGAAGAGCTTCTCCTATACATGGTGGTCACCCTAGAGGCCATCAGCTCAGTCTTAGTCCATATGGATGAAGGAGGAATCTAGAGGCCTGTGTACTATACAATCAAGCTTCTCCGTGATGCCGAGCTTAGGTACTCTCGATTCGAGAAGTTAATTTTTGCACTCATTGTATCTGCCCAGCATTTTAGGCCTTACTTCGAAGCATACCCAATCATGGTCCTGATGGATCAACCCCTGAAAGTCGTACTAAGTTGCCTAGACACATTTGGATGTTTGGCAAAGTGGGCACTGAAATTCAGCGAGTTCGACATCGCCTACCGTCCAAGGTCGTCCATGAAGGCTCAGGTACTGGCTGACTTCCTGTCAAGTGTGCGAGCTTGGGTGAGGGGCCAGAAGAAAGCCCCCATGCACAACAGCAAGGACCCGAACCGGAGGAGGACATCTGGGTCCTACATCTAGACAGAGCATCCAACTCTGATGAAAGTGAAGCTGGACTCATTCTCGCCAATAGCGAAGGTGTCATCGCCAAATGCACACTCCGCTTCTAGTTTGCCTCGGGCAGAGTATGAGCGCTCCTTGTGGGGCTGAGAGTCTCTCGCGAACTGGGCGTACCCAGTTTGAAGGTCTTCACTGACTCACAGTTGGTGACCGGGCAAGTCTCGGGCGAGTTCGAGGCTTGGGACCCTCAGATGTTGAAGTACCTGGAGCTGGTACATGCAGTGTTGTGGGCTTTAAGTGCTTTAGCATCTTCCATATCCCATGTGGAGAGAACACGCGTGCTGACACCCTTTCTCGGCTGGCAACCTTGCTGGACTCTTCCCTGGACCATGCTTACATCAAGCATCTTCAAACCCCAAGCTATGAAGCACCCAGGGAGGTCCAACAGGTTACCCTGGAGCCTAGTTGGATGGACAAGTACATCAAGTACATCACCGACGGTACCTTGCCCAAAGATTGAATAGAGGCAGACCTTATCAAAAGGAAAGCCACCCACTTTATGCTGATGGACGGGCTACTTTATCGAAGGTCTTACTCCTACCCACTTCTCAAATGCTTGAGACTCTCAAAGGTAGCAGTCATGCTCCAGGAGATTCACGAAGGCCTCTACAGGAACCATGTGGGGGGCAGAATTTGGCATATAAGGCCCTCCGCCAGAGATATTACTGAGAAACAATGAGGGAGGATGCAACCAACTTCATCAAGAGGTGTGACCACTACCAACGTCATGTGTCATGCAATGCCAGTCGGCTGTGCTGCTCTCCCAACTCTCTACTCCATGGCCGTTCGCCTAATGGGGCATGGACATCCTTGGTCCCTTTCCTCCTGTGTCAGGGCAGCGTAAGTTCCTGATAGTCGCCATTGACTACTTCACGAAGTGGGTCGAGGCTGAACCGTTGGCCCGGATCATGGAGGTGAACGTTAGCAAGTTCTTTTGGAAGTCAATCATATACCGCTTCGGGCTCCCCCACATAATCATCATCGACAATAGAAGGTAGTTCAACAATCGGGAGTTCGAGGAGTTCTGTAGTGACCTCGGCATCGACCATTGCTTCACCTCGGTAGCACATCCTCAGGCCAACGAAGAGGCTGAGGTGACCAACCGGACCATCCTTTAGAGACTCTGAACCAAACTGGACCAAGCCAAGTGCAAGTGGGCCAAAAAACTTCAGTGTCCTATGGGCGTACCACACAATGCCGAGGACAGCCATAGATGAAACACCATTCAACCTTGTCTTCGGCATAGAAGCGATGATCCCAGTGGAGCTAAGCCTACCAACGCTGCGGATAGAGTAGTACAACAAGGTCGAGAACCTAGCATGCCTCCTGCTTAATCTAAATCTAATTGAAGAAACAAGGGACAAGGCTTGAGTCTGCATGGTAGCCTATCGGCAACGAGTGGCCAGATACACAACTCCAGGGTGAGGCCGAAGTCCTTCTGCCCAGGAGATCTGTAACTGTGATGAGCGGAAGCCTCCCAACCTCGAGAGTGTGGCAAGCTCTCTCCAAACTGGGAAGGCCCTTCAGGGTAGTTGAAGCCCTTCCTCACAGGGCCTACTACCTTGTCGAGCTCGATGGAGCACGATTTTCATGGACATGGAACGCCACCAACTTGAGGATGTATTACCAATAATGTAAGACCTCCTAATGTTAATAATAAAATTTCCTTTAGCACGATGCTTATCTGTCTCATAGGACTGCCAAAGCCTAGAGTTCAGTCTGGTAGTGAAAACCCATAGCCCAGTTTGGCAGCAAAAGCCTGGAGTCCAGTCTGGCAGCAAAAGCCCAGAGTTCAGTCCAGTAGCAAAAGCCCGGAGTTCAGTCTAGTAGCAAAAGCCCGGAGTTCAGTCCGGTACCTAAATCCCGGAAGCTCCAGAAGCCCGGCACCTAAAGCTCGGACTCTAGTCCAGCAACCAAAGAACGGAAACTCTTCAAGCCCGGCACCGAAAACTCCTGAAGCTTGGAATACAAAGACCGGAAACTCTTCAAGCCCGGCACCAAAAACTCCTGAAGCCCGGGAAACAAAGATCGGAAACTCTTCAAGCCCGACACCGGAAACTCATGAAGCCCAAGAAATAAAGACCAGAAACTCTAGAAGCCCAGCACCTAAAGCCCGGACTCTAGTTTGGCAACTAGAGACCGAAAACCCCAGCACCGGAAGCTCACGAAGCCCAGGAACTTAAGGCTAAAAGCTCTAACAATGGAAGCTCTAGAAGTCCAGCACCAAAGCTTGGATGCCTCCAAGAACCTACTTTTTGATCAAGAGCTGAGGTTGAACTTCTAGGCAATTTGATGTGCTTGGCTCCAGTAGAAACCAGGGGATCTCAGATCTGCAATCGACTTCAAGGAGGATCAAAGCTTGAAGTCGGACAAGATTGAAGCAAATGGAATTATAAGAAGTCACATGACGAGACAAAATAGAAGACAGAAAAAGCACAAAGGTGTGAAGAGAAAGAGTTTCATTTTTGTGATAAGGTTTTTTACAAGTAAAGAGGACCCCGACAGGCCGGGCATCCCTAAAAATGACAAAATGAAAGAAACCCTATGCTAAGTACAAAGCATGAAATGAAGGACCCGGGGTCACTGCATCACCGGCTCGCTTCTAGGTTGGTCGGCCTCCGCATCGTCAATTGTCGGCTCGCCTGGTTGCTCGATGGTCACCTCCTTAGCCACCCTCGAAGATGGCTCCAGCACCTCAGGCCGCCCCTTGGCATCGCTAATGGTGATGCCTCCTAGGTTGAGCTTCGGGAAGAGTGTGGCTACCCTCTACCGGTAGACCTTAAACCCCTTCAGGAATGAGTCCACGGCAGCCTCATGGACCTCATCCTGGAACTCATAGGATGCCCTAAACTTTGGCACGGCCTCGAGCACGTCCCTCTATGTAGCTTCTAACATCCTCGTGATGTATGCCGCCTTCTCCTTGGCCACTGCCAGCTCCTCCAAAACCTCTTTTACCCGGGTCTCTAGAGCCCGAGATCGCCCCTCCAGGCGCCTGACCTCAACCGCGGTCTCCTCGGTGCGGCGTTGGGTCAGGATCCTCTCCTCGGAAATGGAGGTCTTGAGGTCCCTAGTGCGCTCCTCAGCACGAGCTAGGTCCCCTCGGAGAACCCTATTGCTCTCATTCATTTCCTGGCCCTTCTCCATTAGCTCCTTTACATCGGCTGTGAGCTTGGCCAGCTTCTTCTCCTTTTCGGCCTCCTCCTTCACCGAGCTGATGAAGAAGTCTCGGAGCAGGAGCACGTCGGTCCCAACTTGCATCAAAAGAGGGGTTAGACTATCTAAAACCCAACTGGAACATTAAAAACAAAGGAAAATGCAAGGCACTTACTAAGAACCCTGCCTCCCTTCAAGCGGAGGTCTCGAGGCTGGACCGCATATTCCATCATCTTCTTTGCCAGGCCCTGATCACGAATGATGGAGGCATTCCAAGGAATCCCCGCCGATGCATAGCAGGGCTCGGAGGAAGGCTGGGCAAGAGTGTCTTTGGCATGCGAAGATGTGGGCCACACGGTTGCTGCAGCCGCAACCGCAACCTCCATAGTCATCGCCAGGATGCTGGCTACTGTGACTACCGGAGGAGTCAAACATGCCGGTTTCTCGACTTCCCTTCCCCCGTCGACGTCAATGACCACCGAGGGGGGAGCCTGCTGCTGGGGCGGCCAGGGGGCCGGGTCCCCTGCCGTCTGCTCTGAGGTCGAAGTGGGCCTGGGCCTCTGGTCCGCTTCCATACGGGCCCTCTTCGGTGTAGGGTCCCGGGCCCCAATTGAGGTGCTCCATTTGTGGGCCTCCTCCATCAAGTTGTCCACCGAGAACTTCATCCCTGGAAAAGAAAAAGGCCGAAGGAGGTCAGCAAAAGAAAGAAAAAAAAAGAAGAGAAAGAAGAAAGAAGCATGAAGCCTCACCAATCACCCGAATCGGGCTAATCCCAGCCTCGAACAAGTTCTGCTCCGAGAGCAGAACCTCAAGGGAGGGAAGCTCATCACTGAGTAGCTGGGGGAAGACCTCTCACTCAGACGGTACTACCTAGGCATTCCGACTCAGGGACCGTTCTAGCTCACTCCAAACCTAGTCAACATCCGCGACCGAGGTGAAGAAGAACTGGTTCTTCCATCCTTTGATAGACATGAGGAGGTCAAACTGGAGGCACTTAGGCCGGGGGGAGAGGTACCACCACCCATCATCGATGGAGAGGCGCTTCAGGATAAACAAGGCCCTGAATAATAAAAAATGGATAACAAACCCATGGAAATGATAGAAGACGATGAAGGCAAAGATGACCCTGATGGCATTAGGAGCCAACTGGGCAGGAACAAGGTGGAAGTGGCTAAAAAAGGAAACAAAAAAAGGATGAAGCAAAAATCAAAGACCACTGGTAAGGAAGTCTTCGTACAAAGAAACCCGGCCAGGGCTGCTCGAGGTAACCCGCTCCCCCGATCCCGGGTGCAAGAGTTGGATAGAATTTGGGACCGCGAACAGATCCCTGATCGTGGAAAGATCTTCTCTAGTCATCGTCGAGGTGAAGCTGGAGGGACCGGAGGAAGCCTCTGCCATCAGAGGGGCAATGACAGATGCAGAAGGAAGAATAGGGATGGGAGAAGGAACCCTAGGGGCCCTAGTGCGTTCGATAACTATCCCACCCGGGTGCAGTTTCCTCCGGACTTTGAGAGGAACCTCGTCCTCCTTATCAAAAGATGACGGGGTCCTCGATCGGGAGGGTGATGTGGCAAGCATATGATTAATGTTTAGATTATGATTTGTAGAGCAATGAAACCTAATTACACTAGCATTGTACTCATCATAATAAGACTTAAGGCTTACAAGAAATGAAACTTTTACTTGATTAGACACAATCCTAAACTAAGAAGGAAGAAGATCTAGATAATAGGAGCTAATGATTATGGACTTACCTTGATGAGCTTTCCAACCTTCTTTTGATTCATACCTTGAAACTACCAACGCTCTGGACTGGAGGACTTGGATAACAAAGATCAGAACTCTGGACTTGGACTTCAGTCTGTCGATTCATTGTCAAGGAGGAACCCGGTTCTCAACTCAAAGACTTCGAAGGACCCTACAATTGAAGATCAAAGGTTAAGGAAGAAAGAGACAAATGTAAAGAAAGGTTGGGAGGATTTGTGAACAAAGAAGAAATTGCAGAAGATCGGGCCGACTCCTATGCCTTCGTCTTGTACTGGAATGGTGAGTTGCTTGGAGAAAAAAAAAAAAAAATTGGCTTTGGCGTGGAGGAAGAAACTTTCACACAAGAACACAAGACAATTTGCTTCAAAACTTCACTTGCATTTCATTCATCTTCAATCCCCTTTTTACAATAGGTGTCCAAGGCTTTTAATAGCCTCACAAAGCTAGCTTTTGAAATTTAAAAACTCTCCAAATTGAGGAGGATTACAAGGGGGGTTGGAGGATTTGATGGAGGGTTTGGAGGGATATGGGGGAAGTTGGAGGATTTGGTGGAGGGATTGGAGGGATGTGGCCGACCTCCTTGAATTTGAATCTTCCTTGTTGGTGCCCAAAGGGTGATGAAGTGGCTGGTGAGGTGGCACCTCTGGCTGATGACGTGGCATGGTGAGGTGGTCTTCTAATTTCAAGGTGACATGTGGCGCCACGTGGTCCTAGTTGATGGTCCTTTTCTCTTGCTTGGTGGTGTGTCTTCTCTTCTTCATGGGGTCAAATTCTGGGATTCAGAATTTGAGTCTTGTTGCTGGCTTTCATGGCTTTAAGACTTGAATAGACTTAACTAAACTGAATTAGACTTAACTCAACTGAATTAAACTCCTAGACTTTAAAACTTGAAATGGACTTACAGAAAATGAAATTTTAAAAGTAATTACAGGACTCAATAAACACTCTTGATTTGAAACTCAAAATTAATTACAGGACTCTTAAAATGGAAATGACTCCTGAAAAGGAAATAAAACATTTTTGATCTAAAGGATACAAGGTAACCTAATTATCTTCGATCCAAATTGGGATAAGGCTAACCTTGTTGTTGTGAAGTTTCTTTCGGTTTCTGGTGTCCACACCAGAGGGACCTGCCTCGTTCGGGATAGTGAAAAATTAGGGGCGACAGCCCGAAGGAACCAATGAAAGATGGAAGGTTTGAGAAGAAGAGAAGGCTGACAGAAAACCTAAAGAAGGCTCGGTTCACCTAAAATGGAGGAGGGACCGGAGTCTAAGAAGAAGCAAAGGAAGAAGGGAAGATTTCAGGGCACCCACTTGACTGTTTTGGTGAAGAAAGGCCACCCAAGAGAAGAAGAAGAGGGATCGCTACAATCACCGGTGAGGTGCGAGAAAATCAAAAGACTCCATTTCCGGAAAGTCCCCTCTCTTTTCAAAGCTAATCGACAGCAGCCGTACAATACTTTTTTCGCCCCCGCCATCGGATGAGCGCCACATCTGAAGGCATCCAGCGATGATGCTTCGGTCCGCTGAAAACTGCCTCGAGTCTGGCATGGTTCAATTATGGTCCGTTGAGATCGCGAATGTGGCACATGCGCATTGGACCTCGGTTATGACATGCAGAACGGCGGCAATCATGGAAATAATTATAGAAGAATTTTGTTTTCCCATGTCATCTCTGCATTAACTCCCCACATCCCAGCCACGGTTCGATGGGACTTGGGAGTGGGGGGCAAATGATGTGGCCAGACTGCTGACGTGGAGTACATCTCAGATCCAGCTGATAGTCAGGTAGGTAGATAGCACCACACCAAGTTCTCTTTCGAGCTACCCCACTAGGTGGCCTCGCCAATGGCCTCGCCCACCTCGGCCCAAGCTCGACATCCCTGCTCCTTCGCCAAGTGGCTCCTCTAGTTTGAGCCCACCTTGGCCAGAGTTCGAGCCCAGCTCAGTCGAAGTCGATCTCACCTTGGCCTGAGCTCGGCACCTCTACTCCTCTGCCAGGTGGCTCCCCAAGGGTTGAGTCCATCTCGACCGGAGTCGAGCCTTGCTCCGCTCCTCCGCTAGGAGGCTCCCCAAGGGTCGAGCCCACCTCGACCGAAGTCGAGCCTTGCTCCGCTCCTCCACCAGGTGGCTCCCAAAGGATCGAGCCCACCTCGACCGGAGTCGAGCCCTGCTCCGCTCCTCCTCCAGGTAGCTTTCCAAGGGTCGAGCCCACCTCGACCGGAGTCGAGCCCTGCTCTGCTCCTCCACCAGGTGGCTCCCCAAGGGTTGAGCCCACCTCAGGTGGATTTGAGCCCCGCTTCGCTCTTCAGCTAGGTGGCTCCCAAAGGGTCGAGCCCACCTCGGCTAGAGTCGAGCCCTGCTCCGTTCCTTCACCAGGTGGCTTCCCAAGGGTCGAGCCCACCTTAGCCGGAGTCGAGCCCTACTCCGCTCCTCCGCCAAGTGGCTCCCCAAGGGTCGAGCCCACTTAGAACAGAGTCGAGCCTTCCTCCGCTCCTTTGCCAGGTGGCTCCCCAAGGGTCGAGCCCACCTCGACCAAAGTCGAGCCCTCCTCCTCTCCTTCACCAGGTGGCCCCCCAAGGGTCGAGCCCACCTCGACCGAAATCGAGCCCTCTCCTTGGAAGCATCGGGAAGGACAAATGCGCCAGCCCCAAGATCGCTGTCGAGGCAGATGCGCACAGTGCGGCACACCCAGTACGTCACCCCCCAAATTTGTAATAGTGCACATAACCTTGTTTGCACCAATTTGGGAGGGGCGCCTTGATCGAGTTGTCAGATCCTATGGCCAACCACCTGGAACCCCTCGAAGGAGAAGGCCATATTTAACATCTCAGACCTAGGGGCGGCTACACCCAGATCGAGGTTCCACCTAATTCCCCCCTTCGTGACAACATGCCGAGCAAACAAGTTCACAACTTAATTCCCAACTACAGGAGGAAATGACCTCGGGGGGAGCGGCCAACGGACACCGTTGACCATTAAGCACCCCAGAGAAGGCAAATTGAGGCACTAAAGCAATCGGTGGTCTACAAAGGCACCAACAGGCAAGAAAAAAGGTAAGCAATCGAAAGAGGACAAACACACGAAGTAGTGAGATAAGTGACTTAAAGGCAAGAAGCTCTCAGGAGACTTCTGGAGCAAGTCCTGTGAGCACAGTCGCCACAACTCAAGCACCATCCCTCTCTCAGTTTCTCCTATTCAATCCTTTATTAAAAAATCCTCTAAGCACAGAGACCAAAGTGGGATCCGCCTTAGGGAATCTGTTTCACTTTGTCATATGCTAACTTGATCGTCGGAGTGCCCCCGTTAGGATCCCCGACCTGGGTCTCTAATACTATTTTGCAGGTCTGGGAACTTCTAGATTCTAGAGTAAAGGGGTGGACGTCTGGCGCCACCTTGCAGCTACAGGCCATGACGGTAAGGTCGGCAAGAAGTCCTAAGTGGGACGGTATTTTTTAGATTTTATTTATAATTAAAGAAGCCTTTATGCACCAAAAACCAAGAGTCCTAAGGGCATGGGACTCTTGGCGCCAAATGGTATATGTGGTAATATAAGGGGCACGAAGGACCAGGAGTCCTTCTTGTTAATCACCTTTTAGGTGATAAACCTCTTTTAATCCTCTTTTATTTGACACCCATTTTGAATAGGCTTTGACTAGTCAAAGAAGGTTTTTGGCATGGATAATGGTTGGCGCACAAAATGAAGGGTTGCGACTCTTCTCTTTGGTGCGCAATCTCAAAACCATAAGTCTTTTTGTTTGAAGACTTCTTCGTTGACTAAAACTTCCTATGGAATCCCACACCCCTTAGCCTTTCTTTGACTGGTCAATTGCCACATGGCAAGAGGAGAAAAAGTGCTGGAATTTTGAAGAGACGTAAAGGTGTTTCTTGGAGCATGGAATGGCTGCTTTCATCCAAGAGACTCCTTCTTTGTGAAGGGTCTTATTTGATCACTTGATTGGCTGATCAAGGGCTGAGGTGAAGACATATCAAGCACCTCTTTATTTCCTATATAAAGGCATTGGTGATTGATGCCAAGATTATTCTAAATCATTCTTAACTTTCTTGCATTATCCACCTTGTCTCTTCCTTTCCTTGCTAGGTCAAAAGTCTTCTTTTAAGACAAGTTCGCCATTCTTAAGACAAGGGTTTAGGAAGAGAATAAGGTAGTGATAAGAAAAATAAGAGAGATTTTGAAAATGGCTCAAAGTGCTCTACTGGAGGGCAAAGGTTTGAGCAAGGAAGGAGAGGCTGCCAAAGAAAGAAAGGCTGTCAAAAGAGTTCCAATAGAGTAAGCAACTTACTAGGAGTGCTTCCTAGGATCAATTTCTATGTGGATCACCTATGGAGGGTATGCATTTATGTGCCTAGTGGAAATAAATAGGAATTAGCATTCCAGGCATTCTTCAAAACCTTAACTTTATGACTTATTAATTGATATGAAAAAGGGATTCTGGTTTAAGGGTCTCATGCAATTTGGATTGTCAATATGTTAAATTTTGAAATCCACTCTTCCGCTGTGCTACTAAAACCCAACAGTGGTATCAGAGCAACCTTGTTTCATTCAATTAATAGTCAATCAAATATTGAATGACTATATGATCATGATACTGTATGAATGATGTATTGAATATTATCATGTTTGGTAATCATAGTATGATGCTTGCTAGTGGTTAGGAGTTTTTACACTTAAACCCTAATCTATATAGAGATATGTTTAGACCGTTTAGTTATATTTTGAAATAAGGTTATTCTAACATAACGATAGATGTTTGTTATGTTGTAAGGTTGTCCTAGAATGATGACACACCTAGCACATATTTTATATCATGTCATATATAAAGATATCTATCATGAATACATTATGATGTGTCAATCTATATTAAAGATATGTTATGAGACCACTAAAATCCCTCATAATTAAAATATTTTATCTTAGTGTAAGTTAATCATGAGGCAAATTCATTTAGATTTTTTAAATAGTTAATTGGTGTCTAGGCAGGTGGTTCTAGGAAGGTAAAGGGTATGAGGTTTCTAATTGATTCCGTTGTCTGACTTGGCCAATTCATTTGGTGTCTAAGGAAAGCAACGGGGGGACCCCTCATCTCTTCCACTTACCTAGCCAATTTGGCTATATCAAGACCTTAAGTTGGAAATGCTAATTGATCAAACACTTTATAATTTGCCTTCCTTCATGCTAAGTATAGTTCATGCAAATAACTATAGTAGGTTTGTTTTGTAACACAAAGCCTATCATAGTGTAGATATGAATTATCTTAGTGCATTTAATGCTTTATAGTATGTTTGATAGTATTGCTTTGTTGTATAATACAAGGGCAACATTATTCAAATATGTCTATATAAAATTGAAGGGTCTGACTAAACTAAGATATTATAGTTTGTTGTGTAACACAAGGCTATAAGTGTCTCAGAGGTAGTTGATTTGTTGAGAATTGTATAGGTTGCAATTGGAAAGGAGTTCCTACCTTTGAACTCATTAGTGCTTGTTGTGTAATACAAGGTACTTATGAGGAATCAGGATCATAACCCCACTAAAAAAACCTGGTAAGGTTTCTCGCTTGCCATGGACGAGGGCTATGGTATTCGAAATAAAATAGTGGGAGACATAATTAGGTGTAAAAGTCTTTATCTAATTATGGATGTCATCTTGAGTGGTATGCTTATAGTTGTTCTTTACTTTTATGTAGATTTAAATACTATGGCTCCAAGTTTATTACTGCGGGGCATTTTAGATGCCAACAAATTGACTGGTCCCAATTATGTGGATTGGTTTAGGAACCTGAGGATAGTATTAACTCAGGAGAAACTTTCTTATATTCTTGATTCTCCGGATCCAGAGCCGATCAGAGATGATGCTTTTGAGGAGGAAAAGCCACACATAAAATATGACAGAATGATAGTATGACTGTCAAGTACATCATGTTAGCCTCAATGAGCAATGAGCTTCAAAGAAAACATGAGGAGATGGAATCTCAATCCATATTGCTCAATCTAAAGAGCTTTATGGAGAGCAAAGTAGGGCTGCTCGATATGAGATATCGAAGCAGTTATTCCGAGCATGCATGAGTGAGGGCTCATCAGTTCAAGCCCATGTTTTGAAAATGATTGACTTAATCACCCGATTAAGTCAATTAGGGTTTGTGATGGATGGTGAACTCAACCAGGACTTGATCTTGCAGTCACTCCTAGATTCCTTCTCTCAGTTTGTTCTAAACATCATATAAATAAACTAAATATTTCTTTGCCAAGCTGCTTAATATACTTAAGACAACCGAGAGCCACTCTAAGGAAGATAGGGCTCACCTTCTTCTTGTTGATGGAAAGAAGAAACAGGAAACGAAGAAGGATTTGAAGAAAAAACTCAACCCTAAAAAGAGCATCCAGAAGAAGAAGAAAGCAAAGAAGGCTACTGGTGATGGAGCTGTTTTCAATGCGGCAAGCAGGGGCATTGGAAGAAAAATTGCAAGACATATCTTGCAAGTTTGAAGCAAGATACTGGAGGAGCATCTAAAGGTTTGTATATGATATAAAAAAATTTATCATTGAGTATTTCAACTTCTGATTCTTAGGTATTGGATACCGCATGTGGATCTCATATCTACAAGTCATTGCAAGGACTCTAGCCAATTAGAAGTTTGAAGAAAGGTGACTTCAAACTATATGCTGCAAGTGGTGAAGCCATTTATGCTGAAGCTGTGGGCACCTATCTTTTATTACAACCTTCGGGTAGTGTATTAAAGTTAGAAGATTGTTATTATGTTCCAAATGTTATTGAAAACATTATTTCTGTATCCTTGTTATTACAACAAGGTTTTGAAATAAATGTAAAGGGCAATGGTTGCTCTATTCTTTATTCTAATAAAGTATTTGGACATGGTTATTTTATTAATGGTCTTTTAACCTTAGTACTCAATGATAAAGTATTGCTTGTTGATAACAAGAAAAGAAAGAGAGATGATGTCAATGTCACATTTCTCTGGCATTGCTGATTTAGTCATATAAGTGAGCCAAGGATAAACAAGTTATTCAAAGATAATTACTTTGATCCCTATAGTTATGAATCATTGGGAACTTGTGAGTCATGCCTCATTGGTAAAATGTGCAAGTCTCCATTCATTGGACATGGAGATAGGGCAACTAAATGATTAGGTCTAGTACATACTGACGTGTGTGGACCTATGACAATTCAAGCCAGAGGAGGATATTCTTATTTCATCACATTTATTGATGACTTATCTAGGTTTGGATATGTGTATCTAATGAAACATAAATCCAAAGCCTTTGATAAATTTAAAGAATATCAAAATATGGTTGAGAAACAAACTGGACATAGTATTAAAATTCTTCGATCTGATCGAGGAGGAGAGTACTTATTTAATGAATTTCTAAACCATCTTAAGGACAAAGGCATACTCTCAGAATTGACCCCTCCTTATACATCCCAATTAAATGGTGTAGCAGAAAGGAGAAATCTCACCTTGTTAGATATGGTGAGGTCCATGATGAGCTTCGCAGATCTTTCTATTTCCTTCTAGGGATATGCCATAGAGACTGCTACTTATATTTTGAATAGGGTACCATCAAAGTCAGTTACTAGAACTCCATATGAGATATGGAATGGTAAAAGACCAAATCTTAAATATTTAAAGATTTGGGGATGCTATGCTTATGTCAAGAATACTTTTGGACATAAGTTAAGTGCTAGAGCTAACAAATGTAGGTTAGTTGGTTATCCCAGAGAGAGTGTTGGATACCTCTTTTATTATTCTACTGAACAAAAGGTATTTGTCAGTAGACATGCTACCTTCTTGGAGCAAGAATTTATCTAAGATAGTGGTAGTAGGTTAATAATTGAACTTAGTGAAGTTCAAGATCAACAACCTACTTCTGAAGTGTCCTTGAATGAAATTCTTTAACCAAAAGTTCTTGTTGATCAAGAACAACCGCAACATTCATCTCCTCTCTGAAGGTTAGAGAGGTTGTGGGGAGAACCTCTCATATATGGCTTTATCATTTGAAAAGATGACGAAGCAAGTATCATTTAGGATAATGATCCTGTGACCTATACGGAAGCTGTCGAAAGTAAAGACTCCAACAAATAGCTAAATGCCATGAAATTTGAAATGGGCTCCATGTATTTCAATCAAGTTTGGACTTTAGTAAATCCACATGAAGGAATTAACCCAATAGGGTGTAAACGGGTCTTCAAGAAGAAGATTGGAGCAGATGGCCAAGTAGATACCTACAAGGCCAGGCTAGTGGCAAAAGGTTTCAAACAAAAGCATGGTATTGACTATCATGAAACTTTTTTACCAATAGCTATGCTCAAGTCCATCAGAATTTTGTTTGCAATAGCGGCATACTATGACTACGAAATATGATAAATGGATGTAAAGACTGCTTTTCTCAGTGGATATCTTGAGGAAGAAGTCAATATATCCAACAAGAGGGTTTCATCTCAAGTGGAAGACCAAACCAAGTATGCAAGCTTATGAAATTCATTTATGGATTAAGGCAAGCATCAAGGAGTTGGAACATTTGATTTGATGAAGAAATCAGAGAATTTGATTTCATCAAAAATGTGGTGAACCATGTGTGTATAAAAAAATAAGTGGGAGCGCCATTGTCTTTTTAGTTTTGTATGTTGATGACATACTTATCATTGGGAATGATATTCCAAAGTTACAATCAATTAAAACTTGGCCATCCATAAAGTTTTTCATGAAGGATTTGAGAAAAGCATCTTATATATTAGGTATAAAGATCTATAGGGATAGATCTAGGAGGATGTTGGGATTATCCCAATCTAGGTACATTGACTTAGTGTTGAGAAGATTCAACATGGATGGAAGTAAAAGAGGTTACTTATCTATGAGTCAAGGTATACATCTCTCCAAGAATATGTCGCCTAAGATAATAGAAGAAAGAGAGAGGATGACCATGATTCCTTATGCTTCAGCTATAGGATCAATTATGTATGCCATGTTATGTATCAGGCCTGATGTTGCTTATGTCTTGGGCATAGTAAGCAAATTCCAGGCAGATCTAGGATAGGATCATTGGAAAGCTGAGAAAAATATATTTAAGTACCTAAGAAGGACTAAAGATATTTTTTTGATATATAGTGGATCAGAGTTAAAACTAGAAGGATCTATAGATTCTAGTTTTCAATCAGATCAAGATGATAGCAAATCCATATCAAGGTATGTTTTCATCCTATATGGTGGTGCAGTGAGTTGAAAAAGTATAAAGTAGCTAATTATAGCTGACTCAGTTACTGAAGCAGAATACATAGCTGCAAGTAAAGCTGCAAAGAAAGCTATCTGGATGAAGAAATTCATCATAGAATTGGTGTGGTTCCTGAAATACAACAACTGGTGTCACTTTATTATGATAATACTGGAGCTGTTGCACATGCTAAGGAACCTAGATCTTATCAAAAGTCCAAGCATATTCTAAGATATTCCACCTTATTCGAGAAATCATAGGAAGACAAGATGTTGTCATCGAACGAGTGGAAACAAAGAACAACATAGCAGACCCATTCACTAAAGCATTACCTCAGCAGCATTTTGATCGCCACTTAGATTGTATGGGTATAAAATACAAGGACGATTGGCTTTAGTGCAAGTGAGAGATTGAAAGAAAAGTACCCTACAAGCCAATCTTTGTAAGGGTTTTATAGTAATCTACCAACTCTTATATGACATTATTTAATTAATAGAAGGCATATTTATTCATCATATTGCTGTGTCTATATATTAGATTATGATGAACCCATAGGTTAGGGCAATGAAATTAGGGTTATGATGAAAATCATAATGGTGAGACCTAAGTTCCTATAAATCATAATCTAAAAGGTCCTTAATCATTGGATCATCGATTGAGAGATCGATGTTACCGGTAAGACTAGCACATCCTATGTATGCTTGATGGAGAGGGTGGTTGACCTCATAACCACTTGTGTAGGGACACTAATATAAAGATGTAGGTGCTCATTAGGATACGAGTTCACTGAACTAATCTGCATTAAGAATAACTTATGGAGGTCTTACTACTTGTCAAAAATTGTTCTTATAGTTGGAGTTGTACATGTGATCCTTGGACCTGAGATCACTATTGTTCCTTTTGCACATGAAGCCATATTTTGGTTCATATTCATTCATGACAATTAAGTCATGTACGGGGTGATTTCAGATATGGTGGATTATGTATGAAGGATGTGAGTGGATCAACAAGAAATATATCATTCCTAGTAAGAGAAAATTTATTCCAAGTAATCTCTTCGATTGATGGCATAGGGAGTCTTTGATCAAAGCAGGATGATATTAGAAATGGTTTTTAAATTAGTCATCATTAGAGTCTTCATTATCGAATTGAGATTCGAAAGGATTAAGTAATTGGATTTGACAACTAATTATACCCATCACTTATTCAGGATAAAGGATGATCGAAGGATTGAATCGTACAAAGACTTTTCACTGAAGGATATTTTGGTAATTTCTATCAAATTCCTTATCTTTCGGATAGGCAAGATATGTTGCTAGATGTCAATCATGTTTTGTAGGTGATCATGAATAAAATTGATTTGATTCATGAGTCAATTTGAAAGTTGGTTCGAATTGGTAACTTGGATCAGCTCGAATTGATCTAATTAGGTCAATCGATTTTGATTGGATTAAATAGCTTGGACCTAGACCTACTGCTGGCTAGATGTGGAACCCAAAGGATCACACACATTAGAGAATTGGCCTAGAAAGTCAATTGAATTTTATTAGGGTCATGGGATCCTAATTAGCTAGCTAGATTACATACTAGTATATATAGGTTAGCCTAACTCCTAACCCAGTTGGTTTGGATCTATTAGCTTGCTAATTGGGCTAACCAATTTAAGTAAGACTTAAACTGGCATGAGTCCTAAGTGGGGCAGCATTTTTCAGATTTTATCTGCAATTAAGGAAGCCTTTATGCATCAAAAACCAAGAGTCCTAGGGGCATGGGACTCTAGGCACCAAATGGTATATGTGACAATATAAGGGGCATGGAAGGACCAAGAGTCCTGCTTGTTAGTCAGCTTTTAGGTGATAAACCTGTATTAATCCTCTTTTATTTGACACCCATTTTGAATAGGCTTTATGATGCGGGATGATCCTAAAACTACCATGATTATAAGAAAATAGAAACTAATTTTTTTATAATTTTTTAGAATTTTAATTTGTAGGCTAATGACCTAAAATCAAGTAAAGATGAATAGGAAAACTAGTAATGAAAAGAAACATCATACCCGCAAAGAACTCATGCAAAATAATAAAAGAAAGGATCTCAAAGATTGAAAAATCCTCGGTTAGGATAGCATATCTTCAACAAATCAGAAGTTAGGAGGGGGAAGGATTTTACCAAGCACCGATTCGAAAATCTGCTCGAAGTCGGGGTCACACAGCACTTGGGATTGTCGCCTGGAAGACAAGCCTTCAGTTTCTCAGTTCAGGCAGCTATCTAGGATCGATCCTAGAGGCAAAGAGGGCCTCCTTCTTGGAGGTGAATATCTCAGGGATCCTGCAAGCATTAGAGGTTAGCAAGAGAACAAATAAGAAATCAAAAAAAGAAGAACTAGGATTTGAGAAAAGAGGAATCAGGGTTTCAATTGCTGGCAGCTAGAGGTGGAAGGAGACTCAGGCTGAAGAATGGCTAGGGCTCTCTTCCTTGGGATGGATTAGGGTTTGAATGCAGATGCTTTGGTCGGTCAAGGCTTGGAAGAACTAGGGAACACTTAGTAGCACTCACACACATCAATCACAAGAACACAATTGAACTAAATTTCAGCAGGGTTTCATTCATGAAAAGAGTTACTTACAAGAGAGGAGAGGTGGGGTATTTATAGAGTTTTTCCTTGTCCTCTCCTTGTTAGGAAAGAATTAAAAAGTAGAGTGGGAGAGGGATTACAAAGGGGTTTAGAATTAAGAGTATACACTTTGAATGAAATTAAAACTAGTTCTTGATGCAGAACGAATGCTCTGATACCAAAAATGATGCAGAACGAAAGAGATGATGTGATGCGGAAGTAAATTAAAATTAATATTTTTTTTTTTTTTTATGTTTTCAGAAGTCGGCTTTGACTCAAAGAAAAGTTAAACTAAATTGAAAGGAACTATGTAATAATTGAAAGCACAATTTAAAGAAACTAGGTTATCAGAGTAGTTCAGAAGTAAAGGATCGTTGGGGGTTGAGAAACTCCCAGACCTAGGGTTTCGCTCTGAACTTTCAACAGGACAGAAGTAAAGAGAAGATAAGGGTTACAGACCAGGCAGTGATCTTCACAGAGTTTAGTGGAAGGACTCTCTTGAGCAGATTGTTGGATCCCCGGATTTAGATATCTTCGTAATGGATCCTCCAATACTGGTCCTTTGGCAGAGTTGGCTTTTCCTGAACTCAAGATCTGGGAAAGAAGAAGAACAATTTATGGAACCAGATACTCAAGGAAGGATTTACTAGATAGAAGAACTTGAAAGTTGATGTTGCTGAAGTCCTGATTCTCCTGGATGCTGATCTGGCTTCCTCTGGGATTTGCTCCGTATTCGAAGCAGCCGAACTGGACCTAGATGCTGGTGGTCGACCTCCACTTGGAGAGAGAGGCCGAGAGAGATGGGGGTAGGCTAGGGTTTGGTGGAAAGAAGAGGATGATGGGCGGCTAGGGTTTTGGAGTTGAAGTGGCTAACCTAGGGTTTAGTGGTTGGAGATCTCACACCTCCTCAAGGTTCCTAAGGAACCCGGATTTACTCCCTCACGGAGCTCAACACCTGGATGCAAGTACGGAAGAGAGAAACACAAAGTTTGCTAACACATAAATTGGATTCATTCATCAGATGTCTCTTTAAAACTTACAAGAGGGGTTTATTTTATAGGTCTTTACAAGAGGTCAGGGTTTTACATCTTCCCATGTGGGACTAATAGGATGGATCTTCAAATTAGGCTTGTAGAATCAAATCCTTCTCATATGGCCGGCCAAGAGCTTCCATAAGGGTTGATTGGCGGCTCCAAATGGTAAGTAGGTGGCGCCTCCTAGCCTTGCTCTTCAAGAAAAATTCTTGCCATCCTGACTTGGGTTTATCTGGAAAGAAGTTGGCTCCTCCTTGGATTGAGGTATCTTGATGGATTTCTCCCCCAAGTGGCGCATGAAAGAAGGGACTTGCTTTCTTGTGGTGTGGGGACCAAGGCACACTGGATGGAGATGTGGCGCCTCCTGGACTCTGGCGTGTGGCTGGGAGTGTGGCGCCCACATGCTTGGGCCTGGGAGAAAAAATTGGGCACCCTGGACATTGACTTAATTTTAAAAAAATGGCACCAACCTGGAGAAGACCTAGGCCACTACTAGGACTTGTACAGAGTCAACATGACTCAACAAAATTTAAATTACAGACTCGAGACTAAAATTGAGTTGACCAAGTCAACCCTTATTACAAAACCAGAAAACCCTAATTCTTCGGGCAAGGTCAATCAGAGATCCAGATGGAGCCCCGAAGTCTTCTTCTGAGTCTGGTGCCCGCACTAGTTCTCCTTGTTCTAATTGGATTTCTCTCCTCATTTGACTTGGTCAAAGAGCTTTCTTTGGGCTTGGACTATAGGGCAGCAAGGAGCGTCCTCCATTGAGCTTGGGCGCGTGGGCCTCTAGGTGGGCTTGAAACCCTGGGCTGGGGTTCCTAGAATATTCCCTGGGTATTTTAGTTCTTGAAATTTTTATATGGGCTTGGAAAAAAGCCTGGGACGCCTCCTCTTACTGGACTTCTAGGCTTGAGAGACTCTTGAGCTGGGGCGCCCGGTATATTCCTGGAATCATGGGGTGCCTTGGTCCTTGGAATATTCTCTGGGTATTTGGAAGGAATCTTGGCATCTGGGGCGGCAAGCAAAGGCCCATTATGGCTTATGTGAGGGCGTTTAACTCCTGGATGAAACCTGCTAGAACTCTAAAATTGGGTATCCTCTTCTCTTATACAAAATTGAATCGATATTGGACGAATACAAATGTACAGGACTCAATGGGACTCAATTGAACTGGACTAGGATTGAGGCAAACCAACTTGGGCATCTTGCCTCAACTTATTACAGGACTCAATCTTACTTGATTACAAAATTTGATACATAGGCAAGGGCTCAAAACCCTAATTAATAAACCAGATAGAGACCAGTAATCTGTGTCGGATCTTGGTGCTCCCACCAATTCTCCCGAGGTGGGAGGAACTTGATCCCATCGAGTATGGGTCAATGTGGTTCTTATATGTCTCAGAAAGGTCTAGGTTGAGGCACTACAGATCCTCACGGGTGATCCACGAGTCCTCAGATTCTGTCTGACCTTGCCATTGGGCTGAATATCATGGATAGCCATTTGTCTGAGTATTGATGGCTCAATCATCTAGGATGTGCTCAATCCTTTCCTCACTAATAGGCCAGATTGTAAGTGGACTCTTTGGGGTGGGTTCTCTCTCAATAGAATGGAGAGGTTCAAAGAGCTTGCTGGGTATCGTTGCTAGCTCCCAAAACTCCATAAGGTCTGAAGTATTGAAGGTGGAACTAATACCTAATTTGGGTGGCAACTCGAGCACATAGGCATCAAATCCAACTCTCTCTATTATTTTGAACGGTCCAGCTTTGCAAGCATGAAATTTCTTTACGGTCCCTGGAGGGAACCGCTCAGGCCTAAGCCTGATCATCACATAATCCCCTGCAGAAAATTCTTTAGCTTGTTTTCAGGAATTACCAAGTTTTTATAGGGTGCATTACTTATGTTCATCTTTAGACTAATTTCCTGATGCAAATGCTATGTAAAGGTTAGTGCAGGTGTAGACAGATGAAGTAGGTCTGTGGATTTGTTGGACTCAAAACCATATATTATTTCACTACCCACATCTACTTCCTGGGGTTGTTCCTTAGGAACCTGTACCTGGATTTCCTCTATGAACAACTCTTGTGAACCCTCAATTTCAACTATAATGTTCGATCCTGGCTTAGTCACTTGTTCTTCAATTACTATAGTAGGTTCAGGATCATTTTTTCTTTGGTTCCTTAATGGGTTTAGAAGTTTTTTCCTCTAATTCCTTAGCCTTAATTAGATTAATTCCTGATTACTTCTCCTTAAGGCTACTAGAATTTCTCCTAATCGGTTCTCTGGGCTGAGTCGAGTGAATCACAAATTTCTTTCCATGATGACTAAAAGTATAGGTATTGGTTCGACCATATAGGGTTGCATCGTGATCATAGAGCCATGGTCGACCTAAGATGATGCTACTGGCTCTCATGGAAAGGATATCACACCAAATCTTCTCCTCATATGATTGCAGTTTAATCAATATTTGGTACCTAGACTTGATTGGAATGGATGTGGAGTCTATCCATGAGACTTTACAGGGGCTAGGGTGGGGAACTGGGGTCAATCCTAAAGATCTAACTGTATCATCAGCAATAGCATTGACACAACTCCCACTATCTATTATAATCTTGCATACCTTATCCCCAATTTTCATAAAGGTTTTTAGGATACTAGTCCTACACCAATCTTCCTCAGTTTGGGTTTGGGTCAGGATGCATCTGACTACCCCTACTAGGTTAGACTGATCAAATTCCTCCTCATCTCCTTCATATGCCTCAATCAAGTCTGCCTCTGCTTCATAAACTTCTTTTTCTTCTTCAACATTGGGTTCAGGCTCTTCCTTCTCAAGCTTTCCTATGTGTAATGATCTGATGGGACACTAGCTAGCATAGTGACCTACCTTGTTGCATCTAAAACAGGCATTGGGGCTGGGGCTTCTTGAAATGTTGGGGCCTTACCCTTATCGATTCTAACTGGTGCATAATACTTGAACTGGACTGACTCGGACTTGGGTTAGGGTTGGGATGGGCTGGGTTGGGATTGGATCAAATTGGGTTAGGATTGGGTGGGACTGGATTAGGGTTTGACCTAACTGGGTTGGAGTTAAATCTAACTGGGTTGGGATTAGGGTTTGGTCGACCTTGGTACACCTGGTTTGGGTTTGGTTTTGGGAATGAGGTATTGGTCTTAATAGGTTAAGATCGTTGATATGTAGATCCCCTTTGGAATTGTTCATAATGTCTAGCTATCTGGTATGCTTGATCCAAATCGGTGACCTCCCTCATGTATAGCTCTCTTTGAATGTCTTCAAGTAATCCAATTATGAACCTAGACAGGGTTTGAGCTAGAGACTCAGGTTCATTGCACCTAACTGCGAAATCATCAAACTGGGCGATGTACTCTAATACAGACCTATTCCCTTGACGTAGCTTATTCCATTGGTCTAGGAGTTTCCGGTTGTAGGATTCAGGAAGATACTTCTCCTTAAGTTTCAATTTCATGTCTTGCCAGGTGGTTATGGGAGGAAGTTCTTGTTGTCTTCTAGTACATTCAAGGTTAGCCCAATGTAGCCTAGCCTGACGAATCAATCTCATCTTTGCAAATTTGTACTTCATCTCCTCACTCATGTCATACCAATCAAAATATATTCCATGTCTCCTACCTAGTCTACATAGACCTTTGGTTCCAGACTACCATCAAAGGTGGATGCCTCTACCCTAATGCTTCTCATGGCCCTCTCATCTTTATCATAGACTTCATGGTGGGGCCTTCTACGATTGGGTTCCTAGATAGGGTCAAGGTCTTGGACTCTCCTAGGATTGGGTTCCTGATATGGATCTTGATGTTGAACTCTCCTAGGGTTAGGTTCCTGATATGGTTCCCGGTAGTGGACTCTCCTAGGGTTGGGTTCCTGATGTGGTTCCTCGTAATGGACTCTCCTAGGATTGGGTTCCACAAATTGGTCCTAGTTCTGGGTTCTCCTAGGGTTGGGTTCCATAAATTGATCTTGATTTTGGACTCCCCTAGGGTTATGAGAGGTGGAACAGGGTGAATCAGGATTTGGTTCAATGTTGGACTCTTGGGTTCGTTATATGGTACCTAATCGATCTTCTACTTGGTTAAGCCTATTGGTTAAATGTTCAAGCCTAGTGGTTTCTTGGGCATTTGATTGGGTTATTTGGTTTATCTGGGTGGTCAACTGGGCAAACTGATTTTGGGATTGGGTATTGGACTGGTTAATCTGGGTGGTTAATTGGGCAGTGGATTAGGCATTCAATTGGTTCATCTGGTCAAATCATTCAGTCATGGCTTTCATGAAGATCTCAAAGTTAGATTCCATGGCTGAGCTAGGTTGGGGCTTAGACTGTTGATATTTGGTTCCTAACCTAGTGGTCATGCAATCAACCACTCAAAGTAGTATGGTGAAGTCAAGCATGCAAGGATCAGTAGTTCTAGGGTTTGCTAGACCTAGAGCCAAAATTGAGTGGGTCGACTCAGCTTACACCCACTCAACAACTAATCCTTCCATTGGCTAGGTAGGGGGTGGGAGTGTGGGAGGCCCCTTGCTTTCGCAGGGATCCAATTAAAGAACCAAAACACCACTTAGGTCATTTGACTCTGGACCCCCAGCCTTAGACACCAGTTCTAGTAATAGTTGGAGAATTGAGTGTACTAGTTTACCCACATAATTCAGACCCGACCTGTTGGTATCACCTAGCTCTCTAGAGCAGATTAAGTCTAATTAATTTTAATTAAGCCTTGGGTTCTGATGATGGTAGTTGTTTTGGGCCCAGGACAGGTAATGACCTCCTGCCTTGATTTGAGATAGAGAAATGCCCTTAAGATTAGTTTAAGAAGATGATGAACATTCAATGGTCCTGATGCAATCTAACAACAATTAAAAAAATAATTTTTTTTTAATCTTTTTATGAGATGGCAAGCTAGGTTTAAGTTGATTAAGTTAGCAAACAAAATTTGGCTTGGGATTTGAGGGGTTTGGCAGTTGATTAGGTTAGGATCAGTCAGGTGTGCAGAAATCATAGAATTAGAAAATTATGGTTCGGTTTGATGCAAAATTTGACATAGTTTTCGATGCAGAAAAAATATGAAAAAACTAAATAACAGAGTATGGATGGTGATGATGATCCCTATGAACTTTTATACAAAAAAAATCATATGATGATGCAACTCCTAGGGTTTTCGGACAATGTGCAGAAATCTCAAGAATTCGGTTAGGGTTTCTAACATGCCAAATTTTGAGACCTTTTAATTTCTGTAAAAATAATTAAAAATTATGAAAATTATTAGGACAAAACAAGGATATGTCATGAAAGTTTCAGAGAAAATTAAAATGCCTAGATGGACAAAATTGACCAAAACCTAGACCCCTAATGTAGAAGACATGATGCAGAAAATCAGAGATGAAAATTTTTTGGTGTTTTTGATGAAGATGCAACTATCCTAAACTAGATGTGATACCAAATTGATGAGAGATGATTCTAAGGCTACCATGATTGCAAAAAAATATAAACTAATTTTTTAATATTTTTTTAAGAATTTTAATTTGTAAGCTAATAACCCGAAATCAAGTAAAGATGAGCAGGAAATCTAGTAACGAAAAGAAACATCATACTCGCAAAGAACTCATGCAAAATAATAAAAGAAAGGATCTCGAAGATTAAAAAACCACCAGTTAGGATAGCGTACCTTCAATAAATTAGAAGTTAGGAGGGGAAAGGATTTTACCAAGCACCGATTCAAAAACCTACTCGAAGCCGGGGTCACACAGTACTCGGGATTGTCGCATGGAAGACAAGCCTTCAGTTCCTTAGTTCAGGCAGCTATCTGGGATTGGTCTTGGAGGCAAAGAGGGCCTCCTCCTTGGAGGTGAATACCTCGGAGATCCTGCAAGCATCAGAGGTTAGCAAGAGAACAAATAAGAAATCAAAAAAAGATGAACTAGGGTTTGGGAAAAGAGGAATCAAGGTTTCTGTTGCTGGCGGCTGGAGGTGGAGAAGACTCGGGCTGAAGAATGGCTAGGGATCTCTTCCTTGGGATGGATTAGGGTTTGAATGCAGATGCTTTGGTCGGTCAAGGCTTGGAAGAACTAGGGCACACTTAGTAGCACTCACACACCTCAATCACAAGAACACAATTGAACACAATTGAAGCAAATTTTAGCAGGGTTTTATTCATGAAAAGGGTTACTTACAAGAGGGGAGGGGTGTAGTATTTATAGAGTGTTCCCATGTCCTCTCCTTGTTAGGATAGAATTACAAAGTAGAGTGGGAGAAGGATTACAAAGGGGTTTAGAATTAGGAGTATACACTTTGAATGAAATTAAAACTTGTTCTCCTTGTTCTAATTAGATTTCTCTCCTCATTTGACTTGGTCAAAGAGCTTTCTTTGGGTTTGGATGCCAAGATGGCTTGGGCTTAGACTTTAGGGCAGCAAGAGGCATCCTCCATTGGGCTTGGATGCATGGACCTCTAGGTGGGCTTGAAACCCTGGGTTGGGGTGCCTAGAATATTCCCTGGGTATCTTGGTTCTTGAAATCTTTATATGGGCTTGGGAAAAAGCCTGGGATGCCTCCTCTTACTAGACTTCTGGGCTTGAGAGACTCTTGGGCTGGGGTGCCAGGTATATTTTTGGAATCATGGGGTGCCTTGGTCCTTGGAATATTCTCTGGGCATCTGGAAGGAATCTTGGCATCTGGGGCATCAAAACATCTGGGATAGCAAGCAAAGGCCCATTATGGCTGATGTGAGGTCCTCTAACTCCTGGATGAAGCTTGGTAGAACTCCAAAACTGGGTATCTTCTTCTCTTGTACAAAATTAGACCGATACTGGATGAATACAAATGTACATAACTCAATGAGACTCAACTGAACTGGATTAGGGTTGAGACAAACAAACTTGGGCATCTTGCCTAAACTTATTATAGGACTCAATCTTACTTGATTATAAAATTTGATACATAGGCAAGGGCTCAAAATCCTAATCAGCAAACCAGATAGGGCCCAGTAATTTGTGTCGGATCCTGGTGCCCCCACTACTTTGACTGGTCAAAGAAGGTTTTTGGCATGGATAATGGTTGGTGCACAAAATGAAAGGTTGCGACCTTCTCTTTGGCACGCAATCTCAAAACTAGAAGTCCTTCAATTTGAAGACTTCTTGGTTGACTGAAACTTCTTATGGAATCCCATGCCCCTTAGCCTTTCTTTGACCGGTCAATTGCCACATGGCAAGAGGAGAAAAAGTGCTGGAATTTTGAAGAAACACAATGGTATTTCTTGGCGCATGGAATGACATGTTCTTTCATCCAAAAGATTCCTTCTTTGTGAAGGGTCTTATTTGATCACTTGATTGGCTGATCAAGGGCTGATGAGAAGGCATATCAGGCACCTCTTTATTTCCTATATAAAAGCATCAGTGATTGATGCCAAGATTTTTCCGAATCATTCTTAACTTTCATGCATTATCCATCTTGTTTCTTCCTTTCCTTGTTAGGACAAAAGTCTTCTTTTAAGACAAGTCCATCATTCTTAAGACAAGGATTTAAGAAGAGAATAAGGTAGTGATAAGAAGAAACAAGAGAGGTTTTGGAAAGGGCTCAAAGTGCTCTGTTGGAGAGCAAAGGTCTGAGCAAGGAAGGAGAGGCTGCCAAAGAAAGAATGGCTATCAAAAGAGTCCTAGTGGAGTAAGCAACTTACTAGGAGTGCTTCCTAGGATCAATTTCGATATGGATCACCTCTGGAGGGCATTCATTTATGTGCCTAGTGGAAACAAGTGGGAATTAGTGTTCCAGGTATTCTTCAAAACCTTAACTTTATGACTTATTAATTATTTTGAACATGGGATTTTGGTTTAAAGGTTTCATGCAACTTGGATTGTCAATATGTTAAATTTTGAAATCCACTCTTCTGCTGTGCCATTGAAACCCAACAATCACAAGCATTGGTTATGCATTTATCCATGGGTGTTATTTACAATAATCTAGCTCATGTGTGTGCAATTGTAGGGAACTATCTCTAGATTTTTGGGGATTTCACGTAGATCGATCATAGGTGAGATATCCAGTGGAAACTCAGTATAAATCCAAAGTTAGTTGGATGTATCTAGGATTATCTATCTCAAGATGGCCTACACCCAAGATCATCAAGCTAGCTTGATAGAAGAACCATCTTGGTCATTTAGAGTCTTTCATACATAGACTTGATGATAGGGATTTCCGATGTTAGTATGAGCTCTTCAGTTATTAATAACATAACCCCAATATTTAGCTCCTTAGATGCTTTTACAATGGGCAAGTAGAAGTTATGAGGCACATCCTCATTCAAAGTCTAAATAGTTCTTGATATTTATGTCATCCATGGCTGAAGAGGCTACTCGATTAACATCCAAGGTTAGGAGGTTAGGTTGCCTCTACAATACTTGCCTCCCACTTTCAAATTCGAAATGATCATATCACTTCAAACGAAAGGAGTAGTTGACTTTTCATATTTCACCTGACTGGTAAGTTATATATTTATACATTTATTTTAAGTATTTTAATTAATTAATGGTGTTAACATCTTCTTAAAAAACTAACTTCATAATTAATTTGGATTTTCTTAGGAATCAAATACTTCTTAAAATAATTTTGAAAAATATAAAATTAGTGCACATGTATAAATAATAGAGTTAAACTGATTGATCAATCTAAGCACCAAGATGTCACATCCATTAAATTTTTAATTAAAAATTAAATTTATATTTCTTTATCTTTGGCAAGTATAATTAAATTGGTGGAGATGTTTGAAATCCTAGAATCCTGAATTTTTTGTAAGATTGATGATTAACATAGTTGCCGATATGAAGAGCATGCTCTATGGATTTAAAGATGCAAAACAAATCCAAAACAGAGCTCAAATGGACCCATAGTCAATTAAAATTCAAGAACAGTATAGATTTTAGTGCAGTAGTTCATGAGATTTTAGAGTAGCCGGTCCACCATGAACCAGTCGCTTGGTCTCCAAGGCCAATTCTATGGACCATCCCCTTCCTCCTCCATGCCGAGACATCGCCATGCCTCCTGAGCCATCGTGATCTATTGAGATGCTGCCGATGCCCATCGTTGGAACACTACTTACCCCTCCATGTTCACTCTTATCTAGAAAGGAGTTGGAGTTCTCTGATATGCGTGTTTTGCACATTAAAGAACTATTACATCTCTCAATCACTACCATGTTCATCATATTATAGAGATAAAAGATTGTTTGGCATCCAACGATTTTCTCATAATACACTATTTTTAGCTTGCAACAAGATCTATTGCCACAGAGCACTAGTCTGATAAAATCAATCTCCTACTGACCTAAGATATGGTTACGAGCTAAAGCATCTAAATAAGAAGTCCAAACTTACTAGAGTTTTTTGGTGAGCGATCCTTCAATACTTAAATTAGCGAAACTTAGAATAGTAGAAACTAAGAATGGTAGAGAATGAAGACCCTTTTTCGTAGTCAAAAGACTTATTTAAAGGTCATTTTTCTCTGCCTTTACATATAGATAGAGCAATTCAACCACTATTGTTGAATCTGGAAACAAAACAAGAGAATTTACATCCACTTAATTGAAGATCATGGGCATCAGTTATGCATACTAAAAGTAGATGCACAATCGCAAGCACTAGTTATGCATGTTATCCACGGGTGTTATGCACAATAATCTAGCTCATGTGTGTGCAATTGAAGGGAACTATCTCTAGATTTTTGGAGATCTCATAGGGATGTGCTACTAGCCACACAAATTGGTCATAGGTAAGATACCAACTGGAACCACAGTATAAATCCAAGGTTAGTTGGATGTATCCAGGATCATCTGTCTCAAGGCGGCCTACACCCAAAATTAGAAGGCTAGCTTGATAGAAGAACCATCTTGGTCATTTAGAGTCTTTCATACATGGACTTGATGATAGGGATCTCCAATGTTAGTATGAGCTCTTTAGTTATTAATAACATAATCCCAATATTTAGCTCCTTAGCTGCTTACACAATGGGCATGTAAAAGTTATGAAGCACATCCTCATTCAAAGTCTTAATAGCTCTCGATATTTAAGTCATCCATGGCTGAAGAGGCTACTCGATTAACATCCAAGGTCGAGAGGTTGGTTGCCTCTACAATACTTGCCTCCCACTTTTAAATCCGAAGTGATCATATCACTTCGAATAAAAGAAGTAGTTGACTTTTCATGTTTGACCTAATTGGTAAGTTATATATTTATACATTTATTTTAAGTACTTTAATTACTTAATGGTGTTAATATCTTCTTAAATTTATAACATCATAATTAATTTAGACTTTTTATGAATTAAATGCTTTTTAAAATAATTTTGAAAAATATAAAATTAGTGCACATGTATAAAAAAAGATGTTAAACTGATTGATCAATCTAAGCACCAAGATGATTTCACATCTATTAATTTTTAATTAAAAATTAAATTTATATTTCTTTATCTTTGGAAAGTACAATTAAATTGGTGGAGATGTTTGAAATCCTAGAACCCTAAATTTTTTTAAAAATTGATGATTAACATAGTTGCCAATATGAAGAGCAGGCTCTATGGATTCAAAGATGCAAAACAAATCCAAAACAGAGCTCAAATAGATCCACAATCGATTAAAATTCAAGAACAGCATAGATTTTAGAGCACTCGGTTCATGAGATTTTAGAGTAGCCGGTCCACCATAGACTAGTTGATTGGTCTTTAAGGCCTATTCTATAGACCGTCCCCTTCCTCCTCCATGCCGAGAAACCGCCATGCCTCCCGAGCCACCATGATCTATCAAGATGCTGCCGATGCCCATCGCTAACACGCCACCATTATCATCACTGATCATCTCAGTCTTCCTGTCATCGCTGCCCCCTCTCCACCACCATCTCCTTCCCATCTCCACCATAGCCCATGCCACCTTCATCCTCCTCTCCATCTACCATTGCCATCGCTGCTCCTCTCCACCCCAAGCTATTACCCCCTGATGCCATGTTCCAACACGCTGCGCGCCCGCCACCTTCCTCTTCTCTATTTTGAATCTATCACTGCCACAATCTATCAAGGCCACCATCCTAATCCATCATAGTTTGGCTGCCATCATTGGTCGTCTCAGTCTTCCTGTCGTCGCTGCCCCCTCTCCACCACCATCTTCTCCCCATCACCATTGCAGATCATGCCACCTTTCTTTCCACCGTGCCAAGACACGTGCTACCTCCTCACTATCCCAAGCCATCGATCTTCTTCCCCATTATCATCGAAGCCGCCACCATCGCTGGTTGTCTTCTTCTTTTTTGCTTCACCGCCCATCACCTTTGCATTTCTCCTGATTTAATGCTATTGCCTTTGGTGGAGACGAATCTGAGTGGAGGGAGAAGTCCCTAAAAGTTCCAAGCACAATCCATGGCATCTGACTGATCTCAACCATCCAAACCAGTCAATCAGATGACTGAAGATGACTCCAATCTATTGTAGCCTATTGGACTTGATTTTAGTGGTTTGATCATCATCCGAAGCCCAGAAAAATTCTATGAGTTTGAGAAAGAGTCTGACACCCAATTTTGTACCAATTCAACCTTTGCTAGGTTCTATTTAAAAGATCCCAGGACACAAGAGAAGGGCATCTAGAGGAGTCCCCACCTCTACACCATCTACCTTCCCTCATCACAAACCATCATCCTATCACAACTTTGCTCTACTTCTCTACTTTCCTCTCTTCCAAGTTGCTACTCAGGCTTTGTTTCAGCATGAAGATAATGGCAAAGATCTCTTCCATGGAAGGCTAAACCCCCAACTATCTTGAGAGATCACCGTAAAATTACTATGACAGTGTATTTATGCTTTTATCTTTGTACTCTCTTCTTTTTTATGCAATGAACAAAGACTTGAGTTTATTTCTTTATCTTCATGTATGCTATTTGATTTGTATTGGATTGTAGTTTAAGAATAACCAATGGCTCTTGGGATGAGCTATAATCTAAGGATATGGTTCATGCTCTAGAGATAGCTTATTTTTAAATACAACCCCTCATGTTTTGTGTAACCTATCCTTGACTATCCTATACTCAAAAGAGACGGACTGATCCAATAGGTACGGGTTGTGTTCTTCGTCAATAGGCTATATCATGGTTGATTATATAACTATAATTTGCATATTAAGAAGGCTACCAATTGCCTAGTAAGAAAATAGCTAAAATCCTAAGATTTCTCTCTCATATTCAAATCCAATATTGATTAGTGTTTTTCTTTTGCTTGTTATTGCTTGTTCATTTTCATTTTCTTTTAAGCAATGAACATTCATTTCGCTCTCGATCTATTACTCGAACATAACTTAGCCGATGATCCTCATGGATACGAACCTGACTTACTACTATTCTATAGTTTTGAGTTAAAGAACTATTTTTGATACCTTCCATTATTGATCACTGACCTTGATCTTTGATATGATCTTAACAAGGCCTTTGGTTTATTATTTAATGCTGTCTTGATAGTAGGAAAGAAGTACTGGAGTCATATTAATGCATCACTTCATAACTCACGCTGCAATAATGAGGTGTGAGCATGTTGAAGTGATACTCTATAATAATTTAAAATGATTCAAAGTAGCGACCCCAAAGATTGTCTCCGGACCTATCCTAGATTACCATTGTTGGAATTATTAGATGGAAGCATGATAAAAAAATGGTTCAAAAACTCTAATCACAGAAGCAATAACTATGAAAAATTTTTTCATAATTGCATGCTATTTTAAAATTAATTAAATCTTCATCTATATTACAAACTAACATGCTTAGAATAATAAGAAAAATTAGATTTGAACTTATAAAAGTTAAATAATAAGAAAATTAATTACATGAAGTGCAAATTCTTTTTTTTCTTATAATCTAATCCAGATCCGGTTGAATCCTGGGATTTCTATTGGAGCCATGAAAATACATGATCACTAATAGTATCCATATAGGACCAGCTCTTGATCGAGTTTCCAAGGCCCTCATAGTACTAGCTCCTTTCCAGGCCCCTCTTCTAGCTTAGATCTATAGGCTTCTTTTAGTACTAGATCTACAAGACTTTAACCCGAATGCTTCATGCTATGGAAGGGATTTCTCCTAGAACACCTAGTGAGAAAATATAATTTTTTTTTCTCTTATTCCTCTCTTAATTGGATCTCTTATTCTCTCTATTCTGCAGGGTTTTAGAAGTGGAATTAAAAAGAAAAGGATAGAAAATCAGAACTAGTAGTAGGAAGGGAGAAGGAAAATTTAGATTGTCACATGCCCCCTTTTCCTCCTTTTTAATATGGAGTTTGTTGCACAAGTCTTCAGATTAATCATGCCTAAAATAGATAAATTTCATCCTAATTAAAATATAATTAGATTAGGATAAGTTCTAATCAAATTAGGAGTCCTAATTGAAGAAGCAATCTCATTAACGCCTCCTCCTATCCATAGCACATGCTAAAGGAAAAAGGATGTGAAATCTCATCGCACATTCATTCTTTTAGTCATCCAATCTAAGTAGATAAGACCCAATCTAATTAGGTTATATGTTAAGTTTAATTAGGTTTAAATTTGACTCGATTTGGACTTAAATTGAGCCCTATTTGAATCAAATTCAAAAAGATTGTCAATCATATTCTAAATAGGATTCAATTCTAAGTCCAATAAGAAAAATTAAATCCAATTAGACTTTAATTAAATCAAGCCAATTAAATCAAAACTTATTTAAATTAATTAGGATTTAACTCATAATTTAATTAAATCTAATTATGTTGCAACATGTGTAATTAAATCTCTTGTGCTAATAATTACAGCCGCTAAATTTGTAACCCTTACTAAAAAGCAGTTTCTAATTTTAAATTCATCAATCTATTTGATAATCTACGTTTGATCCAATTCTTAATCAGGTCAAGTCCTTTTAGTGTGTGACCCTTCAGGTTCTAATCTGTGTGATAGTGAGATATATTATAATTCCTATCATAATATCATCGAAACTCTTCTAATGAACTACAACTATTCTAGCTCAACCTTAACAAGGATATTGATCCAAAAATGATCCTAGTGAGTTTTTACAATCCACCGGTGATACCTAGTAGTATATAGTGGTAACCTAGCAGATTAAACAAATGAATCTCTAAGTGTAGTTACCATATGATCAAGTTTCTCTATTGAAAGTCTCGATAGGATGCAGGTCATGGAAACTTATTAAATTCTAAGTATCTATCTTATGCTAGACAAGTAGCTTGAGTCCAATCATGATTTTCATGAAAATTTCTTTTCATTATTATGCTACTCTGGTCACAAATTTAAGGACTCGATCTACTAGGTTGCATAAAACTATATATTAACTACTAAGGCAGATAGTTTCCTATAAGTGCTCTCTACTCCTAAAGTGAACCTACTGTAGCCAACGAATATTACAAGACCTTGAATAGCTAGAGATCATGTTTATGTACTATCAAACTATAACAACCCTACTCCTATAATGAACCTACTGTAAGTAGCCAAAGTACCACAGGTCAAGGAACTATTCATACAACTACAGTATCTAGAAGTCACTCAGAGTGAGTAGTCATCCATATAACTTCTCGTTACTTGGTCCGCTCAGTACCATCGATCTATATCAACCACTTGCATTCTTATTCTAGTATCCCCATACTATAGACTTGAGACTTATCTATCTGAAAGAAAAGTAATCCATGCACCGATCTTAATGGATTGTTACTTTTCCTATGATGATCCAATGACCGGGAGTATTTAGGAGTTAACCTATAAAGATATATATCTCAAAATTTTAACTCTTGATAATATATGTTATTATCAATTAACTCTATGGATAATTTATAGATACATCACATATGAATGGAAAAGAATAATGCTTAATTTTATTGATTTCAGGTTGCCCTACTAGTTTAATCAAAATCAAATGAAAGTCTAATAATCACAAGTTTAATCATGAGAGCATGAAATTCATCAATATCAAAAAGTTCATGATCATAACCAATGACTATAAGTCTAAACTTGATTCTAATTAAATATTTAAAATAATTCTCAAAGTAATTGATGCAACATTTATAACAAATATTCAACTATATTTTCATTTATAGAAGGAAATGTTTAGAATTTATCAATATGTATAATCCTTCCTTTACCATTCAGTCCAAAATATAGCTTGTCCACTCTTTGTATTGTCTTATACAGCCACCTTTCAAAAACTTTTTTTCTTCAGGTTGGGCTGCAAGACACTCATACAAAATAAACTAGGTGGATAATTTTGGTACCCAAACTTTCTTGGATCCTTTAGGGTTAGTAAATATGGTTCCTTTTGGAACCCAAACTTTTCTTAATTTATCACATGTATAAGCTTTATGCCCTAATTTACAATATTTAAAACATGTATTATTGGAAGATGCATCAACAAAGAAATTCTTGTTTTTCAACTCAAGATTTTGATTTTTCTTTAAAAACTCATCATTTGATACAAAAATCTTGGATCTTTTTACAATTTCTAACTCATTGAATAAATCAATTTTTTCATTTGAAAACTTATTGCATAAATTTTTCAAATCAATAATTTCTTTTCCCAAAATCTCTTTTTCATTAGCAAAATCATTCTTTTCATTTTGCAAAATAGCAACCTTGGCTTTTAAATCTTTATTTTCAATTCCAAGATTGTTATTTTCAAAAAAAATGAATTAGCATGTTTCTTTTATTTCTTGTGCTCAATTTTTAATAATTTATATTCATACACAAGATCTTTAAAAGCATCATGTAATTCATCGAAAGTAAAATCATTTTTGATTTTAGAATTTACCTCATTTGCCATAAAGCAAAGATTGTCTAATTTTTGAATTTGTTCTTCTTCTGAACTAGAGTCTTCACTTTCGCTCCATGTAGCCATCATTGCCTTCTTTGTGTATTTCTTTTTGGCCCTTTTTTTCATGAATCTTCAAAATTTATGAGCCAAAAAATTCATCTCATCTTCATTTTCACTGTCTTCCGACTCCTCACTTGATGACTCATCTTGTGTAGTGGATTTAAAGGCAATTATTTTCTTCTTTTCATCAGCATCCACTTTCTTTTGCCATAAGTTTAACTCATAGGTCATGAGTAAATCGATGAGCTCCTCTAAAGGTAAGGTTTCTACATCTTTAGTTTCTTGGATTATCATCACCTTTGAATCCCATAAAATTGGCAAAGATCTAAGAATTTTATTAACCAAATCAGCATTAGTATAGACTTTGCCAAGACTTTTTCAATTCATTAACAATAGTCATAAATCTAGTATACATATCAGATATAGATTCATAGTACAATATTTTAAATATTTCAAAAGAATGTACAAGCAAATTAATTTTAGTATTCTTCACTTGAAGAATACACTCATGAGTAATATCAAGTGTGTCCCATATTTCCTTCACTGTTTTGCATGTGGAGATTTTATTGAATTCATTAAGGTCCAATATGTAATAAAGCAAGTTCATTATTTTGGCATTAAGCTCAGATTGCTTAATATCATTTTTATCCCAATCATTTTCAAGTTTTTGAATGAAAACATCATTAACCAATATTGAAAGAATATGTGGATCATTAATAATCATTTTTCAAAGATAATAATCTATAGATTGAATATAAATGTGCATGCATGTTTTCCAATATATGTAATTAGTGCCATTGAAAAATGGTGGTCTAACACTAATACCTACAAAGGTTGCCATGATCTTTTACTCAAAATTATTAGATTTCCAAATAGAGTACCATGATATGATACCAATTATTATCCAGTGATGATGCAACCCAAGAGAGGGGGTGAATTGGGTTTTAAAAAACTATTTAAACTTATGTCAATGGATAAAAAATAAGTATGTGCCAATTCAAATCAAGTGCTTATATTTTGCCAAAGTGTTTGTGTGCTTACTGAAAATATGCAATGAAATTAATAAAGTAAATGTACAAAAAAAATAATCACACAAACATAATAAATTTATAGTGGTTCGGTGTACTCCAAGGCACCTACATCCACTCTCCAAGTTTTTCTTGGAAATTCCACTATAATCACCAAGATTACAGTCGATTAGTTTTTTGGGCTCACTAATCAAAACCCAACTTATTTTTCCGGGCTCACAAGTCAAAATTCCTTGTTGGTTTTATAACTTAGGCTAACCAACAACCTCCGATGGTTTTACGGGCTCACCAACAACCAATGTTGGTTTTACAGGATCACCAGTAATCTATGTTGGTTTTATGGGATCACCAACAACCTTCGATGGTTTTACAAGCTCACCAACAATCTATGTTAGTTTTACATAAAGGCTAACCAACAACCTCTTTGGTTTTCCAAGGCTCACCAAAAGCCTTGATACAACAATATAAGAATGAAAGTAAAGAATACACTAAAGCTTTCTAAAATAAAGTAAGTATGTCTTTGAAGCTCTTTGAATGTTGATAAAGATATTAACTTCAAGTTGTTGAAGCTTTTGATTGTAGCTTGATGATGTGAGCTTGGATGCACTCTTATTTTTGGAAGCTTGAAGGCTTGAACCACTCAACTCTTGAATCCTTGAAGGATATTCAATGATCTCACCAACGGATTACTTTTTCATTTGATTTTTGATGTTTATATAGCTCTCCAACCCATAGATAACCATTTATGACCGTTAGGGATGAAAAACTAGTCGTTTGAAGTAAGTTGGAGTCAATTCTACACTTCTGAAAAACTAGCCATTATACCAAGTATCGACACTTGAATTTTCTGAACTTTCTTCATGAGTCGACTTCTTGAGTCGACACTTCACCATGAGTTGACCTCTTGAGTCGACACTTAGGTCAGCTCAAGGCAAAAATTCTAGTTTGACATTATTCTGTATTTTTCTTATTCTCAGGCCTTGAGTCGACACTTGAACTTCTTCATAAGTCGACACTTGCTTGTGCCAGTGCTGAAACTTGCTGAAACTTTTCTAAAATCAAACTTTAAGTCTTTTGAAGTCTTCCTTATATTCCAAAGTCTTTATAACTTGAAATTTCATAAATTTGGACTTCTTCAACTAAAATACAAGTATTTTGTTCTTTCAACTGATATGAGTACTTAATCTGATAAACATACTAAAACACACATAGTACTCATATATACTTAAGTGTTTTGTCAATCATCAAAATCAAGATCAGAGTCAACACTTTTCGAACCTTCCTTGGATCTTTAATTAGGTCTAGAGCAATCCCTAGCTTTCACCAAATAAAAGTTTGTATCTATGCCTTGAGGATAAAGCAGACTTCTAATCCTTGCTCATGGTCAAGGTGCTACTATTATGGGAGATGGTGACCGAGTAGGCTTTGTATAATGTCAGCAAAAGTTCGAAGAGTTCTCAGGATATAGCTGACCTCCTTTAACTTGGATTATTTTTTCTTTTTGTTGTTGGCTATTGAGCTAACATTTATATTTGGTGTTGTAGCAATGAGGCCATCACTAGAGGTGATCAAGTCCGCCTTCAAAAAGAGGCTAGGCTCCGCATGAGTGAAGCCTTATTTGAAGAAGGCAAAAATGCCAAGGTCAACAACTACTCCACCTGCACTGGTGCTCTCTCTCTCAAGGCTTCGACATGGAGCCTGATGAAATCAATGATGAGCCCAAGGTCATCAACGCCATGCCATTAAGGTCGGCCCCTCTGGCCTCATTGGAGTCAAGTTGAGCTCCCAGCTCATCAATGTCCCCCAATGCACTCCAACATCACTGAAACCATCATCTACCCTAGCCACTCCAAAGGCATCAATGCCTACTGCATCAAACCCCTTGGCTGCAAGGACTAAGATGGGTTCCTCCTTGTCGGAGCCGAGGAGGGGTTCATAACTTTAGCCAAGAGGGTCCAAAGCAATGACTGTGATCTTTAAAATCATTAACTCACTTGAGAGCTAATAAAGATGATCCTTCTTTCAACCAACTAGTAAGAATGAAAGTCTCATCCTTTGGACAAGGTTGTGGTCTCCAGATACTTAGGTCTTCTCAGGGTAAATATTTATCTTCTTCGATTATTTTGCCTGATTCAAAGCCAATATTTTTATTTAATATTTATTTTTTTGTAACTAGCCCATGTCATCACAATCCTCAACTAAGGCCTCATCGATTTTATTCGAGTGAAGCACTCGTTAAGGAGAAGCTTTGAGCTATCGAAGCTCGGATGAAGGTCATTGTTGCCTAGATAAAGAATTCAAGAGAGGAGATTGAATTAGATTTTTCAAAAATTTAAAATAACTATGTGCTAAATTTATACTATGTGATATGGGGATATAGTGGAAGCAATGAATTATAGCTAAAATATTAAGATGCAAATGAAAATAAAGAGGAAAGCCATCAAAGCACAAGCAAATATAAGTTTCTATAGTAGTTTGGTATTAAACTCAGCACCTACATCCACTGTCCAAGCACTCTTAAAAACTTCACTATAATCTCTCCAAATTACAACTTGATTATTCTTTTGAGCTCATAATCAAAAGGTAGTTGATTTTCTTAGTCAAAATCAACCAAAACCATCCTTCTAAGCCACTCCTAAGCTTACATAACTAGACACTCTAATTCAAGGCTTGGATGGGCATTTTCTCAAGTTTTAATCTCAATTAAAACTTGTTTACAGTAGCAAAGTAGAAGTTCAATCACAAGCATAAACAAAAAGCTCCAAAGTAGTAAAAGAAAATATCATTGAAACTCATTAGAATATTGTCGAGGAAGCTTGGTAATTAATGCTTCTTGGATGAAACCTAACACCATAAGCTTGTCCACCACTTCTTCAATGTTGTCATTCTAAAGCAAAACTCCTCTTTTTTAGATGAACTATGTATTGCTCTAGGTTGACGCCCAACTAATAGACAACGACATTAGATGGTATACCTAACATATCAAAGGCTAACCAAGTGAAGATGTCTAAGTTGACTCGAAGGAAGTCCGCCAACCAACCTCGGAGGTCAAGTGTTAGTAATGAGCCAACCTGGGTCATCCCACTTAGGTCTTCTGCCTTGAGTGGCATTGAGACCAATTGCTCCATTGATTCACCTTGGACCTTCTTAGGCTCTTCTCAATTGTCGAGTCCTTTGATTAGCAGAGACTTCACTAGTTTCTTCTCTTTCACCATTGCCAAGAAACATTATTGGGCTAGCATCTGATCCACTAAAATTTCTCCATCCCAAGTCTCATCGAGAATCTCATTAAAAGGTAGACACAAATGCTTGAAGTGCATTCAAGCAAGGCCAATCTAGAAAGTGTTGTAGGATGAAGGTACTCAGACTACAAGGAATGTGTGTTGGATGGTTACTTATCGAGGCTCCTATCCTACAATTACAGGTAAGGTGACTTCACCTTCAACCACAATCAAATCACTAGAAAATCTAACTAAAATATTGTTGACCCTCTTTAGTTAGTCAAGTAGCAACTTCATTTTTGAAAATCCATCATAAAAGAATATATCAGCTGAGCTTCTATTATTAACTAATTTTTTTTATATCATAGTTTATTATCATCATTGATACAATAACAACATCATTATGACGAGTTTGAACTTTTGGAAAATCATCATCAAAAAACAAAATGACATCACCGTACGTCGCCTCTTCGATGACTAATCTTCAGCATAACCTCTTGCTCCCTAGTTGCCAACAAACCTTGAGATTATGTTGATTACACCAACCATGGGTCAAATATTATTGCTTTACTCCTTGGGTTGGCACTAAGCTAGATCTTTAGTTGCTCAATTCTCTTGCTCTTAGATATATTTATTGAGGTAGTCTCTCTAAATCAAATCTTCAATTTCATTCTTCAGTTGGAGGCACTCCTCTATATCATAGTCATGGTCACATTAGAAGCATCAATACTTCCTTCTATTCCTCTTTATCAAGGGATACATCATTAATTGAGGCCGATAAAGGTATCCCGTGCCCTCGATCTCCATTAAAATCTTGGCCCTTGGGGTAGATAGTGGGGTGTAGATATTGAACCGACAAGATGGACTCTTCAGTCTTGGTTTTTTTGTTAGCGAGAAGACTTGCCTTCTTGCCAAGCTATACTTGTTTCTTCTCAAGCTCACTTCTTTTCCACAGCTTTCTTTAGCCTATCATCACTCAATTGCCACTTCTTCCACCCACTCATACTTCCGAGCTAATGCAAGGAGGTCGGTATAGTCCCTTAGAAAATTCTTGTCAAAGAAGAAAATAAGATGGGCATTTCAGAGTCCTTACTTCAAGGCTGATATCATAATTACTTATTAAGATTGCAAATTTCCAACATATCTACATTAAAACATGCCATGTAGTCATATAAGGTCTCCCACTCTCTTTACTAACTTGAGAAGAGGCTATTTGAGTCCATTAGCTACATCTTGCTGTTGTCGAAGTGCACAATAAACTACTTCCAAGCTGCTCAAATGAATGAATGGTCTCTAGTTGAAGATTGGAGTACCATGCCCTTGTTGACTTCTTGAGTGTGGCTGGGAAGGCAAAATAAAGTATGTCAAAAGCCTCTTAAAGCATCATAAGAGCCTTGTAGCTCTTGAGGTGGTCCGACAAATTTGAGGAGCTATCATATGGCTCTACCTAAGGCATCTTGAATTGAGCTAGACTCAATTCTTCCAAAATCTTCCAAGAAAAAGGATGGTGTGAATTGAAGCTGAGACCATCATCTTGTCTCTAACCTGTAGGGATTCTGCGTGGTGCTCCCAAGCTTTGGAGAGACTTGGGTGACCATGGCAGGGATGCTGGAGGAGATCCCTAGGGCTTGGGGGCATGTCCCAAGCAGTTCCTAAAGGTATTCTAGGGGATTTTGGGGATTTTCCCCCAGGGCCTCTTTGAGTCATGTTGGGTCAAGGGGTTTGACCCACGGATTAGAGTTTTCATATGAGCTCATTGGGGGGAGTTTTTTTGAGAGATTATAACATAACCTAATTGGGTTATGGGGTTTGGTCCGGGTTTGTTAGTTGGTTAGGAGGTTAGCCAGTTGGTTGGTTAGTTGGTTGGTTGTAACCAATTAGGAAGCCCAACCATGTGCATGTCTCCTAATCCAGTTTGGACCAAGAAGACAAGTCCTAACTGCCCATGTGATTGTAACCCCCAAGAATTAGTTGAGCCCATGTAATTGAGTCCTAACTAATCAAGAGGTGGTTGAGCCTAACTCAAGGAGTCAAGAACACCTAAGAGGAGAAGGATTTCACCACCCTATCTATATATGGATAGGGCGTGCATGAGATGGGAGCGTCCAAGGGGGCCGACCCTTCATGGGTCTTGGTCCGGTGCATCAAGGCAGTGCATGGAGGGGCTTCTCGGTTTGGAGAGAGGTCGACCAAGAGTTTCCTTGGATCGTGAGGGCTTGGCTCATGGTTCCAAGGAGGGAATCATGTGAAGACACCTTACGATCATGGTTGGACCATGAGGGGCTGATGATTGGAGTGCCATCATGGGCGTGGACCGTGGGAGACTCTCTTGGTTTTAGAGAGGGCCACGGTGGAGGATTTCTTGGAGGCCATGTGGAGGGACTTTCCGCATGGGGGACATGGCCATGAGAGGATCCTGCATGAGGGAGTCCGTAGGTGGAGCATATTTCGGTGAGAGGAGGCACGGTCATGGATGGGTTTGCAGAGAGGTTCATGTGAGGGAGACATCACGTGGAGGGCTTGGTATCGTGGGCTATTTCACGGGACTTTAGAGAAGGGATACCTGCATTGAGGTATTGTTCGCAAGTGGGATGCACGTTGAAGTATTGTCCGTTAATGGCTGCACGTGGATTCTTGGGGCATGAGGCCTGCAAGAGAGAAGACATGCGGGGCACAGTGAGAAGCTTCTGGGATTTCAGAAGGGGTGCTGTGGGTTATCTTGATTGTATCAAGGATTCTTCTCCAAAGTGATTAATGAAAAGCAATCTCTCTTTTTCTCTTACATCTATATCTCCATTGTTGCATGATATTGAATCCAAAGAACAGGTTGCTAGACTATGTTCTTCTATGTTGCATCTGCTACGTATAGGCACTGGCCCGGGATCAATACCTAGAATTTCAAACATGACCTCCCTCTTATAATGCTTCCAACCATCGATCAATTTCTTGCATCTTCCATTGCAGATCTACCTTGTGCTGACATCCACCCATTCATGGGGAATAGCTCAACTTTGAATCTCCCCTTGAAGATTTTAGGTAATGTTGGCATTGACCCTCTCGCCTTGGACTCCAACAGAGGGGGACTAATGAATAGCAAGTTTAGAATGGTGTAATTGTTGTAGGGGGCATTCTCATCTAGGACTCCTAGGATAAGACTACTGACTATGCTGAGATGGTGCCACTTGGTCTGCAAGCTCCTACTGGCATTGATTCTCTGTCATCTACTAAATTTGCTAGACAATGATGGTCAATGCCTAGCCTTATACACTATGGTGTTAAATTACTACGTGACCATCATTACTGTCAGTTGAGACAGGCATGGCTCATGTTCTACTAACATTGCTTGGACAATTAATGACATGATGTAGAAGTATCCTGGACCCCAGTCCTTACCATCTCTCTTTATGTTCCTTTTGTTTTAGGGCTTCCCTTCTTGGTTCACAAATATCCAATCTATTACCGCAAAGCTCTAATCCAATGATATTGGCCTCTTACTAACCTGAGGTCTAACGATGGGCTAGAGTGACTTCACCTTAGAGCACCTGAAAAAAAAAAGTCTACACTCATAGGAGATTTTCCATGGGGGATCCTTCGATGCACTACTAGAAAAATGGTCATTTACAATAGCGAAATACTATTGCAAAAATATATTTGTGACGGCATTGTGATGGCATTTTAGCAATTATAATCTCGACTATAGAAAAAAATTCATGATAGATGTTGGCGTGGAGTCCCTGTTCCGGCCGGTCGGAGCTACTGCACCACAGGACCGTTCCCCGGTTCACCTGCAAAACAGGTCCCTTGCCGGAGTTACTCTGACGGGGGACACTCCGATGCCTAAGTCAGAGGCGAGCCCCAGCCACAGAATGGGGAAGATTCTGGAGAAGCACAAGGAAAGGCTTTGTGAATTTAGAATGTCCCTCTCTTGAGCATTTCCTCTTACCGCTATTTATAAGGGACCGTCCGGCCTGTGGATCCGTTCTTCTCCCAACGATTACGGGGAGTTAATTTCTCCCCATGATAGGCAATCGTGGATTGTCATTGAGCAATTATGGCTAGACCAGAGGCGTGGCAGTTGGAGTTGCGCGCCATGATCGTGGCATGGAGATAGTCAATAGTAACCATTGGTTACTATTGCCTATCTGGGACAGATCATGGATCCATCTTCATATTTTCCCCGCTTAAGGAGATTCTCATAATTAAATTGAGAATCTCCTCATCTTTGGAACTTCTCGATCGGAGATTCTGTCTTCAGCATGAGTCGAGGACTTGGTGTTTACCAAGGGCCGGAGATCGTGTTTTCGGTAGGAAACGAAGAGTATGTCTTCGAAAGTCGACGAGAAGCCTGGTCTTCGGTTAGGGCTGAGGACATAATTCGAAGGTCTTGCCTTCGGATGTCGTAGGCCAGTGGAGAGCCTTGAGTTGCCTATAGTTGGCCTGATCTTTATAGGCCCAAAGTTGTTGGTTTGGAGGAAAGGTCTTCGGTCAGCTGAACCGGTGTTCGGCTCATACCTGGACTGGAATACCCCAATAGTTGCCCCCCTACTCTCAGTTTTGGAAGCGAAGATTTGCCTCGAGAAGTGAGAGTACCAATGCTTTATCGTTTTCCTCCTAGGAGATAGTATAGTGGATGATCATGAGATCTTTGATTAGACTGCCCATCATGATTGCTGGTTGATTTGGAAATCAGGCAGTGGACAGTTGTCACTTCCTAATTGGGGGAGAAGAAAAGAGCGAGTGGCCCTGGGACCATCTCTTCTTTTCCCGTTACATGATGGTTCAGCCAATCTTTCAGTTGGAATTTAGGCGATTGTGATGGCTTCTCCCTGCTCGTTGGATGATGGATGCGCTTCATCTTGGCCACTGGTTCAAGATGGGTTACCTCCTTGGGTTACCCTTTGTCAAATCAACCTGGTGGGACTTTAGAGGCTCCTGGTCTCCTTTTGGGAAAGAGAGAAGGTCCGGCTGAGGAAGCTTCTTCAACCTCGCTTCATTCTTTGCTCAGTCTTCCCTGTTCTTGACTACCAGTCTATTCTACAGGTAGAATCTTCCTTCTACCTTTTTGTTTCATTCTTTTTTCATGGAAGAAGCTGTAGAGAGTCAAGGGGGACAAGTTGGTCCCTTGGGGGCCAGTGACGTAGTGGGTCCGGAGTCGATCCCTAGTTCAGTTTCGCAGGGAAAGATGACCCTTCTTCGGGAACTCTATCACATTCCCGAGGGGTTTCCTTTCATCCTCCCCGCATATGAGGAATGGGCAAACAAACCTCCTCCCGGTTGCTTAGCCATGTACAATGACCATCTGAAGGCTGGCCTTTGATTTCCCCTGCATCTTTTTTTCATCAAAATCTTTCATCTGTACCAAGTGGTGCCGGTGCAATTGATCCCGAATAGCATCCGGAACGTCTGTGGGTTTCTGGTTTTGTGCCGCATTGCCAACATAGAACCTAGGACCAACTTATTCATAGCCCTTTTTGTACTCAAGAGGGATTTCCATAGCAGCAGATGGTGGGCGATCGGCCCTCGACCGGGCCGCAAGATCATCAAGGACATGCCCAGCGCCATCCAAGGGTGGAAACCTATTTTTGTGTTTGTATTGTCCATTGATCCATGGGGCTTCGACGTTGTTTGGAAGAAGCCTCGTCTAACCGCCAACGATGGAAAAAAGTCTTGGCAGCTGACCAGTTGGATTACGATCTTCTGATTAATTTAGAAGTCGCCCCTATCCGTGAGTTGTTGGAGGAAAGAAATCTCTATCTTGCGGGGATTAGCAAGTTCTCCGTATTAGGTATAGTGACAAAAATTTCTGCCCATTTTCTCCTGTTTTTGTTGTAGCTCAGTCAACTTAAAAAATTTCTCTGCTTGTAGGTGGCGGAATGAAGCCTGGCCTAAGCTGGCTCTGTCAGACTTCTGAGAAGAGGGTAGCTCAAGCCCCTCTCACAAGGTCAGCAGTTCAGAAGAAGGTCCGAAGAGATGGTCCTGAGGGGGACCAGAGCACTTCATCTTCTCGGGGGACCTCAGGAGAAGATGTGGTACCCATGGAGGGGGCCCCATCAAGACCTCATTCGATTGAAATTCTCTGGTGATTACCTCCTTGGTCCATGCAAGGGGGAGTCCACCTCAGGTGGTGGATGTGCCACCGCTTTGCCTCCCTGCAGCTGATAGGGGCAAAGCATCGCAAGTCGAGGGAGAGTTCGCTCATGGGGCTTCCCCAGCTGGAAGCCGTTTGGCAAACTCTTTGGAGCTTTCTCCTATTGGGGGACTGCTGGTCCCCACCATAGCCAGGTAGGCGCTGAAAAATACATTGTTGCCTCACGATTTGGCAATTCTCCGAAGTTTTAACCTTCCCAGAGTGTCTGATTCTGCTTTTTTTGCCCTGCAATAGGTATGCTCCTTACTGTCTCCTTTGCTCTGAGAATTGTTCGATCCATAACTCCATATTTTTGATGTAGTTGGTCTATGACCTTACCTTTATGGAGGAGGGCCTGGAAAATGTTGACAGTCTCATTCATGGCCTCAAGGAGGAACTTTACATGGTCAAAGTTGCAAAAGAGGTGGCCGAAGTGCTGAGGCAGTCCATAGAAAACCGTCTCGCTCGAGTGGATGCTGAAGTTCATGAGCTGAAGAGTGAATTGAAAAGTTCCTAGTTGACAATAGCGGAACAAGGGGCAGGGTGGAGGAAGAGCAAAAAGCAAGTCTACTCCTTGGAGCAAAGTGCCAAGGAGAACCAAGAAAGAATAGAGAGTTTGACCAAGGCGGCAGAGGAAGCTGCCAGGAGGGCCGAAGAGGCAGTTTTGGAGTCTGAAGTGGCCAAGAGAGAGTTCGCGGCCTTGAGAAAGCTGGTGGACGATGTTGTAGCAAACTTCAGGAAGTCTTCATAGTTCCAAGAGGAGATGAATGAAACATCCCTGTACGGCTACCAGCATGGCTTCAATGATAGACTTTCCAAGGTAAAGGAGGCCTTCCCCAACCTTGATCTCTCTGGCATCCCTTCCTTCAACATAGCCGAAGAAGAAGAAGAGGAGGAGGAGGAGGCCGAGGCTGTGGAAGAGGCCGAAGAGGTGCCGTGTCTGGGAGAAGAGGCCTCTGCCTCAATCGAAGATTTGGGGATGGCTTCAACCCTGATCCCGATTCAGGAGGGGACTCAGGCTAAGGAAGCCCAAGCTGAAGGTTCTCCGATCGTAGCCTAAGTCGACGAGATCCTTTCTGCACAGGTTGACAAGTTGCTTCAATCCTGTGGTGTTGGGTCTCCTCCAATTGATGTTGAATAATCTAAGTTGCTTTAGGCATTTTTTTTTCTTTTTTTTATGTGACATCAATGATTTTTGTATGACAACTTCTCTAGATTTTAAAGTAGCTTCTTCTTCTCCTACATGTGCCATGTTGTGTTTTTGGATGTAGCTTAAACAAAGTCAGTCTGCAATCCAAGCTTTACTGTTCCTTCTTCTGCTTGGTTGAATGGTCATGGTCGAAGGCCATTTGATTGGTATTTGACGAAGATGAACTTTAGAATAAGTTAGAACTCCATTGCTGAGGACCGTCTATGGTCGATCATGCTGATGTCACCTTCCTTTCATAACTAAATATGTCCGTTGGGATAGACATAATAGATAGGTGTCACCTCCCTGTTGACCGGTGATTAAGGAAGTCTGATTGTGATTCTCGTTGTCCATGTGGTGTGTCGATATTCGTACAGTCGCATTTTCTTGCACCTTGCATGCCACCAGATCTTCTTTTTCCAAAAAGGAGCCATTAATGTCACTGCCGCATGATGGAAATTCCTCCGGATTCGAAGAGATGGCAATTGCTGTCCCGAAAATGACCCTCAAGCGATCTTCTGGTTCTCGAAGCGTCGCTTGGACACGTTGTGCTCTTTGATGCAGCTGGGAAAAGTCGTGGAGCACGCTTCCTTGTGGCCAGTCGTGGGTGCAGAGTCCTTATAAATGGGACCTTGTCCTCTGCTGTCAGGGGTTATCATCCTCTCAAACTTCTTTTTCTTTCCCAGTGCTCCAGTCGAAAATGAGGTTCAGCACCTCCGAGCTTCGAAAGGTAGCAAAGAGAAGGGCCATTGATTTCAAAAGGAAGAGGAGTCCGGGGTTGTTTGAACTGAGCGATGATGATGAGCCTATCGTGGATCGCTTAGAGAAGAGGGTCTGCATGTTGGAGGCTCAACTGAAGGAGGCCAGGGCCCAGGTTGCAGTGGCAGTCGCGGAGGTGGAGGAGGCCAAGAAGGAGGCGGCAAACGCCATCTCAGACTTCAAGGCGTCCATTGCTTTCAAGGAGGAGGTCACCGAAGCAGCTCTGGACTCCTACCATCAGGGGTTCCGGGAGTGCAGGAGGAAGGCCTTCAAGTTCTATGACTTGAAGGGCCTGGACAATATCAAGCCCTCTGTTCCCTTTCCTAGACACGAGTTTGATTCCGACTCCGAAGAGGGATCGGATTCTGGTCCAGATAGGAACCCCGGGGCCTCTTCATCATCCTTCCAGAACTCCCCCCGCCGGTATGGGAAAGAACCGGCGGGAGGTTATTGAAAATGCTTTCTTGCAACCCTTCTCCTTTTTTTTTGTCCTTTCTTTGTGAGAGATTTTTTTTTCTTTTTATAAAAAAATTGAAAAAGAATGAAATGTCCTAACTTTTCTTACCTCTTCCCATGTGTCCTTTGCGATATGTTGCATTATGACACGTCCAGAGCGTAGATTCCTCGGACCATTCGCAGTCTATATGGAAGATGTGAGGTCGGTTGGGCCATCCCAGAGATGTTTGTTATCAACAGGAAGGATGACATTGATCCTTTTAAGCATATTTTCGAATTCACCATTAGGTGGGGTGTCTGCACCGTCCCTGTGCATTTCTGTCATGATCAAGGTAGGCTATTTAGGCTCGCCCCAGTGCATCTTCGGATTTACCATAGGGTAGGTTATGAAAACCATCCCTGCACCTTTTTTAGTATAAGGTAGGCTGATTAGGCCCGCCCCGGCATGTCTTCAGGTTTTCTGTAGGGTAGGTTATCTGAACCATCCCTGTACCTTCGATCTTCTTAGTGGCCTGACTAGGCCATCCATTGCGCTCATCGGGCATACCGATAAGGTGAGCGGATCAGACTCTCCTTTGTGCAGTTGGTCGATTTCTTAGATCGCGCCACTTAGGCTGTTGTCATTCAGTCGGGGCAACAAGCCATTCTGAGTTGAGTAGAGTTGAGCAAATCTGCATAGAAAATTTAGGAATATATTTATTGATAATATTTGCGAAGATTTTGTACATTCCATGGCCGGGATAGAGGTTTCCCATCTAAGGTCTTGAGTCGATATGCTCCTGGTCGAATGACCTCTTCGACTTGGTATGGACCTTCCTAGTCGGGGAAAAGTTTATCCTGTTCTGTTGGCCTGGATACTTCTGCCCTTCGCAATACCATGTCCCCTATGCGAAAGATCTGCTCCTTCACTCTAGAGTTGTAATATTTGGCGACCTTTTGTTGGTATGCCGCCATTCTTATCTGGGCCTAAAGCCTGGTGCTTGGCAGCAGATCCAGGTTGAGCTTTCTACGATCAGAGTTTCTAGGCTCTTCATAGTTGTCAACCCTTAAGGATTTTAGGGAGACTTCGATAGGTAGTACGGTTTCGGTACCGTATGCTAGGTTGAACGGAGACTCGCCGGTGGCTATTCTTAGGGTAGTTCGGTACGCCCAGAGAATGGAGGTCAGCTCTTCGGCCCAAAGTTCTTTGGCAGCGTTCAACCTCATCTTCAGACCATGGAGAATGGTCCAATTAGTTGCTTTAGCTTCTCCGTTGGACTATGGATGGGCAATGGAGGTCAGCCGGTGCTGAACATGATACCGAGCGTAGAAGTCCTTGAACTTTGAATTGTCGAACTGTCTTCTGTTGTCCGTGATTATGACATGTGGGATGCCAAACCAGAATATGATGGAACTTTTTACAAAATTCTCCACCTTGCCTTCTGTGATCTAGGTCAGTGGTTCGGCTTCTACCCACTTTGTGAAGTAGTCGATGGCCACAAGGAATAACTTCTTTTGTCCAGAGGCAGGTGGGAATGGGCCAAGAATATCCATTCCCAATTGGGCAAAAGGCCAAGGGGCCATCAGTTGAGTCAAGTGAGTTGCAGGTTACCTCTGAATGTTGGCGTACCTTTGGCATTGGTCACACCTTCGTACGAAATCAACCGAGTCTTTCTGGATGGAGGGCCAATAATATCCTTGTCGGATGATCTTGTACGCCAAAGACCTACCTCCCAAGTGATCATCGCATATGCCCTCCTGGACCTCTCTCGGGGTGTAATCCGTATCCGTCGGTCCCAAACACTTTAGCAGCGAGTGAGAAAATGACCTCTTATAGACAGTCCCATCCAAGATGACATATTGGGATGCCATTTAGTATATTTTCTTAGCCTCTGTCTTGTCTCCCGGTAGTATGCCTCATTTAGGAACTTGATGATGGGATCCATCCAGCTTGGCTCGGCGTCGATCTGGTGCACCTCCATAGCCTCTTTGGCTAAACTTAGAGTTTCAAGATGTTCAACAAAGGTGTGCCCGAGAAATTCTGGTGTTGTAGTAGCAAGTCAAGATAATGTGTCCGCTCGGAAATTCTCTGATCGAGAGATATGGATAATCTTGAAATGCTCCAGTTGAAAGGATAAGCCTCGTACTTTCTCTAGGTACTGCATCATGGTTGGGTCCCTGGCTTCGTATTCTCTTTTAACTTGGTTTACAACCAATTAGGAGTCTGAAAAGGCCCGGAGTTGCTGAACTCCCAAACTTTTGGCGATCCGAAGTTTGGCGAGCAAGGCTTGATATTCAGCTTGGTTGTTAGAAGCATAGAAGGAGAATCGAAGCACATACTCTATGGTATGACCGTCGGGTTTGGCTAGCAGAAGACCGGCTCCACACCCAGTAGCATTGGAAGCTCCATCCATGTGGAGCACCCAAACAGACTTTGTCTCCTTCGAAACTTCCTCTTCTATCGAAGGTACTTCATCTTCGGGCCTCTAGGTGCATTCAGCTAGGAAATCAGAGAGCACCTGGGCCTTCATAGCTGACCGAGGCTGCAAGCTGATATCGAATTCACTTAACTTCATAGCCCACTTGGCTATCCTTCCTGAGGTGTCCAGAGATCGGAGAATGGCCTTGAGCGGTTGATCAGTCAGCACCATGATGGCATGGGCATAAAAGTACGGCCGTAGTCGCTTTGCTGCAATGACCAGAAAGTAGATCAGCTTCTACATCCTCGCATATCGCATTTCAGCATCATGCAGAACCTTGCTGATATAGTAAATTGGCATGTGGGATCCATCTTCATCTCTTCGGACAAGGACCGAACTAATTGCTTCATCTGAAGCAGAGAGGTATAGGTAAAGCACCTCGCCCTCTTGAGGTTTGGAGAGTAGAGGCAGGGTTTCTAGGTACTTCTTTAACTCTTCAAAGGCAGTACGACAGTCTTCAGACCATTCGAATCCCTTTGACTGCCGAAGTACCTTGAAGAATGGGAGACATTTCTCGGCTGAACGAGAAATGAACCTGCTTAGGGAGGCAATTCTCCCTGTTAACTGCTAGACTTCTTTCTTGCATGAGGGATGCCTCTTATCCTTTAGGGCTTGGATCTTCTCAGGATTTGCCTCAATCTCTCGTTTGGTGACAAGAAAATCCAAGAACTTACCCAAAGTGACCCCGAAGGCGCACTTTGCCGGGTTCAGCTTCATGCGGTAACGTCGCAGAGCACTAAATGATTCTTCCAGGTCTTGGATATGATCTTTTTGGAGGAGGCTCTTAATGATCATGTCATCGACGTAGGCCTCCATGTTCCTTCCCAGTTGCTTTTCGAACACTTTGTTGATTAGCCTTTGAAATGTTGCCCCAGTGTTCTTGAGACCAAATAGCATCATCTTGTAGCAATAGAGACCTTTGTCGGTGATAAAGGTAGTCTTCTCCTTATCTCAAAGATCCATCCTGATCTGATTATAGCCAGAGAAAGCATCCATGAAGCTCAGTAGTTGGTGGCTAGCAGTAGTATCGACTAGTTGATCAATCTTTGGGAGAGGGAAGCTATCTTTTGGGCAAGCATTGTTGAGGTCTGTGTAATCGATGCAGATCCTCCACTTGCCATTAGCTTTTTTCACCATTACCACATTGGCCAACCATTCGGGATAGTGGGCCTCTCGAATGAATTCTGCTCTGAGGAGTTTGCTTACTTTCTCGTTCACGGCTTTCTGTCTTTCAGGAGTAAAGCTTCTTTTCTTTTGCTGGACTGGCTTATACCCGGGAGTAACTTCTAGCCGATGAGTGATTACTTCGGTAGGAATCCATGGCATATCCGAGCTATCCAAGCAAAGACATCGGCATTGTCTTTGAGGAAGCGAATCAGCTCCATTCTAGTTTCTTCATCAAGCATACTCCCGATTTGTACAACTTTGGTGGGGTCTTCCTTTGTCAAAGGTACCAGGACAGTTCTTTCCATGGGTTCACCAGAATCTGTGGTTGTCTCTTGGATCCAACTGATCTAGGGTGTCAGAATCATTGAAGTGCTTGTCTTGGATCATCAGGTACTGCCGTGCCACTCTCTGATCTCCTTTAACTTCTTCGACACCATTCCTGGTGGGAAAGCGTACTAGGAGATAATGAGAGGACATCACGGTCCGAAACTTGTTCAAGGCTGGCCGCTCGAGAATGTTGTTGTAAGCCGAGGGGGTTCAGACTATCGTGAAGTTGATCAGTAGTGTTTTTTGTCGAGGTTCAGTGCCAAGGGTCATAGGCAATACTATTTCTCCCTCGGCATCAACTTGATTACTCCCGAAGCCAGTGAGCGGTATGGGAGATCTCTGTAGTTGATGTCTAGGCAAACACATTTTAGAGAATGCATCGTAGATCAAGACATCAGTCAAACTTCCATTATCAACAAGGATTTGCTGTACATCATAGTTGGCCACAATGGCCGAGATTGCAATGGGATCATCATGCGGGAGCCGGACTCCTGCAAGGTCATCATCGGAGAAGAGGATAGAGTTGTTGTCCTTGAGTCACTTTGGGACATCGTCCTCGTCTCTTCTCCAGTCAATAGGCCGGTGTATCATCCCCACACCTCCACTAGTGGGCCTTTGATTTAGCAATTCAGCCTTTTCAGGAGGTGGCTAGGGAACAGTAGCTTCCAACCAAGGTCCTTGACGACCAATGTACTATCCCAAATACCCTCTTTTGATAAGATCCTCAATCGCATCCCTCAGTTGGATGCATTCTTTAGTATTGTGGCCGTGGTCCCGGTGAAATTGGTAGTATTTGTTCCTATTCCTTATGGAAGAGGAGGCCTTCATGGGACGGGGCCGTTGGAGATAATTTTCTTTCTCTATCTCCATGAGGATCTTTTCTCGAGGGAGGTTGAGGGGGGTGTAGGAGTCCAATCTTCCTCCCGATGCTCTAGGCCTGGGAGGACTTCTTCGACGATCAGTATATTTGTTGTTATTGTTATTGGAGATCGGGAGACCTTGTCCCCTGTTGTTCTTCTTTTTTAAAGGGGGCTTCCCTTTGATCAGTCATCGGTTGGCTATCTGCTCTTCAGCATCGACATATTTCTGAGCCCTTGACAGGAGCTCAGCGTAGCTTTTGGAAAACTTCTTATCCAGGAAAAAGGTGAGCCTGGATGTATGAAGTCCATTCTTCAGTGCAGACATGCCACATGCTCGTTGAGATCGGGGATCTCAAGTGTGGCCACATTAAACCTGGAGATGTAGTCTCGCAGGCTTTCTCCTTTATTTTGATGAAGGAGGAACAGTGTGTCCATATTTCGAGGGGTCTTGCGGCAAGTCCTGCAATGCAAGACAAACAATTTCTCTAACTCAGAAAAAGAATCGATGGTACCTAGGCGTAGGCTTGAGTACCACATCGGAGCAGCTTTCTTCAAGGTGGCCAGGAATGCGAGGCAGTACATCACGTCCGAAGCTCCTTGGATCATCATATGGGCCTTGAAACTGCCCAAGTGGTCGAAGGGATTGGAGGTACCGTCGTAGGGTTCCACCTGGAGAACCCTGAAGTGCCGAGGGATGACTTCAGCCATGACACGTCGGTGAAGGGTGGGCGTAGATCACCTACTATCAAGTCATTGTGATCTTTTAGGTCCTACAACCTCTGCTCCCGTGCCCTTGCCATTTCCGATTCGATGGCTTTGAATCTTCCATCGTAATCGGGGGGAGCCTGCTTCGGTGCCCTCTCTTCGGGAGTAGAGTCTTCGGAGGAGGGTGAGGGAGTTTGTCTAGGCCTTTTCCCTTTTTGCAGGGAGTTAACGAGCCTAGGTAGCCTCAAGCTTTAGCCTTTAGGAGAAGGCCAAAAATGGGGAGAGAGATATGTTGATTCCTCCCGAGGGGCTCTCTTTCTCCGAGACCGAGAGCTATGTCTGGAGGTGGCCGGTGGATTTCCCACCGGAAATGCTCTATTTTGAAAATCTTGAACTATGGCCGTAAGATTGGTGACCAGGTTTACAAGAACTTCAAATTGCTGCAATCCCATGACAACTGTGGGAGGTGGAACGTCATTCTCTCCCGGGGGCGCGCCCCCTTGGGATGGAACACGACTTCGACTCGTGGAAGTGATCTGAGTCTTTTCTCTCGCCATCGAGATACTTCTCCTTGTTAGGGAGGGGAGCTTAAAGAATGTTGGCGACTTGCCCCCTACTTGGCACGCCAATATGTTGGCATGGAGTCCCTGTTCCGGCCGGTCGGAGCTGCTGCACCACAGGACCACTCCCCGGTTCACTTGCAAAACAGGTTCCTTGCCGGAGTTGCTCCGATGGGGAACACTCCGATGCCTAAGTCAGAGATGGGCCCCAGCTACAGAATGGGGAAGATTCTGGAGAAGCAGAGGGAAAGGCTTTGTGAATTTAGAATGTCCCTCTCTTGAGCATTTCCTCTTACCGCTATTTATAAGGGGCCGTCCGGCCTGCGGATCCGTTCTTCTCCCTGCGATTACGGGGAGTTAATTTCTTCCCATGATTGGCAATCGTGGGTTGTCATTGAGCGGTTCTGGCCAGACCAGAGGCATGGTAGCTAGAGTTGCGTGCCATGATCGTGGCATGGAGATAGTCGATAGTAACCGTTGGTTACTATTGCCTATTTGAGATAGATCGTGGATCCATCTTCAGATTTCCCTCGCTTAGGAAGATTCTCATAATTAAATCGGGAATCTCCTCGTCTTCGGATCTTCTCGGTCGGAGATCCTGTCTTCAGTATGAGTCGAGGACTTGGCGTTTACCAAGGGCCAGAGATCATGTCTTCGGCAGAAAATGAAGAGTATGTCTTCGGAAGTCGACGAGAAGCCTGGTCTTCAGTTAGGGCCGAAGACATAATTCAAAGGTCTTGCCTTCGGATGTCGTAGGCCGGCGAAGAGCCTTGAGTTGCCCGTAGTTGGCTTGATCTTTCTAGGCCCGAAGTTGTTGGTTCGAAAAAAAGATCTTCGGTCAGCCGAACTGGTGTTCGGCTTGTACTTGGACTGGGATATCCCAACAATAGAGAAAGTGGTCACATAAAGCTTTTAGATGATGTTTTGCGATGGCACTTTCTTGTATCACAAAAGGGCTCCATAAATGCTATATTTGTGACACTTTTTTGAGATGAATAATGCTAACGGAAATTTCTTTTCCCCCACGGTGTTGGGCTGTCATAAATAAGCTCAATATTTTTGTGACAATTATTACTATCTCAAATAGTTGTAGCAAAAATTTTTTTCCCTATAGCATTTTACCATTGCAATTAACTTTTTTTAAAAAAATCTTTAATGGTGGGCAAATACTGTCACAAATAATCTAAATTATATTTGTATTTATTTTGTTTATTTTGTTTATATTTTATAATTATAATTTTTACCATTTTTGAAACACCTACTCATCAATTAAAGAAAAAAAGTATAATACTCAAATATTGAAAACAAATCCATTCAACCAAAAATACTTTAAAATACATTGTCTGACATAAAAAATTTATTCAAATTTAATTTAAACATGACAAAAGTTTTGATTATATGTCCATTGTAGAAAATACAATAATAGAAAAAAAACAGAATATAGAATTTGTTTGCTTTTTCATGAAGTTGTACCTAAATCTAAAAATAAATAAAAAATAAGATATATTAGTTTAATAAACTATTATAAAAAGAAAAATAACTATTACTACTATCTTTACCATCACCATTATAACCAAATATCAAATTCTTTATAGTTGAATGTATGAAACTCATATAATAAGAAAAAATATAAAGTAAATGATAAATATTATCACAAATCTTATCAGGCGACTAGGTGAATCTCATTTCCTGATGCCTGTGTTTGGTATGCATTAGATTCATCTAGAACCTATATGTTACAAAAAATTAAAAGATATAAAATTAATTTTAAATAGCAACTAATTAATAGACTATATAAATATAACTAAAAATTAAATTATACATGTCTACTACTAGATGGCACCGGGCAAGGACTACCTACTAGGCTATATACAAAACATTTACTCATCATCTAGGTATGCATTTAATTGAGCTGTGCCTCTAAATAGACAATCTTGTCACCAAACTCTTGTCGAAGCTTATCTCAAATCTTTTTATGTTCTCTTTTGATGGTGCCTGAGAAGACTGCTCATGCAAATATCACTTTGTCATGCCAAACTCTAAGCGTGCATCCATCCATATCCATCTTCTCCCATAACCTCTATAAAGATACAATCTTTCACCTATGATGTACACTCGTCCTCAGGTACCTCGTCAAGTCATCATTTCATCTCCTCTATAATAAAAAAATTATAATATTGATATTAATATGTAAAATATACTATATATAAAGAGAACTTAAATTATACACTTACAATACACTCTTGCACATCTTCATCAATGATACCCTGCTTTCAAGTGCGTGTTCTAATAAACACACTTAGTCGATCTGTTTCTAATCCCTCAAATTCCATCTAGTAACATAAATAACCAAGATATATATAAGAATATGCATTAGAGTTATATTTAATATAAACTTATAATATTCTAAACATACATTTGCTTTATAACAGAGAATGAAGTTCTCCCTATCTTATGCAAGCCTCCCAACATCTTCCTATTATTTTTGTTACATGCACACTGTGCCTATAAGAGTTATTGTGTAATTAAAAATGCAAGATATTTTCATTACGGGGAAAGAAACTAATCACAAAATTAATTAAAAAATGTGTACCTAGATATCTTCTCGTCTCCATGAATAAACGAGTACCTCCTACTAATCAGCTTTCACAAGTGGAGAAGGTTTAGAGATAAGATCTTCTTCTACCTGGTGCTCATCATAGTAATGACGCTTCACATAACACTTTCAATTCTACCATAATAAAGCAAGTAGGATCGGGACAAATCTCAGATCATGCCTTAATAGCTTGTTCTTGAAGTCATTCCGGAAGACTAAGGAAAATCTAGAGACGTCTCTTGACAGATTGTAGTACGTACATGAAAGAACTAAAGTGAATTCACTTTAGGTGGAGATGGAAAAGTGTTGTAATCGGTATCAACTCGTTCTGATACCGGTTGTTGTGAAAGCGAAACGGGATCGTCGATTGTTGATGTTGATATCATAAGAGAAAGAAGAAAAGATAACAAATACAATTTTTCGGGAATGCAAAATGTTTCACTATGAAAAATAAACTTACAGATTGAACTCTCTCTCAGCCCCATATAAGTATCTTTCAACAAGAAACCCCGAATCATTCTCTCAAGCTCTCAATCAGCCCTCTACAAGAGACCTCTCACAACTTTTTCATCCTCCCTCTCTCTATTTGTGTCTCTGCCCACGAATTTGTAGCCTCCACTGCGTAGAGCATCTCACAAGGAGTCCAACGGTCCGAACAGAGTCCAAATCGGTGTCCTATAGCTCTCCCAATCATAGTTTGATTGCAACGCTGCTCGTGGCCGTCAATTACATTGAGATCCATACAGATTATGCCAGAATCATGCTGCACGTGTTTCCTTCTTTTTTTGGTTTCTCTGCTGGGTCCCACGCACGTTTTTGTCTCCTTCTGGGTTGCGTATGGATGTTGAAGTGCCATTGGTCCAACAACCTTCACATCGACTCAACGCAGCGCCTTCACTTGACTTGAGAGCTTCTAAGGATTCCAACGCTCCCATGCCCTAGGACAGTCGCTTGATCATGGATGGGCAAACATGTGAGTCGATCCAAGCTGCTCGATCCCATCTTCGTCATGTGCTGTGTTCACCGCGACCTGAGACCTGCTCGAAAATGTCTCCTGTGGTAATAGAAACTTTACTTTGCGACGTCGCCTGTCGTCCTCCCGAGTCTCGCGCCCCGTGCCCGATCCACCTACTATCGGAGCTCCATCTCGCACTGGACTCCTATCTGTACCAGGGACTCCACCTCGCACTGGACTCGCTGTAAAGAGGTAGTGACCCCCACGCTTCTTCCCTTGCAGAACAATCCTATTACCACGCAAGACCTTTAGGACTCCATCATCGACTCTCCACATGTAGCCGCTTGAGTCCAATTTGCTGAGAAAAATTAGATTCCTACTAAAACTGGGTATGCATTGGACCTCACCCAGTTTCTTTACTATCCCATCATGTGCCTTCAAGCTGACTGTCTCGACGCCCGCGATCGCACAGCTCGATCCATTTGCTATGTGGACAGAACCCTCTTTATTGTCTAGAGAGTCAAACAGCTCCTCCTTGCAACAAACATGGTATGGATAGGCAGAATCCAAAACCCACTGGAAAGAAGGGGATACCTCGTCGGATACCGAGAATACATCGTTGATGTATCCATCGTCGCCGCTATTAGCCACCACTGTAACAGCCCTCGTCCGATCCCTGAGCTGCAGGCAATCTCTGACACGATGCCCCAACTCATGGCACTGGAAACACCTGATCTTACTGGCATCCTTTGACTTGGACTGTCCTCCTCGCGATCCTTTGTCACTCTACCTCCGATCGCCTATACCTCCAGAAACTACTAATGCTGAGTTCCCACCTGAACTCGAAGCCTGGTTCTCTCTCTTGAGAACCTCGTTTTGAAATAGCGCCGATGTCACCTCCTTCATCTTGATATTGCTCTTTCCCAATAGAAGAGCAGTCACCAAAGACTCGAAGGACTGCGATAGGGATGATAGCAATACAAGTGCCCGGGTTTTCTCTTTAACTTTTTCACCGACACTGAGGAGATCGGTGAGGATCCTCTGGAAATTGCTCAGGTGCTCCTGCACACTCTATCCCTCGGCCATCCGCAATTGATAGAACTTCTAAAGGAATAAGGTGTTGGTGAGGGACTTCTCTATGTACAGCTCCTCCAGCTTCTCCCACAACGCCGTCGAGGAATACTCATTCAGTACATGGATCACTACATCATTTGCTAGGTACAAGCGGAATCCGCTTACTGCCTGCATCTAAAGCCGTTTTCAGGTCTTCTGCTCTATGGTGTATGGTCTCTCCTCGCATATGAGAGCATCGATCAGCTCTTGCTGGATAAGCATATTTTTCACCCTCGCTTGCAACAGGAAAAGTTGCTCTTCCCATCGAACATGCTGATTTCCACTTTAATTGCACTTGTCTTCTCCATCTCCTTCGATCTCGATCAACTATGAACAACCTGGGCTCTGATACCAGTTGTTGGGATCGGTATCAACTAGCTCTGATACCAACTGTTGCAGAAGTGGAACAGGATCGTCGATTGTTCATATCGATACCACGAGAGAAAGAAGAAAAGATAACAAATACAATTTTTTGGGAGTCCAAAAGGTTTCACTATGAAAAATAAACTTACAGATTGAACTCTCTCTCAACCCCGTACAAGTATCTCTCAACAAGAAACCTTGAATCCTTCTCTCAAGCTCTCCATCAGCCCTCTACAAGAGACCTCTCACCACTTTTTCATCATCTCTCTCTGTTTGTATCTCTACCCATGAATTTATAGCCTCCACTGTGTAGAGCATCTCACAAGGAGTCCAACGGTCTGAACAGAGTCCAAATCGAAGTCCTATAGCTCTCCTAATCGTAGTTTGATTGCAATGCTGCTCGTGGCCGTCAATTGTATTGAGATCCGTGCAGATTATGCTAGAATTATGCCGCGCGTGTCGTGCGCATAGGTTTCCTTCTTTTTTTTGATTTTTCTGCTAGGCCCCACGTGCATTTTTGTCTCCTTCTAGGTTGCGTGCGGATGTTGAGATACCGTTGGTCCAACTAAAAGAAAGGCACCTAGGATGAAATTGAGCTCATTTCCAAAACCCTTTTTTTAATTGCCAACCACATAAAGATCTGGAAAACCTAGAAGCTCCTCTTTCCAAACATGTAATACCTAATAACCCTTCACCCAACATTCTGGATCACTAATTACCAAATCTACATTAACAGAGTAATTATTTCACCCATTCAAAACTCAAAAGGACCTCTACGGGATAGTACGGTTGGTTAAGGCTTGGTTCCTTCTTTGCCTGGTTACGGGTTCGAGGAATGATCCTGTGGATGACTCAATTAAAATTTCAAAATTTTCGGGTGCACGTGACTGGGAGGTGGACCAGCTGTAACTTCGACATCGTAGAGGGGCTAGGCTGACGTACTCATCCGTTCGGACAAATCCCGGAGGGTGGAAAAGCTACGCAGAAAAATGTGGCCTACATCGAACAAAGGTCTAATGGGCTAGAGGTCAGAATGAGGTGCTGCACCGGGATAAAACCCCCCTACCCTTTAAAAAAATAAAATAAAAAAAAAAAAATACTCGAAAGGTAAGATAAGGTTTCTTCGTGCATTTGTGTTCTCATAAAACTACCATCGAGAATGTGCCTAGGTGCCTCAAACTAAATGAGCAAATAATGTATTTGCTACCCATAAAGTCACTTGCATGAATCGAAATTGTTGAGAAAGATCTTCTTCATATTTCATTAAGTGACCAAAAAAACCTTTCACAAATTATGCTTATGAGCGGGTGACATATTCAAGGTTCTAAATAGTTATGGTGCTCTTGTGGCAGGGATACTGCATAACACATAGGCAGTGCATTTGCAGATGAATAGGTTGTTAATAAAGTTTAGCAATAAGGTTCATCAAATAGATAAAAAAAAAAAAGTAAACATTCAAAGTAAAGTTAAGCACATACTTTTTTTCAATCATATTTGAAGTATTGAACTCTACCATGCATTTTTAAGTACACAACTATACTAGGCATTTTAAGGACTGAACTATACCAGTATACTATATGACCCGGTAGTATACCAATAATAATATAGAGACTTAATAGTGAAAGGCTGTGAAAATCTAAGTACCTTGCATCGAACAGTATCTATGAGATAAGGGTTTGCGGGATAACAACACCGGATTTTAACCGTCCTATCTCCTTTCTTTATCCAAAAAAATAAAAAAACAATATAGAGACTTGGTACACCCTCGTACTGACTCATTATACGAATATTAGGTCAACCATAATTGTGTACCATATGTAAGTAATGGGTATATTTCATTTTGTATTGGCAAGATAACGGCATAGGTTGTACCTGAATAAAAATCATTGATAGTATGTACAATATGTTAATATTATTTTTTTAGAAAAAAAGATAATATCCCCTAACATGCTATGAACATCACTTCGATGCAGCATTGTGACTAGTAGCATGGGCAGACTAAAACAACCAAAAAACCTCATAGTAAATAATTTTATAAAAATTGGACACTCCAATAATTCTTGGATCAAGTCAAGTATGCTGAAATTCTTGTGGACTTATAAGAAGGATTTCATCATGGGTCAAGACAATGCGAAAATCTCAGCCATCCATCAAGTAATAATCATAAGCTTTGTCTAAACAATAGAAAATGAACCTTCTAGAATAAATAAGAACAATTATAACGTTAAGAAAATATTCGGAACTTCATAAAAAAAAAAAAAAAAAATTTGGAATAGATTGTTTGACTTCAATGAGGACATGCATAAAAACATCATGAATTTTAGGGAGACATATCATGATAATTGTTCATGATTTTCAACCAGGGAAAAAAAAGGTTTTGGAGATGAAGATGTATGATTGAAAGATGGAAAATGACTTTCCTCAAATGCACAGTTTATCTTCCTATCAAAGTTTGTCCAATTCACTCATCATACATCCAGTGGAGAGCAGAAACTCCTCATGCCTTATAACTGATTAAAACCTCGTTAGGATGCTTCAAAGCTTGTGCCTAACATATGCTGCGGTGTATCCCTAACTAATATGCACCCTCCAAACAGTTGTTTACCATTAAAATGAGAATATTGGACACTATTTTTCCAATCAACTATGGAATAGATTTTTCTAGAAATAAAACATTGGCTATTGTAATAGTTGAGAAGAATTCAGCATTATTTATTGGAAAGATCTAGAAAAATACAGCAATATTGAACAAATAACTATAACTACATAAAAAGAAATATTGTACAATATAAAGGAAAATAAAGAAGAAATTATTATGGTATCAACTATGCTGGTACCACTCGCATCGGAGAATCCCTCATGTATAATATGGATTCCTGTTCTTAGGATCATGATTATCGGTATTGATCCCGCAAAAAGAAGAAAAAAAAAAAAAAAATAAAATATATACACAATCAATTGGGCATACAAGATTTTATTATGAGAAAAATAAACTTACAAGATTGAAACTCTTACTTTCAATCATGTACAATTTTCTCAATAAGAAATTCCAAATCCCTCTCTCAAACTCTCAACTCTCAATTCCATAGGCTTTTTAGAGACCCTTCACCACTCTTTTGATTCCCACACACATTGTTCTTGTCATCTGTCCATATTTTTATAGCCCTTGGTATAAAAAGCATCTCACCAGAAATTCAACGATCCAAACTACATACAATTTAAAGTCTTGTAGCTCTCTTAATTCATATTTGACTACAGATCAACTTCTACCTATTCGATTGACCTTGATCAGGCTGAAATATGCTCGGAATCAGGCCAAATCACATGGAACATGCCCACAAATGCACATGACCATCTGATCTCATTGTGGATGGTGTTGTGTCATCCAACTACACTACACATACACGTACACCGCATCAAACGTTGCTGTAAACTGCTCAAAATTTTTATGGACCGGTGCACCATGATAGGAAACAGGGGAAATGCTGCCTGGGCTCAAACCTGTACGTACTCAAACTTGCCTGGGCCTATGCCATGCGGTCTGGGCTATGTGGGCTGGCCTGTTGCGGGACTATTCCAAGCTATGTTTTTTCTTATGCTGGGTCTATTTCTTGGACTAGATTTTGTCATAGGCTTCTTTCATAGGCCAAATTCGTGGTGCTCTTCTCAACGAAAATAGGATTTAAATTAAGAGGCAAAATGGAGAAGAGAGAGGAGAAAATTGCTGATAGAATTCTAGTTGCACTAAAATAGTATGATAACATCTACCAAACATAAAAACAAGTTTTGAAGTACCAATTACTAGTATAAAGTTGGTGTAATTATATGATATTAACATTGCATGAATATTGTAATTATATTGTCTATATATTGAGCTGACATTGATGTCCCCTCTTCGGCCATTTTGAATCATTTATATTCATCCATCTCAATATTATCATCATCTATGGGTCTCATATCATCAAAAGTTATTCTATCGGCACCCTCCCTTACCTTATGAACATCAAGATGGCATCATCTTTGGACTAGTCTTCTTCGGATCGACCTTCTTCGATCGGTGTACAAGAGACTTGTCAGTGGTTGGTGGTGGTACTCTTCGGGATCAACATCTTCGGCTAAGACCGAAGGCTGACCCCACGATGTGACGAAGGCCAGCTCGTTGCTTTATCTGCTCACGTAGCTTCCTCTAGGTGCTCCGGTTTAGATGTCTGGTTCAGAAAAAATTTGGTGAGTGGTTGAACTGATAATTGGCCTGAATCTGTTGACATTGAACCTTTGTCGACTGGGTGGAGCTGCTGGATTGCCGGTTCGCTTCCCTGGATACCTGCAAAACAGGTCCCTGATCGGATTTTCTACGGTGGGGGACACTCCGATGTCTAAGTTAGAGAAGGAGGTTTCAGCAATAGAATGGAGAGTTTCTAAAGAGGAAGAGAGATGGTGAAAGTATTCACTTTTCCAGGCATGCGTAGTGTACCTTGAGTGTCCCCTCTTACCAGTATTTATAGTTGCCGTGCCAATGTATAGTTAGGCTCACGTACCTATGGTTAAAACGGGGTCAATTAACTTTACCCTGTGCATAACCATAAGTGGTTGCCAATTGATTCTGGCCTGCTTGGGATTATTGGAATTGGAGATAGTGGCTACGTGGCCACCCCGATATGGTTGAGATTGAAGATAGTGGCTACACGATCGATCGTAACCACCATATCCATGTTCGATGATTTGAGACTAATCAGAGATTCGCTTCGGGGTCTCTTTTTCAGAAGGGATCGGTGTTGAATCAGCGAAATGTCTTTGGTCTGTCTTCTCTGGGATAAGCCGAAGACACCTCTGTTGTCTGTAGTGGAGTCTTTCCCTTCAGAATAGGTTGTGAAATGAAGCTAGTGTCATCTTCGGACCAGTTTTCTTTGGATCGACCTTCTTTGGTCGGTGTGTAGGAGACTAGTCAGTGGTTGGTGGTGGTACTCTTTGAGGCTAACATCTTTGGCTAAGGCTAAAGGCTGACCCCATGATGTGATGAAGGCCGGGTCGTTGCTTTATCTGCTCGCGTAGCTTCCTCCGGGTGCTCCGGTTTAGATGTTTGGTTCAGAAAGAATTTGGTGAGCAGTTGAACCGATAATTGGCCTGTGCTTGAACTGACATATTACAACAGTTGCCCCCCACTCTCAGTTTTCGAAGTAATGATTTGCCTTGAAGAGTGAGAGTATTAACGAATCATCATTTCTGCCAGAAAAAGCACAGCTAATGATGGTAAATCTTTGATTTGGGCGCCCATCATAACTAATGTCTAATTCGAAGATCAGGTTGAGGATAGGTGTCGTCTTCTTATTAGAACATGAAAAGGCGAGGGTTGGTCGAAGGGTCGCATCTTTTTCTTTTATTGCGATGATTTGGCCGATCCTTTAATTAGGATATGGATAAAGGACATGGCCTCACCCTGTCCCTTAAGGAAGGTATGGGCCTCTTCTTTGCCGTTGGGTAAAATCATGTGGATTATGGCTCTTGGCTCTTCTCATGTCGAATCAGCTTGGCATGACTTGGAGTTGCGCGGCCATATCTGGCGCCTGCATATGTGGCACAATCAGAGGAAGGATGCTTCTTCTTTCGAGGAGGCGCACTGAAGCGTCTCTTGTCCCCTTATAAAGGAAAAAAGAGGACCTATAAAAGAAGCTTCTCCACTCCTGTTTGCTTCTACTTTTTGTTCAGCCTTTCTTGCTTCTAGTCCCCAAATTTTCCCACAGGTAGGGTCTCCTTGCTTCTCCGTCTCTTTTTTGTTTCAACATTGTTAGGTCTTTAGAGGTCCGCGTCATGGCAGGGTCTCTTCTGACAGGGGAGAGGCTGGGCCTTCGAGTACTTCAGGTCCTATTAGGGATGTCATCGTTGAGATCAGACCGGAGCTGGTCCCCAGTTATGTTTCCCTTAGAAAAATAGCCCACCTTCGGGAATGTTATTGCCTTCCCGAAAACTTCCTGTTGGTGCTCCCGATACCTGAAGAATGGGTAAATAGGCCTCCCGTTGAGCGCATTGCTGTATACGAAAGACCATTTAAAAGCCAGTCTTCGCTTCCCATTACACCCTTTTTTTCTTAGGATCTTTAATTTGTATCAAATTATTCCTGCACAGTTGATTCCGAATAGTATTCAGAATATCTGCAGGTTTCTGGTCCGTTGTCACATAGCCAATATGATGCATGGGACCAGTTTGTTCACTTCCTTCTTTGTCTTGAAGAGGGATTTCCATGGCTACGGATGGTGGGTCATTGGCCCTCATACCAGCCGCAAAATAATGAGACATGCCGAGCGCCATCCATGGGTGGAAGCCCAACTTTGTCTTTGTCTCTTCTACTCAACCATGGGATTTCAATAGTGACTGGAGAGAGCCTCGCCTAGATGCTAATGCTAGCAAAAAGGTTTTGGCAGTCGACCAACTTGACTATACTTTGTTGTCTGGTTTGGAGGCCGTCTCCATCTGAGAGCTTTTAGAAGAGAGGAACCTTTACCTTGCTGGGACAAGTCCCCTACATTAGGTATAAATGGTAGAAGACTTTGGCTTTTCTCCCATTTCGTAGCTTTCCGATTTGGCTGATTTTGATGTCCGCTTTTGTCTGTAGGCGGCAGGATGAGGCCTGATCTAAGCCTGCTCCAAGAATCCACCAAGAGAAAGTCAGTTCAGGCCTCTTCTTTGAGGTCAGAAGTCTGGAAAAAGGCCTAAGAGGAGGGGCCTAATAGAAGTGCCGCGTCCTCCAGGGTGACATCTGGAGGGGATGAGGTCCTGCTAATGGAGCTTCCGGTAGGGCACCCATCGGCTTAACCTTTGCCAAGGGTTAACTCTCCGGTCCAAATCCCGGAGAGTCCAACCCCGGTAGCTGATGTATTACCGCCTTGCCCCCTGCAATGGATAGGTGCAAGGTGCCTCAAGTCGAAGAGAGGTTTGTAAGGAATACCCCTCTAGACAGGGACTGCAAGGTAGACCTCTCAAAATTTTTTGATGCGAGAGGTCTCATACTTCCTGACGTAGCCAAGTGGGTACTGAAAGGTATCTTGCTGCCCCATGATTGGGCAGTCACTCAAAATCGGCGTCTCACCAAAGTATCCGATTCTGCATTTTCCTCCCTACTCTAGGTAAGGCAGCTATAGCCTCTCTTGTTCTCGGTTGATTATTCATATCATGATCAATCTTATGTTTTGATCCCATTGATGTAGTTGGTCCATGATATCACCTTTTTAGAAGAGGGCTTAGAGGGTATCGATAACTTCCTCCACAGCTTGAAGGAGGAGCTTCAGATGACCAAGGCCGAAAAGGAAGTGGTCAAAGAATTAAAGCTATCCATGGAGGAGAAGCTCATCCATAAAGATGCTGAAGTTCAGGATCTGAAGGGCGAGCTGAAGAAGTCTCAACTGAAGATCTCTGAACAGGAGGCAAACCTGAGGAAGAGGAAGAAGTAGATTCATTCCTTGGAGCACTCCATCAAGGAAAACTAGAAGAAGGCTGAAGGTATGGCCAAGACGACCGACGAGGCGGTCAAAAGGGCTAAAAGAGTAACTTTGAAGGTCAAAGAAGCGATTCTGAAGGATGAAGCAGCAGCGCAGGAGTTCTAAGCCTTGAGAGAACGGGAGGCCAGGGCAGTCGTGGACTTCAAAAAGTCTTCATAGTTCAAGAAGGATGTAACTGAAGCAAGCTTGTTCAGTTATAAATATGGCTTCAATGATGGACTCATGAGGGTTGGTGAGGTTTTTCCTGACCTCGACTTTTCCAGTATCCCAGCATATGAGATTGAAGAAGAGAAAGAGGTCATGGCTCCTGCTGAAACTGAAGAAGTACCGGGTCAGACTGAGGAAGCCCTAGTTGTGGTGGAAGGATCAGCCATGGCAAGTCCGATAGTCTTGACTCAAGCTGAAGAGGCCCAAGATGAAGAGGCCTTGGCCTCGGTTCAGATTGAGGAGATCCTTCCTTCTACTCACTCAGAAGTTCATACAGCTGCTTGACATAGCCTGGCAGGCCCTATGCCTTGTAATCTTTGCCTTTTCTTTTATAAGAGAGAAAATATGTAATTAGCATCCTCTTGAATATCAATGAAAGCTGACTTTCCTTCTAACAAATGGTAGTTTTTGAACTGAAATATCTAATGAAAAACTTTCTAAGTGTAAAGTCTTTGGATATATTATAGCCTTCAAGGCAAAAAGCCATTCGCCGACTTAAATGCAAGTTTCTTCATTGCTTGAAGTCTTCAGATTTGGCTTTGATAGGGCCATCGACCTTGGTCTTAAGCCAAATCAATGCAACTTTCTCATTAATTTGGCTTTTTCTGATTATAAATACATCTCCTCGGCTTTGGGACTTATAATTAAGGAATCCCATTTTCGAGAGCAACTTTTGGTTTACCAATGGTGTGACATTCCACTTCTGCTAGCTATCAGGCCATCATTGGGGAGGTAGTTGTTGCGCAGATCATGGGATCATGGCAATCAGAATCATTAAGGCTACATGCATCAAGAATCATATCGATCGTAGCTTTTTAGCTTCTAGTGGTCCCCCCGCATAGATCGAGACCCTTATTAATGAGGGTAAGTGTGCGTGGCATGATCGAAGACTCACTAGGAATATGAGTGTTTGATCTGAGCCTTTGGTAGTCCTGGTATAAGAAAAGAGGCTCTCAGAGATCAAACTTTTATCTGCTCTTGGCGAAGTTGCTCTTCGTGCCATTTTCCTCTCCTTTCCCCTATGCCATCCGAAGAGCTTATCAAAGCATGAGGCTAGACATAGCAAGGCTTAGGCATGGGGCGAGGAAATGGTCGGTGACGGGCCCTCCAGTAAGGATATCAGATCGGAGGCAAAGTTATGTCTTGGCGCTGCCAAGGGTCCATATTGGGGGTGACACCCTGATAGAAGTAGGTTCCTCCTTAGAAGAAGAGCAAGCCTCTCCGGAGAGAACCATATTGGCAGGGCTGTCAAAGGGACCAAGCCCACGGAGCACTGGCAAAACTCCTTTATGCACTGGAGATGTCAAGCCCACGGTCCTAGCCATAGAAGGGAGGAGTTCTAGGGGGTGCGATGCATCCGCTACAAAAACTAGGGGGTGAGGGTCCGAGGACCCTCTTTTTGCCGCCCTTCCCAGAATATTGCAGGTAAATTTGGTGTGCGCATAGTATGTCTATGCATGTCAGTCGGGCTGACCTTGTACATATTTTTCTTTGGCAGATCTCTCATGATCTTTCTCTATTGGAGGAGAATGTTCGTGAGTCTATTGACTTCAGTGAAGGCCTTCAGAGCCAGATGGCTTCGACTGTAGCCGAAAGAGATGTTGCCGAAGGGCTCCGGGTTGTCGTTGAAGAGAAACTGGGCAAGGCTATCGCCTCTAACATTTTCTTAGAAAGGCAGCTAAGGATGCTTGAGGTGCAAGCGGCCGATGTGGTGGCTGACTTGCAGAAGAAAAGGAGGAAGGTAATCTCTGCTGAATTGCTACTGAGAGATTGCCTTCGGGAAGCCGAGAAGCTAAAAGCCCAAAAAGCTAAGTTGGAGGAGAGAATCAACAGGATGGAGACGGATCTCTCGATGGCCAATCAAAGGGTGGCACAACCTGAGGAGAGGTCTTCCTAGGCTGTTGATGCTTACAAGAGCTCCTCAGCCTTCAAAGATGAAGTACATGAGGCAACGATGGAAAGCTACCTTCTTGGCCATTCTGACTACCTGGGCAAGGTCATTAAGCTCTATCCCAGCTTGGATTTCTCTCTGGCTATCATTCCAGGCGATGGGGCAGAGGAAATAAAAGCTCCATGGAAGAGACATCAGCACCTCCCATCGATGGAAGTGGGGTGGCCATCGAAAGAGCCTCTATCCCTGCTCTGGCTACTGAACTAGCTGATGAAGGATATAACTGTTATTTTTCTTGTTCTCTTCTTTTTCTTTCTTTTTAGCCAACCAATTGTAATGTTTTCTTTTGAAATGAAAGCTTTCCTTTTTTAGAACAATTGGAAAAACAAAGTGATCCTCTTCTTTGGACTAACTTTTTTCAAATTAGTCTTCTTTGAATCAGTCATCTTCGGGTTAATGCATAGAAGACCGATTGGTCACTTGATGATGAGTAGCTGAAACATAGGATTCGGGGTCAGTGTCTTCGGTTTAAGCCGAAGATTGGCCCTGAAGTGATGTTGTAGTGCTGTTGGATTGTCTCTGATTCCTCTAGCGCTAACGACCGGTTCGAAAAGGACCTGACCGAAACTTTAAACTGGGAGGTAGCCCTTAGTTGAGCCGGCATGTCTTAGTAGTCAGTCATCCATCATAACTGCCCCCCTGATTCGATGATCATGCAGAGGACAGATGTCACCTTATTATTGGTGCCTGGATGAAAGATTTTGAGTACATTCTTTATTGTTAGTGCCAAACACGCTGGTATTCGAGTGGCTGCGCTTCCACACCCTCTGGGTGGTGTCCAGTCTTCTTTTCCCGAGGGTGGTCATTAATGCCATATTGGCTTCAAAAAAGCTACTCTAGATTCAAAGCATCGGCTTCTTTTCCCGAAGGTGGTTATTAATAACCGCATTGGCCTCAGAAAAGCTGCTTTATACTCGAAGCGTCGCTTCAATACATGGTGCTTTTTAGTTGGTTTGGCATGAGGCGTGGGATACATCCTCTGCTGGCACAAAGTGTCATTAAATAGGATTCATCTTCCTAGTTTCTGAAAGCTATTCAAGCAGTAGAGAAGCGAGTCCTTCGTCCCAAAGTTATTCTTCCCCTTCTTCTCCATATTATGAAAATGAAGTTCAGCTTCGAGGATCTTTGAGAGATAGCCCAGAAGAGAACCACCACCATAGAGCTGGGAGGGGACCTAGTGAAAAGGTCCGCTGGGGCGACGATGTTTTTTTTTGTCCCAGAGAGGCCATCTGCTTGGGATGGAAGGTGAGGACCCTGCAGGTGCAGTTGTAGGAGGCCAAGGCTTAGGCTGCAGTGATGGTCATGACGGTGGAGCAGGCCAGGAAGGAGGCGACGAAGGCCATCGCCAAGTTCCTTGTGTCGCAGGCCTTCAAAGATGAGGTCACTGAGTCTGTCCTAGATTCCTACCATCGGGGATTCCAGGAATACAAGCGCAAGGCCTTCCACTTCTATGGTCTAAAGAGGCTGGACAACATCAGGCCTTCCATTCCATATCCTGGGCAGGAGGACAATTCTGACTTCGAGGAGGAGTCAGAGCCGGAGGTGGAGGTAAAGTCTGAAGCCTCCCCGAGCACCTCCTGGGGACCTGATAATGCCCGTCAGCTTGGAAAAGGGCCGGCGGTCGATTTTTAGATCATCTTTTCCGTTACCCTTTCTTTTCCTTTTTTTTTTGATTGTATAGTCCTTTTTTATCAATGAATGGAAATACCTTCCTATTGGCTTTATCTTGTGATTTTGATAAATAACAAAATGTTGAGTATATATTGTGTACTAATGATTATTTCTAGTTGTGAGTTTTCAGGAAACAAGCACCTCAAATTCTCAAAATTAAAGTTTTGTGGTACGCTTTGGCATGAAGTATCTTTCAAGATTTGAGGAGACTTTTCCATGCAAAAAGGGTTTAAACAAGTTCAATTATTGCTTATTTATATTACATTTAAGTTTTATAAACAATACTTATGTTTTTGGCTTGATTGGTACTTAATTCTGAATTTTGCAGAACCAAGTGTCGACACCTGGAAGGCTAAGTATCGACACTTCATCATTTGGCACGCCGAAAATCTCCTTGGCATGCCAAGTATCGACACCCAGAATTCAAGTGTCAACACCTGAAACTCAAGTGTCGACACTTAAGTTTCCAAGTGTTGACTCAAGGCCTGAGACTTTTTGAAAATCCAGAACTCGACCATGGAGAGTTTTTGTGTCAAGTGTCGACACCTGTGAATCAAGTGTCGATACTTGAAAGTTCAAGTATCGACACATGGAAGTCATGCATCGACACGTGATAGCTAAGTGTCAACACCTGATAGCGTAGTGTCGACACTTAAGTTCTGACAGTCCTAACGGATCTATTTTTTTGAGTTGCATAAACATCTTTTCAAGCTCCCAATGGCTAATTTTGAAGCTCCAATGGTCTCAAACTATTTTTTGGAAGTTTTTAAAGTATTTAAGCTTCACCAAACTCATTCTTGAAGCATTGAAGTCCATTGAAAGCTCAAAAGCCAATATTTCCTCAAGAACTTTACTTCAAAAGCCATTAAAAGAGAGATTCCCTCAAAAAGCTTACAAACCTATCCTTTCATCATTCCAAAAAGAGAGTTTGAAGAATATTCCAAGGTGAAGACAAGACAAGCATCAATTAGAACCTCAAAGCTTCCATTATACTCTTGAAGAGAGTTTATTTTATTTATTTAAATTGTATATCTGAAATTCTCTTATATTTTGACCTAGCTTTTCAGGATTTCTTGAAAGTAGGTTGTTGTGATTGTTGGTGAGCCAAAGGGATAAAACTAACTAGGGTTGACTTATAAGCCTGAAGCTAAAACAAGTATAAAGGTTTGTTGGTGAGCCTAGATGATAAAACCAACATAGGTTTTGACTTGTAAGCCTTTGGAAAAACAAGTCGGATGTAATCTTAGAGAGATTATAGTGGAATTCCCAAAGATGGCTTGAAGAGTGGATGTAGGTGCTAGGTTTGCATCGAATCACTATAGACCTTATGTTTGTGTATGATTGTCTCTTTTATTTCTTGCACTCTATTACTTGAACTCTAATTATTGCTTTCCATTGTATATAATCTAGTGCATCAATCACATTGTTCACAAACACTACAATACCTGCACATTATTGTTTTAAATTTTTAAAAGATCTAATTCATCCCCCCTCTTGGACTTTATTTATAGGCAACAAGTGGTATCAGAGCACCGGTACTCTCTTGTAGGTCCAAGAATTTTGAGTAAAAGATCATGGCAGCCCCAATAGGAATTGGTGTAGTTGAAGGTCAAGCTTCAAACTGTCCCCCACTATTTAATGGCACGAATTACACATATTGGAAAACTTGCATGCACATATTTATTCAAGCTATTGATTATAATCTTTGAAGGACAATCATCAAAGGTCCTCATCAGCCTACTATGTTGGTTAATTATATTTTCACTTCAAAAATGGAAGATGATTGGGATGAGAATGACATTAAACAAATAGAGCTTAATGCAAAGGCTATGAATCTATTGTTTTTCTTCCTTGATCGGAGTGAATTCAATAGAATATCTAACTGTCTTTTCGCTAAGAAAATATGGGACACACTTGAGGTTACCCATGAGGGTACACACCAAGTAAAAACTACTAAGGTTAACATGCTCATTCATACATATGAAATGTTTAAGATGGAACCTATTGAATCTATAAGTGAGATGTATACTAGGTTCACAAATATTGTGAATGGCATGAAAAGCTTAGGAAAGATTATATCTAACGGTGAACTTATAAATAAACTTCTCAGGTCTCTTCCAGCTTCATGGGATGCCAAGGTGATGGCCATAGAGGAAGCCAAGGACGTCAACACTCTACCCCTCGAGCAATTGTTACGCTCATTGATGACTTATGAGCTTTCTTTAAGACAAAAGAATGTAAATGTTGACAAGAAGAAAAAAGTGATCGCTTTCAAATCTACCGCAAAAGAAGAGTCAAGCGATGAGTTCGAAGAAAAAAATGAAGATGAGACGGCTCTCATGACAAGAAAGTTTAAGAGGTTCATGAGAAAGAAGAAGTACAACTTCAAGAAGAAACCCCTAAAAGGAGAGCCTAGCAAAGAAAAAAAAAGGGAGAAAGACAAGGAGTAGCCCACATGTTTTGAATGCAAGAAACCGGGCCACTTCAAGATGGACTGCCACTTACTTAAGAAGAGCAGAAGAAGACTAAGAAAGAAGGCTATGATGGCAACTTGGAGTGACAGCGAAGACTCCAGCTCTGAGGAAGAACAACAAGAAGTAGCAAATAACAACAAGAAGTAGCAAACTTCTGTTTAATGACCGACAATGACGAGGTATTATCCAAAACTGAAAAAGAGTTTACATTTGATGAGTTGCATGAAGTTTTTGATGAGTTAGTTATAGAATTTCAAAAACTAAAATCAAAACATAAAGAACTAAAAAGGCAAAATTTGGATTTAGTCAAAGCTAATGACAAGTTTTCAACTGAAAATGATTGCCTACTTCTTCAAAATAAAAGGTTAAATGATAAGATTGTTGTTCTTGAAAAAAAAAAGGAAGTTTTGAAAAAGAAAAACTTTTATGTATCAAATGAAAACCTTTCAAAATAGAACAAAAAATTTTGGATGAAAACAAGAAATATAAAGAAGAAATTAAAAGGTTAAAACCTTTTGTTGATAAATTTACATATAATTCTGAAAAACTAAATATACTTTTAAATAATCAAAGAGCTATTTTTGATAAAGCCAGTTTAGGTTTCAGAACTCAAAAGAAACAAAAATTTTTCAAGAATCTTTTTGTGCCTGCATCATCATCCATTACTTGTTATGCTTGTGGTACTATAGGGCATAAATCTTACTTGTGCAATAAGAGAAAATTGAGTAGTGTTAAGAAAATTTGGATTCCAAAAGGAACTATTACCACTAACCTAAAAGGACCCAAGATGACTTGGGTACCTAAAATCTCCACCTGAATTTTATTGTAGGTGTGCCTTGCAACCAATAAGAAAAGAATGTGGTACCTCGACAGCGGTTGCTCAAGGCACATGACTGGAGATGTAGAGCAGTCTCATCACTCGAATATCAGAATGGTGGTAATGTGACATTTGATGATAATGGAAAGGGCAAAATTATCATAATTGGTAAAGTCCATATCACCCCTTCTACTTACATTGATAATGTATTGTATGTTGATGGTTTAAAACATAATTTACTTAGCATTAGTCAATTCTGTGACAAGGATTTCAAAGTTGTTTTCGAATCTTCTATGTATATTATTTCTAGCTTAGATGACAAGGGCATCAAGTTCATTGGTCATAGTTATGGCAATATTTATATGGTTGATCTTGATGATCTTCCTGTTCAAAATGGTCAATGCCTAGTGGCAATGGAAGCCAAGATCAATGAAACTAGTTGGCTTTGGCATCATAGACTAGGACATGCTAGTATGCATTTAATTTCAAAACTTAGCAAAAAGAGCTTGATAAAGGATTTACCAAAACTTAGTTTTGAAAATGATAAGATTTGTAGTGCTTGCTAGCTTGGAAAACAAACCAAATCATCTTTTAAACCAAAAGGAGTAATCTCTACATCTAGACCCTTAGAGTTGCTTCATATGGACCTCTTTGGGCCAACTAGAACATCTAATTTGGGAGGTAAGAAGTACGATCTAGTTATTATAGATGATTTCTCATGTTTTACATGGGTCATGCTTTTAGCACACAAAGTTGAAATGTTTTCTGAATTCATTAGATTTCATAAAAGAGTTTCAAATGAAAAAAATGTTTCAATTGTATCTTTGAGAAGTGACCATGGAACCGAATTTGAAAATTCTGATTTTGACAAATTTTGTATTTAAAATGGCATTCATCATAACTTTTCAGCACCTAGGACATCTCAACAAAATGGGGTGGTCGAAAGAAAAAATAGAACTCTTGAAGAAATGGCACGCACCATGCTTTGTAAAAATGACCTACCTAGATACTTTTGGGTGGAAGCCATAAACACTGCATGCTATGTTTTGAACCATGTTTTAATCCATCCAATTTTAAAGAAAACTCCATATGAGCTTTGGAAGGGTAGAAAACCTTCAATTCGATATTTTCGAGTTTTTGGATGCCGTTGTTTCATCTTAAACAATGGTAAAGACAATTTGAGCAAATTTGATGCCAAGTCAAATGAGGGTGTCTTTCTAGGCTACTCTACATCTAGCAAGGCATACAGGGTCTTCAACAGAAGAACACTTATTGTTGAAGAATCCATACATGTTGTGTTTGATGAATCTGACCAGAAATCTTCTAGAAAAGAAAATATGCTTTGTGATGAAACAGGTACCAAAAGAACTGAAGAGGTGAACAACAATGAAGAGCCTACAAAGGAACAAGAAGTTGATCAAAACAATGAAGGAGATCAAGCACAAGGTGATGAAAACGTATCTATAGTTGATCCTCTATCCAAAGAATGGAGGTATGCTCATGGACACCCCAAAGAACTTATCATTGGTGATCCATCTAAAGGTATAAGTACTCAATCATCCCTTAGGAATGTTTGTGATTATTTAGCATTTGTTTCTCAGATTGAACCTAAAACTATTGAAGAATCTGAAAATGAGTGTAATTGGATTAATGCTATGCGAGACGAACTTAACCAATTTAAAAAAAATAATGTTTGGACTTTAGTAGATAGGCCTTCAAATATTTTAATTATTGGCACAAAATGGATTTTTAGAAACAAACTTGATGAAAATGGAATTGTTACAAGAAATAAAGCTAGATTAGTTGCCAAAGGATACAATCAGGAGGAATGGATTGATTTTGATGAAACCTTTGCTCCTGTAGCTAGACTTGAGGCAATTAGACTATTGTTGGCTTTTGCTTGTTTTATGGATTTTAAATTATTTCAAATGGATGTTAAAAGTGCCTTTTTGAACGGTTTTATCGAAGAAGAGGTTTATGTTGAACAACCACCTAGTTTAGAAAACCATGAATTTTCAAACCATGTTTTCAAACTTCATAAAGCTTTATATGATTTGAAACAAGCTCCTAGAGCTTGGTATGATCATTTAAGTTCTTTCTTGCTCAAAAATAATTTTACTAGAGGTAATGTTGACAAAACTTTGTTTTTGAAAAAAAGGAATGATAATCATAGTAGTACAAATATATGTAGATGATATCATATTCGGTGCTACTAACAAATCTCTTTGTCAAGAGTTTGCAAAGTTAATACAGGGTGAGTTCAAGATGAGCATGATGGGAGAACTTAACTTCTTCTTCGGACTCCAGATAAAGCAAACCAAAGAGGGGGAATCTTCATCAACCAAGCTAAGTACACAAAAAAAATACTAAAGAAGTTTGGGATGGAGAACACCAAGCCATTAGATACGCTTATGTGCTCCTCTTGTAGACTTGACAAAGATGAATCAGGTAAATCTGTTGACCAAAAACTATATCGTGGCATAATTGGTTCATTGTTATATCTAACTACCAGTAGGCTAGACATCCTATTTAGTGTTTGTATGTGTACTAGATATCAATCTAATCCTAAAGAGTCTCATCTTTTGGCTGTTAAACACATACTTAGATATCTATCTGGCTCAATTGAGATTGGTCTTTGATACTCTAGAGATTCTTCATTTGAATTAATTGCTTATTCTGATGCTGACTTTGCTGGGTGTAAACTTCATCGTAAAAGTACTAATGAAACTTGTTAGTATTTTGAAATAAATTTGATCTCATGGAGTAGCAAGAAATAAAATTTGGTTGCTCTATCTATGGCGGAAGCCGAATATATTGCAGCTGGAAGCTATTATGCTCAAATCCTATGGATCAAACAACAACTCGAGAATTTTGGCATTAAACTAATTAAGACACCCATGAGATGTAACAATACTAGTGCAATCAATCTAACTAAGAATCCTGTGCAACATTCAAGAAGTAAACACATTGAAATAAGATATCATTTCATAAGAGATCATGTACAAAACTCTAATGTGATACATGAATTTGTATGTACTGATGATCAATTAGCAGATGTGTTTACCAAACCCTTGAGTGAAGAGAGATTTTGTATGATTAGAAGAGAGTTAGGTATCATTGATCCATTCTCCTAGAACTCTCTTAAATTCCATCTTATTCAAGTTATTTTTACTCAAAAATCACTTTTATTAAGTCCCAAAAACTCTTTAAACCTTGATTTTTTGAAAATTTTTTAGATTTTTTTAGATTTTTTTGGGAATTTCTTGGCCAAGTGTCGACACTTGGATTTTGTGAAGTGTCGACACCTGACCAAGTGTCGACACTTGAGAAATTCCAAGTGTCGACACTCGCGGAAATTTTAGATCTTTTTAGGACAAATCCGAGCTTTTGTATTTCATTTCCCCCCATTTTCTCTCAAGTCATTATGGTCTCCAAGAGTCTTCAACCCTCCGAAATCTACGTTTTCCTCTTTGCCCTGCCAAACAAGGTAATCTTCTTCCCTCTCACTCATTTTTCAAACTGTGAACCCTAGTTCTTCCATTTTTCATCCATTTTAATGCATTTAAACAAGGTTTTTCGTCATTTAGGAACGTTTCTAGGTTTCCATTTTGTGGGAATTATGTTTATACAAATTTCTCTTGGATTTTCTCCCGGATTTTGAATGATTCCCCACTTAAACCATCTGATTTTCATCTTTTCATTGTTACATTGCTCTATTTGGCCGACAATCCCAAGTTTTCAAATTAATTTCGAATTTCTTGGCTATGTGTTAGGATTTCTCGGATTTCATTCATTTGAAAGGTGTGGAAGCCTTGAATTCATGTTCCATATTCCATTTTTCCACTGTTTTATTGTTGGATTACATACTTTTAACCTAAAACCCTAATATCCTTTGTTTTTAGTCCTAATTTCATGGATTTATTTTATCTAAACATTTTATATGTTTTGTTTTAGGTACTTCACTTCGCCTTAGTTTACTAAGTTTTAGTGATGGGATAAAATTTTGGAAAAACCACTCATTTGAGATTTTTCCTCGTTTTGATCTATTAAAATATTCATTTTACTTGGCATTATTTTTATCCCTCAAATTCATGTTTTGAAATAAATCAATTTGATTTTTATCCCAGTTTTCAAAACAAACCCTAGCCTTTCTTAAACCAGTATCCCTTTTTTAGGAAAACCTATGCTTGTTTAGTCTCTTTTAGTCTAACCTTTGGCCGATCTTTAGTTCCCAACTTTCTTAAAACCTGTCCCCCCTTCAGTATGTTTACCCTCTTCCTTCCCCTTTCTTGCTTAGCTTATCGTAATGGGTCCGTGGAAGAGATTAGTAGTTAGGAGGAGGTCTGGATAGAGTTCTGAGAGGAGGACAAAGACTCAACATGATGTTGGTCAGACTAGTAGTTCTGCAGCTCCAGGTTCCCCCCTGCAGAGAGGATGGCAGGGAAGGTCATGGTAGCGGGCAAACAGATTGATTTGGAGTTCTTTGACCTGTAGCACTTCCGGATACGTCAGACGCTCTCAGATACCGGATTAGAACCTTTCTGTACTATGTAGGAGAGGTACTATCCTCTTCTGATGAGATAGTTTTATGGTGGACTGGACTGCCGATGATTTTTATGGAGCACCACCGTCAGGGGAGTGCAGATTCCATTGTCTGAGGAGTTGTTGAGTAGAGTTTGGGAGATTCCTCACCGAGGTATCAGTACTTTCTCAGTAGAGGACAGGGAGGCAGCATTTAGGTGCATACTTGAGAGAGAGGATGTTCGTGGAGTGACAGTGGTCATCGTGAACTAGCTGTCTGTTGAGATGCGCTTACTACATCACATCACTGCACAGATCTTGCTTCCGAAGATAGGTCGATTTGATTTCATCACGGAGCGGGAGTTGATGTTGATGGTGAGTCTGACCCAGAGGATCTTGATTGATCTACCCTCACTTATGCTGGTTCAGATGTGCTATGTGGCGACCCAGAGGAGACATTGTCTACCATACGGGATGGCACTGACCCGTCTGTTTCAATCCTGTAGAGTTCCTTTGGAGGGGGAGATCCCCAAGGAGATTCTACACACTGATGTATATGACGAGCGGTCGCTACACTAGATGGGCTATTGTTTGGTCATAGGGCATTGGGTTAGGAGATAGTCTGGTCAGGAGCCAAACGAGGAGGATGAGATTAGAGAGGCAGAGGCCGAGCCATCAGGGCCAGTCAGTACACCTCCTCGTGTTGCTCCAACATCAGAGGCAGAGCCTATGACTCCTACCGCTACACCTTCGGCTCGTCCCCCGTCATCTACTGAGTTATCTTTTGAGGAGCACTCCCGGCAGCAGTTTGCTAAGGTGTGGAGTGAGATAGTTGGACTTGGAGTGAGGACGACTTAGTTGAGGATTGAGATAGAGGGCCATAGAGCCCACACGGCTTCAGAGCATGCTGAGTTACGTCATACTATGGAGGCGGGATTTGCCCATATCGAGGACTTGATCAAATCATTCCTTCCTCCAGTAGCTCCTGCAGCCCCACCTGTTGATGGCGATGATGATGACCACCCAGATAGTCCTGATGATGATGTTGGTGGTGGTGATGGTGCTGATGCCGGTGATGATTCTATTGCTGATGATTCTAGTGATCGTAGTTCGGATGATAGCATTGATCATGCTGGTCGATATCAGATGCTTAGTAGAGATGATCCTCCAGCTACTCCTGCGGTTCCTCCTCTAGCTGATATAGTTGATTACGTTCCAGATTTCATTACTCTAGTTGAGATGCTTTCACCTCCATCCACTAGATCTTCTAGGATTGTACCTACACTAGGACCTTCTGGCTGCAATAGGAGTCGTAGGGTCTTAGCCCAGGAACCTCCTAAAGCCTTAGTTCCTAGATCCAGGATTAGCACCCTGTTTACTCTTGAGCTTCCATCTGATGAGGACTAGCCTCACAGATATTGTATGTTATTTATGATTTATGCTTCATGTTGTATCTTGACTATTTCAGTGTTGCTGATTAAGTCAGCAAATTTTGCACTAAAAACTTTACTTGATATGTATATGCATTTCACTTTGATGATTACACTTTTGAATTCACTATGTTTGATTTTAGATTTGGTAATCTTGAAATTGATACTTTACTTTTCGGCTCTGATACCTGTTTACACTTGAAAAACAGAATCTTGTATCAGCTCTAATACCTTTTATCTATATGCACTTTTTGAGGGGGAGCTTACTTCCTTTTTCTATTTAATGATTGACAAAAAGGGGGAGTAGGATTGGTTAATTTAAAATCCAAATTTGGTATTTCATACTTCAACTTGCTCTGATACAAATTTGGTATTCCAGATTTGGTTAATTTAAATTCATCTTTTGAGGAGCCTATCCTTTCATCATTCCAAAAAGAGAGCTTGAGGAATATTCCAAGGAGAAGACAAGACAAGCATCAATTAAAGTCTCAAAGCTTCCATTCTACTCTTGAAGAGAGTTTGTTTTGTTTATTTAAATTGTATATCTGAAATTCTCTTATGTTTTGACCTAGCTTTCAAGGATTTCTTGAAAGTAGGTTGTTGTGGTTGTTGGTGAGCCAAAGGGACAAAACCAACTAGGGTTGACTTGTAAGCCCGAAGCTAAAACAAGTGTAAAGGTTTGTTGGTGAGCCTAGGTGATAAAACCAACATAGATTTTGATTTGTGAGCCTTTGGAAAAACAAGTCGGCTGTAATCTTGGAAAGATTATAGTAGAATTCCCAAAGGTGGCTTGGGAAGTGGATGTAGGTGCTAGGTTTGCACCGAATCACTATAAATCTTGTGTTTGTGTGCGATTGTCTTTTTTATTTCTTGCACTCTATTACTTAAACTCTAATATTGCTTTTCGCTGCATATAATCTAGTGCATCAATCACATTGTTCACAAACACCAAAAGGCTTGCACATTATTGCTTTAAATTCTTAAAATACCCAATTCAACCCCTCTCTTGGGCTCCATTTCTGGGCAACACTTCCTTCCAAAATGATGTTAAGTATGAACTCTTCGATGTAGCAGATAGTAGAAGAGCCTATATGATCACTTGGATTGGATTTGTCACTAGGATAGACCAAATAAACCATCCTTGGGGTGTCTGTTGATAACAGAGTGGGTCGTTTGGACCCACTTCGATACGTCCATGGATTTTTCATAGGGTAGGAAGCTTGGACCATCCCTGTGCCTTCGATTGATGTTAAGGCAGGCTGATTAGGCCCACCTCGGTGTATCTTCAGATTTACCATAGGGTAAGTTGTGTAAACCATCCCTGCACCTTTGGTTGATATTAAGATAGGCTGATTAGGCCCACCTTGGCATGTCTTCTGATTTACCATAGGGTAGGTTGTGTAAACCATCCTTGCGCCTTCCATTGATGTTAAGGTAGGCTGATGGGCCCACCTCGACGCGTCTTCAGAATTACTATAGGGTACGTTGTGTAAACCATCCCTGTACCTTCAGTTGATGTTAAGGCAGGCTGATTTGGCCCACTTCGGCATGTCTTTAGATTTACCATAGGGTAGGTTGTGTAAACCATTCCTGCACCTTCAGTTGATGTTAAGGTAGGCTGATTGGGCCCACCTTAGTGCATCTTCAGATTTACCATAGGGTAGGTTGTGTATACCATCTCTGTGTCTTCAGTTGATATTAAGACAGGCTGATTGGGCCCACCTCGGTACGTCTTTGGATTTATCGTAGGGTAGGTTGTGTAAACCATCCATGCACCTTCAGTTGATCATAAGGTGGCCTGGTTGGGCTCCCCTTCTTGCTCGTCAGGCATACCAATAAGGCGAGTGGATCAAACCCACCTTTGCGCTTTTTCATCGGTCTCATCGGATGGGTCACTAAGACCATTCTTGTGCTGTTATTTGATAATAAGAATGGCTAACTAAACTTATTTTCAAATGGACTTTTATTGAAGTCTTACCTAACGAGAACTCTTATTGATAGTACTTGCAAAGATTTTGTACATTCAAAGGTCGAGATAGCACAACACCATTTAAAGTCTCGAGTCGATACGTTCCTAGATGTATTACTTCCTTGATTCGATAGGGACCTTCCCAATTGGGTGAAAGTTTGCCTTGCTCTGTAGACCTAGATACTTCGGCCCTTCGCAGCACCAAGTCTCTAGGATGAAAGATTCACTCCTTCACTATGGAATTATAATATTTAGCGACTTTCTGCTGATATGCCACCATCTTTATTTGAGCCTGAAGTCTGGTACCTTGTAGCAAATCCAAGTCTACCCTTCGGTGCTTCGAATTTTCAGGTTCTTTGTATTTGTCGATCCTCAAAGATTTCAATGTAACTTCTATAGGGAGGATTTCTTTTGTGCCATATGCCAAGTAAACGGGAACTCGGCAGTAGCTGTTCTGGGAGTTGTCCGATATGTCCAAAGAATAGAATTCAACTCTTCGGCCCACAGTCCCTTAGCATCATTCAGTTGAGTTTTTAGACTATGGAGAATAGTCCGATTCGTCACTTCAGCTTGTCCGTTAGACTATGGGTGGACGATAGAGGTCAACTTGTGGAGCACATGGTACTGAGCACAGAAGTCCTTGAACTTTGGATTATCGAATTGCCTCTTGTTGTCATTGATTATGGCATAAGGGATTTCAAATCAGAATATAATATAATTCTTCACAAAACTTTCAACTTTTGCCTCTGTAATGTGAGCCAATGGTTTGGCCTTGACCCACTTGGTGAAGTAGTCGATGGCAACGATAAGGAATTTTCGTTGTCCAGATGCCGATGGGAATGGGCCAAGAATGTCCATGCCCCACTGGGCAAAAGGCCATGGTGCGATCAGCTAGGTCAGCTGGCTTGCAGGCTGTCTTTGGACATTAGCATAACTCTGGCATTGGTCACATCTTCAGATGAAGTCGGCGAAGTCCTTTTGGATGGTTGGCCAGTAGTAACCCTGGCATATTATTTTATACGCCAGAGATATGCCCCCCAGATGGTCTCCGCATATGCTTTCATGCACCTCCCTTAAGGCATAATCGACGTCCGTTGGCCCTAGACATTTTAGTAGAGGTTGGGTGAAAGATCTCTTATACAAGGTTCCGTCCAAGACGACGTATTGAGATGCCATCCAATGAACTCTCTTGGCCTCTACTTTGTATTCTAGCAACGCGCCCTCATTTAGGAACCTGAGGATGGGGTCCATCCAACTAGGCTCATTCTCAATCTAATGTACCCTTGGAGTCTCTTCAGCTATACTTGGAATCTCGAGGTGTTCTATGAAGGTATGACCAAGGGAGTCTGGAGTAGTGGTGGCGAGCTTGGACAGGGTGTCAGCTTGGGAATTCTCCGATCGTGACACATTAGTGATTTCAAAGAATTCTAACTTGGAGGATAGGGCTCACACCTTTTCCAAGTACTAGATCATTGTAGGGTCCCAGGCTTCAAATTTGCCTTTAACTCGGTTCACCACCAATTGAGAGTCCGAAAAGATCTGGATCTTCTGAACCCCTAGATTTTCGGCGATTTAGAGTCTTGCAAGGAGGGCTTCGTATTCAGCTTGATTATTTGAAGCATAGAAGGAGAAGCGAAGTGCGTACTCCACTGTGTGCCCATCTGATTCAACTAATATAAGGCCTGTTCCACACCCAGTAGAGTTAGAAGCTCCATCCACATGAAATACCCAAACAGACTTACATCCTTCGAGTCGGCTCCATCCTCTTAGACCGGTTGTGTGCTATCTTCAAGCTTCCATGTGCATTCGGCTAAGAAGTCCGATAGTACCTATGCTTTCATCACCGATCTGAATTGGAAGGTGATATCAAATTCACTCAACTTAATAGGCCACTTAGCTATCCTTCCGGAAGTATCAGGATGGCGGAGGATGGATTTAAGGGGTTGATCATGAAAACAGGGCTGCAGGTGCTTTGCCACAATCACCAATGAGTAGATAAGCTTTTGCACCTTTGGATATCTTACTTCAGCATCGTGCAAGACCTTTCTAATATAATAGATCAGCCTTTGGAGATCATCCCTCTCTTTCCGGACAAGAACCGAACTGACGGCCTCATTTGCAGTAGAGAGGTATAAATAGAGAGTTTCTCCTTCTTGAGGTTTGAAGAGCAAAGATTGGGCTTCGAGATATTTCTTCAATTTGTTAAAGGCAAGATGGCAGTCCTCGATCCATTCAAAGCTTTGGGACTGTCGGAGCACATTGAAGAAAGGGTGACACTTTTCAGCCAACTGAGAAATGAACCGACTTAAAGAGGCGATTCTTTCCATCATCTATTGCACTTCCTTCTTACAAGAAGGGTGTATCATATTTTGGAGGGCCTGGATCTTTTCGGGATTGGCTTCAATCCCTCATTTGGTAACAAGGAATCTGAAGAATTTGCCTGAGGTTACCCCGAAAGCATATTTTGTTGGATTTAGCTTTATTTGGTAGCATCTTAAGGCACCAAAAGACTCTTCCAGATCTCTAATATGATCTTCTTTAAGGAGACTCTTCACAATCATGTCATCGATATAGGCCTCTATATTCCTTCCCAGTTATTCTTTGAACACTTTGTTGATTAGCCTTTGAAATGTAGCCCCAACATTCTTTAATTCGAATGGCATCATCTTATAGCAGTAGAGACCTTTCTCTGTGATGAAGGCTATCTTTTCTTTGTCTCAAGGGTCCATTCAGATTTGGTTATATTTAGAGAAGGCATCCATGAAGCTTAACAGTTGATGGCCCGCAGTGGCCTCGATCAATTGGTCGATCTTTGGTAGAGAAAAGCTATCTTTTGGGCAAGCTTTGTTGAGATCTGTATAATTGATGCAGATCCTCCATTTACTGTTAGCCTTCTTTACCATTACCACATTTGCAAGCCATTAAAAATAGTATACTTCCCGGATGAATTTGGCCTTGAGGAGTTTGTTTACTTCCTCGTCTATCGCCTTATGCCTCTCAGGGGCGAAGTTTCTCTTCTTCTGTCGAACTAGCCTGTAATTAGGGACAACTTTCAGTCGATGAGTAATTACTTCGGTCGGAATCCCAGGCATGTCTGAAGTTGACCAGGCAAAAACATTAGCATTATCCTTGAGGAAGCAGATCAGCCTTGTTTTTGTTTCTTCAACTAGCAGACTTCTAATCTGCACAATCTTGGTAGGGTCTTCTTCGGTCAATTCTACCAAAATAGTTTTCTCCATCGGTTCGCCATAGTCTTCGGCTGGGTCCCTTGGGTCCAACTAGTCCAGAGTCGTGGGATCAATCGATTGTTTGTCTTGTATCATCAGACATTGTTGTGCAGTTCTTTGGTCGCCTTTAGCTTCCCCAACTCCGCTCCTGGTGGGGAAACACACCAGGAGGTAGTAAGTTGATACTATGGCCCAAAATTTGTTTAAGGTAGACTGTCCCAAAATCACATTATAAGTCGAAGGAGTTTGGACCACAGTGAAGTTGATGGGGAGTGTCTTCTGTCAAGGTTCAATTTCGAGGGTGACGGGCAGTATTATTTCGCCATTAACATCAACTTGATTACCTTTGAACCTAGTTAGCGGCACAGGAGATCTTTGTAGCTTATTTTTGGGCAAACACATTATGGAGAATGCATCATAAAGTAAGACATCTGCTGAGCTTCCATTATCAATTAGAATGCGTCTTACATCATAGTTGCCCATAACGACCGAAATTATAATTGGGTCATCATGTGGAAGCTGAACTCCCATGAGGTCATCATCGAAACAAAGTATGGAGTTGTTATCCTTGATCCATTTTGGAGCATCATCTTCGGCTCTCCTCTAGTTGATTGGCCGATGTAGTATTCCCACCATTCCGTCAGTGGGTCTTTGGTTAGGTAATTCAGCTTCTTCAGGGGCCCTCTGAGGGGCCGTGGCCTTAGGCCGAGATTCTGGGTGACTGACGTATCATCCCTAATAACCCCTCTTGATCAGATTTTCAATGGCATCCTTGAGTTGGATGCAATCCTCAGTGTTGTGGCCGTGGTTCCGGTGAAATCTGTAATATTTGTTCCTATTCCTTGTGAAAGATGATGCTTTCATAGGATGCAGCCGTTGGAGATAGCTTTCTTTCTCTATCTCCATTAGAATCCTCTCCCTAGGAAGATTGAGGGGGGTGTAGGAGTCGAATCTTCCGCCCAGTGCTCTGGGCTTGGTACTTCATCGTTGGGTAGAGTTGCTGCTATTGTTGTTGTTGGGTGCAGGGGGATCCAACCCTTTGTTGTTCTTCTTGGGAATAGATTTTCTTTTAACCAGTTATCGATTCGCTGCTTGCTCTTCAACATCGGCATATTTCTTTCTGAGCTCTTAATAGGAGCTCAGCATAGGTTATGGGAAATCTTTTACCCAGGGAGAAAGTGAGCCTGATGATCGGGGCCCCTTCTTTAGAGCGGACATGGCTATATGCTCGTTGAGATCCGGGATCTCGAGAGTAGCCAAATTGAACCTGGATATGTAATCTCGAAGGCTCTCTCCTTCATTCTGGTGAAGGAGGAATAGGGTGTCCATGTTCCGGGGCATCTTCCGGTAAGTCCTGAAATATAAGATAAATAATTTTTTCAACTCAGAAAAAGAATCGATGGTACCTGGGCATATACTCGAATACCACATTCGAGCCACCTTCTTCAGAGTAGTAGGAAAGGTGAGGTAATGCAGTGCGTCAGAGGTCCCTTGAATCATCATGTGGGCTTTGAAGTTGCCAAATGATCAAACGGGTCCGTAATCCCATCGTAAGGCTCCATTTGAGGGACCCTAAAATGTTAAGGGACAATTTCGGCCATGATGCGAGGGGTGAACGGGGGATGCGAGTCATACGCCATGAACTCGCCATCCTTCTTCTGATCATTGAGCCTCGCAACCTGTGATTTGAGGGCCTTGAGCTTTTCATCGTAGTCAAGGCGGGCTTCTTTTGGTACATCCCTTTCGGGAGTGGAGTCTTCGGAGAAAATAGAGAGAGATTGTCTAGATCTCTTTTCCCTCCACGGGGCCTTGGTCGACTTCGGATACTGAGAGCTTCGGCCTTCAGGAGAAAGTTGATCATGGGGGGGAAGTTGGGTAGACCCATGATGCTGGTCTCCCTTCCCTTGAGATCGATGACTATGTCTGGAGGAGGCTAGCAGGTGCCCCACCTGGAAAGCTGCATCCTAGAAATTCTGAACCATGGTTGTCAGAGTATCAACCCGGTTCAAAAGAGCCTTGAAATGCTATTGTCCCACCACAAGTGTTGGAGGTGGAAGATTGTTATCCACTGGGAGGTCGTTCCTCTGAGAAGTCGGACGGCCCCTGCTTGTCGAAGAATTTTGAGTTTTTCCTTTCGCCATCAGGGTTTATTCTCACTCTCCTTTCTCAAGGAGGGGAGCTACAAGTAGGTGGTAAGTCCAAGTTACTATAGACTGTCAACACCCATTTGTGGCCCCCTTCCTGGTGCACCAATCTATTGATGTGGAACCTTCATCGACCGGGCGGAGCTGCTGGATTGCTGGTTCGCTCCCCTGGATACCTACAAAACAAGTTCTTGACCAGATTTTCTTTGATCGGGGACACTCCGATGCCTAAGTTAGAGAGGGAGGTTCCAGCAATAGAATGGAGAGTTTCTGAAGAGGAAAAGAGATGGTGAAAGTATTCACTTTTCCATGCTTGCATAGTGTACCTTGAGTGTCCCCTCTTACCAATATTTATAGTTGCTGTGCCAGTGTGTAGTTAGGCTCACCTACCTATGGTTAAGATGGGGTTAATTAACTTTATCCTGTGCATAACCATAAGTGGTTGCCAATTAATTCTGGCCAGCCAAGGATTGTTGGAATTGGAGATAGTGGCTACGTGGCCACCCTGATATGGTTGAGATAAGAGATAGTGGCCACGTGGTCGATCATAACCACCATATCCATGTTCGAAGATTTGAGACTAACCAGAGATTCCCTTTGGGATCACTTCTTTAGAAGGGATCGGTGTTGAATCGATGAAATGTCCTCGGTTTATCCTCTCTAGGATAAGCCGAATACACCTCTGTTGTCTGTAGCAGAGTCTTTCCCTTCAGAATAGGTTGTGGAGTGAAGCTGGCATCATCTTTGGACCAGTCTTCTTCATATCGACTTTCTTTGACTGGTGTGCAGGAGACTGGTCAGTGGATGGTGGTGGTACTCTTCGGGGTCGACATCTTCGACTAAGGCCGAAGGCTGACCCCACGATGTGATGAAGGTGGGTCGTTGCTTTATCTACTCGCGTAGCTTCCTCCGGGTGCTCTAGTTTAAATGTCTAGTTCAGAAAAAATTTGGTGAGCGGTTGAACTGATAATTGGCCTGTGCTTGAACTGACATATCACAATAAATGAATATTGTAATTATATTGTCTATATATTGAGCTGACATTGATGTCTCCTCTCCAGCCATTTTGAATCATTTATATTCATCCATCTTAATATTATCATCATCTATGGGTCTCATATCATCAAAAGTTATTCTATCGGCACCCTCCCTTACCTTATGAACATCATCATCATGAGTATACATTGTCTTGTCTAAATGTTGCTTGCTGAAAGGCTCTGCTTGAGGTACTAATATAACATTATTTAAAGAATTCTTTAAGTATAGGTCAAACAAATCTCTAACTATCATTTTGAGAACAACACTATCCTGATTCTATGGATTTATAATATAGCATACTTGTTTTGCTTGACTTGCTAAAATAAATGGTTCATTTGAAACATCATTGTCATTATATAAAAGATGGCTAAAATTGACAAGTGTTATCTTAAACTCATCTATCTTCTTCCCCTAATATCATCAATTTAATCACACCTAAATAGTACAAATTGCATATCATTAGTATATCAAATCTTGATAATATCTATCAACCTTCCATAATAGGTTATATCTCCAACAATTGTATGTGCCTTGATAACAATACCATGGCTTTAAGTGGTTTTCTGTTAACTTTGTCAAGTTTGTGAAACTAGAAACCATTGAAGATATATCCACCATAACATCATCCAAATTGGTTTGGATCTCTAGCAAAATCGTAGGTTTCATCTAAGTATTGAATTCTAGATGTTCTTACATGTTCGCTCAACCATGTGTGAAAAGTTGATATATGGACCTTTTCAATTTGATCATTTGATGAACGAGGCATTTCTCTTCTTAAATACTCAATGTGCTACTTATAAATATTATAAATAATATATTTAATAAGTATTAAATTGTTAAATACAAAACAACTTATAAGTTGATCATGAAACTTACATTCAAATAGAAGTTATGGCATCAATATTTTGCAGCACATAGTGATGGGCTTGCTCCCATGTGACTTCATCAAGACATAATTTGTCTCCCTTCCCAAATAGGGCAACCCAAATTATTTCCACCATTGTTATTCTGACTTGGTCAATTTGACCTAATTTCAACATCTTGTAAATATCTTGAACAAAAATTCATACACTCTTCTATCATGCATCCTTTGGCAATTGAGCCCTCTGGATGAGCTCGATTATGCACATAAAGTTTGAATGTAAGTAGATACCTATATAGAATATAGATTATATAAAATTTATATAAAAATAAATTGAAACTAGAAGAGTATGACATGATAGTTTTATGTGAACAATGTCACCTTTCAATGGAATATATTTACCTAAGTTGCACTGGTCCAGCAAGGAGTGCCTCTTCTACTAAATGTATAGGTAAATGCTCCATTATATCAAAAATGAAGGTGGAAAGATCTTCTCAAGATGACAAAGTATTAAAGCAATACAATCTTGAATATACTCTATGTCATCCACCATGTTCACCTTTGAGCATAATTGTCTAAAGAAATTTGTTAACTCAATCAATGCCTCAACCACATTCTTAGATAATATTCTATGTACAACTACAAGAAGTAATTGTTGCATCAAAATATGACTATCATAGCTTTTTAATCCCCAAATACTATGCTCCTTTAAGTATATGCATCAACTGATTTTAGATGCATAGCCATCATGGACTTTGGCATTTTTTAGCACCTTTAGGAAGATATCCTTATTATCCTTGGACATTGTAAAATAAGCGAAAGGCAAATAAGCCAAACACTCATTATTGTGGGTGCAATACTTATTTTAATATCCATTTCTTGTATATCATATTGAGAATTTAAATTATCGTTGGATTTTTGTACAACCCAAATATTGTCCAAAGTATATTATCACATACACTCTTCTCAAAATGCATGACATCATGACTATGCTGAATCAAATTATGCTCCCAATATGGTAAATCAAAAAATATTGATACGGGACTATTCATGCATGCCAATTATTTTTCATGTATTAAGCATTAAATTAGGAGAATATATCCTGAATCTCAAGCCAAGATTCGAAGTAGAGAATTCTATAAAAATTTTAGAAGCAGATGCATGTAGAAATATATCCTACAAGTGAAGAAACAGGACCGCCAAGGATAAGAAGCCCTGGTTAGGACTAGCTCTTTTGCAATACCGCTACTTGATGATCTAGGAGGTGTACCTAGTAGAGATTTAAAGATTGATCCATGAAGAGTTCGCTTTACGCTCGACGGATGCGGCCTGGAAAATAAAGCTATCGACCCTGTGGATTCGCGGCTTTTAATCCGGTGACCCGAAAGCTTGTCGATTAGAATCCTGAATTCGTGAACTCTGAGGGACCTGTAAATCACCATTCAAGGGTTAGAAAATAAATAAGAAAAATGGTTCAATCGCTAAAAGAAAAAGGGAAGGAAGGGAAGGAAGAGGGGCGGCTAGGAAGATGAAGAGGCTGTCGGCTTGGTGGCAGGGTGCAGGGATCATATAGATACCCTAAATCATACAGAAAACTTTACACACAATTCTGAGGAACTTAAGAATAATTTATTCATCAATAATCAGCAATAATACATGAGGGGGGTGGGAAGGGGCCTTTATATAGGCATACAAGTTAGGGCATACAAGATATTTTACATGGTCTTCCTTTTCCTTTACAAACTCTTCCACAAGTCCTCTCCCAAATAGGTTCAAGTTTCTTCTCCCAACTTGGATTACTCCTCTCCTCCTCTTTGACTTGGTCTTCTCCTTCTCTTTGACTTGGTCCAAGGGGGGTAATCATAAGGGGGCGCCATATGGAGGGTGACCATAAGGTGGGGTGCCATATGTAGAACTTTGGACTTTTGGTGGCCCACTTCAGTGCTGGGCTGGGTCTTTTAGGGTTTCTTCCGGTTGTCCATCTCTTCATAGTGGGCTGATGTACTTGTCATCCAGGTCTTCAATGATAGCTCCAAAAATCCTTCTATGCTTTCCAAGTGGCACAATTATATGGATGACTGGATTCCATGCAGTGGTTGTAGTATTCTGCTGACTGGCTTCATAAGTGACTTGAGTCTTCTTACAAAATTGGACTGGAATCAATATAAGACTTACAAAATTAGACTGAATGCATAAAACTCAAAACTTACAGGACTCATAAGACTCACTAAGCATCAAAAACTTGACTCAATACTCTAATTATAGGACTCAACTATAGAAAGGCCCTAAACAAAACTCAGGGGCCAAAATACAGACTCAAGTGTAATAAGGCTTGAAAAACAAACTCAATGCCCAAATACAAAACTCAAATGGCTAACATATGAAAATTATTAGACTCAAAGACAAAATTTGCATCAAGGCTAGGGACTCAAAACTCATGGACCCATAGTAAATTAGGGTTGACCTGATGTCCCCATCAATTCTCCCGGGATGGGAGGAACTCGACTCCATCGAGTAAGGGTCACTCTGGCTCTGGTATCGCTCAAGGAGGTCTGGGTTGAGGCGCTACAAGTCCTCTCAAGTAATCCATGAATCATCGGATTCTGGTCGACCATGCCAACAGACCAGGTAGCATTGATAACCGTGACCCCGGATCATGATAGCTTGATCGTCCATGATACACTCGATCCGTTCACCTCTCTCAGGCCAATTTATAAGTGGACACTCTGGGTTAGGTTCACTCTCAAAGGATGGAGTAGGTTCAAAACCTCACTAGAAATCACTACCGGTTCCCTATACTCAACCAAGTTAGCAATATTGAAGGTAGAGCTATTGTCAAAATCCGAGGGTTGATGTAGCATATAAGCATTGGATCCTACCTTCTCTATCACTCGAAAGGGTCCAGCTCTGCGAGCATGAAGCTTCTTAACCATAACATAATCTCTTATATTAAATCTCCTGGCTCTCTTTTCGAGAATTAGCCAGTTGATTCAAAATTAATGCTTAATGTGAATGATACACCTGACTTGTACTGATACATAACAAAATGTAGACTCAACTATGCATTCCTATTGGGAGGGACTTTATTGGACTCTTCTATTCCTAAACCTAATAGACTATTGGTTCTCTAGGTTTGACCCTGGTTTGACATGCACATGAAAACTTAAAAATGAACTTCTAGTAAATGCCAGAGGGTATGTAAGAAGTAAAATGCAAACCTAACATGTACAATGAATGCATGCAACATGCAAACTTCTATAAAATGCAATCTAATAATGAGAAGATTAGGAGAAGTTTCAGAAAAAGGTAGAAAATAAGAAGTGGGTTCAGGGTTAGTCTGGTAGGGTAGAAAGTAAGAAAAGGGTTTAGGGTTGATTAGATAGAATAGGATGTAAGAAGGGATGTCAGAGATTAGTCCTAGACTAATAAGGTTGACCTTATGGGGTTGATGTACATCTACTGGGTTTGTATAATGGAAGGATGGGTCACTAAGTTCAGGGAAGAGATCTTCAATTGGGGTTAATGGAGTGACTTCATCCTGAGGGTGTTGATTTAAAGAGATCAGGTCTTTAATGAATTCTTCTGGTTCTTGAATCAAAGGACTAGACTCTCCAATTGGGCTTTCTTCTAGTGGCTCCTCAGGTAAGATCCTAATAGTAATATCTGGGTTCTCTTCCTCTAATTGGTCTTCCATTACAGGTTCAGTTTGGGTAGGGTCAGGGTCAACTAACTTTGGATTAGTTTTTACCTGGGTATCTACTGGGTCAACAAATTCTAGGTTGGCTTCTACCTGGGTATATATCTGGTCAACTAATTCTAAGTCTTCTATAGGTAACTCATTTTCTTCTTCCTCATACTATTTCACTAAGCTCATGTCAGCTTCATATACTTCCTCTTCAATGTCAGCTTTGTGAACCAATGGGGTAGTAGGAGGGGGTTAGCTAAAGAAATATTAACTAATGACTAGGGTGGGGGTGGGTTGACTAAGGGGTTCCTGACTAATACTAGGTTCAACAATAGGTTCAAACTCATCTTTATCTCACTTACCTAGGTGTATGGTGCTGACTAGACACTGGCTATCAAAATGGCCTGGTTTGTGATATCTAAAACACACTCTCAGGAGATTAGAACTCCTCTGAACCTCTACAGACTTGCCTCTATCTCCTCTACGGTCCATAGTGGTACTGGGTTGGTTAGGATCTGATCCTGGGCCAGAGGCACTAGTCCTAAAGGGTTTAGGTTGACAAAAGGGAAGTGGACTAATACTAGGCTCATATCTAGGGGTACTAATCCTATGGGGTTCAAGTCGACTAAGGGATAGTGGGTTACTATTGAGTTCATATCTAGGGACTATGGGTTCCTGGTTATTGGTTTGGATTATTTGATCAAATCTTTGGTCTATTTGGTCAAATCTATGGTTCATTTGGTTTTGGGATTGGGTCAATTGGTTTTGGGATTGGATCAATTGGGTCATCTGGGTATTGGTTTGGTCAAGTTTATGGTTCAATTGTTCATTCATGGTTCTTATGAGTACTTCAAGACTGGACTCCATGGTTGAACTAGGTTGGGATTTGGACTTCTGGTATTGGGTTCCTAATCTAGTGGTCATATAATCAAACAGTCAGTCAGGATGAGATGGTGTAGCCAAGCATGCAAAATTAGTTAGCTTAATCTAGGATTTCCTAGACCTAAAGCCAAAACTGGGTGGGTCAGCTTAACTTACACCTAACCTAGTAGCTAATCCTTTCACTGGCTAGGTAGGGGATGGGAGTGTGGGAGGCCCCCCTGCTTTCGCATGGATCCAATTAAAAACCACAGCACCATTTAGGTCATTTGACTCTGGACCCCCAGCCTTAGACACTAGCTTTCAGTAATAGCTAAAGGATTAAATGCACTAGTTGGCCCACACAGCTCGGACCTGACCTGTTGGTGTCACCTAGCCCACTAAGGCAAATTAAGTCTAATTAATTTTAATTAGGTTTGGGTTAGAATGCAAGGGGATTGTTTTGGACCCAGGACAGGTAATGACCTCCTGCCCTGATCTGAGAAAGTAAAATTGCCCTTAAGATTGATTTAATGAGATGATGAACATACTATGAAACCTGATGCAATCTAAAACACTATAGAAAATAAAAGAGATTTTGTCTTTTTTATGAAGTTGCAGCTTAAATTTAAGTTGGTTAGTTTATCAAACAAAATTGGCATGGGTTGGGAGGGGTTTGGTAGTTGATTAGGTTTAGTTTAGTGAGATATGCAGAAACTGAAATTAGGGTTTGGTTTGATGCAAAAGTTAGTAAGGATTTTAATATAGAAAAATTCTATAAAAAATTATAAAACATAGAATGACGTGTGACTATGAATCAGACCAAATTTCATGCAAAACAAAAATGCTATGATGATGCAAAACCTAGGGTTTCTAACTGGGTGTAGGAAAGAATAGAATTTGGGTTAGGGTTTCTAGGAAGCAGGTTTCCTTACTGTTTTTAGATTAAGAAAAATCAAGAAAAATATCAGTAAATTATAGGACGACTCAAGGGCTACTCAGTCCAAAAATCAGATAAAAAAAGAAACTATAAGATGGGAAACTCGGCCTAAACTTGGACTCCTAATGCAGAATAGGATGCAGAGATTTTCTAGGGCAAAAGAAAATAGGCATGAAAAAACTTTTACTGATAGAAATAAATCATAAAAAAAAATAGAAAAATAATAAAATTTATTTAGGATCTAAAAAAAGAAAAATAAGAATTTTTTAATTTACCTACATTTAGAAAGAAGAAAAACAATAGACCATGTATGGGAATGACAGGATGCAGAAACTAGCCCTAAACATGCTCTGATACCAAATTGATGCGGGACTATTCATGCATGCCAATTATTTTTCATGTATTAAGAATTAAATTAGAAGTTTATTACCAAAATTTCGACTCGAAGTAGGGAATTTTATAGAAACTCTAAAAGCAGATGCATCCAGAAATAGATCCTACAAGTGAAGAAACAGGACCGCCAAGGCAAAGAAGCTCTGGTTAGGACTAGCTCTTCTGCAATACTACTACCTGATGAGTCTAGGAGGTGTACCTGGTAGAGATTTGAAGATTGATCTATGAAGAGTTCGCTCTACGCTCGATGGATGCGGCCTAGAAAACAAAGCTATCGACCTTACAGATTCGTAGCTTTCAATCCGATGACCCGAAAGCTTGTCGATTGGAATCCTAGATTCGTGAACTCTAAGGGACTTGTAAATCATCATTCAAGGGTTAGAAAATAAGGAAGAAAAAAGGTTAAATCACTAAAAGAAGAAGGGAAGGAAGGGAAGGAAGAGGGGCAGCTAAAAAGATGAAGAGGCTGTCGCTTGGAGGCAGGGCACAGGGATCATACAGATACCCTAAGGGATCACACATATACCTTAAATCATATAGAAAACTTCACACAATTTTAAGGAACTCAAGAATAATTCATTCATCAATAATCATCAATAATACATGAGGGGGGGAAGGGGCCTTTATATAGGCATACAAGTTAGGGCATACAAGAGATTTTACATGGTCTTCCTTTTCCTTTACAAACTCTTCCACAAGTCCTCTCCCAAATAGGTTCAAATTTCTTCTCCTAACTAGGATTACTCCTCTCCTCCTCTTTGACTTGTTCTTCTCCTTCTCTTTGACTTGGTCCAAGGGGGGTAATCATAAGGGGGCGCCATATGAAGGGTGACCATAAGGTGGGGCGCCATATGAAGAACTTTGGGCTTTTGGGCTTTGGGCGGCCCACTTCAGTGCTGGGCTGGGTCTTTTAGGGTTTCTTCCGGTTGTCCATCTCCTCATGGTGGGCTGATGTACTTGTCATCCAAGTCTTCAATGATAGCTCCAAGAATCCTTCTATGCTTTCCAAGTGGCACAATTATGTGGATGACTAGATTCCATGCAGTGGTTGTTGTATTATGCTGACTGGCTGCATAAGTGACTTGAGTCTTCTTACAAAATTGAACTGGACTCAATATAAGACCTACAAAATTGGACTGAATGCATAAAACTCAAAACTTAAAGGACTCATAAGACTCACTAAGCATCCAAAACTTGACTCAATACTCTAATTACAGGACTCAACTATAGAAAGGCCCTAAACAGGACTCAGGGGCCAAAATACAGATTCAAGTATAACAAGGCCTGAAAAAGAAACTCAAGGCCTAAATACAAAACTCAAATGGCTAACATAGGCAAATTATTGGACTCAAAGACAAAATTTGCATCATGGCTATGAACTCAAAACTCAGGGACCCATAGTAAACTAGGGTTGACCTGATGTCCCCATCAAATATACTCCTCTTTTCCATCCAGACTTTTTTTCACCTAGAGTGTCTTTTTGATTTTCTTCAATTTTTCTCTTTATGAAGTCTTCCTTTTTATATTCTATGACAACTCCATTCAATTGCTTTAATATATCAAAACTTGATAATTTAAAAGATCTCCTTCTGTATTCTTTTTGACTATCGAAAGGTACTCTATCTCTTAAAAATCTATGGGTGTTGGATAAGAACCATCGATTCCCTCTATAACAAAATTTTATGCCATGTGACAACCATGTTGATTCTATTTGATTGTGACAAGAAGGACATGCAAGTTCACCTTTTGTACTCCATCCAAACTAGTTTGCATATGTTGGAAAATCACTGATTGTCTATAATAATATAGCATGAAGTTGGAACATCTCCTTCTTTGATGCATCATAAGTAAGCACCCCTTGCTTCCAAAATTTATTTAGTTCCTTAATCAACGGTTGTAGATAAACATCAATCTTATTGCCCGATCCTTTGGGCCCATCAATAAGCATAAATAGAATACAAAAAGGCTGTTTCGTAGACATTCATGGTGGTAAATTATATGGCATTAGAATAATGGACCAAGTGCTATGAGTTATAGACATAGATTTGAATGGATTAAACCCATAAGCTGCTAAACCAAGTCTAACATTTTGACAATCTACAACAAAGGATGGGTTCCATTCATCAAAAGTTCTCCAAGCAATTGAGTCTATAAGGTGTCTTTGAACACCATCTTTTGTCCATTTTGTCTCATGCCATCTCATTAATTCTATAGTTCTTGATGACATAAAGAATTTCTATAGTCTCAACTTCAATGAAAAGTACCACACTTTTTTTGCAGCAATCTGACTATTCTTAATAGCATTATCACTCAAATCTCCTATAAACTGCTTATATCGAACATGTTTGACATTTATCATGTTCTTCATCTTTGCCTCTAAATAGCATGTAATTATTGGGACATGCATCTCATGTCTCATAAGTAAAACCCAAATCCGTGTTGATTTTGTTTGCTTCATAATTTGAATTTGGCAACCATACTCTTTTTGCAAATGCATCATTTAACAACTCTAGTAACAATGTAAATGATTTATTTGTCCACCCACTTAGCACTTTCAAATGCAATAATTGAACAATAAATGAGAGTGATGTGAATTTGGTACAATTTAAATAAAGCGAACATCCTGCATCTCCAAGAAGTCTAAAAAAGTCTTTTATTTCTTGATTAGACCTATCATGACCCTCATTCTCCATTAAATCATCAAATTTTATATTATCGTCTGGCATTAAAATTCCAGTTGCCTCTTGTATCTTTCCATCCATATCATCTTCTATGTTAAAAAAATATCTACTTTCTTGACTTGGATAGACCTAGTAAAATAGTACATCTCTCCATGATAAGTCCAAATCTTATATGTTGTCAAGAAACCTTTTCTAATAATATGTTGTTTCATCATATGCTACTACTCAAGAAAATGATTTTTACACTACTAACAGGGACAATAAATCTTTGCATTTTCTATTTGATTAGCATATGCAAAGTCCAAAAATTTATTGACCCCCTCAATGTATGTAGGTAAAGCTCTTTCTTGCAAATCAATCCAACTTTTATCCATAACTACCATCCACTGATGCTATTGTCATTATGTATTTTCTGATAATCATATATAATAATAAGTCAATCCATAGCTATATACAATGCTTAGTAGTATAGCTATAACAAATACTAATATACAAGATAGATCAAGAGAGAAGGATTTAATAACAAGAAAAAAATAATTACATGCTAACCAAGTAGCAATTAAGCTATGAAGCCTTACAGACAAACTAATGATGTACCACAAATGACCAAGTGCACAAAATGTGCCAAAATAGAACATCTTTTTGAGGCTAAAATAATGCAAGTATGAAAATCAAAGCAAAACAAGGAACTAACCATAGGTATTTTGCAGCAATGATGAAGCTATCCCTTGTTGGTTCATCCAGTCCCACCCTTATCATGTGCTTATAACTCCTTAACTGCATCTACTGCCATTCTTTTTTCATAATTATCTCCATTAACAATTTCTCTTTCCTTATTGGGGCATAACAAGAATAATAGAAAGATATGGCCCACAATGATAATTGTTGATTCACCGAGCATGTGCAATTAATAATCATCTTGCACATGTAAATTATACACTAAATCCATATAAATTTTAACACAAGTATAGAATAAAGTACATACACCAGCAAATTATTAAATATATCAAAAAAAGTTAAATGAGTCCAAGATTCAAGATGGCTTATTTTGTCTTGATATCAAAGTTTTCAACTACACCTTCTTGCCAAAAGTGATTCTACTTATTTCATATACTTACTAACTAAAACCCTAGAAATTTATTTATTAGCTTAATTTGCACATAGTAAATCTCTTCTTTATTTTTCAAAGTTTTGGTAAGGGTAGTAAATCCTTTTCTATCACTTGTTCTTTTTTTAATATTGGTGGAGGCAGTACTCATCTAGTAAAATTACCTTTGTAATTTTATGTCAAATACTTAAAACTTACCAACACCTAACTTCTCAGTTCATTTGCATACAAAAGCTAGGTAGCAACCCAATATGTTAAATAGTAATTTATTTCCATTGACACAAAGTCCACACAATCAACTACAGTAGTTGAAGATTTGATAGAGAACATAGAGAATTCAAGTGATCGTCATAAAGAAGAGAGCAATTTCAAATTAATATGAGTAAGATTTCAGAGTTTATGATGCTTTTATTCTCATAAATGAATTAAGGAACATGCAAAGTTAATCTATGATGTTCAAAGTTATAATCCCCACAAAGTTTAACCCTTAAGAAAAAAAAGAAAGTAGGACCGCAAAGATTAAGAAACCCTAACTAGAACATGCTCGATCTACTCTTCAACAAAACAGATCTAGGAGAAGGGAAGGGCTTGGAATACCCGGCAATGAATATCCTTGCTCTTAAAGCATCGGGATCACACAATCTTTCGAAGGATGTGCCTGGATGAAGAGGCTAGGTTTCCCTGAACCCTTGTCTCCTAGCTGGCAGTTTAGTTATCAAAGAAGACCTCCTCTGCAGGGCATGGTACTTGAGGGATCCTGCAAACACCAAGGGGAGAAAGGATCCTTTGATTAGAGAAAGCAACAGTACGTAACAAAAACACTGGAAGAGTGGAGGGAAGATGGAGAAGGCTTGTAGAGTAAGCCATGGCTCGATGCAGATTTTGGAGTGCCTAAGGATGCCTGGATTCCTGGCTGGAAGGAAGATGCTTGGGTTGCCTTGGACTTGAGGAGGAACCCTAGCAACCTAGGATTTTGGAGGAAGACCTGGCGGCCTAGGATTTTGGAGGAGGGCCTGGTAGCCTAGGGTTTTGGAGGAGGGCCTAGCAGCTTAGGGTTTGGAGGAGGAGGCTGTGGGCGCCAAGTTGGAAGATGGATGGGATGGCTAGAGTTTGGAAGGATGGGCAGCTAGGGCTTGAAGATGAAAGATGGTTGGTTGGTTGGGCCTCTCATCCTCTCCCTCACGAAGTGCCAATGCACAAAGCACAGGAATTAAAGAAGAAGACCTTCAAAATTTTTATTCATCAAACTTTCATGATTTTACAAGAAGAAGGATGGGTTTTTATAGCTCACCCATGCTCTTAGAATTTCATTAAGAGTTCATACATGAAATAAGAAATAAAATAAGGAGGTGCCACACTTGGTCTCCTTCTTTGATTAGGCACCATATATCTTCCATATTGGCTTGGGCAGCTTGCATGAGACAAGGGAGAAGGGGGCCACTCCATGCCTTCTTCGTCTAGGTGCCCAAATACTTCAAATTTTGCTTGAGGAGGTTGCATGAAACAAGGAGGGAAGGGACCACTCTTCTTTCCTTATTTGCTTGGGCACCCATTACTTTCCTTCCTGGCTTGCTTGAAACTAGGGTGCCATCTTCATTCCTGCTAGGTGGCTATAACATTCCATCTGGGGAGGATGTAGGGCACCATCTTGCTTGAGTGGGGACCACTATCGGTGTCACATGAAATTTTGAGTGGGGGCCAGTGGTCTAGGACTTGAACTTCTAGATTACAGACTCTAACTTATCTCAATTGAACTATAGACTCTGACTTAACTCGATTGAATTACATGACTCACAATGATAGGATTGAGAACATGACTCAAACTGACAAGACTAAGATAACAGCTAAGTATACTCAAATGAAGAAAAAGGTGATAGACTCCCAATGCATTAATCAGAGATCCAAATGGAGCCCTACAATCTTTATCTGATCCTAGTGCCCTCACTAAGATTCTCATCCAACTCATAATTTCACATGTAGTATATGTAGCTCAGAGGAAAAATGTTCAAAGTTCAAACAACTATAGCTAAGGAAGAAAACAAGCTCATTGCTATTTGGTTAGATGGATCATCACTTATTTGGATAGGATTTGGAAGGGATGAGGTAGCTAAGGAAGGGTTCAACATTGGGAGCAAAAGCCTCGAGCTCAACAAGAGTGGCTAACTCATTGTCCTTGAACTATAATGTAGGGACATAGGTGACACCAACTAGAGAATAATGTAGCCTAGGATCCTTGTTTGGAGCTTTGACAAGAGCACTACCATCTGATGCAAATGATTCAATATCCAAGGTTGGGGATGGACCTTCTTGCAGAAACTTTGAAAAACATTTCTAGGGTTTTAGTTAGAGTAAGTACCAAACTCTTTTTATTCAGTTCTAACTATTGGGGAGCCTAGGGAAAGGGCACCGTGGTCGACATGCCCCAAGACGTGCAATTCAAAACCTTTTTAAATGACACGATGTAGCGGAAGAAGATAAACAATTTATCTATGTATGTTAATCTAATTAACACAGGTTCTCTATGCAGATCTTGATGCATCTAGAGTAATGTAAATATAAAATTATGCAAGCATTGTATGAAATACAGAACCATTCTAGGTATCACACAATGATACAATAGATTATAACATATCAAATGTATAATCTAAAGCCGTACCTCAGTGACAATCACCTGGGACTGCAGCAATCTATGGGAAGAGCTCCAGATCTACCTCAGTGACGATCACCTGGGATTGTAGCAATCTATGGGAAGAGCTCCAGGTCTACCTGCAAGGAAGAAGATCGGGCTTTACGAGTGATGCACGTGCACCGCCTCTACGGGTGGCTCACACCATGTAGCATAGTTTTTTCTCCTTCCTTCAAGGTGCTAGCCTCACCGGAAATACTGTGGCGAGCAGGAGACTCCCTCTTCAACTCTTTGAAGACTGATTGCTGATGCACTGGAACAAGAAACCTAAGGATCCTCCCCAGATCACTCCATCCCAAACCTTCAATAGAAGGTAGCGCACAAGAATCCCAAAACAAAATCTCACTCCATCCCGGAGATCTAATCTCACAATCTCTCAAGGATCAAACAAGGTCTCTATTCCATAAACTTTTGGGCAGAGACTCGTGCTTAATCCAAAGTGTAAAAAGAAACATTTGAACCATTCACCTTCCTGCTACATTTTATCAGCCCTAAAAAACAGTCCCATAATGAAACATTAATGAGGAGATAAGAAGAGATTAATTAGGAGGTTTGGAGACTCTTGGGATTCATGTTGGTTACAAACCCCTTGAACTTCAGCAACCAAAGTAGATTAAAATCTCAAAATGCCAATCATTAATTTCCTTAACCAATAAAGAAATCAATGAAGCATTCTCGGATTTTACCAGAACCCATTAGTCGAGTCAAATTGACTTTGCGAGTCGACTCGAATGACTTGAGTCGACTCATCCAAATGAGCCTCAAGTTTTGACAACTCTTTGTCAAATGAGTCCGGGGCAATTTCCAATCATTTCCAAGCCAACAAAGCAAGACGAAACCCTCGATGTGTGACCCCATAGGTTCAAACACTAAACCAGAAGTACAGGAACATTTCTAGTACCAGCCAAAGTTGCCATCTAGCAATGACACCTGGCTTCCGGATAGGTTGAAGGTTGCAGAGCAACATGAACCTGTCGAATATGAAATATCAGTGAACTTATTCCTTTAATCTCCTAATGCTCCGGATGGCTTAGGGTTAAACTGCCCAACCCTAATTAGTCCATCTCAATATGTCTCAAACAAAGAATCCTTATAACTCCTTACAAGAAATGCCCTAGCTAAGGTCTTTCTCAATTGAGGCATATTAAGCATTCAATCCAAACCATTTGAAGAGATCAATCCTATCTCGATCCTACTACCGCTACATAAGTACTTGACCGTACCCAGCAACATTCCATCACCAGATTAGAAATCCGGGTAGTCCGGCACCTAAGCACATTGAATTACTTGCAAGCTGCCATAGTGATCTCACGTTAGAGGAATAATTCATGTCCATATTCTAATGCAAGACTTCTCTTTGGTAGAAAGAGAATCTTGCATGAGAGTCACGTTCAGTGAAGTGTCAAACAAAATACCTGTTATCATGCCAGCATCTCCATGCTACTTGGTTAAGAGGACAACCAACAAACATGATATCAATGACCTATTCTCGATACACCATCATCTTGAAATAGCATATCCTTTAGTCACGAACCAGTTTATGAACTACACGATGCATCCTCTCTACATTGCATACAAGGTAGCTCAAAGGACATCATCACACAAGAGTTTAATTAGGAAGATGATATGTGATGAACAACCAGAATAAACTTTTTATTCAACTCAATAATTCATATACATAAACATGAGTCGCACAACCATCTACAATCTAGATGATTGGCTTTGGGACATAATTCCCAACAACTCCCACTTGGACTAAAGCCAATCGGAATAGAGTCTAATTTCCATCTTCCATTTGTAGTCATCGAACTCTTGAATTCCAATGGCTTTAGTGAAGGGGTCGGCCAAGTTCTCTTTACCATCAATCTTCAGAAGCTCGATGTCACCTCGTTCAATGATCTCCTGGACAAGGTGATAGTGATGCAGAATATGCTTGGTCTGCTGATGTGACTTCGGCTCTTTGGCTTGAGTTATGGCTCCAGTGCTATCACAATACATTGGAATAGGGCCATCCAAGGAAGGTGCCACTCCTAGCTTGCCTAGAAACTTCTGCAACCACACAGCCTCCTTTACTTAATCCAATGCTGTAATATACTCTACCTCGCAAACAAAATCAGCCACTATATGCTGCTTGAAACTTTTCAAGCAGACAGCTCCACCATTAAGGGTAAATACAAAACCAAGCACACTCTTACTGTTATCTCTGTCTAACTGAAAATTGGAGTTAGTATATCCCATAAGTTTTAAGTCAGAATCTCCATAAATGAGCCATTGGTCCTTAGTATTTCTCAAATACTTAAGGATGTTCTTAATAATTTTCCAATGAGCTTCACCTAGGTCAGACTAGTATTTGCTCACTACCCTAGTGAGTATACTACGTCTGATCTAATATATAGCATAGCATACATAATAAAATCCACTGCCGAAGCATATGCAGTCCTACTCATACGCTCTCTTTTCTCAAGAGTTGTCGCACAATCCTTCTTGGAAAGAGTAATTCCATGACCTATCAGAAGATAGCCCCTTTTGAAATTTTTCATGCTGAACTGCTTCAACACAGTGCCTATATATATAGTTGGGATAGTCCCATAAGCCTCTTAGATCTATCTCTATAGATCTTCATACCCAGTATGAATGAGGCTTCACCCAAGTCTTTCATAAAGAATTGAGATGAAAGCCAGACCTTTATTCCTTGTAATGCTGGAATGTTATTCCCGATTAGGAGAATGTCATCCACATACCAAACAAGAAATACAACTATAGAACCATTTGCCCACTTATATATACAACGTTCCTTTCCATTCCTAATGAAGCCATATGTCTTAATACACTTATCAAACCGCATGTTCCAACTCCGAGAAGCCTGCTTCAATCCATAAATGGACCTCTACAACTTGCACACTTTAGACTTATCTATGGATGTGAACCCTTCAGGTTGCATCATATACACCTCCTCCTCTAGCTCATCATTTAGGAAAGCTATTCGGACATCCATTTGCCAGATTTCATAATCTAAATGTGCTGCTAAAGCAAGCATAATCTGAATGGACTTGAACATTGCCACAAGAGAAAACATCTCGTCATAGTCAATACCATAACACTGACGATACCCCTTGGCAACCAAATGGGCTTTATAGGTCTCCACCTGCCCATCTGCACCTCGCTTCTGCTTGAAGATCCATTTACGTCCAATGGATTTTATCCCTTTAGGTGGATCAACCAATGTCCATACATTATTGATTTCCATAGATTCCATTTTAGATTTCATAGCTCTCAGCCATGACTCAGAATTGACCTTGAAATTGCATCCGTATAGGTGATCGGATCCTCATTATTCTCATCGAGTTCAACAGGATCACCGTCTTGGACCAAGAAATCGTAGTATTTATCCGATTGATGTGGTATTCTACCAAATCTCCTTAATGGCTGCACTATGGGCTCTAGATCTGATCTAATCAAATCCTGTTCTATAGTGATCTTAGAGTGAGAAGGTTCTTCTATCTGTTGAACTTTCCCAAGTTCAACCTCAGTAGCTTGAGTGCCTTCACCAAGGTACTCCCTTTCTAAAAAGGTTGCCCTAAGACTGATGAACAACTTTTGTTCCTCAGGCAGATAGAAATAATACCCTTTTGATTCTTTAGGATACCCAATAAAAAGACACTTATCAGGCTTAGGTCCTAGTTTATCCGTCTTCAAATGTCTGACATAAGCTGGATACCCCCAAATCCGAAGGTGAGAGAGAGTTGGCTTGTGTCCAGTCCATATCTCATATGGTGTTTTATCAATGGACTTACTTGGAACTCTATTTAGAAGGTAGAATGCTGACTCAAGAGCATATCCCCAAAAGGATTTAGGCAGACTAGCTAAGCCCATCATGGATCAAACCATATCCAACAAAGTTCGATTCCTCCTTTCAGACACACCATTTAACTGAGATGTCCCTAGAGGGGTCCATTGAGAGAAAATCCCATTCTCCTCAAGATAAGTTAGAAACTCACTATAAAGATATTCACCATCTCAATCTGATCGAAGAGTTTTAATGCACTTTCTAGTTTATTTTTTAACTTTATTATGATAACATTTGAACATTTCAAATTCTTCAGATTTATGTCTCATAAGGTAGACATAACCGTATCTAGAAAGATCGTCTATAAATATAATGAAATAACTATATCCACCTCTTGTACTGATATTCATAGGTCTACATATATCAGTATGTACTAGACTTAGAATATCGTTGGCTCTTTCACCCTTTCCAGTAAAAGGAGACTTGGTCATTTTTCCAGGAAGACAAGATTCATAAGTTGGTAAAGATTCACTCTCAGTGATATCTAGGAGACCTTCTCCTACCAACTTATTATCCTGTTCTTGTTTATATGACCTAGCCTACAGTGCCAGAGATAAATATCACCAACCTTATCTAACCTAGGACGTTTATTAGTAGTGTACAATATAGTAACATGCTATGACCATACATATATGCCATTCTTTACTTGTCCATTCATCACATTAGAACCATTCAAAGTGATGTAGCAAATATCTTTCTTTATTGATAATTCATAACCATCATTAGCCAATAGGCCTACAGAAATGATATTTACCAAAAAAGAAGGACAAAAATGACATTCATTAAGAATGATAGTACAAGACTCGAAACATAAAGAAATAGTTCCCAATGCCAGAACTAGAGCTTGACTTCCATTCCCAACATTCAAGAACCTTTGACCATTCTCGAATCTCCTACTAACTTGAAGTCCCTACAAAGAATTGCAAATGTGGTAAGGACTTTCAATATCCAATACCCAGCTAGTAGTATCATAAACAAAGAACCTATAAGAATTTATCATATAAATACCTTGACCAGCAATACCTTGCTGCTTTCCCTTCCTTGGCCTGTTTGGGTCTATAGTTGCAAGGTAAGCAGAATAGTTCCGCTTCCAGTGACCCAGCTTCTTGTAGAAGAAGCACTCTGCCTTACTCTTATCAGCCTTTACCCTCTTAGTCTGACTAGGATGAGCAATTTGCACCTTCTTATTATTTTTCTTCTTCTTCCCTTTTTCGAAGGGATGACGTCCTGCTCCAGAACCTCCCACCAGATTCACTAACCCCTTGTTGAGGTTGTGGTCTCTCTCATAAGTCTGCAGCAACCCTAACATCTCATGATAGTTCACTACAGGCCTATTCATTTTGAAATTATCAAGAAAGACCTAGTAGAAAGGGGCAGAAAATTCAGAATCGCATCCTTGCCGAGCTGCTCATGCAAAAGACATCTGAGTTATCCCAAATGCTCAAATAACTCGATCATGTACATAACATGATCAGTCACAGAAGCTCCATCATGCATATGCATGTTATAGATGGCGAAAGAGATCTGGTATCTCTTTGATCATCCGGAGTGCCAAAAGACACCTTCAACTTTTGAAGAATCTCCTCTGGCTGGGCCCCAAAGAACCTTGATTACAACTGTCAAACTTATCTTAAACACTAAGTGGTTTACCAAACTCAATCAGACTGACCTAAAGACTTGAGCTCACCACGAAGCCATGAATCAAGTATATTTAGATGTATGGACTGATCTAACTAACTATTAGAGAAATCTATAGAGGAGAGACCTAATTCAACTTTTGATTAGTCTTTTCTCTATTTAATCCATTCAACTAAACCTAGGTCTAACCCATTTAAGGACCCAATTCTAGCTAACCCAATCAACCCATGGTTTATCAATCATGACTTAAGATTAGAATCATATCCTAAATCTTAAAAATATACAACTTAATTTCTAATTAAGTGTATCACACTAATTGAAGTATTTTCAAAATCATGTGAAGTAATTTCATAAAGATCTAAAGCTTAAAATTATTTTTTCATAGTTTTCTAGTCGAGTTAGCTCTTCTGCTCATGTCAGCTCTTCCAGAACACCGATTTCTGGTCGAGTTAGCTCTTCTGCTCAAGTCAGCTCTTCTAGAATATAGATTTATGGTCGAGTCAGCTCTTCTGCTCGAGTCAGCTCTTCTAGAAATAGTAACTTCAATTTTCAATCATTTTCACTTGAACTTTTCAAAGTTTTATATCATACATTTTTTAGATCTCATCTAAACATAGTTATGATCCATTAACCATAGATTAAAACCATTTTAATCCATCAAATTTCTTCACTTTCTTTTTCATAAGGTCATGATGCAGCGGCACCCCTACATGTCATAGGAGAATCCCTTGGAATGGGAAGATATGATCTTTAAACCATGCTTATCTCCTATGACCAGACGGTCACGGTGAATCCACCTTAATCCAAGTACTTTGTGAAGGAAATAATCTGATTTCATATAAAAAACATTAAACTAGATGTGCATCCAACTTGGATGCTCTGATACCACTATTGGGGAACCTATGAAAAGAGCACCATGCTTAGCACACCGCAAGACATGCAATTCAATACCTTTTTAAATGACATGATGCAGCGGAAGAAGATAAACCATTTATCTACGTATGTTAATCTAATTAACACAGGTTCGCTACATAGATCTTGATGCATCTAGAGTAATGTGAATATGAAATCATACAAGCATTGTATGAAATATAGAACCATTTTAGATATCACACAATGATACAGCAGATTATAACATATCAAATATATAATCTAAAGCCGTACCTCAGTGACGATCACCTGGGACTACAGTAATCTATGGGAAGAGCTCCGAATCTACCTCAGTGACGATCACCTGGGACTGTAGCAATCTATGAGAAGAGCTCCGGGTCTACCTGCAAGGAAGAAGATTGGGCTCTGTGAACGATGCACACGCACCGCCTCTACAGGTGGTTCACACCGTGTAGCACGGTTTCTTCACCTTCCTTTGAGGTGCTAGCCTCACTAGAAACACTATGGCAAGTAGTGGACTCCCTCTTCAACTCTTTGAAGATCGATTGCTAATTCACTGGAACAAGAAACCTAAGAACCCTCCCTAGATCAATCTATCCCAAACCTTTAATATAATGTAGCACTCAAGAATCCCAAAACAAAACCTTACTCTATCCCGGAGATCTAATCTCACAATCTCTTAAGGATCAAGCAAGGTCTCTATTTCTAGAAACTTTCGGGTAGAGGCTCGTGCTTAATCCAAAGTGGAAGAAAATATGTGAACCATTACCTTCCTGCTGCATTTTATCTGCCCTCAAAAATAGTCCCATAATGAAACATTAATGATGAGATAAGGAGAGATTAATTGGGAGGTTTGGAGTCTCTTGGGATTTATGTTGGTTACAAACCCCTTAAACTTCAGCAACTGAAGTAGATTAAAATCTTGAAATGCCTATCATTAATTTCCTTAACCATTAAAGCAATCAATGAAGCATTCTCGGATTTTACCAGAACCCGTCAATTGAGTCAACTCGAATGACTTGAGTCAACTCATCCAAATGAGCCAGCTTGAGTTTTGACAACTCTTTGTTAAATGAGTCCGGAGCGATTTCCAATCATTTTCAAATCAATAAAGCAAGAAAAAACCCTCGGTGTGTGACCCCATAGGTTCAAACACTAAACCGGTAGCACAAGAACATTTTCAGTATCAGCCAAAGTTGCCATCTAGCAATGACACCCGACGTCTGAATAGGTTAAAGGTTGCAGAGCAGCATGAACCTATCAAATATGGAATATTAGTGAACTTATTCCTTTAATCTTCTAATGCTCCATATAGCTTAGGGTTAAATTGTCCAACCCTAAGCAGTCCATCTCAATATGTCTCAAACAAAGAATCCTTGTAACTCCTTACAAGGAATGTCCTAACCAAGGTCATTCTCAATTGAGGCATATTAAGCATTCAATCCAAACCATTTGGAGAGATCAATCCTATCTCGATCCTACTACTGCTACATAAGTACTTGACTGCACTTAGCAACCTTCCATCACCGTATTAGAAATCCGAGTAGTTTGGCACCTAAGCACAGTGAGTTGCTTGCAAGCTACCATAGTGATCTCAAGTAAGAGAAATAATTTATGTCCACATTCTAATGCAAGACTTCTCTTTGGAAGAAAGAGAATCTCGTATGAGAGTCACGTTTAATGAAGTGTCAAACACAACACCTGATTACATGCCAGCATCTCCATGCTACTTGGTTAAGAGAACAACCAACAGACATAATATCAATGACCTACTCTTGATACACCATCGTCCTGAAATAGCGTATCCTTTGGTCACAAACCAATTTTTGAACTACACGACGCATCCTCTCTACATCGCATACAAGGTAGCTCAAAGGACATCATCATACAAGAGTTCAATTAGGAAGATGACATGTGATGAACAATCAGAATAAACTTTTTATTCAATTCAATAATTCATATACACATACATGAGTTGCACAACCATCTATAGCCTAGATGATTGGTTTTGGGACACAATTCCCAACACTAATAATGGCAAGAACTAGGGTTTCTAAATTTATAAAAATTAAAACCCTAGAAAGGCACCATTGCTTGGTTTTGAGCACTCAATTCATACCCACAAATTTCCTTCTAAGTTGTCCTTCTATTCTACTTCCATTAAAGATTTAGGGTTCAAATAACACAAGCATGAAAGAGACTTAATCAACCATCAAAAACTCAAAAAGCAGTGAACTTTTCTAGGGTTTTTAGAATCAAGTGGTATTGATAAAAAAAGGTATAGTTTAATTTAGAGAAAATCATATTACCTACATGATTCTCAATAAAAATTTACATAAGAACATAGATTGCCCTCATGTGACCCGCTTTAACTTGATATATATAGGGGAGAGGTAGCAAGCAGTGGCAGGATATTTATAGAACTTTCTATGCAGTCTCTATGTTCGATCAAATCAAGTGACCCTAAATAGACCATGGGTAGCGTAGCCCCCCCTTCTTCTTTGGCTTAAGTAATGTGTACCGACAAAGGGAGCACGGACAAGAAACCAAAGGGGTTGGGAGGCCTTGGACGAGCAACCAAAGAGGTAGGGGGCAAGGGGTTTGTAGTTGACGAATGACCACGGGGATGGGCACAGTCGGCCACGGGGTAGGGGGTCTAGTGAAAGAGAAAAAAAAAGGAGAGATCAAGCTTAATTAAGCTAGGTCTCTATTTGATATTTTCAGAAAAAACTATTTACCATGGCAAAATGCTATCGTGAAAGAAAAAAAATTATTTTGAAATAAAAATGTTATCCACGGTGCCTTATTGATATAAAAATACATTTTTTCTTATGGTGTTCAATTGCTATCACAAATATCAATTAAAATTAATCTCTTATTCACAAAGATGATTTGTCATCATAAATAAAGTTTTTACAATGGTAAAATGACCATCGCAAATGTTTCCATCGCAAATACCTTTTTTCCTTATAGTGTTGCTTGAGTTAATCATAACTTGGGAATTATAGAAAATAAGAGTGGTAGAAAATGATGGCTCTTTTTCTTGATCAAAAGACTTACCTAAGGGTCCCCTCTCTCCCATTTATATAAAGAGGGAACAGTCAACCATTACCACTAAGTTTGATAAGAAATCAGAGAATCTGCACTAACTTAACTGAAGATTATGGGCATCTGTTATGCTTACTAAAGGTAGGTGCATAGTCATGGACATTATCCATGGGTGTTATGCATGGTAATCCAACTTACATGCACATAGTTAAAAGAAAATATCTTAATATTTTTGGGGATTTCGTAGGGTTGTGCTACTAGCCAAGTAGATCAATCATCAATGAGATACCGTGGTGGGACCTTGTTATAAATCCAGGGTTAGTTGGACATATCCAAGATCATCAGTCTTAAGGTTAGTTTATGTTTGAGCTCAAGGTCGGTCGACACCTAATGTCAAGAGACTAGCTTGACAAAAAAATTATTTGGTCATTCAAAATTGTTGATCCCTGAATGATTTTGATGATCACAAAATATTGGAGCATGTATATGTTACTAATTCTTTCAATTACTTGAGAAGTTTTTGAAAGAAATTGGTTACCTTTAATTTAAATTGATTTTCAAATTGATTGAGAGGTAATTCAATTATGTATGGACTTTTATGAACTTTAACTTGTAAAAGCCTTTATTTTGCCAATCTTGTAATCTTGTAAAAAGGGCTATAAAATTGTAAAATTGAGTATGTAGATTAGCTCTTGTTTGATTCAAGTATTGAAGAGTTTTGGAGAAGTTTGAAGCATTAATTGAAGTTTTGGCAAGAGCTGACTCATGGATCAAGAGCCGACTCCTTGTGGCACGGCACGAAAAAAATCTAGAGTTTCAGTATCTCAAGTCGACTCCTATCCCAAGAGCCGACTCAAGGAAGAATACATATTTTTGAAGTCTGAGATCTCAAGCTGACTCGAGTTCCAAGAGCCGACTCGTCCAAAGTTATGTTTTTTGGTGAACTGAGACTTCGAGCCGACTCTGCCCTGAAGAGCTGACTCCTGTAATTTTCTATTTTGAATTGATTGAAGGTAAGAGCCGACTCCAGCTTGAAGAGCCGACTCTTACAGAAATTTGGTCTAGGCTATCTGAGACTTCGAGCCGACTCGTGGACCTCGAGCCGACTCGAGTAGTCATTTTCTGCACTCCAATGGCTAGTTACTGGAAGTGATTTTTGAATTGAAATTCATCTCCAACAACTCTTTCACGAATCCCTAGGCCTTACAACAGCCATATCTCATGGAAAACTATAAAAGGGATTGCTTTTGAGGGATCAAATAATTATTAGAGCATTATTATTGATTTATCTTGAGAAATTGAAGAGCCTTCAAGTCTTTCACCTACCTACTTCAAGAGCTTTCAAGTTAGGATTCAAAACTTCACCAACTCCTATTCATCATTGAATCTACTCATTGAAGAAGCAAAGAAGCCACTTGAAGAGCATTAAAGAGCATTCAAAGCTAGGCTTCATCTTGATCTACATCGGTAACATTTAAACAAACTCGGTTTGTTGTAGTTGCTTATTTATTTCTCTTTATCTTTGTTTTCTCTCTAAGAACAGCAAGGGGCTGTATCTTTAAAGAGGGTTGAATGTTTTTAGGTGAGCCTTGTGAAAACCTAAGTTGGGTTCTTGGTGATCCCGGTATAAAACCAAGTGTTTGGGTTCTTGGTATCCCGGTATAAAACCAAGTGTTTGGTTTCTTGGTGATCCCGGTTTAAAACCAAGTGTTTGGATTCTTGGTGTCCCCGTTTAAAACCAAAGTGTATAGGTTTGGATTGTGAGCCTGGTAAAACAATCCGACTATATTCCAGTTGGGAGATATAGTGAAAAACCCAAGTGGTGCTTGGATAGTGGATATAGGAGCCGGTTGCATCGAACCACTCTAAATTTCTTTGTGTTTGTGTGTGTTTTTATCTTTAGCTTCATGCATTTGTTTATTTACTTCCGCATTTCATATTGCACCACAACACCAAAACAATTTTAAAGTGCATATAATTGTGAAAAGTTTTTTGATCCCAATTCACCCCCCCTCTTGGGAAGCCACTTGGGCAACAAAAATCTTCCATACATGGGCTTTATAACAGGGATCTCTGATGTCAGTAGAAGCTCTTCAGTTTTTAACTACATAACCCTAATATTGAGCTCCTTAGCTGCTTGACGATGGACATGTAGAAGTATTGAAACACCTTTTCATCTAAAGGTTGGACAGCTTCTGATATTCGAGTCATCGATAGATGGCCAAAGTGACTACTTGGTTAATATTTGAGATTGGGAGGTTAGTATCCTCCACAACAAGATCCATTATGTCTCTTAGAACCACATACCCAAATATAATTTAGGGGAAAAAAGCCACAAGACCTTCTTAGATTTACCCAATTTTACAATGACACATCCACCTTTGAAAGTGGTATTTCTTTTTTTCAATCATTAATTAGTTTAGCTCTATTAGATGAACTTTAGTAAAAGAGTCATATGATTATCTTGTAGATTTTGATAAAATTTCTAAAATATCATCTAAAGTGTAAAGGAAAAATAGAAAGTAGGATATCATCCAACATCTCAGATGTGAATAAAGATAAAGACATGCAGATAAAGAGATCCAAGTAGGAGGAGAGGAGGAAGGTAGTGAGAAGAAAATTGAAGATAGTGTAGGTTGCCTTGAGGGTGGAGAAAAGGAATGAGAGGAGGGGGCTATGGAAGCCAAGCTTGGTAAGGTGGGCAGGGAGGATGGGGATGTTGGTAAATTTGTCTAACAACCATAACAAGCTAATAGAGGCACATTCAGAATAAAATATCACAAAGATCAACTAGGTGGGCATCTAGAAACTAGCCTTCATCAACTTTTGAAAGAGTGCTAGCAGTTGTGATATAGTAAATGTCATCAATTATTTGAAGCTATATAATACTTGAAGAGCATAATTTATCATCACTTACCTTTACAATAAATAGTGTTTAAGATAAATTTTATAGCATATCATGATCCTATAAGAAAGAAAAATGATTTTTTCCCTATCTCGGTTAACTTGAATCTCACCAAGAAAAAAAAACTAAAAGAAGAGACAAGAATTGCAAAGATAAGGCTTAGGTCCCAATTTCTTTCATTGACTAATTAAAAGCTAAGATACACAGTATCTATTATAATAGAAAGATTTGTCCTTGCACAATTCAGGTTGGTTCCTTTTTTGTAATTCTAGTAACTCTTTTAATTATAATAGATTATTTAGTAGAAATAATCTAAAACTCTTAAGATGATAGATCTTGACTTCTACATTAATTTTATCTACTATCGATGTACCAGATTTTCTCATATTGAAAAATATGTTCGATCAAAGTCTTATTTAAAAGAAAATTTTTTGGTTGGACCAATCCATTTGAGGCTCCAAATGATGGAGTTTGGGCCCGTTCACTATAGGTGCCACCATCTAAATGGTGTAGCATCATGTCATAAATTTTAAAAAAATATGCAATCTAAAAAAAAAACATCATCTCAATTAGAAAGCATATGTCCCAGTTACGGCCTTGAAAGTTTGATCCATGACTCAGCTTCTTGATATTACCAAATCTTGGTCTTAGTCCCTATCTAGCCTTACTTGTAGTAGCTAAAATAGTCCACATCGAGTTCGATGATCTTCCTTAATCATATTAGGTCCCATCAATCACCATGATAATCAAAACTATAATTTGTCATTCATGATGGAATCGCGACTCAATGACTCATATTGTCCAAAAATGGCAAGATGGTGATAATTTGCATCTAAAGTACAATATATTGCATGTTGGGATGATATATATCCTCGTTAGATTGATTGAAAATATTAAGTTTTTGGATTATACAAGTTATCTGATAGTTATTAAAAAAATATTAATTAATTCAATCTTATTTAATTAAAATTGATATTTTTATATATTATTTTGTAGGAAAAAACCTTACTAACATGAAGAGCTTGATTTTATGAGTCCAACAGTGCAAATGACACTCAAATTGGACTTAAAATGAGCATAGAATCAAATTTTGAAGATTTAACAATGAATTGCATAGATTTTAAAGCATCGGTCCACCATGGACCGGCTGCTTGGTTCACGGGATGCCTGTCAGTCCACAGCAGCTATTGTTGCTGGTCCACGAAATAAATCCATGGACCAGTGGCTTCCCCGAGCTAATTCTTCATCGGAGAAGTCACCGGCGCCCTTCCCTGCACTATCGAGAAACTCCCCATGGTCAAAAAAGTTGCCAAGCCACCTCCCAAGTCGCAAGTCTCCTTCTTTGCTATTATTCCATGGTTTTCTACCCCTGCTATCGAGCAAAGACTTAGCCATTCTCCATCATGACTGTCGCCCCCTTACCGGCTCAAGATTATCATTGATCACCGTCTCTTCTATTGAGTCTCAAGTGGTGCATCCAAGGCTCGGGGGGCGAAGGTTTAAGTCTTGGTCCAGTTAGTCATGGTCACACATGATGTATTTAGGGCTAGGAGTGAGTCCGGGACAAGTCCTAGGTGATAGGCTGAGTTTTGTCAGTTTGTGCATATAAGCTGACTCGTTGTCTAAGAGTCGACTCGTTGGTTGGCATAACATGAAACAATTGTGAAGTATTTTTATGAGAGTCAGCTCACTCAAGGTGGAGTCAGCTCATGTGTGCAGATAGAAACATGATATTCTGGACGAACCGACTCGCAGTCTGAGAGTTGACTCGTCTAGTGAACTATTTCCAACTACGTGTCGACTCGCAGGAGGCGAACCGACTTGGATGTCAAGATTTCAGAATCTCATGGTGCTAGCCTGGGAGTTTTTTAGGAGACTAGGTCTTATGTGACCTAGGTATATATATGTATATTTTGTCTTGTATTGTGAGAAGTAGTGATGGCTGAATACAATATAATGGAACCTCCTTTTTCTTCCAAAAATCTTCTTCTTCTTTTTCTCTTCTCTATCAATCCAAAGAATCCATTGACCTTCATAAAACCTGTATCCTACCGCATCCATCTCGGATCGCTGGCAGAGGGTTGTCCATGCACCCAGATTGCTTCCGCTGCACTGCTTGATCGCCTCCCCTCACTTCATTTTGTATCAGAGCAAGGTTGTGTGAAGGAAGGAAGGTCTCTACATCCAAAGGTTTCTGTTGTACCAGGTTATTTCAATCTTTTATCTATTTGCCTTTCAAAGAAATCTCCATATTTAGGTGGAGGGAATTTTCTTTTTCTTGTGAAAGGAGTGGAAGGATAGGGTTGGAAGGAAAGTTCTTTGCTGGTATTGGTTGCAGAAATTTTGTTTTTGGATTTGATTTTACTTGATTGTGGAAATGGAATCAAGTAGTTTCAAGGTGGATTTTGAGAAGTATGATGGCAAAGGAAACTTTACCCTATGGCAGCAAAGGGTAAAAGTTTGCTGGTTCAATAGAGGTCTACAAGGTCTTGGTTAAAAAGAGACCGGAAAAGATCAGTGTTTAGGATTGAGAAGAGTTAGAAGAGATTGCATTCAGCACTATTAGGATGTGTTTAGCGGATCAGGTTTTGCTTGAGGTTTATACAAAGACTATGGCAAAGGGCCTTTGGTTGAGACTGGAAAATACATACATGGGGAAGAACATAACAAACAAGCTATGGTTGAAGAAGCAGCTATATAGTCTGAGGATGCTTGAAATAGGAGACATTGTTACTCACATTCAGAGGTTCAACCAAGTATGTTTGGAGGTTATGAGTCTGGATGTGAAGATTGATGAGGAGAATCGGGCATTGTTGCTATTATGTTCACTCCCAGGATCATATGATAGTCTTATAACAACCTTGGTGTATGGGAAGGAAACCCTGAATTATGAAAAGGTTGTTGGAGTGCTCAGGTCAAATAAGCAATGGGAGAAGATCTGCAAAGGAAATCCTAACTCAGAGGTACTTGGTGTGAATGAATGGCAAGGAAGATCCAAGAAAAGAGTTAGGGGGAAATCAAAGAGTAGGTCACAGTCTCGAAGTAGTCAGAAAAGCTGGAAATGCCATAAGAGTCATCAGCTTGGGCATTTCAAGAGAAATTATCCTCTTTGGAAGACAGAGAAGGGGAAAGACAATACTAGTGGTGCAAATGCATTTGAAGGCAGTGGAGAAGATGTACTCGTGGTTTCAGATGGATCTGTTGATTGGGATAATACTTGGATATTGGATTCGGCATGCTCTTATCACTATATCTCATATTGGGAGTGGTTTGATACCTATGATAGGTCAGATGGAGGTAGTGTAAATATTGGTAATGATCACCCTTGTCTGGTAGCTGGAGTTGGTACTATTAGGGTGAGGATGTATGATAGAGTGATAAGGATTCTATCAAATGTCAAACATATACCATAACTGAAGAAGAATTTGGTTTCTTTGGGCTACATGGAGAAGCAGGGTTATGCTTTCAGTTATCAACCTGGTAGTGGATGTTTGAAAATTACCAAGAGAGCTTTGGTGGTGATGAGAGGAAGAAGACTGAACAATAATCTATACAAGATAGAAGGCTCAGTGGTGAATGATAGTGCAGAGGTGCTTGCAGCAGCACAGGAGGAGCAGTTAGCATATAAATTATGGCACTATCGGATGGGTCACCTGAGTGATTGAAAGCTCACGAAATTAAAAGTTTGCTGTTAGTACCAAACCAAGTGATGGAGTGCTGGATTTAGTGCACTCTGATGTATAGGGACTAGCTCCTGTATCAGCTAGGAGTGGGGCAAGATACTTTGTCACCTTCATTGATACTACTCAAGGAAGGTGTTGATTATCTAATGAGGGAAAAATCAGAGGTGTTTGTCCAGTTCAAAGCCTGTAGAGCTGAGGTAGAAAAAAAGATAGGAAGACATGTGAAGTGCCGTCGATCTGATAATGGAGGGGAGTACTCTATTAAGGAGTTCAGGAGTTACTGTAAGAAAAATGGGATTAGATGCCATTACACAGTAAGGATGACCCCTCAGCAGAATGGTGTTGTGGATAGGATGAACCGGAGACATCACTCCCAGTAACTTTTTGGGATGATGCTATAACTCTTTCTTATTTTCTTATTAATAGGTCCCCTCACTTCAAGCTGAATGGAGGCATTCTAGAGAAAGCTTGGAATGGAAAGAAGGTAGAGCTTGGCCACCTGAAGGTGTTTGGTTGCCCAGCTTATGCACATGTGGAGGCAACTGAAAGAAGCAAGTTGGACCCTAAGTCAAAAAAGATGATCTTTATCATGTATCCACGAGGAATCAAGGGTTACCTACTATGGGATCCTCAGTCTTAGACGATAGTGATTAGTAGGGGTGTCATTTTTGATGAGAAGAGCATCTTGGAGAGACCGGGGAGTATGGATAGAAGTGCAACTATGAAGGTGAACAGTAGTGATTGCCCTTCACAGGTGGAGGATAGGCCGTCTACTTCTACTGGCAAGGATGTTTCAGTTAAGGTGGAGTTAGGCAAAAAAGATTCTTTGCCGGTGAAGGATCAGCAAGGAAAGTGAACTGTTCAGAGGGAGGTACAGGAAGAGCCACACATAGCAGACTTACAAGACAATGCAAAGGGAGTGGCACTACATAAGCCTTAGTGCATGATCCGGAAGCTAGAGCAATATGGCATGGATGAGACTATCTCATATGCTCTCATCTCTGTCAATGGAGATCTAGAAATATTTAAGGAGGCCATGGAAAGTCCTGATAAAGAATGATGGATGCAAGGCATGAAGGAAGAGATGGAATTTCTCAGGACGAATAAGACATAGCAGCTGGTGGATCTACGTGAAGATGCTCGGGCAATTGGCTCAAGATGAGGTTTATAAAAAAAATAGTACCTTCAGAGCAATGTGGAGTGAGATACAAAGCAAGGCTGGTAGCAAAAGGATACTCATAGAGGGAAGGAGTTGACTATATGGAAGTGTTCTCTCCTGTGGTACACCATTCTTCAATTCGGGTGTTGTCGTCATTGTGGCAAAACATGATATGGAATTGAAGCAGATGGTTGTGAAAATAGCCTTCCTACATGGAAGCCTAGAAGAGAAGATCTACATGAAGCAACTTGATGGCTTCATAGAGATTGGACAGGAAGAAAAAGTATGTCTACTCCAAAGGTCATTGTATGGTCTGAAGCAGTCACCTCGTCAGTGGTCTCGCAAATTTGATACATTTATTTTAAGTCTTGGGTTTCTTAGGTGTGAACATGACTGTTGTGTGTATGTGAAGGATGTGGATAATGACAATGCTCTGTATCTACTTCTATAAGTGGATGACATGTTGATAGTTAGAAGAAGTATAAGGGCTGTGAAAGGGTTGGAGAGAGCATTATTCTGAAGAATTTGAGATAAAGGATTTGGGTCCAGCACAGAAAATCCTTGGAATAGAGATTTGCAGGAATAAAAGCAAGGGAATACTCCATTTGTCACTTGGTGGTTATATCAAGAAAATACTTGAGAGGTTTGGGATGGAGAAGGCCAAACCAGTAGAGACACCATTATCAGGGCACATCTCTCTCTCTAAAATTCAAAGCCCCCAGACAGATAAGGAGAGAGAGTACATGGAGAGAGTTCCATATGCAAATGTAGTGGGCAATGTTATGTATACTATGGTGTGTTACAGGCCAGATACAGCATATGCCGTAAGCTAGGTGAACAGGTACATTTCTAACCTTGGGAAAGAACACTGAAGGCATTGAAGTGGATCCTGAGATATCTACAAGGAACTCAAAAGCATGGACTGGTATTTGGTGGGCAGCTAGAAGGACAAGAAAGGAACTCCAGGGAGTTATACGAAGGTTCGGGTCCTTTGGAAGGGTATGTGGATGCAAGTTATGTAGGTGATCTTGATACAAGAAGGTCTACTACAGGTTATATCTTCTGCATGCATGGTAGACCAGTTTCTTGAAGATCTACCCTTCAACCTATCACTACTCAATATACAACAGAAGCTAAGTATATAGGTGTTGCCGCCCGAATCGTCATGGCCTGTAGCTCCAGCACGTTCTACCGCGTTGGGTGCCTTCTCCTCCTGTCTGGAGCGCTCTCCTCCTCCAGGGGCATTGGCTCTTCGGTCCGCTCGGCCTGCAAAATGAGGAGACCCGAGCCGGGGATTTCGGTTAGGATACTCCAATGATCAAGTCAGTGGGATGATCAAGGGAAACATAAAAAACCTCTGAGATGGAGAGCTTGGGGGATTCCCTCTCCTCAGGAGGTGACATGATAAAGATATTCAAATAATATAATGAACAGGATAACGATGTCTGAATGATAGAAGGAAGGAATGGAGAGCGGGGAGTGGGGAGGTTCTCCGGTCGACTCCTTGGCCACGAGCTATCGGGGGCTTGCTCGCTCGCCTCTTCCCCAGCTCCTCCTACATCTGCCTCTTACCTTTTTTACCTTGCAACTTCCAGCCCCCTTCTTCCTCCTTTTTCTTCGTTGGGGGTGTTGTTTTGCTTATGAGGGGCAGGCACTGGGCTGCTAAGCCCCATGCCATAGCAGGATCTTTCCATTTCTGGAGGGATCATCCGACGTTGCAGGGCCCATGGCTTGGATATGATTTTCCTTCTAGGGAAACTCTGGGTCTAGCACCGTGTGAGCCAGCGTCCCCCAACCGTACGGGGATGGATATGGCTGTGTATGGCTAGACCCCAAGTCTGAAAAGGCTCATCTTGTTTAGAGCATGCGAGCAACATGTTGCAGAATTGGCACTAGTGGTAGGGCATGTGCCACTTCTCATGGGTTGCAGTTGGACAGGGACCGCGGTTTGAATTCTTGCTGATCTTTCCCTCCTTCGCTACTGGTGGGAACTCTGGCCTTTCCGTGGCCTGGAAGGAACTCATGAGAGGGTCCTCCTTCGACAGCATGAGCTCAACCCCAGCCAAGAGCTGACCTCAGATAGATGGCTCACCTGTGAGCTCGACCCCGGCTGGGAGCTAACCTCGGCAGGGGGCTGACTTCAGTCGCGTGAACAAGATCTTGGCCGGGAGCTGACCTCAGACGGGGGGCTTGTTTTATAAGCTTGACCCTGGCTGGGAGCTGACCTCAGTAGGGGGCTTGCTTCAGTAGTATGAGCACGATCCTGGCGGGGAGCTGATCTCAGACGAGGGGCTCACTCCTTAAGCTCGACACCGGTTGGGAGTTGACCTCGGTAGGGCTTGCTTCAGCAATATGAGCACGATCCTGACTGGGGGCTGACCTCAGACGGGGGGCTCACTCCTTGAGCTCGACCTTGGTTGGGAGCTGACCTCGATAGGGGGCTCGCCTTGGCCTTCCACCCGGGGAACGCATCCAGGTGGCAGGCCTCACCCATGCAATCGTTGGCTGGTGGCTGTGTAGGCTTCACGTAAGCAGATGTTGCCACGTCAACCTCCACGTCAGTGGATGTTTCCACATCAGATGCCCCCCATTCTCAAGCCCGAAGAATGAAGCATCGCTCAAGCAATGGGAGTAACGACTACACTGACATGGGTTGGCATGCCTTCAGCACCATCAATGCTTTGATTGGTCATGCCCTAACGATTGTGCCTTTACATTAATGGGACACTATGCTCAGTTTTCCTATGGAAGGATTATTAATGCCCTGAATGGGTCAAGGTGTCTGTTTCGTGAACTGAAGTGTTGGGAGGCACCTGGGGCTGACACGTGGTGACTTCCAATTGGCTGCGTGACCTTCAAAAGGCCTTCGGGCACAGGGAGCCAGGGTTCCTCAAAGCTTCCTTTTTTCTTCTTGAGCACCCTTCTAGTTTTGGTGTTGGCCTCCATGTTTGCCTTCTTCAATCTCTCTTTTCTGGCTTGCACTGAGAGAGGGCTCTTGGTGGACTTTAGGATTTCGGTCCGAGACCTGGAGGGCCAAGTGAAAGCTCTCCAGGAGCGACCGGCCAGCACCAAGGGGAAGGTGTTTGGTTCAGAGAAGAAATCCATCGAGCTCGAAACTTCTCCCTTGGATATGGAGGGGGAGATCTTCCGGTTGCATCGCTGGGGTAGAGAAAGAAGCTACCTCAAATATGGGGGGCAGTTGGAGCCACCTCCCGATTCACAAGAACGGAGATCTTACGAGAGGAGGTGGTGGCTCGGGTCATGGTCGCTATGGAAGGGGTCATGACTGTTGCGGTGCTAGTAGGACCATCCTAATGCAGAGCTACTGCAGCTGCCCTTGGAACCATAGGATCGATGAATTCCAAGGAGGACGATGCGGTAGAGGCAGAGCCGATGTTGGGCATAGGGATCCGTTGGGCTTCTAAGGAAGGGTGCCAGCATGCTCGGGCAGAAGCAGAGATGGGGCCTCGGCCTGTCTTCCTTTCTTCTTGTATCTTAGAATTTCAGGAGGTCTCCCAGCCTATCGGGAGCCTCTATTGGATGTAAAAGACTTTTGATCAATGAAAACATCCCTTCTTTTACAATTGCTGTTATGTCTTTCCTTTTTCTTTTCTTTCTTTTTTTTTTTTTTTCTCTTTTTTTTGATGCTAAATCTGCTGCTCGGCTTCCCGGACTACTGGGGGTCTTAGCTCAGTCTTCCCAGACTGCTGGGAGTCTCTTTTTGAAGTGAGGGATGTTCCGATGAGGGTGGTTTTCTTTATTCTCCCTTAGTCGGAACGCTTCGTGTTCCCTTCGCTTTGCTTACCATTTTACTTTTCTCCGGCTCGAATTGCTTCTTGGGGATCCCCTTAACTTGTCGAGTAATGAATCAAGTGGCCAATGATGGGACTTCAGGGATTCCTCACCAACATCCCCAGGCCGTAAGCAAGGCAATCCATCGTAGGGTTTCCAGAGTATCCCGGCTCGGTTCGTCGCACTGTGAGTCAAGGGGCAGATGATGGGACTTCTAGAGTTTTTCGGTAGACATCTCCGGACTATAAGGTAGTGGAGGTGGGGCTTCATGAGTTTCCCGGCTTATAAGTGCCAAACTATGAGTTTTGCAATAGATTGCAGGGTTCTAGGATCCCCAACTGCACCTCAAGACTATGAGTGGGACGACTGAGCACGGGTCAACCGGAAGAACCCGGCTTGGAGACTACCAACCATGGGCCTCTTGGTGATGCAGGACTACTTATGCATGCAAACTATTTTTTCTATTATTAAGAAATGAATTAAGAGTTTATATGCCAAAATTTGAGCCAAGATTCTAAGAAGAAAATTCTACAGAAAAATCAGAAGCACATGCACGCAGAAACAGATCCTAAAGTGTAAGAAATAGGACCGCCGAGGCTAAGAAGAACCGGTAGGGCTAGCTCTTCTGTAAGACCACAACTTGTGAGTCAAGGGGGTGTACCTAGTAGTGATTTAAAGATGAATCCATGAAGGGGTCTCTCTACGCTCTCGGATGCATCCTGGAAAATCAAGCTAGAGATCCCGCAGATCCACGGCTTTCGGCCCGCTGACCCGAAAGCTAGTCGGATGGAATCCTAGATTTGTGGACTCTGAGGGACCTGTAAAACACCTATCAAGGGTTAGAAAACAAAGAAGAAATAAGGTCGATGGCTGAAGAAAGAGAGGAAAGAAGAGGGTTGATGTGGGCGGCCAAGTGGTGGAGGCGTCCAAGGTTGAAGTAGTGCTGGTTGGCTAGGGTTTTGTTGAGGACTAGGAGGCAAGGCACAAGAGAACAAAGTACATAGTAATGTTGAAGAAACTCAAGAAAATTTTATTAATTCATTAAAAGTTATCAAAATACATGAGAGGGGGGCCTCTTATATAGGCTTACAAAACTTAGGCCCTAAGTAAGGGTATACATGTAAACTCATAGGAATTCTGAACCCTTTCATATCCTAATTGAAATACATGGAAAGTCCTCATATAAAAACAACTACAACTTCCTCTCCTTCTCAAATACATTGGGCGGCCAATAGGGGTGACCATAAGGGGGCGCCAACAAAAGGGGTGACCATAAGGAAGGGGCACCGAATTAGGGTTAGGGCTTCATGTTTCTAGGTTTTCTTCGGTTGTCCTTCTTCCTGGTAAGTGTTGTAGACATTTGATTCACCAAGGTCTTCAAGGGTGGCTCCATGACTCCTTCCATGCTTTCCAAGTGGCATAATTATGTGGGTGACTGGATTACATGCATTGGTTGGAGTGTCATGCTAGCTGGATCCATAAGTGATATGAGTCTTCTTCTTACAAAATTGGACTGGACTCAATATAAGACTTACAGGACTCATAAGACTCAAAGTGACAAAACTTATAATGAACTTGACTCAATACCCTAATGGTATGAGTAACTCTAAATATAGGACTCAAATGTTGAAAGGCCCAAAACAAGACTCAAGGGCCAAAGTAGGGACTCAAATGAGCTAAAGCCCTTATTACAAAATTGGACTCAAACACTGAAAATACTAATCAGATAACCATAGAGGGTTAAGAAGCCTCTGCCTAAGTCTGGTGCCTTTAGTGTCCGCACCAATTCTCACGGGATGGGAGGAACTCGACCCTGTTGAGTACGGGTTGCTCTGGCTTTGGTATCGCTCAAGGAGGTATGGGTCGAGGTGCTGCAAGTCCTCTCAAGTAATCCACGAATCATCGAATTCTGGTTGACCTTGCCATCGGACCAGGTAGCATTAATAGCCACAGCCCGGGTCATGATAGCTTAATCATCCAAGATATGCTCAATCCATTTTTCTCTCTCAGGCCAATTTATAGGTGGACACTCTAGATTAAGTTTGCTCTCAAAGGAAGGGGTAGGTCCAAAGGCCTCACTAGGAATCGCTACCAGTTTCCTATGCTCAACCAAGTTTGCAATATTTAAGGTAGAGCTAATGCCAAAATCTAGGGACAGATCTAGCACATAGGCATTAGGTATGACCTTCTCTATCACTCTAAAGGGTCTAGCTCCATGAGCATGAAGCTTCTTAATGGTTCCTGGTGGAAACCGCTCAGGCCTAAGCCGAATCATAATAGAATCCCCTACATTAAATTCTTTGGCTCTTTTGGGAATTAGCCAGTTTGTTTCAAAATTAGTGCTTAATGCAGATCTCTAACATGATGCACCTGCCACTCATACTGACACCTAGCAAAGTGCAAACTCAACTATGCATTCCTATTGAGAGAAATTTTATTGGACTCTTTGAGCCTAAACCTAACAGACTATAGACTCTCTAGGTTTGACCCTGGTTTAGCATGCACATGAAAATTTATAATGTACTCCTAGCAAATGCCATAAGGTCTTCAAAAAATAGGTCGCAAACCTAACATACTCAAAGAACTGGTGTAATCGAACGACCTCAATAAAGTGTAATTGGAAAGTTTAGGGAACATTGGAAGCCTTAGGGTATGGCAGGAAATAAGAATCGGAGTCTTGGGATAATCCATTGGAAGCATGAAATAGATTTTGGTTACTAGGTAAACGGTGTCTTGGTGCCACTTATGGGCTGTGAGCACGACTGAGGAAGGCACGGCCTGATGGAGGGGCCTGCATTATTGATGAGGATGCTGAACTGTGAGAAACATGGTAGATGACAACTTGGTGCCGCCTTAGAGCTATGAGCTCGGTCGAGGAAGGCACAGGCCTAATGAAGGGGCCCACATTGTTGATGAGGATGCTGAACTGTAAGTCATGCGATAGACGGCAACTTAGTGCTGCCTCCAAGTTGTGAGCTCGGTTGAGGAAGGCACGAGCCTGATGAAGGGACCCGCATTATTGATGAGGATGCCGAGCTGTGAGTCACACGGTAGATGGCAACTTGGTGCCACCTTCGGGCTGTGAGCTCGGCTGAGGAAGGCACGGGCTTGATGAAGTGGCCCATATTGTTGATGAGGATGCCGAACTATGAGTCACGTGACAAATAGCAACTTGGTGTTGCCTCTAGGCTTTGAGCTCGGTTGAGGAAGGTGCGGGCCTGATGAAGGGGCCCACATTGTTGATGAGGATGCCGAACTTCGAGTCACGCGGTAGACGGTGACTTGGTGCCGCCTCCGGGCTGTAAGCTCGGCTAAGGAAGGTGCTGGCCTGATAGAGGGGCCTGCATTATTGATGAGGGGCGCCGAACTGTGAGTCATGCTGTAGACGGCAACTTTGTGCCACCCCTGGGCTATGAGCTTGGCTGAGGAAGGCACGGGCCTGATGAAGGGGCCTGCATTATTGATGAGGATGCCAAACTATGAGTCACGTGGTAGACGGCAACTTGGTGCCGCCTTTGGGATGTGAGCTCAGTTGAGGAAGGCATGGGCCTAATGGAGGGGCCTACGTTGTTGATGAGGGACGTCGAACTGTGAGTCACGCGATAGATAGCGGGTTGCCCTACCGTCGCCTCCGGGCTATGAGCTCAGTGGTGAGGAGAATGTGCCTAATGGAGCGGGCCCAGCTCACTGATGAGGAGTCACCATGCTGTGAGTCTCATGGTAGACAGCACCATGGTGCCGCCTCCGGGCTATGAGCACAGCTATGAGGAGCATGGGCCTGATGGAGCGAGCTTAGCTTGTTGATGAGGAGTTGCCATGCTGTGAGTCTCATGATAGACAGCACCAAGGTGCCGCCTCTAGGCTATGAACATGGCTTAGGAAGGCATGGACCTGATGGAGGGGCCTGCGTTGTTGATGAGGGGTGTCGAACTATGAGTCATGCGGTAGGTAGCGGGTTACCCTGCCATCACCTTCGAGCTGTGAGCTCAGTGATGAGGAGCATGGGATTGATGGAGTGGGCCTAGCTCACTGATGAGGAGTCACCATGCCATGAATCTCACGATAAACAGCACCATGGTGCCACCTTCAGGCTGTGAGCATGGCTGAGGAAGGCGCGGGCCTGATAGAGGGGCCCGTGTTGTTGATGAGGTGTGCCGAGCTATGAGTCTCGCGGTAGGTGATGGGCTGCCCCACCATCACCTCCAGGCTATGAGCTCAGCGATGAGGAGCATGGGCCTAATGGAGCAAGCCCGGCTCACTGATGAGGAGTCTCCATGCTGTGAGTCTCACGATAAACAGCACCACGGTGTTGCCTTCGAGTTGTGAGCACGGCTGTGAGGAGCACAAGCCTAATGGAGCGGGCCCTGCTCACTGATGAGGAGTCGCCATGCTATGAGTCTTGTGGTAGACAGCTCCTAGGTGCTGCCGTCAGGCTATGAGCACAGCTCAGAAAGGTGCGGGCCTGACGGAGGGGCCCACATTGTTGATGAGGGGTGCCAAACTGTGAGTCATGCAGTGGGTAGTAGGTTGCCCTGCCACCACCTCTGGGCTGTGAGCTCAGCAGTAAGGAGCATGGGCCTGATAGAGTGGGCCTGGCTCGCTGATAAGGACTTGCCATGCTTTGAGTCTCACGATAGACAACACCTTGGTGCCGCCTCCGGGCTGTGAGCACGGTTGAGAAAGGCACGAGCCTGATGGAGGGGCTCGTGTTGTTGATGAGTTGCATCGAACTATGAGTCACGCGGTAGGTAGCAGGTTGCCTTGCTGCCACCTCCGAGCTATGAGCTTAATGGTAAGGAGCATGAGCCTGATAGAGTAGGCCTAGCTTGCAGATGAGGAGTCACCACGCTGAGTCTCACAGTAGACAGCACCACGATGTCGTCTCTGGGCTGTGAGCATGGTTAAGGAAAGCACAGGCCTGATGGAGGGGGCCATGTTGTTGATGAGGTGTGCCGAGCTATGAGTCTTGCCAGAGATGACGGGTTACCTTGCCATCACATCCGTGCTGTGAGCTCAGCGGGTGAAGGCGGGCCCGATGGGGGGCCCGCATGGTGCTCTCCAGACTTTGAGTTGGACAGGAATGTCCTTGCATAGGTGAAAGGCATAATTGCAGGAAAGAGGGACTTAGATAATAGGGAGGAAGTTTTACATCACCGATGGTGTCCTCTTATGTTGCTTGCATTTTTGATTCGTGAGCATCGGGGCCGGTGAGGTAGCAGGCTTTGTCTGGTCGGATCTCGGCCACCCTCACTGGAGTCCCTTACGGGGGTTGCGGTAGCGTGCCATCTTCCATTGGCGAGCTACCCCCCAGGGTCAGGCCCCGTCTCTTATTGGTCTGTCTGGCTATGGGTCGCATGATGGATGGCATCCCACTACCATCTCCCAGCCGTGAGCGAGGGCATGTTGCTTGCCTTCGATGGTGATGCAGGGCCTTCCCTTGCAGGACTATGATACAGTTTTTATATTGCAAGGATAGTGGGGAAGAGAGTTACCCGTTAGGCTCGCAAGAGATGATGAAAACCCCCACGTGCCGGGGAATGCCTAGATTTCTCTCTCTTTCTTTGGGCGGGCTCCCAGGAGGGAGCTCTCGTATTCCCCGCCCACCCCCCATTGGGGGCGGCTTCTGTCGCCTCTGGCGGTCAGGGAGCTTGGATTCTTAGCTTTGACTGGGATTCCCTACTTAGCATGCCAATCTATTGTCGCTAGGTCTGTCATGATTTCTCCCTTACCTCGCATGCCCATCTATGGTTGCCAGGTCCGTCATGCTTTCTCCTCCTTCCTGGCATGCCAATTTATGGTTGCCAGGTCCGTCACGCTTTCACCCCCTACCTGGTCGCCAATATATGGTCACCAAGTCTGTCATGCTTTCTTCCCCTACCTGGCATGCCAATCTGTGGTCGCCAGGTCCGTCAAGCTTTCTCTAATGGGGACATCAAAACCCATCTAGGTTTTCCTTTTCTTTTTTTAGATTTTTTTTATTTTTAGCTTAGAAATATTTATCCCAACTGTTCCACCTATTCCAATTATCCTCACTTTTATTCAATGTTTATTCCTGATGTATTCCATGTTTATCCCTGTCATCTTCTTCCTTCCAAAAAACTCCTGGAACCTCAATTTTTCTTATTTTTTGTTCCCGTTCGTCCTGAATCCGCCACGCCCAACCACTGGCGACCCTAACGGCCATCCACCTGCCCCCCAGCATCGATCTCCTCGTGGGAATGCCAGCGAATCCCACAGAACTGCCCATAGCCATGCGCCCTGCGGCTCCTCCCATGGTCGTCCGCCCTTGGGGCTCCGCCCACGCACCCCTTTCCCCCGTGCCACCATCCGCCGCTGCCCGAGCCATCTCCTCCAGACCTTAGCTTGTATCCGCCATGCTTGCAACCCGGAACCCCTCCGCTCGTCAAGCCACCTGCAACCATGAAGCCTGCGGCTCCCCCTATGGCCGTCTCCCTCCTTGCCACCATCTCTGCCATGTTCGCCATCTCGGTCGTGCTGCCGCCTTCCCCAGCATTAATGCCAGCAAAGCCATCCTGCAGCCACTCTTCCCCATCCATCCACCATGCCCTTGTCCCACAGTCAAGGAGTTTTTTGCACGGATCTCGGAGTAGGAACAACCTGCACAGATCTCAGAGCAGGGAGGAATTTGAATTTGAATTCGAATTTGAATGGGTCCACATTTTCCTCCACAAATGCCACCCCTCTTCATGGAAATGTCCACCATTCTCTCCCCTTATTTTGTTATTTTTGAATTTCGAATTTGAATTTTAAAATGACTTGGTGTCTATAAAATAGGCTCCAATCCTTCTTGTAAAAAAAAATTGATGAATGAAATTTTTTTTTTAGAGAAGAGTGATTCTTCTTTCGCTCTGAGAGGAGAGGGTGTGAGGCCCAACCCTAGGACATGACGTGAGGTCATGCCCAATTACCTCCCTTCCAATTCCATTTTCTTTATCTCATCATGACCTTTGAGATCCATCCTAGTGCCTCCAAGTATCGAGGAGGGTGTAATGCCTTAGAGGTGAGAGGTCTCCTCGTTAGGGTGAGTCCCAAAGTCCATGAGATCCATATCCGTATCTTCCATCCCATTATTCCTTCACCATCAAATTAGAAAATCAAAAAAAGAAAATTAGGATACCCTAATCTAGGTGACTTCTAAGTTCACCGTTCGATCCTTCCTAGCTCCACCTGTCCCCCATCAATTTTGGTATTAGAACGGGTTAGGATTAGGGTTGAAAAAAAAAGTTAAAAAAAAAAAGAAGAGAGAAAAAAAAGAAGAGAAAAAAAAAGAGAAAAATAAATTACGGCAAGCCTGACCCGACGGAGTCAAGTTTTCCCCATTTCAGGGGAATGATGGGGACATCAAAACCCATCCGGGTTTTCCTTTTCCTTTTTTAGATTTTTTTTTATTTTTACCTTAAAAATATTTATCCCAGCTATTCCATCTATTCCTGTTATCCTCACTTTATTCCATGTTTATTCCTGATGTATTCCGCATTTATCCCTGTCATCTTCTTCCTCCCAGAAAACTCCCAAGACCTCCATTTTTCTCATTTTTTCTTCCCGTTCGTCCTGAATCTGCCATGCCCGACCACCGACGATCCCGACGGCCATCCACCTCCCCACCGGTGTTAATCTCCTCATGGGAACGTCGGCGAATCCCACGGAACCGCCCACGGCCGTGCACCCTGCAGCTCCTCCAATGGCCGTCCGCCCCTGTGGCTCCGCCCATGCACCCCTCTCCCCTGTACTACCATCCATCGATGCTCGAGCTGTCTCCTCCAGACCTCAGCCCGTATCCACCATGCTTGCAACCCGGAACCCCTTCGCTCGTTAAGCCACCTACAACCGTGAAGCCTATGGCTCATCCCATGGTTGTCTCCCTCCCTGCCACCGTATCCGCCGTCTCAACTGTGCTGCCGCCTTCCCCAGCATTGACACCGGCAAAGCCATCCTGCAGCCGCTCTTCTCCATTCGTCTGCCATGCCCCTGTCCCACGATCACTGGGAGGAGTTTTCTGCATGGATCTCAGAGCAGGAATAACCTGCATAGATCTTAGAGGAAGGAAAAATTTGAATTTGAATTCGAATTTGAATTTGAATGGGTCCACATTTTCCTCCATAAATGTCGCCCCTCTTCATGGAAATGTCCACCATTCTCTCCCCTTATTTTGTTATTTTTGAATTTTGAATTTGAATTTTAAAATGACTTGGTGTCTATAAAATAGGCTCCAATCCTTCTTGTAAAAAAAAATGATGAATGAAATTTTTGTTTTAGAGAAGAGTGATTCTTCTTCCGCTCCGAGAGGAGAGGGTGTGAGGCCCAACCCCAGGACATGACGTGAGGTCATGCCCAGTTATCCCCCTTCCCATTCCATTTTCTTTATCCCCTCGTGACATTTGAGATCCATTCTAGAACCTCCAAGTATCGAGGAGGGAGTAATGCCTTAGAGGTGAGAGGTCTCTTCATTAGGGTGAGTCCCAAAGTCCATGAGATCCAGATCCCTATCTTCCATCCCATTATTCCTTCACCATCAAATTAGAAAATCAAAAAAAAGAAAATTAGGATACCCTAATCTAGGTGACTTCTAGGCTCACCATTCGATCCTTCCTAGCCCCACCTGTCCTCCATCAATTTTAGTATCAGAGCCGGTTAGGATTAGGGTTGAAAAAAAAAAAAAAGTTGAAAAAAAAAAGAAGAGAGAAAAAAAATAAGAGAAAAAAAAGAGAGAAAAAAAAATTATGGCAAGCCTGACTCGACGGAGTCGAGTTTTCCCCACCTCAGGGGGAATGATGGGGACATCAAAACCCATCAGGGTTTTCCTTTTTTTTTTAGATTTTTTTATTTTTAGCTTAAAAATATTTATCCCAGCTTTCCACCTATTCTCGTTATCCTCACTTTATTCCTTGTTTATTCATGATATATTCCATGTTTATCCCTGTCATCTTCTTCCTCCTAGAAAACTACCAGAAGCTCCATTTTTCTTTTTTTTTTTTTCCCGTTCATCCTGAATCCGCCATGCTTGACCACCAGCGACCCCGACATCTGTCCACCTCCCCCCCGGCATCGATCTCCTCGTGGGAATGCCGGTGAATCCCACGGAACCGCCCACGGCCGTGCACCCTGCGACTCCTCCCATGGCCGTCCTCCCTTGAGGCTTCGCCCACGCACCCCTCTCCCCTGCGCTGCCATCCATCGCTGCTCGACCCGTCTCCTCCAAACCTCAGCCCGTATCTGCCATGCTTGCAACCTAGAACCCCTCCGCTCGTCAAGCCACCTGCAACCATGAAGCCTACGGCTTCTCCAATGGCCATCACCCTCCCTGCCGCTATCTTTGCCATGTCCACCATCTCGGTCATGCCGCCGCCATGCCGCTGCCTTCCCCAATGTTGATGCCGGCAAAGCCATCCTACAGCCACTCTTCCCCATCCGTCCGCCATGCCCCTATCCCACGTCATAGGGAGGAGTTTTCTGCATGGATCTCAAAGCAGGAACAACCTACACAGATCTTGAAGCAGGAAGGAATTTGAATTTGAATTTGAATGGGTCCACATTTTCCTCCATAAATGCCGCCCCTCTTCATGGAAATGATGCCTGAACAACAGAAGGAAGGAATGGGGAGAAGGGAGTGGGGAGGTTCTCCAGCTGACTCCTTGGCTGCTGAGCTCTCGAGGGGCTTGCTCGCTCTCCTCTCCCCCCGCTCCACCCGCATCTACCTCTTACCTTTCTTACCTTGCATTTTTCGGCCCCCTTCTTTCTTCCTTTTCCTTCGTTGGGGGTGTTGTTTTGCTTATGAAGGGCGGGCGCTGGGCTGCTCAGCCCCGTGCCATGATGGGATCTTTTCATTTTTGGAGGGAACATCCAGGTGTTACAGGGCCCGTGGCTTAGACAGGATTCTTCTTCTAAGGAAACTTTGGGTCTAGCACCATGCGAGCCAGCATCCCTCGATTGTACAAGAGTGGACGTGGTAGCGTATGGCTGGACCTCGGGTCTAACAGGGCTCATCTTGTTCAGAGCATGTGGGCAGGTTGTTGCAGAACTGGCACTGGTGGCAGGACGTGTGCCACTTCTCAGGGACTGCAGGTGGAGAGGGACTGCGATTTGAATTCTTGCTGATCTTTTCCTCCTCCGTTGTTGGCAAGAACTCTAGCCTTTACATGGCTTGGAAGGAACTCATGAGAGGGTCCTCCTTCGATAGCATGAGCTCGATCCCGATCGGGAGCTGACCTCAGACGGAGGGCTCATCCGTGAGCTCAACCTTGACTGGGAGCTGACCTTGGCAAGGGGGCTGACTTTAGCCACGTGAACATGATCCTGGCCAGGAGCTGACCTTAGAGTGGGGCTTGCTTTATGAGCTCGACCTCGGCTAGGAGCTGACCTCGGCACGAGGGCTCGCTTAGTAGTATGAGCACGATCACGACCGAGAGCTGACCTCAGACGGGGGGCTCACTCCTTGAGCTCGACCCCCACTGGGAGCTGACCTCAGCAAGGGGCTCACTTCAGTAGTATGAGCACGATCCTGCTAGGAGCTGACCTCAGATGGGGGCCTCACTCCTCGAGCTCGACCCTGGCTAGGAGCTGACCTCGATAGGGGGCTCGCCTTAGCCTTCCACCCGAGGGCCGCATCCAGGAGGCAGGCCCCACCCATGCGATCTTTGGCTAGTAGCTGTGTAGGCTCCATGTAAGCGAATGTTGCCACGTTGAACTCCGTGTTAGCGAATGTTGCCATATCAATAGGTATTACAGAGGCTGTAAGGAAGCATTGTGGCTTAGAAGGCTAGTTGCTAAAATGGGGGTGAAATAGTGTATGGTGGTCTTGCACAGTGACAGCCAGAGTGCCATACATTTGACTAAGAACCCAGTCAATCATGCGTGCACTAAGCATATAGATGTGAGGTACCACAGAATTAGAGAGCTAGTGGAGGAAGGAGAAGTGGCACTGGTGAAGGTCCATACAAAGGAGAACCAGGCTAATACACTTACAAAGGCTCTACCAAGAGAAAGCTTTTGCTCATATATGTGATTGATGGGTATGAGAAATCTGGTGTAGTTGATTGAAGCCTTGGAGAACCAAGGTAGAGATTATTGAGTCTCAGGTGGTGCATCCAAGGCTCAGGGGGCCAAGGTTTAGGTCTTGGTCTAGTTGGTCATGGTCAAATATGATGTATCTAGGGCTAGGAGTGAGTCCGGGACAAGTCCTAGATGATAGGCTGAGTTTTGTCAGTCTGTACATATGAGCCAACTCATTGTTTGAGAGTCGACTCATTGTTTGGCATAGCAAGGAATAGTTGTGAAGTGTTTCTGTGAGAGTCGACTCACTCATGGTGGAATCGATGAAAGAAAAACGGTGCAGGTGGTTTGATATGATCTTACACTAGGCATGCAAATAGCTATGAGAGCAGAATGGATTTTAAAACATTTTTAAAAATCACCGCAGTGGAAAACTGCTCCGCCCAGAACCTAACCTATTCATGTTGCATGTAGGCATGTAATGAGGCATAAAATATTTGTAAAATATATAAATAAATACATCTATTTATGCATGATTAAAATAAAGTTTTTCATACCTTTATTCCTCCTGGAATAACTCTAGAATAAAGCTGGAATAGGCTGGAATAAGTGGGATAAACTTATTCCAGTCTTCTTCCTCCTTGGACCGTTGAGATGCTCTGTTTTTGGCTTTCAAAATAGCGATCAAATGGTGGCTTCCGGAGCTCCTTTTCCTCCCAAATTTGAGCAGCGGCAACTTGGACAAGCTCTCTTCGATCTCCAATCGAAATCTGCAAGAAAAGGTTAGTGTATACGGTGTACAAGAGGGCCAAAAGCCTGCTGCTAGAAGTTCTGGTTGCAGAAAAGCAGCAGTGTTCTTCTTGGCGTTTGGAGCTGCAGCGGCGATCCAGGCTCACGAGGCTTGCTCCCAGGAGCAGAAGGGTACTCCCTCTAGAGGAGAGACACAACGGGGGCTCTCCGATCTGCCTTCACATGCGGTGCTAGCCGCTGGAAGGAGCAACGTCACGGTGGATTGCAGCAACACTCCTTTGCTGCGGTGCAGAATTTGAGCACAACAAAAACAAGGGATTAAGGCCTTGTTTCTCTCCCTCACATACTCCTAAACCCAGCTCCAGGTGCAAAGAATAAACTCTCAAAAGGGAGAACTTTCAGCCTCTCAAAGAACGCCCAGACTACAATTTTTCAGCTCTTCACACGGTGTAACTTCTTCTTGCTGAAATAGGGGACTTGCTGGGGTTTAAATAGGCAGCAGAGAAGAGAGAAAGGGGCTGGGAGACGATGAGGCTGTGGTTAAACCCATTAACCAGGCCATTAAACAGGGATTAAAAATGGAGATAAGGCAGCGGGTGGAGGGAGGGGAAGGGATGCGTCGTTTGGCCTCTTCGGATGCTTGGAATTCTTTCCAGCATAAGGGAATTTCAACAGCGTGTAAAATGATTACATGATGAAAGAAGATGCCAGTTCAATCAACCGCCCCAAAAACATTTAAACCAAGCAGTTCAATCCAATTGAACCGGTTCAAGCCCAATTAAATTGGTTCAAGTGATTAAAATTAGTTCACAACTAATTGGAGGCCAAAACGAGCTCTGGATCAGTTCAAAACTGATTCAGAAAAATCCTGGTGCAGTCCTGGTCAGCCCGAAATAATTTTTGATTGATACAGACAAGGGCAAGACGAGGAAAAGAGTGCTCAAAAATACCGTGACCATAAAACCGAGATGATTCCCAATCGTAATCGGTATCCGGATCAGAGAGTAATCCTCTGTGGCGTGTGACCTCATAGGTTCGAACCTAAACGGCAGCACTATAACAATTCTAGTACCAGTACAAGAAACCATCTAGCAATGGGTCCTGGCGTCCAGATAGGTCGAAGATGCGGGAGCAAACTATCGAACCTCTGGCATATGGTTACCGTATAATTCATCCCTTTGACCTCTAATGCTCAGGACGACTGAGATTGGGCTGCCAACCCAGACAGAGTCAGTCGACTGTGTCTCAACCTTGCAAGTCTGGTGACTCTTCACTAGGACTACCCCAGCCGAGGATTTGCTAAATTGAGATACTACGAGACATTCAATCCAAACTGTTTGGACAGGTCAATTCCATCTTGGTCCATCACTACTCCACAAGTACTTGCCAGTACCCAGAAACCTTCCATCACCGGATTAAAAATCCGGGTAGTCTGGCACCAAAGCACAGGGAGTTGCTTGCAAGCTACCGTGATGACCTCAGGTCGGAGGGACACATATACCCATATCCAATCGTGAGTATCCCTTTGGCAGAAAGGGGCTGCACGGAGTCACGTTCAATAAGATATCACATATGCCACTTGCAGATCACATCAGTGTCACCACACTCATTTGGTCAAGAGGATAACCAAACGATGTGAACTACAACAACCTATACTCGATATATTGTCGTCCAGTACAATATATCCTTTGGTTGTGAACAGGGTTTAAGGACCACTCGAAACATCCTCTCTGTATCGAAGTCAGTGTAGTCCTAAGGACTTCATCACATGGAAAGAGTTCATTTCAGGGAAATATAAAATGTGATGAGCTGCCAAAAAAAAAAATATTTTATTAATTCAAAGAAAGAGTACAATACTGAGCTCAACCGTCTACAACCCAGGTGATTGGCTTTGGGACACAATTTCCAACAACTCCCACTTGTACTAAAGCCAATCAGAAGAGTATCTAATACCCATTTCCCATTTACAATAGTCGAACTCTTTTATTCCGAGGGCTTTAGTGAAGGGGTCGGCCAGATTTTCTTTTCCATCGATCTTCAGAAGATTGATGTCGCCTCGTTCCACGATCTCTCGTACGAGGTGGTAGCGCCGCAGTATGTGTTTGGTGCGGTGATGAGCTTTAGGCTCCTTAGCTTGAGCAATGGCTCCAGTGCTGTCACAGTACACCGGAACAGGACCATCTAGGGAAGGTGCCACCCCTAGCTCTCCAAGGAACTTCCGCAACCACACAGCTTCCTTTGCTACATCTGATGCTGCAATATATTCTGCTTCGCATACCGAGTCTGCAACAGTTTCCTGCTTGGAACATTTCCAGCAGATCGCTCCTCCATTCAGGGTAAATACAAACCCTGACACACTCTTGCTATCATCTCTATCCGATTGGAAACTGGAGTCAGAGTACCCCACAAGTTTCAAGTCAGGTTCTTCATAAATCAGCCATTGATCTTTAGTATTTCTCAAATACTTAAGGATGGACTTAACCACCTTCCAATGCGCCTCACATGGGTCAGACTGGTATCTGCTCACTACTCCTAGTGAGTATGCCACGTCTGGTCTAGTACAAGTCATAGCATACATGATAGAGCCTACTGCAGAAGCATAAGGTACTCTACTCATGCGCTCTCTTTTCTCAGGAGTTGTCGCACAATCCTTCTTGGAAAGAGTAATTCCAGAACCTATCGGGAGATAGCCTTTCTTGGAATTTTCCATGCTGAACCATTTCAGCACGGTGTTAATGTACGTAGACTAGGACAATCCCAAAAGCTTCTTAGATCTATCTCTATAAATCTTCATACCTAGTATGTAAGAAGCTTCACCCAAGTCCTTCATGGAGAACTGAGATGATAACCAGACCTTTATTCTTTGTAATGCTGCGATATCATTCTCGATTAAGAGAATGTCGCTAACATACAGTACTAGGAATACAATTACAGAACCATTAACCCATTTATAGATGCACGGTTCTTCTCCGTTCTTAACAAAGCCATACGATTTGATACATCTATCAAACCGTAAGTTCCAACTTCGAGATGCTTGCTTGAGTCTATAGATTGACCTCTGCAACTTGTATACTTTTGATTCATCTGTGGATATGAACCCTTCAGGCTGTATCATATACACCTCCTCTTTTAGCTACCCATTTAGGAAAGTGGTTCGGACATCCATCTGCCAGATCTCGTAATCAAAATATGCTTCCAAAGCAAGCATGATCCGAATGGACTTGAGCATTGCCACAGGGGAGAAAGTCTCGTCATAATCGATACCATATCGCTGATGATATCCCTTGGCAACCAGACGGGCTTTATAGGTCTCTACCTTCCCATCTGCGCCCCTTTTCCTCTTGAAGATCCATTTACACCCAATGGGTTTTATCCCTTCAGGCGGATCAACCAATGTCCATACATTATTGATTTCCATGGACTCCATTTCGGATCGCATGGCTCCAAGCCATGCCTCAGAGTCAGATCTCTGAAGAGCATCCATATAGGTGATCGGATCCTCATTGTTCTCATCAAGCTCAATGGGATCACTGTCCCAGATCAAGAAACCGTAGTATCTATTCGGTTGACGCGGTATTCTACCGGATCTCCTAATGGGTTTTGGGTGTGATTCAATCACAGCCGATTCTATGATGTCCTTAGAGTGTGCAGGTTCTTCTATTGGCTGAACTTCATCAAGTTCAATCTTAGAGGCTATAGTTCCTTCTCCAAAGAACTCCTTTTCCAAAAAGATAGCTCTAAGAGCAACGAACACCTTTTGTTCATTCTCCAAGTAGAAGAAATACCCTTTGGTTTCCTTAGGATAACCAATGAATAAACACCGATCAGACCTTGGACCAAGTTTGTCTGAGTCTAAACGCTTTACATAAGCCGGACAACCCTAGACCCGAAGGTGTGAGATTGAGGGTTTACGCCCATTCCACATCTCATACGGAGTGGAGACAACAGACTTACTTGGAACATTATTTAATAAGTAATAGGCTGTCTGAAGCGCATATCCCCAAAAGGATAGCGGCAGAGTTGCAAAGCCCATCATAGATCGAACCATGTCCAACAAGGTTCGATTCCTCCTTTCGGACACACCATTCAACTGTGGTGTACCTGGAGGAGTCCACTGAGAGAGAATTCCATTCTCCTTAAGATATGTCAAAAATGCACCAGATAAGTATTCGCCACCTCGATCAGATCGAAGGGTTTTAATACTTTTTACAGTTTGCTTTTCTACTTCATTACGGTATCGTTTGAACATTTCAAACGACTCAGACTTATGTCTTATTAAAAAGACATAACTGAACCTTGAAAAGTTGTCTGTAAAAGTAATGAAATATTTGTATCCTCCTTTGGCACTTTCTGTCATCGATCCCTATACATCAGTATGTATTAGATTTAGATGTTCTGTAGCTCGTTCACCTTTTCCAGTAAAAGGTGACTTGGTCATTTTACCAAGTAAACAGGATTCACAAGTGGGCAGTGATTCAGAATCACTGACCTCGAGGAGTCCATCTCCTCGCAACTTGTTTATCCTATTTTGGTTAATATGACCTAGCCTACAGTGCCAAAGATACAAATCGTTGACATTATCTAATCTTGGGCGTTTGCTAGAAGTATACATTACACTAACAGGCCTTGATAGTACATATATGCCATTATTTAATCTAGCTTTCATTATAACAGAGTTATTCAAAATAACATTGCAAAAATCTTCTTTTATTGATAGTTCAAAACCACAATTGGCCGAAAGGCCTACAGAGATTATGCTCATAATGAAACTAGGACAATAGTGATGGTCGACTAGTTCGACAGTACAAGACTCAAAGACAAGATGCAGGACTCTGACCGCCAGTACTAGAACACGATTTCCATTCCCGACGCTCAGAAACTGTTCTCCATCTTCAAATCTTCTACTAACTAGAAGTCCCTGTAATGAATTACAAACATGAATTGGACTACCAGTATCCAATACCCAGTTAGCAGTATCAATAATAGAGTAATTACAAGGTTTTATCATATAAATACCTTGTTCAGCAGACTTCTGCTTCCTCGGCCTGTTCGGATCAAGGGACGTAAATAAAGAGGACAGTTCCTCTTCCAGTGTCCCTTCTTCTTGCAGTAGAAACATTCTGCAGAAGATTGATCAGCCTTATACTTCCTGGTCTGACTAGGGCCAGGAGCATTCTGCACCTTCTTTCCCTTCTTATTCATTTTCTTCTTCCCTTTCTTAAAGGGACGACGACCTCTACTACCTCCCACTAAATTCACCACCCCCTTATTTAGTTGGTGGTCTTTCTCGTAAGTCTGCAGCAACCCCAAAAGACCATGGTAGTTGACTGCAGGCTTATTCATTCTATAATGATCGAGAAAATCAAGATAGGAGGAGGGAAGAGAATTCAGGATCGCATCCTTGCCGAGCTGCTCGTGCAAGGAGCATCCGAGTTTGCCCAACTTTTTAATCAACTCGATCATGTACAATACATGATCAGTGACTGAACCACCATTCGGCATCTTGGAATTATAGATGGCACAAGACACTTTGTACTGTTCTACATCATCCGGGGTGCCGAAGGATTCCTTCAACTTTTAAAGGATTTCATCAGGTTGGGCCTCCTCAAATATGCGACTGAACTCGTCGTTCATCGCCGCTAACATAATGCATCGGACAGTAGTCCGATCAGAGACCCACTTCAGATAAGCGTCTCTGACCGCACTCCATGCATTTGCAGGAGGGATTTCAGGTGCCGGATCCGTTATCACATAGAGGATCCGTTTATGCTCCAGAATGATTCTCAATCTTCGATACCAACTATCGAAGTTGTGACCCTTTAACTTCTCATTATCGAGAAGTGACCGGAGCGATAAATTTGAAGACATCTAAAAAGAAAATAAGACCAAATTAGTGTATGAATTAATAATTTAACCAAAAGACTTGGACTTTAGTCTAAAGGTTTCTCCCACTAATTTTTCAGATTGGTAGCCTCTAACTCCAATTCGTGAAAAAAAAATACTTTTTCAAGTGGGTACTGAAATTCAATAGGCCTCGCATGAGCCCGACTATGGCCAGCTCACCCATACGAGCCTAAAGGTAGGTTCGTAAACCAATTGTTTCCCTAAACAATTTTCAGTATTTTATTTTGCCCTAGAGAACACCCCAATCGGCCTAGGGGCCTTCTATTGCGGGTCTCTGGTTAGGTCCAACCTTTAAAATGACAATCCAATGCTTCCAGCTAACTAAAGACCAAGCCCGACTATGGCCGGCCCACCTGGTCCTGTTAAGGAGGTTGCACTGAACCATCATCGATCAGATAGAAATTCCAGATGCCGGATGTACACCCGTTCTATGGAACTGCCGATGCACACAAAGCTAGTGGACACATTTCTATCCAACTTAATGGGAGGCTAAGACACTGTCAACTCTTTGACTTAGTCTTTTAAAGGACCTAATAATTTTAGAGGATTTTTTTTTTTTTTAGTTGTGATAGAAGAAAAAGACAAGGACATGAATCATCCTCCCACTGAATCAATCAGATTCCAGGAGGGTTGAAATAAATCAACAAACTGATCCAAGGGCACCTATAGATCAGTCAGATCGATCAACCTGGGTGACATGGGTTAACTCGAGTCATTGAGCTTTTCCAATCAGTTCTGGTCGACTCGACTAGCCAGGTAGGTGAGATCATGGGTGAGTAACCGCCATTAACCATCTTTCCTAGACACCAACCAAGTTGGCCAGGAAAGAGGTAGCCTCATACAACCATGATCACAATGCCAAACCTACCTCGATACCAGTCGGTTTACCAGACTCGATCAGACTAGCCTAAAACTCGGGCGTCTACTGAGCCACTAATTGGATCCATTTTAGATGAACGGATCAACTAATCTAACTATTAGATAGTTCTAAAGAAGGTCCTTAAACAACTTTTGTTTAATCTTCTTGTAATCCAGTTCAACTAAACTTAGGTCTAACCCATTTATGGACCCAACTAGTCAGCTAACCCAATTAACCCAAAATGGCTTATGCAAATTTGATTAGATTTTATAAACCTAAAAAATTTTTTAATAAGCCAAACTCTTAATTAAAATACTTTTTAATTAAGTCTCTATGTAAAACAATTTTACATAACAAAAAATCATGCATCTAGATTCAAAATTTTACAAATATTTTAAATCCAATAAAACATGCCTAAAATCATGTATCAACAAATTAAAACCTTTTAATTTTAATATTCTTTAAGGATCCTTCTGAAGAGGCCAACACAGACGATCCACATCGTGTCAAAGACACACGGTCTTGGTGAAGGTCTCAACTAGGTTCCAAAAAGAAATCACGATACATATTTAGATTAAACAAATTTTAATCTATAAACATGCTAACAGGAATAGATTACACATACAACCTACTCTGATACCACTGAAAGAAAAACTGTGCAGGTGGTTTGACATGATCCTACACTAGGCATGCAAACAGCTACGGGAGCAGAATGGATTTAAAAACATTTTAAAAATCACCGCAGCGGAAAACTGCTCCGCCCAGAACCTAACCTATTCATGTTGCATGTAGGCATGTAATGAGGCATAAAATATAAAATATATAAAAAATACATCTATTTATGCATGATTAAATAAAATTTTTCATACCTTTATTCTACCTGGAATAACTCTGGAATAAAGCTGGAATAGGCTGGAATAAGTGGGATAAACTTATTCCAGTCTTCTTCCTCCTTGGACCGTTGAGATGCTCTGTTTTTGGCTTTCAAAATAGCGATCAAACGGCGGCTTCCGAAGCTCCTTTTCCTCCCAAATTTGAGCAGCGGCAACTTGGACAAGCGCTCTTCAATCTCCAATCGAAATCTGCAAGAAAAGGTCAGTGTATACGGTGTATAAGAGGGCCAAAAGCCTGCTGCCAGAAGTTCTAGTTGCAGAAAAGCAGCAGTGTTCTTCTTGGTGTTTGGAGCTGCAGCGGCGATCCAGGCTCACGAGGATTGCTCCCAGGAGTAGAAGGGTACTCCCTCTAGAGGGGAGACACACCGGGGGCTCTCCGATCCGCCTTCACACGCGGTGCTAGCCGCTGGAAGAAGCAACATCACGGTGGATTGCAGCAACACTCGTTTGCTGCAGTGCAGAATTAGAGCATAACAAAAACAAGGGATTAAGGCCTTGTTTCTCTTCCTCACATACTCCTAAACCCAGCCCCAGGTGCAAAGAATAAACTCTCAAAAGGGAGAACTTTCAGCCTCTCAAAGAACGCCCAGATTGCAATTTTTCAGCTCTTCACACGGTGTAACTTCTTCTTGCTGAAACAGGGGACTTGCTGGGATTTAAATAGGTAGCAGAGAAGAGGGAAAGGGGCTGGGAGATGATGAGGCTGTAGTTAAACCCATTAACTAGGCCATTAAACAGGGATTAAAAAGGGAGATAAGGCAGCAGGTGGAGGGAGGGGAAGGGATGCATCGTTTGGCCTCTTCGGACGCTTGGAATTCTTTCCAGCGTAAGGGAACTTCAACAGCGTGTAAAACGATTACACGGTGAAAGAAGATGCCGGTTCAATCAACCGCCCCAAAAACATTTAAACCAAGCGGTTCAATCCAATTGAACCGGTTCAAGCCCAATTAAATTGGTTCAAGTGATTAAAATTGGTTCACAACCAATTGGAGGCCAAAACGAGCTCCGGATCAGTTCAAAACTGATTCAGAAAAATCCTGGTGTAGTCCTGGTCAGCCCAGAACAATTTTCGGTTGACACAGACAAGGGCAAGATGGGGAAAAGAGTGATCAAAAATACTGTGACCATAAAACCGAGATGATTCCCAATCGTAATCGGTATCTGGATCAGAGAGTAATCCTCTGTGGCGTGTGACCTCATAGGTTCGAACCTAAACGGTAGCACTAGAACAATTCTAGTACCAGCACAGGAACCATCTAGCAATAGGTCCCAGCATCCGGATAGGTCGAAGATGTGGGAGCAAACTATCGAACCTCTAGCATATGGTTACCGTATAATTCATCCCTTTGACCTCTAATGCTTAGGACGACTGAGATTGGGCTGCCAACCTAGACAGAGTCAGTCGACCACGTGTCTCAACCATGCAAGTCCGGTGACTCTTCAGTAGGACTACCCCGGTCGAGGATTTGCTAAATTGAGATACTGCGAGACATTCAATCCAAATTATTTGAACAGGTCAATTCCATCTTGGTCCATCACTACTCCACAAGTACTTGCCTGTACCCAAAAACCTTCCATCACCGGATTAAAAATCCGGGTAGTATGGCACCAAAGCACAGGGAGTTGCTTGCAAGCTACCGTGATGACCTCAGGTCGGAGGGACACATATACCCATATCCAATCGTGAGTATCCCTTTGGCAGAAAGCGGTTGCACGGAGTCACGTTCAATAAGATATCACATATCCCACTTGCAGATCACATCAGTGTCACCACACTCATTTGGTCAAGAGGACAACCAAACGATGTGAACTACAACAACCTATATTGATATATTGCCGTCCAGTACAATATATCCTTTGGTTGTGAACAGGGTTTAAGGACCACTCGATACATCCTCTCTGTATCGAAGTCAGTGTAGTCCTAAGGATTTCATCACATGGAAAGAGTTCATTTCAGGAAAATATAAAATGTGATGAGCTACCAAAAAAAAATATATTTTATTAATTCAAAGAAAGAGTACAATACTGAGCTCAACCATCTACAATCCAGGTGATTGGCTTTGGGACACAATTCCGAATAATTGGCTTGTGTGTGCAGATAGAAACATGATGTTTTGGATGAGCCAACTCATAGTCTGAGAGTCGACTCGTCTAGTAGACTATTTCCAGCTATGAGTCGACTCGCAGGAGGTGAGCCTACTCGGATGTCGAGATTTCAGAATCTCATGGTGCCAGCCTGGAAAGTTTTTTGGGGGACTAGGTCATATATGACCTAGGTATATATATGTATGTTTTGTCTTGTATTGTGAGAAGTAGTGATGGCTGAATACAATATAGTGGAATCCCCTTTTTCTTCCAAAAATCTTCTTCTTCTTCTTCCTCTCTTCTCTATCAATCCAAAGAATCCATTGACCTTCTAAAACCTATATCCTACCGCATCCATCTCGGAACGCTGGTAGAGGGTTGTCCATGTAGGGTTTCATGTGGTGTTCCCAAGCTTTGAAGAGATTTGGGAGGCCATGGCAGGGATGTTCGAGGTGATCCCTAGGTTCTAGAAGGCATGCCAAGCAGTTCTTGGAGGTATTCCAGGGGATTCATGATGTATTTATGGATGTCTAGGACAGGTTTGGGAGCTTGAGTTTTATAAGTCCCAAGGCCCTTTGAGTCATGTTGGGTCAGGGAGCTTGACCCATGGTTAAGAGAACATGTAAGATATGAGTATACATGGGCTTGGGATTTGAGTGTTTTCTCACAATGACTTATTGGAGGGAGTTTTTGAGAGATTATAATATAACCCAATTGGGTTATGGGATTGGGCCCAAGTGTAGCCGACTGCCCCTAGGTGTGAAAGGGGGTTTAGTTGGTTAGTAGATTAGCTTAGTTGGTTAGTAGGTTAGTTAGTTAGTTGGTTGTAACCACTTAGGAAGCTTAACTAACTAAGGAGTCCTAACTGGTTTGGTCCTAGGAAGCCTAACTACCCAAGTGGACTAAGCCCAACAAGAGCCTAACCGCCCAAGGAAGAAATTGCATGCCTATATAAAGATAAGAAGGGTGGCCAACGGTTCTTGGGAGTCCATGGGGGGACTTCACGGTCTTGAAAAAGAGGGGTGTGCATGGGTCTTCTTGGCATGCATGGGGGCTTCTGGTTTTGGAGAGGAGACGGTGTCTTATCTTGTAATAGCAGCAAGGATTTCTTTTCCAAAAGAATAATAAAAGCAATCTCTCTTTTCTCCTATATCTTTCTTCATCTCTTCTCCTATTCCTCCTTGCAAATCTTAAAATCCAAGAACAGCTTTCTTGAATCATGAAGGCTGATTTACATATGCTCGCTCTCCCTCGTTGCTTCCATGGTATAAGCTCTGATTCGGATTCCCAACAAGTGGTATTAGAGCTGCAAGAATCTCTACAAGTGGTATCAGAGCCTTGTTTGAGCATTAGGAGAGGAGGATTCAAGGAAGGAGGTGCTACTCCCTGGTTCATCCCCAAGAAAGAGGAAGATGCTGGCCTTGAAACCGGCTCTGCTGCACCCGTCATCACACGTTACAGATTTCTATCCCGAGATCCCTTCGAGGTAATCTAGCATTTTGAGTTGTTCTTTGTGGCCTGATCAACCATGAATAGTGGCAGCAAGGTGGAGTTTGAGAAATTTAATGGGAAGGGAAGCTTTTCTATGTGGAAGGTTCGGGTGGAGGATTTGTTGGTGAAGAATTTTCTTGATGTGGCTTTGGAGGAAAAGCCAGAAGGGATGACGGATCGGGATTGGTTGTCTTTGAAGAAGAGGGCGTGTTCAGCCATCAGAGGGTGTTTGGTTGATACGATGTTGTACATCATCCTTGAGGAGAAGACATCGAAGGGTCTATGGTACAAATTGCATGCCATGTATATGGAAAAAAACATGTACAATAAGCTATAATGTTGAAGAAGCAATTATATAGCCTTCGGATGTAGGAAGGTGGAGATATTCTTCTTCATGTTCAGAGGTATGACCAAGTTTGCAATGATTTGATGATCCTTGGGATGAAGATAAAGGAAAAAGATAAGTCCCTACTCTTGCTATGCTCGTTGCCGAGTTCATATGATCCGCTTGTCACTACTTTGCTATATGGGAAGGAGATGCTAATATATGAGGACATAGTATTAGTGCTAAGGTCCAATGAGCAAAGGGAGAAGATGATGATGGAGGGAGTACCTCAAGAGGGCCTCACAGCAGGAGAGAGGACTGGGAGAGGGAAGGAAGGCAGCAAGCATAGGGGATGGTCCAAGTCCTAGAAGGGCAAGAGAGAATTCAAGTGCTACAGGTGTGGTGTAGCAGGGCACTTTAAGCGAGAGTGCCTGCTTAGGAAGAAGTGCAAGGATGGAGAAAGAAAAAGTCCAAATTTCTCAGGTTTAGTCACTGGGTTAGAGGAAGAGTTGGATGAGCTCTTGGTTGTTTTGGAAGAACCTGCAGGGTGCAGTGTATCTGAAATGGTCGTGGAAGGATTCGAGGAGGTAGCGACGGGGTACGAGGTGCAGTGGAAGGCTCAGCAGGGCAGCATTGAGTGGCTAACCTCAGGATTTCATTATGTGGCATCAGGTAGACTTCAGTCTTAGGTGGAGCACCGGGAAGAGGTGGCTTCACAGGTGGAGCAGGATTCAACACGAGGTCAGTGCGGAGGGGTGCACGGGGAGGAGTCACATCCTAGCACCAGCACCTGGGGTGCACCGAGGCAGGTGGAGCAACGTGCACAGGTAGTGAGGCGTGGCTCTGAGGAGATGGTATCCGATAGAGCTCCAGTTACAGCGAGTGCTGATTCAAGATCGCTGTGGTCTCTCTAGGAAAGTCCAAGAAAAAGACTGTTGCAGCTACCAGGCAGAAGGAAGGTTACAATGGTGGTGCCAGGATACAAGCAAGGATCTTTAGCAGAGGAGGCGGTTATCCCATAAGCCTCCAAGGGAGCTCAGCAGCTAAAGGGTGTTGGCAAAGGCAAGGAGAGCCATATAAGAAGCTTTCCGGATATGTAGTTATAGTGGGGTTATGCAGGAGGACATTGCCAAGTTTGCTAAGGCTTGGGGGCACCAAGGTGGAGATTGTAGGGTTTTGTATGGTGCTCCCAAGCTTTGAAGAGATTTGGGAGGCCATAGCAGGGATGTTTGAGGCAATCCCTGGGTGCTTAGAGGAATGACAAGCGATTCCTGGAGGTGTTCCAAGGGGTTCATGATGTATTTATGGGTGTTTAGGATAGGTTTGGGAGCTGTGGTTTAAAGTCCCAAGGCCCTTTGAGTCATATTAGATCAGGGGGCTTGACCCAGGATTGAGAGAACATGTAAGACATGGGTGTACATGGGCTCGGGGTTTGAGTGTTTTTCATATTGACTTATTAGAGAGAGTTTTTGAGAGATTGTAACATAACCCAGTTGGGTTATGGGGTTGGGCCCAGGTATAGCAGACTGCCCCTAGGTGTGAAAGGGGGTTCAGTTGATTAGTAGGTTAGCTTAGTTGGTTAATAGGTTAGTTGGTTGGTTGTAACCACTTAGGAAGCTTAACTAACTAAGGAGTCCTAACCGTTTTGGTCCTAGGAAGCCTAACTACCCAAGAAGACTAAGCCCAACAAGAACCTAACCGCCCAAGGAAGAAACTGCATTCCCATATAAAGATAAGAAGGGTGGTCGATGGTTCTTGGGAGTCCATGGGGGGACTTCATGATCTTGAGAAAAAGGGGTGTGAGCGGGGCTTCTTGGCGTGCATGGGGGCTTCTGGTTTTTTTGGTGAGGGGATGGTGAATCTTACATCGTTGCTTCCAAGGTATAAGCTCTGATCTAGGTTCCCAACAAGTGGTATCAGAGTTGCAATAATCTCTATGATGTCCACCGTCCTGTCACCACCTGCTCCACCCATGGCCTCCTCCCTACCAGTTTGGTTGCACATCCCATCTCAACCGCTGCAAGCTAGCACCGCCACCACCATCATGGTCTTAGCCATTGGCTCGTTGCAGGGGGTGCCAGCATGGGTGTGGCATGGCGTTGCGAAGGGTTGGCTTGGCAAAGAATTTGCAATGCTCCTTGATACCTTGGAACCCCATGGGTGAAGTTTAGCTGGATGCCTCATTGGGGTAGTGAGGAAAGTAATAGTTTGCCATGGAATGGCATAATCATGGCATGATATCAGACTCAGGAAGCTTGATATTCGACATGGTGGTAGTTCACCAAGACATGTGTTGTGACTCGAGGAATCCTCTTGGTTTTGAGGAGGGATGCGAGGCTTTGGCCATATTCTTGACTCCCTAGGGCCCATAGGATACAGGTCCACCGTGGCGTAGTTGCAGGGCAAGGTGGTGCCATGCCCGAATGGGCTCATATGGAGACATTTGGGGCAATGTTGGTCGAATGAGTTGGCCACATTATGCGAGGATGGAGATTTTCAAGAGGTTGAGCCTCGAGGAATTGTCCGGGCTACTCTATACGTTCTTGATCTTTATGGTGGAGCAAAGAGGCGATAGTGGATCAATTGGGCAAGCATCTGGCCTACCTGAATAGGCAAGTCTTGTAAACAGTCGCTAGATGATGTCTCACGGGGATCCATGGGAGCCGATCAGCTAGGGAGTTAAAGTGTGGCTTACAGAAATTTGATTAGATATATGCCTTTGAGCTGGGCCAAGAATCGAGGGTGACCAAGTGGGTGATGCAGCAAGCATATGATTAATGTTTTGAATATGGTTTGTAGAGCAATGAAACCTAATTATACTTAGCATTGTACTCATCTTAATAAGATTTAAGGATTATATGAAAAGGGACTATTACATGATTAGACATAACTCTAAAACTAAGAAGGAAAAAGATCTAGACAATAGGGGCTAATGATTGAGGACTTGCCTTGTTGAGCTTTCCAACCTTCTAATGATTTCAAACCTTGAAACTACCGATGCTCTGGACTGGAGAACTCGGATAACAGAGATCAGAACGCTGGGCTTGGGCTTCAGCTTGTTGGTTCATTGTCAAGGGGAACCTTGTTCACAACTCAAAGACTTCGAAGGACCCTGTAATGAAGATCAAAAGTTAAGGAAGAAGAAAGCAGGCATAGGGAAGGGATGGAATAATTTATGAGCAAGGAAGGAAGTCTGAGATGGTTTGGCCGGCTCCAATGTATCCTTCTTGAACTTGGCGTTGGATGGCTTGGAGAAGAAAGTAGATTCGAGTGGGGGGAAAGGGGGCTTAGGAACAATCACTCAAAGAAATAATATAAGACTACAACTTCAACTTCAACTTCATTTTTCATTCATCTCATCAAAATCAAACTCTTTTACAATGGGCCTCCAAGGCTTTTAATAGCCTCACAAAGCTAGCTTTTGAAATTTAAAAACTCCCCAAATCGAGGAGGATTACAAGGGGGGTTGGAGGATTTGGTGGAGAGTTTGGAGGGATGTGGGGGGGGTTGGAGGATTTGGTGGAGGACTTGGAGGGATGTGGCCAACCTCCTTGAATTTGAATCTTCCTTGTTGGCGCCCAAAGGGTGATGAGGTGGCTGGTGAAGTGGCACCTGATGACGTGGCATGGTGAGGTGGTCTTCTACTTGGATAAGAATGACATGTGGCACCCAGTGGTCCTAGTTGATGGTCCTTTTCTCTTGCTTGGTTGATGTGTCTTCTCTTCTTCATGTGGTCAAATTCTGGGGTCTAGAATTTGAGTCTTGTTGCTAGCTTTCATGGCTTTAAGACTTGATTAGACTTAACTCAACTGAATTAGACTTAACTCAACTGAACTGACTTGACTGACCTAGACTTTAAAACTTGAAATGGACTTACAGAAAATGAAATTTTAAAAGTAATTACAGGACTCAATAAACACTCTTGATTTGAAACTCAAAATTAATTACAGGACTCTTGAAAAGGAAATGACTCTTGAAAATAAAATATTTTTGAACTAAAGGATACAAGGTAACCTAATTATCTTCGATCCAAATTGGGATAAGGCTAACCTTGTTGGAGTGAAGTTTCTTTCGGCTTCTGGTGTCCACACCAATTCTCCTGGGGTGGGCAGAACTCGACCCAGTCGAGTATGGTTCAGTTTTGCCCTGGTAATGCTCGAACAAGTCTGGGTTAAGTCTTTGCAGGTCCTCTCGAGTAATCCAAGAGTTGTCGGACTCAGGTCGACCTTGCCATTGAACCAGGTATCGCTGATAGTCCTTATTCCTGGTAGTAATGATCTTGTCATCCAGGATTCTCTCAATCCTCTCTCTCTGCTCAGGTAAGGTTGGTGGTGGACACTCGGAAATATGTTCACTCTCAATGAAAGTTTCTGGCTCAAAAGGCTCACTAGGTATTAGTAGTGGTTCTTTGTATTCTACTAGGTCTGAAACATTGAAGGTTGTACTAATACCCATATCAGGTGGAAGTTCCAAAACATATGCATTAGGCCCTATTTTCTTTAAGATCTTAAAAGGTCCCGCTCCGCGGGCATGTAGCTTCTTTATGGTTCCAGGGGGAAACCGTTCAGGGTTGAGCCTAATCATCGCATAATCCCCTTCACAGAATTCTTTAGCCCTCTTATGTGAGTCAGCTAAGTGTTTGTAAGTTTCATTGCTCAGGTTGATCTTATTACTGATTTCTTTATGTAGATTTGTGACATGCTGTGCAAAAGACTCAGCAGACTCAGAGACTCGTGTGTGAATAGGTAGTGGGATTAGATCTAAAGGCTTCCTAGGCTTGCAACCATGGACTATCTCAAAGGGACTTTTGCCCGTAGATCGATTGACCGAACTGTTGTAAGCGAACTCAGCACGTGGTAATAACAAATCCCAGTTTCCTAGACTTTCTCCCACTAGGCATCTCAGCAAGTTCCCTAGACTTCTATTTACAACCTCGGTTTGTCCATCAGTCTGGGGATGGTAGGCAGTGGAGAATTTCAGTCTGGTTCCTAATAGGTGCCAAAGGGTTTTCCAGAAGTAACTTGTGAAGCGGACATCCCTATCAGAAACAATGGTTTTTGGTAACCCGTGGAGTCTGACTACTTGATCAAGAAAGAGTTTGGCTATCCTAGAGGCATCGGAAGTTTTGGGTGCTAGGTATGCTTAATGGGCCACTCAGGTACAGGTAATTGTATAGCCCGGTATTCTTCTTTTGTTGCTTTGCAACAGCACATGTCCTACATCGGGCTACAATGTTTGCTACTTGTTTCTTAAGACCTGGCCAGTAAAATTGTTCCTCAACAGCCAAGATAGTCTTGTTTCGTCCGAAGTGGCCAGCCAAACCTCCCGCATGTATCTCCCAAACTAAAAAATCTCTTAAGGAGGTTCTTGGGATGCAAAGCCTATTCTCTCTAAAAAGATAACCATCTAGAAGGGTATAGTCACTATGATCACTAGAGGGTCCTTGATGCAAAACCTGATAAATTTCATCAAAATCTGGACAGGTTTCGTACTGCTCCTTAAGTCTTTCAAAACCTATGACTTCAGTACTGACTGAAGTTAAAAGTAATGTTCTACGACTTAAGGCATCAGCTACCTTATTATCGGTTCCTGATTGATGCTTTAGGACAAATGTATAGGATTGGATGTACTCTACCCATTTGGCATGCCTAGGATTTAGTTTCTTTTGGAAACTCAAAAACCTAAGGGCTTCATGGTCTGAAAATAAAACAAATTCTTGCGGTAGGAGATAATGCCTCCAATACCTTAATGCTTGCACTACCGCATAAAGCTCCCGATCATATGTGGAGTATTTTTTCCTGGCTTCATTCAATTTCTCACTAAAGAATGCTACGGGATGGTTCTCTTGACTCAGAACTCCACCAATACCTACTCCCGAAGCATCGCATGCTACTTCAAAGACCTTAGAAAAATCGGGTAGTCTTAAGACTGGTGCTTGGGTCATCTTATCTTTGATGTGAAGGAAGGCCTTATCAGCTGACTTCGTCCATTCAAAGTGGCCCTTCCTAATACAATCCGTGATAGGAGCAACTATGGTGCTAAACCCTCTAATAAATCTTCGATAAAACGTAGCGAGGCCATGAAAACTTCTTACTTCATGAATATTATTAGGTGTTGGCCACTCTACGATTGCCTTAACCTTCTCAGGTCAGCGGATACTCCTTCAGGGGTCACAACAAATCCTAGGAAGATAACTCTAGTAGTCATGAAAGCACATTTCTTTAGATTGGCATAGAGGTTATCTTTCCTAAGTGCTAAACATACCTGCCACAGATGTTGTTGATGATCTTCTCTAGTCCTACTATAGATAAGTATGTCGTCAAAGTAAACGACAACAAATTTTCCAATAAAGGCTCGTAGGACTTGGTTCATGATTCGCATAAAAGTGCTAGGGGTGTTTGATAACCCAAAAGGCATGACTACCCATTCAAATAACCCGTCCTTAGTTTTAAAGGCAGTCTTCCATTCATCCCCTGGTCTGATCCTAACTTGGTGATAGCTGCTCTTCAGGTCAATCTTAGAAAATATAGTTGCACCGGCCATCATATCTAACATATCATCCAAGCGGGGGATGGGAAACCTATACTTCATCATGATTTTATTTATGGCACGACTATCAACACACATATACCAAGTTGATGAAGCACGGGATAGGGATAGGATCGTCGGCGAGCTAAGAAGTCACCGAAGATTAGGGTATCCTATTTTTTTCTATTTTCTGATTTCTTTATGGTGGTGACGAAGGAAAAAATAGGGATGGAGGATAACGAGGATGGACTACCACGAACCCTGAAATCCACTCTCACAGAGAGACTTCACACCTCTAGGGCATTATACCTACCACCCACCTCACTACATGCAGTCTAGGGTATCTCACCTACCACCCATCTCACTACACGCGGAGCCCAGGGTATTTCACCTGCCACCCAGGTCACTCCTGGAGCCATGAGGGGGATTTCAAAGAATGTGGAGGAAAACGAAGATGGGGGGATAACTAGGGCATCACGCCCCTACGATGTCTTGAAGGACAAAGACAACATCAACACCCGCAGGTGAAGACATAATGGGCCATAGCCCTGAACAACAACTGCCAAACCAACTGACAAACCAAATCCAAAAAATTCAATTTTTTTTCCCCTTTTTACAATAGGAATGAGGGGTTATTTATAAGCTCCATAACCCTCATTTGAATTTGAATACAGGATAGGGATAACTCAAATTTAAATACAAGATAGGATAAGATAAGCCTATCCATATCTCAATCATAACCAACAAAATCCTAATTTAAATTTCAAATAAAAGATAGGATAAGATAAGCCTATCCATATCTCAATCATAACCAACAAAATCCTAATTTAAATTTCAAATAAAAGATAAATCCTAAATTTATTTTTCAAATTTATTTGCTGCTCTGAAATTTGTGCTGCTCCGAGATTCGTGCAGGATGATGTCCCCATCATTCTCCTGAGGTGGGGAAAGCAGGGGGTGTCGACACAGAAAAGAGTTGGGAAGAAGAAATGTACCCTAATCCGTCTAGGCTCTGATACCAAGTTGATGAAGCACGGATAGGGATAGGATCGTCGGCGAGCTAAGAAGTCACCGAAGATTAGGGTATCCTATTTTTTTTCTATTTTCTGATTTCTTTATGGTGGTGACGAAGGAAAAATAGGGATGGAGGATAACGAGGATGGACTACCACGAACCCTGAAACCCACTCTCACAGAGAGACTTCACACCTCTAGGGCATTATACCTACCACCCACCTCACTACATGCAGTCTAGGGTATCTCACCTACCACCCATCTCACTACACGCGGAGCCCAGGGTATTTCACCTGCCACCCAGGTCACTCCTGGAGCCATGAGGGGGATTTCAAAGAATGTGGAGGAAAACGAAGATGGGAGGATAACTAGGGCATCACGCCCCTACGATGTCTTGAAGGACAAAGACAACATCAACACCCGCAGGTGAAGACATAATGGGCCATAGCCCTGAACAACAACTGCCAAACCAACTGACAAACCAAATCCAAAAAAATTCAATTTTTTTCCCCTTTTTACAATAGGAATGAGGGGTTATTTATAAGCTCCATAACCCTCATTTGAATTTGAATACAGGATAGGGATAACTCAAATTTAAATACAAGATAGGATAAGATAAGAATACAGGATAGGGACAACTCAAATTTAAATACAAGATAGGATAAGATAAGCCTATCCATATCTCAATCATAACCAACAAAATCCTAATTTAAATTTCAAATAAAACATAGGATAAGATAAGCCTATCCATATCTCAATCATAACCAACAAAATCCTAATTTAAATTTCAAATAAAAGATAAATCCTAAATTTATTTTTCAAATTTATTTGCTGCTCTGAAATTTGTGCTGCTCCGAGATTCGTGCAGGATGATGTCCCCATCAGTGGGTCATGCCGAGGAGAGGACAACGGGATGCAAGGACCAAATGGTCAAAGATATTTATTTTATGGGCAGACTTGGATGTCGAATATCATGGCAATGCACAGGTTGCAAACAAGCTGAGGACATAGAATGTAGGGCAGCATGGTTGCGGGTCTTTTGAACCGTGGCAATGCACAGTGATGTGCAAGTAGGTCATAAACATTGTTGAGCAGTATGGCCATTGATGGGAAGGCATGCTAGGGATGCTAGACTAGGATCGGAGCATAAGATGATACAGGATGAACCTAGGACTGATGAAAAATAGTAAATCTAATTTTTTTGTATTTTTTTAGATATTAATTCAGTGGCTAAAGACCCAAAAATAAGAAAGAATCAGCAGAAAGACTAGTAATGCTAGAAACTGACATACTCGCAAGATAACTCATACCGAATAAGAAAGCCAGGACCCGAGAATTAAGAAACTCCTAGCTTAGGATAGCGTATCTGTCATTAGATCAGAACAAAGGAGGGGGAAGGCTTTTACCATGCAGCGATTGTAGTTTCTTCGATGAAGAGGTCTCTCAGCCTCAGGATGGTGCCTGGAAAACAAGCCTTTTGTTCCTGAATATGAAGGCGAACTGGATCCGGTCTAAAGGCAAAGAAAGCATCCTCTGGGAAGAGGAAACACCTCGAGGATCTGCAAAACATCAAGGTTAGGCATGAATCAAGTAATCAAAGAAAAAATAACAAGATGAAACAAGGAAGGAAAGGGATTAAGGCAAAGGGCTGGTGGCAAGGAAGCAGGAAGAGCTCTTGATCTAGGTATCTTCAAGGCTTCTCTTTTGGACATGGCTGATGCTTGGAGATCTGATTTGCTGCTTGAGACATGGAGGATTGTAGTGATAGAGGTCGGCTAACATAAGAGAACAAACCAAACAAACCAAAGAACCAAAACACAAACACAAGAACATAGTCTTGAAAACAATTCAGCAGAGTTTAATTTATAAGAGTTAATTGATTACAAGAGGAGGGGTGGGGTATTTATAGAGCTCCATGCCCTCTCCTAAAGGGATTACATGTCTTCTCCTAGTTAGAAGAGGTTTGCACAATTTAAGTGGGAGAAAGACTACAAAATAAACATAAAACTAGAAGTATACTAGTTGAATAGAATAAGAACTAGGTTTCCTTCTTCCATTTGAATTCCTCCTTCTTAGTTTGGACCAAGTCAACACTTTGGATGTGTTGGGATTCATGGGTGAAAGCAAGGGGTGGCCAAGGATGGGTTCGGTGCATGGGCTTTGGGCCCTGGAGGCCTGGGATGCCTGGAGTAGGAATATTCTAGGTTTCTTGGTTCTAGGCTGGAATATACCTAGAATCTTGGTTCTTAAGGGCTTGGACTTGGCACCTGGGATTGATTTCCTTGGACTAGGGCATAGATGGACCTCTGTACTCATGATATGATCCTAGTTTGGGAATATATTCTAGCATCTGGAGGTAATCTGGGCATCTGGAAAACATCTGGAAGGAATCAGGGTATTTGGAAAGGCATCTTGGATCCTGGGGTATTTCACAAAATCCAATAAGCTGATGTAGTGGCCTCTGACTCTTGGATGAGGCATGGTGGAGATCCAAAATAGGATAACCTCTTCTCTTGTACAATAATTTGACTCATACTAGACTTATACTGAAATACAGGACTCGATATACTGACTAGGATTGAGGGTTGAGACAAATCAACTAATCTCAACTTATTACAAGACTCGATCTTAATTGATTACAAAATTATGACACATGGCTAAGGTTCTAAAATTAAAACCCTAACAATAAATCATATGGGATCCAGTGATCTGTGTCTGATCTTGGTGTCCCCACCAATTCTTCCAGGGTGAGAGAAACTCGACCCCGTCGAGTAAGGGTCAATTTGGCTGCTCAAGGAGGGTCTGGGTTGAGGCGCGGCAGATCCTTACCAGTGCTCTGTAAGTCCTTAGATTCTAGCTGACCTTGATATCTGACCAAATACCTTTGATAACCTTCATCTCGGGTACTGATGACTTGATCATCCAGGATTCGCTCACTCTTTACCTCACTTATTGGCCAAATTGTATGTGGACACTCCGGGGTGGGTTCTCTCTCAAAGAAAGGGAGTGGCTCAAAGGGCTTGCTAGGTATCACTACTGGCTCCCTATGCTTCATAAGGTCTGAACTACTGAAGGTGGGACTAATACCTAAATCAGGTGTTATTTCAAGCACATAGGCATTGGGTCCAACTCTTTTCATTATTTTGAATGGGCTAGCTTTGCGAGCAAGAAATCTCTTTATCAACACATAGTCCCCTGCAAAAAATTCTTTAACATGTTTTTGGAAATTAGCCAAGTTATTATATAGTTCATTACTTATGTTCAGCTTTTGACTAATTTCTAGATGCAGATGTTGTGCAGAGGCTAGTGTAGGTGCAGACAGATGATTCAGGGCTATGAATTTATTGGACTCAAGACTAACACCTAATAGACTCGACTAAACATCCTTATCGAAGGAAGTTTTATTGGACTCTCTCAGACCTAAACCTAACAGACAATAAACTCTTTAGGTTTGACCCTAGCATGGCATGTACATGAGAATTTACTATGTACACTTACTAAATACCAGAGGGTATGCAAGAAGTAAGATGCAAACCTAACATGCACAATGTATGTATGCAACATGCTTACTTCTACAATATGCAAATGAATGGTTAAAAAAATATAAGAGAATTCATGAAAAGGTAGAAAATATGAGGTGGATTCAGGGTTAGTCTGGCAAGGTAGTAATGAAGAAAAGGGATTATGATTGATCGGATAGACTAAGAGACAAGAAGGTGTTTCAAGGATGAGTCCTATACTAATGAGATTTACCTTATGGGTGTGAGGTATTCCTATCGGGTCGGCTTGATGGAAAAATGGGTTATTGATTTCTGGGAAGAGATCAATTGGGGTTAAAGGAATGACTTCATCCTGAGGGTATTAGTCTAAAGAGATCAAGTCCTAAATAAACTCTTCTGGCTTATAAAATTTAGGACTGGGTTCTATAACTGGATTCTCTTCTAAAGTCTCCTCAGGTAGAGTTGCAGTCACAGGGTCATGGGTTTCTTCCTCTAATGACTCTTCCACTACATGGTCAGCTAACTCTGTGTTGGTTACTGTCTGGGTATGGCTAAGGTTGGCTAAATCTAGATCGGCTCCTACTTGGGTATAGTCAGGGTCAACTATTGTTGGGTGGTCTTCTACCTGGTCCAACCTATTAGTTAATTGGTCAAGGCTATTGGTTGCTTGGTTATTGGTTTGGGTCATTTGGTTGGTTTGGGTGGTTAATTGGATAAACTGACTTTGGGATTGGATGAGCATCTGGTCAAATTGGGCTTGGTTTTAGGTGTTCATCTGGGTAAATTGTTCAATCATGACTTTGAGGGTTTCAAAATTGGGTTCCATGGTTGAATTAGGTTGGTTGCACTGGACTTCCGACTAACTAGTTTTGGGTTGGTTTCTATCTGGTTTTGGTCATAGTCAACTAATTCTGGGTCTTCTATAGGTGTCTTCCTCTAGATCTACAATAGACTCATCATCTTCATACTCCACCAAACTTTGGTCAGCCTCATATATCTCCTCTTCAATATCTTTCTGGTGGACCAATGATGTGGTAAGAGGGGGTTGGCTAAGGGATACCTGACTAATATTAGGCTCAAATCTAGGGGTATTGATCCTATAGGGTTCAGGTTGACTAAGGGATAGTGGGTTACTACTGGGTTCATATCTAGGGACTATGGGTTCCTAGGGTTTACTAGATTGGATCATTTGGTCAAGCCTATTATTAATTTGGGTAAGCTGGGTTTGGGATTGGGTATTGGCTTGGTTTATTTGGTCTTGTTTGAGGTTCATCTGGTTCATCTGTGTATTCACTTGGTTCATCTATTCACTCATGGCTCTTATAAGGGCTTCTAGACTGGGTTCCATGGTTGAGCTAGGTTGGGGATTAGATTTCTAGCATTGGGTTCCTAGTCTAGTGGTCATACACTCAATCAAGCAATTAAGATGAGATGATGCAGCCAAGCATGCGAAGGATTAGTAATTCTAGGGTTTCCGAGACCTAGAGCCAAAACTGAATGGGTCAGCTTAACTTACACTTAATCCAGTAGCTAATCCTTCCACTGGCCAGGTATGGATGGGAGTGGGGGAGGCCCCCTGCTTTTGTAGGGACCCAATTAAAAACCACAACACCACTTAGGTTGTTTGACTTTGGACCCTCAGCCTTAGACACCAGATTTTAGTAATAGCCATAGGATTAAATGCACTAGTTGGCCCACACAATTTGGACCCAACCTGTTGGGTGTCACTAGTCCTTTAGGGCAAATTAATTTTAATTAATTTTAGTTTAGGCTTGGGTTAGTATGATGATGGTTGTTTTGGGCCTAGGACAGGTGATGAAATCCTGCCCTGATCTGAGATAGTAAATTGCCCTTAAGATTAGGTTAAAAGATGATGGCAATTGATGGTCCTGATGCAATCTAAAACAATCAGAAAAATAAAATATTGTATGTGTGTTTTATGAGGTGGCAAATTAGGTTAGCTATCAAATTGGGCTTGGGATTGGGATGTGTGGAAGTTGATTAGGTTTGGTTGAGTCAAGTGTGTAGAATTAGCAAAATTCAGGAAATTAGGGTTTTAAAAGATGCAGAATTTGACACACAGTTACCAATGCAGAAAAAATTCTAAAAATTTTAGAATATAGGATGGACAGTGATGATGAACTCTACCAAATTTGATGCAAAGAAAAATCAGATGATGGTGCAAATCCTAGGATTTTCGGACTGATACAGAAATCTCAGGATTTTAGTTAGGATTTCGAATATGCCAAATTTTAGTGACTTAGGATTTCTATAAAATTAATTAAAAATTATGATAAAATATATAACAAGATAGAGAACAATTCATGCAAATTTTAAATAAAAAAAATTCCTAGATGGTCAAAATTAGATGAAAAATAGACATTTAATGCAACTAGCAGGATGCAGAAATTAGGGTTTGTGAATCTAATGCAGATAAAAACTATCCTAAACCTGCTCTTGTTGACTCTGGTCTTGATTTTGATGATTGATAAAATGTTTAAGTATATATGAGTACTAATTATGTTTTAAGTGTATTTCTCAGATCTTAGTACTCATCCATGTTGAATGAAGAAATGCTTGTATTTCAATTGAAAAAGTCCTTAAATTAATGGAAAATCAAGTATATGGACTTTGGAATTAATATGGAAGAACTTGAAGAGGTTAAAGTTTCAATTTGAAGATGTTTCAGCAATGGCACAGGCAAGTATCGACACCTGGAAATGATGTGTCGACACCTGAGGATCAAGTGTCGACACATGAAGAGTGAAGTGTCGACTCAAGACCTGAGATAAACAGAAAACTTCAAAAAGCTCTTTCAGTGAAGTGTCGATACCTGGAGCTGAAGTATCGACACTTGGAAGTGAAGTGTCGACACCTGGAAACTAAAGTGTCGACACTTGAACCTAAAGTGTCGACACCTGAAGGTGAAGTGTCGACACTTGAACAGTAACGGCTAGTTTTCTGGGCTACAGAACTTCTCCAACTTGCTTCCAAACGGTCATATTTTCCTCCCTAACGGCTATAAACGGTCATTTAAGTGTTGGGAGGCTATATAAACATCAAAAATCAATTGGAGAAGTAATCCTTTGGTGAGATTTTTGAATATTCTTCAAGGATTCAAGAGTTGAGTGGTTCAAGCCTTCAAGCTTCCAAGTTTCAAAGAGAGCATCCAAAGTTCACATCCTCAAGCATCAATCAAAGGCTTCATCAACATGAAGACAAGATCTTCATCAACTCTCAATGGGCTTCAAAGAGATATTTGCTTTATTTTAGAAAGCTTTTATTGTATTCTTTTATACTTGCTCTTACATTATTTTATTTAAGGTTTTTGGTGAGCCTTGGAAAACCAAAGAGGTTTTTGGTAAGCCTTTGAAAACTAAAGTGGTTGTTGGTGAGCCTTGAAACCAACTAGGGTTTTACTTGTGAGCCTGAAGCCAAAATAAGTTGTTTAGGTTCTTGGTCATCTCGTAAAACCAAGAGTGGTTGTTAGTGAGCCTTGAAACCAACTAGGGTTTGACTTGTGAGCCCGAAGATAAAACAAGTTGTAAAGGTTGTTGGTGAGCCTAAGTTATAAAACCAAACTTAGTAAAATTCCCAAGGGTGGCTTGGGGAGTGGATGTAGGTGCTTGGTTGGCACCGAACCACTATAAATCTTTGTGTTTGTGTGTTTATTCTCCTTATACTTTTATTTCTTTATTTCTGTTGCATTTATTTGAAATACATACACTTGAATTGCATTAGCACATACTTGCTTTAGTTCATCTTTTAAATAGTACAAAAGTTTTATAAAACCCAATTCACCCCCCCTCTTGGGTTGCCTACCTAAGCCTACAATTGGTATCAGAGCTCGGTGCTCTGTTTGAAAATCTAACGATTTTGAGTTAAAGATTATGGCAACCTACAAGTATTAGACCACCGTTTTTCAATGGCATAAATTACACATTTTGGAAAACTTGCATGCGCATCCATATTCAATCTATTAGTTATCATCTTTGGAAAATCATTATTAGTGGTCCTTATATTCCTTCCATTTTGGTTAATGGCATCTCCATTCCAAAGCTCGAAGAGGATTGGAATGAATATGACATTAAACAAATTGAACTCAATGCTAAAGCAATGAACTTGCTTTATTGTGCATTGGACTTAAATGAATTTAATAGAGTTTCTACATGTTCATCGGCGAATGAAATATGGGATACACTTGAAGTTACTCATGAGGGTACTCTTCAAGTGAAGAACACTAAAATTAATTTGCTTGTACATTCTTTTGAAATTTTTGAAATGATGCATTATGAATCTATATCTGATATGTTTTCAAGATTTATGACTATTATTAATGAATTAAAAAGTCTTGGCAAAATCTATACTAATGCTGATTTGGTGAACAAAATTCTTAGATCCTTGCCAAAATCATGGGATCCAAAGGTGACGGCGATCCAAGAAGCTAAAGATATAGAAACCTTACCTTTGGAAGAGCTTATCGGTTCACTCATGACCTATGAGTTGAACATATAGCAAAGGATAGTGGAAGCTGATACAGGAAAGAAGATAATAGCTCTCAAGGCCAAAAAAAAATTCAAGGCAATGATGGCAACTTGGAGCAATTGCAAAGATTCAAGTACGGATGATGAAGTTGCCCATCTTTGTTTCATGGCAAATGAGGAAAAGGTATGTACTGAAAATGATTATAATTTTACCTTTGATGAACTACATGATACATCTAATGATCTTGTGCATGAATATAGATTGCTAAAAATTGAGCACAAGAAATTAAATAGGCATTTAGATTCATTTTTTCTTGACAACACCAATCTTGCAAATAAAATGGTGATTTAAATGCCAAGATTGATATTTTGAAAAATGAAAAGAATAATTTTTCTAAAGAAAAAGAATGTTTAGAAAAAGAAAATATTGTTTTGAAAGATTTATGTGATAAAGTTTTGAATAAGAAAAATATTTTGGTTGAGGAAAAGAAGCAAAAACTTTTGAAGAATTTCTCTATTCCTGCTTCTTTCAATTTTTCGAAAGGTTGGGTACCAAAAATGTCCACTTAGTTTGTTTTGCAGGAATGTCTTGCAGCCCAACTTAAAGAAAGGAAGTTCTTGAAAAGAGGTTGTACAAGACAATTTAAAGAAGTGGACAAGCTACATTTTGGACTAAATGGTAAAAGGAAGGATTATATATATTGGTAAATTCTAAACATCTCCTTCCATGATTGAAAATTTAGTTAAATTTTTTTTGTTATAATTATTGAATCAATTACTTTAAAAAATTATTTTAAATGATTAATTAGAATCAAGTTTAGATTATAATCATTGGTTATGATCATGGACTTCTTGATGTTGATGAATTTCATGCTACCATGATTAAACTTGTGATTGTGAGACCTTCACTTGATTTTGATTAATGTATTTCATGAAAAATACTTTTAAAGATTTATATTGATTTGAAAAATATTTTAATTGATTGATTAGAATCAAACTTACACTAATAATCATTTGTTGTGATTATGACCATTTTGATGTTGATGGATTTCAAGCTCTCATGGTCAAACTTGTGATTATTAGATCTTCACTTGATTTTGATTAATATAGTTTCTGAATTATTTCAAGTGAAATGCTATGATTTATATGTTTTTATTTTTTTTGGCATCTATGCATAATCTAGAAATGATTTGGATCAAGTATAGAACTAGTAGTTAAGGGTTACTTTTAAGAAGAAGGTATGCATATTGACAAATCCTTGCTCTAGTGGCTAGACTTGATATCATATTACTTCTAGCATTTGTATGGATATCAAATCATCTTAAAATGAATTTGAAATCATGCTAAAAGTTTTTAAGTGATATAAATGCTTTGTATTTTGAAAATCATGAATATCTTGAAAAATTTCAAATCTTGATGCACAAGCTTTCATGTTTTATTCCTGAAATAAATGCATATTTTTAAAGAAGGAATAACATTCAGGGGGAGCATCCAAAGATTTGTTATCATATTTGATGCTTTGAATATCTTGTTGATATCATGCTTTGCTTATATTGCTCTGATACTCCTTCTTATTTTCAAATCTAATTCTTTGAGGGAAGTTACATTCAAATGGTATCACATTCTATTGGTAACAAAATTATTTTTAAAAGAATCCTAGTAACCGCTTCAGATTGGGTTAGTCACCATGGCCGTCCGGTCATAGGAGATAAGTAGGGCTTAAAGACCCTCTCTTCCCATTCAATGGGCTCTCTTATGACGTGTAGGGGTGCCGCTGTGACGTTATCCCATGAACAAGTAAGGCGAATAGATAATAATATCAAATCATTTCTTTCATGTGTTTACATTCTATGGTATCATGTTCAATTTGTATCATATTCAATTGATATCATAATTATTTGATTTCATGCATTGATTTTGATGACCTACTTGCTATTCTTTCCAACTTCATTCCCACTTTGTATTGCCTTTCATCCTTTTTCATGATGTCAAAAAGGGGGAGAAAATTGTTAAGTATGAAAAGGGGAAGATTGAATAAACATGAAAAATCATTTGAGAAATGAAAGAAAGTGCAAAAGGGGGAGAATAATGTAAAATGTTTTTATCTAAAGGAAAGAATTAGTAAGAAGAAGAAATTTTAAACATTTGAAAATTTTGTATATTTTAAAAAATATTTTTAGATTTTTTGGATCATATATTGAGGGGGAGCTTGGTGCTTATTGTTTTGAGCTTACATGTTTATCTTATTGTTAATCTTTTTAAGATTACCCTATTCATATACTTAAAGGTTTTGTCATCATCAAAAAGGGGGAGATTGTTGACTCTGGTCTTGATTTTGATGATTGACAAAATGTTTAAGTATATATGAGTACTAATTATGTTTTAAGTGTATTTCTCAGATCTTAGTACTCATCCATGTTGAATGAAGAAATGCTTGTATCTCAATTGAAAAAGTCCTTAAATTAATGGAAAATCAAGTATATGGACTTTGGAATTAATATGGAAGAACTTGAAGAGGTTAAAGTTTCAATTTGAAGATGTTTCAGCAATGGCACAGGTAAATGTCGACACCTGGAAATGAAGTGTCGACACCTGAGGATCAAGTGTCGACACTTAAAGAGTGAAGTGTCGACTCAAGGCTTGAGACAAACAGAAAACTTCAGAAAGCTCTTTCAGTGAAGTGTCAACACCTAGAGCTAAAGTGTCGACACTTGGAAGTGAAGTGTCGACACCTGAAAATTGAAGTGTCGACACTTGAACCTGAAGTGTCGACACCTGAAGGTGAAGTGTCAACACTTGAACAGTAACGGTTAGTTTTCTGGGCTACAGAACTTCTCCAACTTGCTTCCAAACGATCATATTTTCCTCCCTAATGGCTATAAACGATCATTTAAGTGTTGGGAGGCTATATAAACATCAAAAATCAATCGGGGAAGTAATCCTTTGGTGAGATTTTTGAATATTTTTTAAGGATTCAAGAGTTGAGTGGTTCAAGCCTTCAAGCTTCCAAGTTTCAAAGAGAGCATCCAAAGTTCACATCCTCAAGCATCAATCAAAGGCTTCATCAACATGAAGACAAGATCTTCATCAACTCTCAATGGGCTTCAAAGAGATATTTGCTTTATTTTACAAAGCTTTTATTGTATTCTTTTATACTTGCTCTTACATTGTTTTATTTAAGGGTTTTGGTGAGCCTTGGAAAACCAAAGAAGTTTTTGGTAAGCCTTTGAAAACCAAAGTGGTTGTTGGTGAGCCTTGAAACCAACTAGGGTTTTACTTGTGAGCTCGAAGCCAAAACAAGTTGTTTAGGTTCTTGGTCATCCCGTAAAACCAAGAGTGGTTGTTGGTGAGCCTTGAAACCAACTAGGGTTTGACTTGTGAGCCTGAAGACAAAACAAGTTGTAAAGGTTGTTAGTGAGCCTAAGTTATAAAACCAAACTTAGTGGAATTCCCAAGGGTGGCTTGGGGAGTGGATGTAGGTGCTTGGTTGGCACCGAACCACTATAAATCTTTGTGTTTGTGTGTTTGTTCTCCTTATACTTTTATTTCTTTATTTCTATTGCATTTATTTGAAATACACAAGCACTTGAATTGCATTAGCACATACTTGCTTTAGTTCATCTTTTAAATAGTACAAAAGTTTTATAAAATCCAATTCACCCCCCCTCTTGGGTTGCCTACCTGAGCCTACAGCTCTGATACCAAACTAATATAGGGCAAACCTAGGACTGATAAAAAATAATATATCTAATTTTTTTGTATTTTTTTAGACATTAATTCAATGGCTAAAGATCCAAAAATAAGAAAGAATCACCAGAAAGACTAGTAATGCTAGAAACTAACATACCCGCAAGATAACTCATGCCAAATAAGAAAGCTAGGACCCGAGAAATGAGAAACTCCTGGCTTAGAATAGCATACCTATTATCAGATCAGAACAAAGGAGGGGGAAGGCTTTTACCAGGCAGCGATTGTAGTTTCTTCGATGAAGAGATCTCTCAACCTCAAGATGGCGCCTAGAAGAACAAGCCTTTGGTTCCCGAATCTGAAGGCGAACTAGATCTGGTCTAAAGGCAAAGAAAGCCTCCTCTAGGGAGGGGAAACACCTCGGGGATCTGCAAAATGTCAAGGTTAGGCATGAATCAGGTAATCAAAGAAAAAAATAACAAGATGAAACAAGGAAGGAAAGGGATTAGGGCAAAGGGCTGGCAGCAAATAAGCAGGAAGAGCTCTTAATCTGGGCATCTTCAAGGCTTCTCTTTTGGATGTGGCTGATGCTTGGAGATCTGATTTGCTACTTCAGGCATGGAGGATTGCAATGATAGAGGTCGGCTAACACAAGAAAACAAACCAAACAAACCAAAGAACCAAAACACAAACACAAGAACACAGTCTTGAAAATAATTCAGCAGAGTTTAATTCATAAGAGTTAATTGATTACAAGAGGAGGAGGGGTGGGGTATTTATAGAGCTCCATGCCCTCTCCTAAAGGGATTACACGTCTTCTCCTAGTTAGAAGAGGTTTGCATAATTTAAGTGGGAGAAAGACTATAAAATAAACCTAGAACTAAGAGTATACTAGTTGAATAGAATAAGAACTAGGTTTCCTTCTTTCATTTGAATTCCTCCTTCTTAGCTTGGACCAAGTCAACACTTTGGACAAATTGGGCTTCATGGGGCGCAGCAAGGGGTGGCCAAGGATGGATTGGGCACATGGACTTTGGGCCCTGGAGGCCTGGGACGCCTAGAGCAGGAATATTCTAGGTATCTTGGTTATGGGCTGGAATATACCTAGAATCTTGGTTCTTAAGGGCTTGGGCTTGGCACCTGGTCTTGATTTCCTTGGCTGGGGCATAGATGGACCTCTGGACTCATGATATGACCTGGTTTGGGAATATACTCTAGCATCTGGAGGGTATCTGGGCATCCGGAAAATATCTAGAAGGAATTAGGGTATCTCGAAAGGCATCTTAGATCCTGGGATGTTTCGTAAAATCCAATAAGCTGATGTAGTGGCCTCTGACTCCTGGATGAGGCCTAGTGAAACTCCAAAATAGGGTAACCTCCTCTCTTGTGTTGACTCTAGTCTTGATTTTGATGATTGACAAAATGTTTAAGTATATATGAGTACTAATTATGTTTTAAGTGTATTTCTTAGATCTTAGTACTCAACCATGTTGAATGAAGAAATGCTTGTATTTCAGTTGAAAAGTCCTTAAATTAATGGAAAATCAAATATATGGACTTTGGAATTAATATGAAAGGATTTGAAGATGGTTCAGCAAAGCCGGCACGGCAAAATTTTAGTGGCACGCTTCAGAGGTCGAATTAGACTCATACTAGACTTATACTGAAATACAGGACTCGATATACTGACTAGGGTTGAGGGTTGAGACCAATCAACTAACCTCAACTTATTACAAGACTCAATCTTAATTGATTACAAAATTATGATACATGACTAAGGTTCTAAAATTAAAACCCTAATCAATAAACTATATGGGATCCAGTGATCTGTGTCTGATCCTGGTGTCCCCACCACAAGAGCTTGTGGGAAAGCTGGAAAAGGAAGAACCCGGGAGAGCTTTGGAACGTGTCCGATCATTCATGGCTCTGCGAAGTATATGGTGTGTTGGCTTGCCGGGTCGGCTAGGTGACACTGGAGAAGGTTTACCTGAGCCTCATGCAAAGCGGAGGCATTGCATGATCGTGTCATGTGAGATTAGTCTGTGTATTCTTGAAGGGCAACATGGTGGCTTGCGGATCAGTGGCACAGTAGTGATGTTATGGTACAAAGGTACTCAGAGATTTGGGACAACTTGGGTGAGCAGTACTTGGCTTTAGGGGCAAAGCCATTAGGTTGGCATAGAGGTATTGAGTTATGGAGCACTCTTGGAAAGAGTCTGTGTTATAGCACAGTGGTGCGCATGAGCATTGCAGTTGACCTAAGGGTCGGTTGCTTGCGGGCACTTGAGAGAGTCGCATGGATTCAGTTCGACAGTACTGCTGGGAAGGGGTATGGAGGTGCATGCTTGGCTATGTGACTGGATTACTGCACGTTTATTTATAAGTCTGAGGGAAGGACTCAGGAGGGCTGGCCTTGGTGTGTGGCATATCGGGGCGCCGCACGGGTGTTTTAGCAAGAAAACACTCACCCTATAATAGCCTGCTCCACCGATGGCCTCCTCCCTTCCAGTTTGGTTGCATATCCCATCTCAACCACCGCAAGCCAGCACCGCCACCACCGCTTTCTTCCTCCCACTTAGAAGCTACCTATGGCTATGAACCTCCTCCTTCCGGTCTACCTCCCTCGCCGTCATGCCATCGTGCATCACCTTCATCCTGTCGCCATCCATCAAGATGCCCTCCATGGTCTTCATCCTTGTTGCTACCACTGCTCAGCAGCACCTGCTAGCCATCACCGGCCATACTCAAGATCGCATGCCCGACACAACTCGTGCTACCTCATCGCTTGCTACATCCTTTATCTTTTGTCAATCCAAAGCCATTTGTAGGGAGCTGGGCAGGTGATGTCCGAATGAGAAACAAAGGTCAGAAGAAAGAGATCGATCATAGAGGATGGATAATCGGAGGTTAATTTTTGAGATGGGAAATAGAATGCGGGTTAGCGGGTGCGATGATCCAGCAAATAACTCTGCAGAATCGAAGATGGTTGAGAAAATAGAGATGGAAAACCAACGTGGTTCCTAACGGGCCCTATGCATTCCTCTCCATCTATAAAAAAATATCATCTCTCCACTCCTTAGACCATTCCTGGATCCCTTCCACATATTCCCCGCTCCATTCTACACTCCTTCGTCCATCATGCACTCCACTTCCTCTCCAGTTCTCCCATCCACTTCCATAATCTCTCCGCACTCTCCCTATTATTTTGACAACCCATCCACCTTCTGACTACCCTTCTAATATAGTCTCCATCACTTGGTTCCCCGGTCTTCACCGCATCGCCCCTGATCTATTACTGATCTATGGACGAGTCTACATCGCACTACATGACTATTCCATCTACTCTGGTCTATCTTGGCGATATTTCTCCACCTTTCGATCTCTGTTGAGTTTTCATGGGAAGCATGATCTCAGGAAAGATGAATGTTTATTTTTAGAAATTTATTTTAGTTAATTATGAGTTGTATTTGTTTTATATCATGAAATAAAAAAATTTATTATTGCTTATATTCTTTGACTGATCTATTCCTAAAAGGGATGAGCCGTGATCTACGGGTACGGGCTGTACTCTCATTAAGATGGATCATATCTTGATTATATTCTTTTTGAATTCTCTTTTTATTTGATTTATATTATTTTATTATATATATTTTTTGAAATAACTCAAAAGTTTGTGGATATGATCCTTACTCCCACTACTTTATCTAAGAATAGTAGAATTAAGGTACTAAAATCGGTACGTAGCGATGTGTATCAGATTTTTAGCATCATTGTTGAAAACTTTTGGCTTGTTATTTTGAAAAGAAGAAATCATTAAAAAATCAAAAGAAAAAAATTAATTCAAAGTTAGTAGTTAGTATTTTTTAAATCTTACGTATTCTGATATAAGGTTGCCCTGACATAACTTTATGTTATGTTGAATGGTTATCCTAGGATACAAAAAGGTTAAACAGAGTTAAAAAAAATTCAAAAAAGAATTTAAAATTTCAAAAATTTAAAAAAAAATAAAAATTTTGATATCATCATAACTTATTAGGAGATTAGAGACTTAACCATCGAATTAAAAAAAAGGTAATTAATATAATTTTTCTTGTGTGATAACTCTTAGTCTGGACATCTTGTTTATTGCATTTCATCTCTCCATTAATACTTTTAAGGGCATAACCCCATTAATCAGATAAGGTGAAGAGTTCATTACCCTTCCTTTGTCCATAAATCACCACCCTGCATGTGTATTGACCCAGACCTTAATTATTAAAATTAAGTAGATGTCGGCCTTAGGAATTTCGAGCTCAATAGGACAAGGAAATCCTAGAGTTAGACTGGGTTCAGATCAGTTAGTTGCTCGATATCTAAGGCAAGTGGTTCAGGGATAAAAGCCCGAAGGAGGATGGTTCTTTAATTGGTTTCGTTCACTTACCTGGCTAATTTTAATTAATGTCTAAGGCAAGTAACGGGGGGACCCCCACCAACCTTACAGTTACTTAGCTAGGTCAGTTAATTGATCTTGAGCTTGGAGTGCTCAAAGGTAACCTTAGAATAGCTAAGAGCTATCTAGACTCAGGCTAACCCCATGATAGAATTGATTTTGATTGTATCACTTGTTTGAAAAAAAAAAAAAAAAAAATAAACAAAATATATCTCTCTTCTCTCTAGTCTAGGACTCTTTTAGGAGTCTTTCCTTTAGACCTCCTCTCATTCTTATAATTTTTTAATTAATTTTTGAAAAAATATAAAGAAATTGAACTATTGTTTGCTTTAGAGTACTACTGTAGTGTGTATGCTAGGCCATTGATCATTAGAACCTAAAATCATATCCCTAGATCTAGAAATAGATCGAACTTATAGAGATAATAGATCACATATTATGGACCCCATTAAGAAACCAATCCACCATAATAATTGAAGGAGTATTTCACTCTTTCTAAATATACCTATTCTCCCTATATTCAGATACCTCTAATAGAGGCTGTCTAGTATGAAATCAAGTCTAGTGTAATTCAGATGTTATCATCTATTTATGGACTTGCAAATGAGGACCCTTATAAACACTTAGATGAATTTTTAGAAATATGTTCAAATGTCAAGATCCAGAATTTCTCCGATGATGCCATTAGGCTTAAGTTATTCCCTTTTTCCTTAAAAGATAAAGCCAAGTTGTTGCCCAGGTGGCTTCCTAAGAGGGGGGTGAATTGGGACTATAAAAATTTTGGCAAGTATGTGCAATTTAAAATCCTTTTGATGTTGTGGTGCAATATGCAATGCGAAAGCAATTAAGTAAATGCAATAAGGAAAAATAAGCACAAACACAAACACAAGAAAATTTAGAGTGGTTCGGAGAACCGGCTCCTATGTCCACTACCCAAGGACCACTTAGGATTTTCACTATATCCTCCAACTGGAATACAGTCGGATTGTTTTACAAGGCTCACAATCTAAACCTATACACTTTGGTTTTACCGGGATCACCAAAGAAAACCCAACTCCCTTTGGTTTTAAACGGGATCACCAAAGAAACCCTATACTTGGTTTTATACCGGGATCACCAAGAACCCAACTTAGGTTTTCACAAGGTTCACCTAAAAACCTTTAACTCTCTCTTAAGACATGGCTCCTTGCTGTTCTTAGAGAGAAAACAAAGATATGTCAAAAATATAAAGCAACTACACAACAAACTGAGTTTGTTTAAATGTTGCCGATGAAGATCAAGGTGAAGCCTAGCCTTGAATGCTCTTTTAATGCTTTTCAAGCTGCTTCTTTACTTCTTCAAAGAGTAGATTCACTGATGAAGAGAAGTTGGTGGAACTTTGAATCCTATCTTGAATGCTCTTGAAGTGGGTTGGTGAAAGACTTGAAGACTTTTCAAGTTCCCAAGATAAGTCAATGAATAATCCCTTAAAAATTGTTTAATCCCTCAAAAATTGTTTAATCCATCAAAAATACTCACTTTTATAGTTTTTCATGAGATATAGCCATTGTAGGGCCTAGGAAATCGAGAAAGAGCTGTTGGAGACCATTTGGAGTTCAAAATCAACTTTTAGCAACTAGCCGTTAGAGTGCAGAAAATGGTCACTCGAGTCGACTCAAGGTCCACGAGTTGGCTCGAAGTCTCAAACAGCCCAAACAAAAATTTTGTGTGAGTCGGCTCAAACCTTCAATCAGTACAAATCAACATTTTCCTTGAGTCGGCTTTTCAAGGCAGAGTTGGCTTGAAGTCTCAATCACCAATAAATATAAATCTGGATGAGTCAGCTCTTCTGGGCTTGAGTAGGCTCGAGGTCTCAGACTTCAAAAATATGTGTTCTTTAATGAGTCGACTCTTGGGACTCGAGTTGGCTCGAGGTACTGAAATTCTGAAATTTTTTGTGCCGTACCAGAAGGAGTCGGCTATTGATCCATGAGTCAGCTCTTGCAAAAACATCTTTTAAAGCTTCAAACTTCTCCAAAATTCTTCAACATATGAATCCAACAAGAGGTAATCTACTCACTCTTATTTTTGTAATTTTATAGCCCATTTACAAGATTACATAGTTTAAAAAATTAGGGCTTTTATAAACTGAAGTACATAAAGGTCTGTACAATGTTGGATTCCCTTTCAACCAATTTGAAAACCAAGTAATGTAAAGATAAAGATTTTCCTGCAAAAAATTCTCAAGTATTTGAAAGAATTAGTAACTCATACATGCTCCAATATTTTATGATCATCAAAATCATTCCAGGGGTCAACAATCTCCTCCTTTTTAATGATGACAAAATACTGGGCTTGAACAGGATTTAAAAATACTTTACATTTACTATGTATCATATTCACATGTATCAAATAACATTTAACATAGTGTGTATCAAATCAAATTGAGTATCAAATTGTTAAAATAAAGAGTATCAATTTGTTAAACTGAAAAGTATCAACACAATGTATCATATGTATCACAAAATTGACTTATATTTGAAGTGAGTTTAATGAAAATTTAACATAAGCTCTCCCTTACTAATGTAATAATATTTGCTTCATATTTACTTTCATATTCACACTTTCATGCATATTCACACTTTCATGCACACTCTTCTCTCCTTTCTCCCTTCTCCCCCTTTTTGTCATCAACAAAAAAGTATATAATAAGGAGAATATTCATTCACAAATGAAGTGATTCACAACATGTATTGGATGTATCATGAAAAGATATATATATATATATATATATGAAAAGTGTCAGTACAAGAGTGATACAATACAAAAGTGCCTCGGCATGACAAAAGTAGTATCACACACAACATAAAAAGCTAAAAACATCAAGTTTTAAAACATCAAAATGAAGGACTAGGGTCATCATCACTAGGCTCTTCCTCACTAAAGGAGGAACCGACCTCTAAAATACCTGGAACAGGCTTGAATTTAGGGAACCTAGGCCTAAGGTCCCTAAGTCTGGTCCTAATAGGAGTAGTAGTCATAGAGGTTCTAGGTTTAGCTTTAACTTTAGGCTCAGAAAAAATCATAATAGGAGTAGGTCTAGCAGTAGGAGGATCAACAGAAAAGGAAAGAGTGCTGGTAGTAGACAGAATCTATGTCACCGAAGTGTCTCCAACATTAGAACTCGGAACCTCAATACCAGTGCCAGCCTCAGTAGGAATAGTAGCTATAGGAATGTCAGTGAGGTGTACTACCTCTCCCTGCTCACAATCTATGACAATGTTCGGTGCTGCTGTAGAAGGAGTAGGTGCAGAGTGACTTGCTGATATAATCTACTGAAGAATAGTCAGAATATTCTGAAAACCCTGATACATCTCTGATTGAAGTGCAAATATCCTGGAATCAGTCTCTGATCTCCCTCTCTGAAGACTAGAGATCTCATCCAGTATGCACTGCAGTCTGTCATCATCACCTGATCCAACAGCAGTCGATCCTTTGACAGGTGATCGAGGTGTAGAAGGAGCTGGCTCTGAAGGTCTAGCCTCGTCAACATGTGGCTTCGCCTCAGCATCCTGTCCCTATGCTGGCTGGTCATCCTCTCCTGAATCATCATCAGAATGAGTCACTAGAAGTCCTAAACTCTTCCTAATCTAGTGACCCTCAACCTTTAAGAATCCCATCCTGGTCAAAGACTTCAAGTTGTATTTGTCTGTATGCAATATGATGCAGGATGACTCTAAGAATGCTAAATATGCAGCAAAAATAGTAAACTAATTTTTTTGTGATTTTTAGATTTAGGTTTGATGGCTAATTTCTCAAAGCAAAGTAAAGAACTAGCAGGTATTCAGCAATTCTCAGAATCAACTTGTCGCAAGCTGAATCATGCAAGATAACTAAAAGACAGGACCCAAAAATTAAGGAATTCCCAGCTTAGGATAGTTAACTTCAAACAAATCAGATAATAAGAGAAGGGAAGGTTTTATACCAGTCAAAGATGATAATATCAGTAGTAAAAGAGATCACTCACAACTCTGATCGGAGCCTGGAAGAAGAAGCCTTGTTTCCCTTGAATTTGATGGCAAATCTGGGTGGTCCGGGTAGCAAAGAAGGCCTCCTCTAGGGAGGGGAAGCACCTCGGGGATCCTACAAGTGTCATAGTTAATCAAAACAGTAATTAAAAATAAGAAAAGGAACTATGGATTGAAAGGAATCAAGATTAGGGTTAGAAGATGGCTGTTTGAAGCTTGTTGAAGATCTCCTCGGTTGGCGGCCTAGGGCACTCCTCCTTGGACTTGTGAAGGCTTGGATGGCAGTGAGTTAAGGTGTGGAAGGAAGCTAGGGTAGCAAAGAATTCGTCCAAGCACAAGAACACAAACCAAAAAACCAAAACAAAACACCAACACAAGGTAGTAACTCAAATTTCAGCAAATTATATTCATAAGAAAGAGATGCTTACAAGAGGGGGAGGGGTGGGGTATTTATAGAGTTCCCATGCCCTCACTAACCATGGTTACACTTGGGTTACAAGTCCTCTTCCCAATTGGAATACAAGTCCTTTCCTAGCTAGGTTAGAAAAATAAATCCCCATTAGGTTAGGAATTGACCTAGTCTTCTCCTTTTTCCTTCAAGCTTTGACTTTTCCACTCAAGGACACCTCTTGGACTTGGTCAACACTTCAAGGATGCCTAGGGGGGTGTGTTGGGCCTCTAGGAGCAGCAAGGGGCTAGCCCAAAGGGGCTTGGGTGCATGGGTTTGGGCCTCTGGAAGCTGGGGTGGCCTGGTAGCCTGGTAGCAAGAATATTTCCTGGAATCTTGCTTCTTAAGGGCTTGGGCTTGGCACCTGGGCTTGATTTCTTTAGACTTGGATGCAGGTGGACCTCTAGAATCATGGGTGCCCTATTCTGAGAATATGCTCTGGCATCTAGAAGGGAATCTGGGTTCTGGAGGGTATTTGGAAGGAATCAAGATTTCCGGAAGCATCTTGGATCCTAGGTTGTCACACAAAATCCAATGGACTGATGTAGTGGCCTCTGACTCCTGGATGTGGCCTGGTGGAACTCCAAAATAGGGTAACCTCCTCTCTTGTACAAAAATTGGGCTCATACTGAACTCATAACTGATGTACAGGACTTAAAATATTGACTAGGTTGAGGGTTGAGACAAATCAACTAACCTCAACTTATTACAGGACTCAATTCAAGTTGATTACAAAATTTGATACATGGCTAGGTAAACCAAATAGGGCCCAGTAATCTGTGTCTGATCCTGGTGCCCCCACCAATTCTCCCTGGGTGGGAGGAATTCGATCCCGTCGAGTGTGGGATAATCTGGCTCTCATAGTGCTCGAGTAGGTCTAGGTTAAGGCACTACAGATCCTCACGGGTGATCCACGAGTCCTCAGATTCTGGCTGACCTTGCCACCGGACCAAATACCTTTGATAGCCTATATTTTGAGGACATATGGCTTGATCATCCAGGATTCTCTTGATCTTTTCCTCACTATTTGGCCAATTGGTTAGTGGACACTTTGGGATAGGCTCACTCTCAAGGGAAGGGATAGGTCCAAAAGGCTCGTTGGGAATCGATGCTGGCTCCCTATACTCTACAAGATCTAAGATGTTGAAGGTGGAACTAATGCCTAAGTCGGGTGGTAACTCAAGCACATAGGCATTAGGTCCAACTCTCTTGATTATCTTAAATGGGCCAGCTCCACGAGCATAAAATTTCTTTATGGTCCCTGGAGGGAACTGTTCAGGCCTAAGCCTGATCATCACAAAATCCCCTACAGAAAATTCTTTAGCTCTTTTTCGAGAATTAGCCATGTTCTTATATAGTTTATTACTTAGGTTTATCTTTTGGCTAATTTCTTTATGCAGTTCTATAACATACTATGCAAAAGACTCAGCTGACTTAGAAACTCATGCATGTGAGGGTAAGGGGATCAAATCAAGAGGTTTATTGGGTTTGTATCCATGCACAACTTCAAAAGGACTCTTCCCTATGGACCTATTAACAGAACTATTGTAAGCAAATTCAGCTCGGGATAACAATAGGTCTCAATTTCCCGTGTGTTCACCTACGAGGCATCTAAGAAGGTTTCCTAAGCTTCTGTTCACTACCTCGGTCTGACCATCAGTCTGTGGGTGGTAAGCGATGGAAAATTTCAATTTGGTTCCTAATAGGTGCTAAAGGGTCTTCCAAAAGTAACTAGTAAAGCGGACATCCCTATCTGACATTATTGTTTTAGATAATCCATGTAATCTAACCACCTAGTCAAGGAAAAGATGGGCTACTTTAGATGCATCAAAGGTTTGAGAGCAGGGTATAAAATGGGCCATTTTAGAAAACCTATCGACCACTATAAATATTGAATCATGTTTCCTGAGGGTCTTAGGTAGGCCTAAAACAAAGTCCATGCTTAAGTCCTGCCATGGACGGTCTGGTATGGGTAGAGAGGTATATAATCCAGTATTTTGTTTTTGCTATTTTGCAACACACGGGTTCTACATCTGGACACTATATTGGCAATGTCCCTCTTCAAACTAGGCCAAAAGAACTAGTCCTCTACAGCTGAGATAGTCTTATTTCTTTCAAAGTGACCAGCAAGGCCTCTAGCATGGGTTTCTCAAACTAAGAATTCTCTAAGTGAGGTTCTGGGAATACAAAGTCTATTGTTCTTAAACAGATAACAATCAAGAAGGGTGTATTCACTATGGGTACTAGATGGTCCCTGGGCTAAGGATTGGACAATGTCACTAAAGTCTGGACAGGTTGTGTATTCGTCTTTTAACCTATTAAATCCAATGACTTCAGTGCTAATGGTGTTCAACAGTAAAGCTCGTCTGCTAAGGGCATCTGCTATCTTGTTTTCAGATCCAGCTTGGTGTTTAAGTACAAAGGTATAGGCTTGTATAAATTCTACCCACTTAGCATTGGACAACACACTAATCTTCTAGTTATTGCTTGATCCACAACACTTGAGCACAACAGCTCCCCGCAGCCACATATTCTGCCTCATCAAAATCTATTCCCTTTTCTTGATTATAACCTTGAGCTACTAGTCTAGCCTTATTCCTAATTACATTACCTTGTTCATCAAGTTTATTTCTATAAACCCATCTAGTGCCTATAACAGGGTAGTCATTAGGTCTTTCTACTAGAATCCAAACATTATTTCTCCTAAATTGGTTTAACTCATCGTGCATAGCTAACATCCAATTAGGATCAGTTTCAGCTTCTTCTATAGTGTGTGGTTCTACATGAGAAACAAAAGCAATCAAGTCATGTGCATCTCTATGTGCAGCTCTAGTTTTAACACCTTGAGATGGATCTCCTATAATTAATTCTTTGGGATGTGAGTGTACATACCTCCATTCTTTGGGTATATCATCATGATTTTTACTTACCTCTTCTTCATTTTGTTCACTTGTTTGTTTATCTTTGAGAGTCAAATCCTTCAATCCATGTTCTAGTGTACCTGCATCATCATCAATACGATCTTCTTTTCTAAAAGATGTAATATCAGATTCATTGAAAATAACATATATTGATTCTTCTACGGTTAAAGTTCTTTTGTTGAAAACTTGATAGGATTTACTATTTAAAGAATATCCAAGAAAAATAACCTCATCTGATTTTGCATCAAATTTACCAAGGTTGTCTTTACCATTATTAAGAACGAAGCATTTACAGCCAAAAATATGAAAATAATTGATATTAGGCTTTCTATTGTTCCACAGTTTATAGGGGATTTTTCTAATGATAGGTCTAATTAAAATTCTGTTCAAAACATAGCAAGTGGTATTTACAGCTTCTGCACAAAAGTATTTTGGAAGATTTTCTTCACAAAGCATTGTTCTGGACATCGTTTCCAAAGTTTGATTCTTTCTTTCTACAACACCATTTTCTTGTGGTGTTCTAGGAGCTGAGAAGTTATGATCAATACCGTGCTTTGTACAAAAGTGATCAAAATGTTGATTTTCAAATTAACTACAACAATCACTACGGATAGAAATAATAGAAAGATTTTTCAGATTTGAAACACATTTATAAAACTTTTTGAATACTTTAAAAGTCTCATCTTTATGTGCAATTGATGCGGGACAAGAACGGGGGAGGATCACTGGCGAGCATAGGAGTCACCAGAAGATTAGGGCTTGTACTCAAGAACCAGGAACCCGGGCGTCACACCCACTCCAATCTGGAGAAAACTCAAAACTCAGATCAAAATATTATTTTGTTTGTATTCATAAGAAAAAAGATGTTTAATACAAAAGGGGAGGGGCGGTATTTATAGATTCACCCCAGGGTATATTACTTGAGGGCTAAGAAATCCTAACTTGTCGGCCAAGAAACCCTGGTGGACCGGTCAACAGTGGCCCTGTCTCGGGCTAGAGCTCTCTTACGGGCATGGCGGCATGAAAGGGTCCAGGTGCATGAAGGCCAGCTCTGGTTGGAGGGGTCTGGTGAATCTCCTGGCTGCTGATGATTCTCCTCTTGACTTAAACAACTTAACTGGACTCTTGACAAAATTAAAATGACTGGACATGGCTAAGTGGACTCAATTGACTCAATTGTCCCACTTTATTATAGGACTCAGGTGGCTCACTTTGACTCAAGTGACACGGGACTAATGAACTCAAATAAAATAAAATAAAATAGACTCTTGGTCTACTTCGGGTCCCCATCATTCCCCTGCGGTGGGGAGAACTCGACTCCGTCGAGTCAAGCTTAGCGAGGTTTGACGGAACCGGAACTAACCAAATCAAAACAAAAAGGCTATTTTCTTTTTTTTTTCTTTTTTTTTCTTTCTATTTTTTTTATTGGTTGCTCTGAGATCTGTGTAGCCTCAAAAATCTGTCACTCTAAAATCCGTGCTACCCTGAAGTCCGTGCAGATGACATTGGCAGTAGTGAATGATCTTGCATTCACGATCGTGCAATAAAGGACTTCCTCTCCACGGACCAAAGCCGGAACAGGGGAGGTTTGTAGAGGGCAGTCCAGCGGGTGCTCGCCGGCGGTGGTGCCGGGGCGGAGATGGCAGCTCGGGGTATTTACTGCGGTGGACGGCACGGGGGTGACAGCATTCGGCAGCGTCGGGGGCGCAGGCGGTGGAGGCATGGAGGCGTTGGAGCGGCAGTGGGGGGGCGTGGCTATCATGCTGGACTTGGATCTCTTTGGAGGACTCGAAGTGGAAGAGAGCGTTGGCTCGCCCTCCTGTGGCTTCATCACCCTCGTCGTCATCGTCTCCAGTCGCATCGCCGGAGGGCTTGGAGGAGCGGGCGATGGAGTGGAGGAGGTGGGCGAGCTTGAGGGCGAGGGCATCCTAGTGGTAGTCGTGGCAGAGGTTGAAGAGGGCCTCGGCCTGTGATCGCTACTCGTTTATGGAGGACATCAGTTGGGCAACGAGGGCCTCGAAGGGCGCGGGGTCGGAGCCGAGGATCGCCGCCAATTGCTGCTGGTCCATCACCGTAGGGCACGGTCGAAAGCTAGGGTTTCGAGGAGGGGTGGTGGGGGATGGGATACCACGGCCGGCCGAGCAGCCGAGGTCAGGGTCGGCGAGGGTGGCGGCGATGGCCTGGGCCTTGGCGCGGGACTCGTCAGGGAAAGGGTGCGTCACGGGATGGAGGTGGAAGAAGGATTTGAGATGCTGTGGCTATGCTGGAGACGAGCTTCACAGGCGGTAGAGAGGAGATCTGGTGCTCGGGTGCAGACAAATGTTTGAGATCTGGACAGGAGAAAGCCCTAATATGCTGAGCTCTGATACCAAGTTGATGCGGGACAAGAACGGGAGAGGATCGCTAGTGAGCGTAGGAGTCACCAAAAGATTAGGGCTTGTACTCAAGAACCAGGAACCCAGGCGTCACAGCCACTCCAATCCGGAGAAAACTCAAAACTCAGATCAAAATATTATTTTGTTTGTATTCATAAGAAAAAAGATATTTAATACAAGAGGGGAGGGGTGGTATTTTTAGATTCACCCCAGGGTATATTACTTGAGGGCTAAGAAACCCTAACTTATGGGACAAGAAACCTTGGAGGACCGGTCAACAGTGGGCCTGTCTTGCGCTGGAGCTCTCTCTTGTGGGCTTGGCAGCATGAAAGAGTCCAGGTGCATGAAGGCCGGCTCTGGTTGGAGGGGTCTGGTGAATCTCCTGGCTGCTGATGATTCTCCTCTTGACTTGAACAACTTAACTGGACTCTTGACTGAACTAAAATGACTGGACCTGACTAAATGGACTCAACTGACTCAGTTGTCCCACTTTATTACAGGACTCAAGTGGCTCACTTTGACTCAAGTGACACAGGACTAATGAACTCAAATAAAATAAAATAAAACTGACTCTTGGTCTACTTCGGGTCCCCATCAGCAATGAACAAAACCCATGTATATCTTGAAAAATCATCGATAATCACAAGGCCATATTTTATACCACCTAAGCTTGTTGTCCTAGTAGGTCCAAATAGGTCCATATGAAGTAGCTCTAAGGGTCTAGTAGTAGAAACAATGTTTTTTGATTTAAAAGTCCCCCTCACTTGCTTTCCTAATTGACATGCTTTGCAAACATAATCAAAATTAACTTTAAACTTTGGCAAACCTTTGACTAAATCTTTTGAAATAAGTTTTGCTATAGTATCCATACTAGCATGTCCAAGTCGTCTATACCATAGTAAACTTGATTCCTTGCTCTTGTCATCCATTGCTATAAGACTTGTATTGCTTGACATAACCAGATCATTAAGATCTACTACATAAATGTTACGAAGTCTATGTCCAATGAACTTTGTACTAGAGTCAAGTAGATCAACTACTATACACATTAAAGACTTGAAGAAAATATTAAAGCCAGTATCACAAAGCTGACTAAAACTCAAAAGATTATGCTTTAACTTTTCTACAATTAACACATTCTTAATAAATGTAGGAGTAATTTTGATTTTACCAATACCGATTATCCTTCCTTTGTGATTATTACCAAAGGTTACCATTCCACTATCTTTTTGTTTTAGGATGAAGAATTGATCAATATTACCTGTCATGTGTCTTGAACAGCTGCTATCAAGGTACAATCTTTTCTTTGTATTTGTAGCTGCAAGACATCCCTGCAAAACAATCAGGTAATAGATTTAGGTACCCAAGCTTTCTTGGGTCATTGCAAGTTAGTAGAATTGGTTCCTTTTGGAATCCAAATTTTCTTGATTTTCTTCTTGCTATTATATTTTAAATGACACTTAAATGCTTTATGACCAGTATTATTGCAAGCATAGCATACAATTCTTAGCTTTGAATAAAAAGTATATGATGATGCAAATTTAGGTCCAAATTGTTTTGAAGTAATTAACTTTGGAGCATATGATGTAGATGCAGACAATTTATTTGAAATTGAACATTTGTAACCAATTCCAAACTTGTTATTTGTCTCTCTTTAAAATTTTAAAATTAGTTCAAGCTTGTTGGAACTTAAGGTTAATTTTTCAACCAAAAGCTTAAGCTTTTGAACTTCCTTTTTCAAATCATTATTTTTATTTTGCAAACTTTTATTTTTCTCAAGAAGCTCTTCTTTTTCAAATTGAGTAGTCTTAAGTCTTTCACAAACTAGAATTAATTTCCTTTGTAAAATCTTATTTCTTTCACCAATTTCATTTTTATCCTTTTCAATCATATCATAAAGGTTTTTCAAATTTTTCATTTTCAAACTAGCTTTTTTATATTCTACTAATAATTCACAAAAAGCATTTGAAGCTCATCATAAGTAAATTTTAAATTAGGTTCAGAAGTAGTTACCTCATCCTCCAAACCCATAAGGCAGATCTGAGCAGTTTTTGTTGTTTCTTCATCCTCTTCAGTGGATGTAAATTTATCACTGTCACTCCATGCTACAAGCATTGCCTTCTTTTTCTTTCTCTTGATCATCTTTTTCTTAATTTCTGGACAGTCAAGGCGTATATGACCCGGTTTCTTCCACTCATAGCATATTAGAATTTGATCTTTGTCCTTGTCCCTCTCTTTTTCTTTGTCCTTTTCTCTTTCTTTTCCAAAATCTCCTTTTCTAAATTGCTTCCTCCATCTATTTGTTCTTCTTCTACCCATAAAACTTTTAAATTTACTCATTACAAGGACTATCTCATCATTTTTAAGATCATCATCATCAGATGAATCTGAATCTTCATTCTTGTCTTCTTCAGTAGCTTTAAATTCAATAGCTTTCTTTCTTTTTGAATCTTCATCAGTTCTTTGTTGTATAGCTAATTCATGAATAATTAATGATCCAAACAACTCATCCAGTGGTAGGGTGTTCATGTCCTTTGCCTTTTGAATAGCTGTCACGTTAGCTTCCCATTTATCTGGCAAGGATCTCAAAACTTTTTGAACAAGATCAATATTAGTGTAAGTCCTATCAAGACTTTTAAGATCATTGATAATATCAGTAACACATGTATACATAGCAGATATAGTTTCACTATTATCCATTTTAAATAATTCATAGTTGTACACAAGAAGATTGATTTTTGAAGTTTTAACTTGTGATGTGCTTTCATGTGTAATCTTAAGCTTATCCCAAATTTCTTTAGCAGAATTACAAGTCAAAATTCTGTTAAACTCATTTGGGTCCAAAGCACAAAAATGCAAATTCATAGCTTTGGCATTCAGCTCTGCTAATTTCATTTCATTTTCATCCCATTCCTCTTCCAGTTTGGGAACATCAATATCATTGATTTTAATAGTGAGTGTGAGGGGTCCTTTCAAAATCTATGGCTTGAATGTATATTTTCATCCTCACCTTCCAATATATGTAATTAGTTTCGGTGAAAAGTGGAGGTCGATTTATGGATTGGCCTTCGGCCAAAGAAGTGCTCATGGGATGTGCCATCTATCTTTACTCTAAGAAATTTTTAGAGACTCTGCTCTGATACCACTTGTTGCCCAAGTGGCTTCCTAAGAGGGGGGAGAATTGGGATTATAAAAATTTTGGCAAGGATGTGCAATTTAAAATCCTTTTGGTGTTGTGGTGCAATATGCAATAAGGAAGCAATTAAGTAAATATAATAAGGTAAAATAGCACAAACACAAACACAAGAAAATTTAGAGTGGTTCGGAGCAACCGACTCCTACGTCCACTATCCAAGGACCACTTGGGATTTTCACTATATCCCCCAACTGGAATACAATCGGATTGTTTTACCGGGCTCATAATCCAAACCTATACACTTTGGTTTTACCGGGATCACCAAAGAAAACCCAACTCCCTTTGGTTTTAAACGGGATCACCAAAGAAACCCTACACTTGGTTTTATACCAGGATCACCAAGAACCCAACTTAGGTTTTCACAAGGTTTACCTAAAATCCTTTAACCCTCTCTTAAGATACAGTCACTTGCTGTTCTTAGAGAGAAAACAAAGATATGTCAAAAATATAAAGCAACTACACAACAAATCGAGTTTGTTTAAATGTTGCCGATGAAGATCAAGGTGAAGCCTAGCCTTGAATGCTCTTTTAATGTCTTCAAGCTGCTTCTTTACTTCTTCAAAGAGTGGATTCAATGATGAAGAGAAGTTGGTGGAGCTTTGAATCCTATCTTGAATGCTCTTGAAGTGGGTTGGTGAAAGACTTGAAGGCTTTTCAAATTCCCAAGATAAGTCAATGAATAATCCCTCAAAAATTGTTTAATCCATCAAAAATACTCCCTTTTATAGTTTTCCATGAGATATAGCCGTTGTAGGGCCTAGAAAATCGAGAAAGAGCTGTTGGAGACATTTTGGAGTTCAAAATCAACTTTCAGCAACTAGCTGTTAGAGTGCAAAAAACAGTCACTCGAGTCGGCTCGAGGTCCACGAGTTGGCTTGAAGTCTCAAACATTCCAAATAAAAATTCTGTACGAGTCGGCTCTTCAAGCTGGAGTCGGCTCAAACCTTCAATCAGTACAAATCAACATTTTCTTTGAGTCGGCTCTTCAAGGCAAAGTCGGCTTGAAGTCTCAGTCACCAACAAACATAACTCTGGACGAGTCGGCTCGAGGTCTCAAACTTCAAAAACATATGTTCTTCAATGAGTCAACTCTTGGGGCTTGAGTCCGCTCGAGGTCTCAGACTTCAAAAACATATGTTCTTCAATGAGTCGGCTCTTGGGGCTCGAGTCGACTCGAGGTACTGAAACTCTGAAATTTTTTATGCCATGCCAGAAGGAGTCGGCTCTTGAACCATGAGTCAGCTCTTGCAAAAACTTCTTTTAAAGCTTCAAACTTCTCCAAAATTCTTCAACATATGAATCCAAGAAGAGCTAATCTACTCACTCTTATTTTTGCAATTTTATAGCCCATTTACAAGATTACATAGTTTAAAAAATTTGGGCTTTTACAAACTGAAGTGCATAAAGGTCTGTACAATGTTGGATTACCTTTCAACCAATTTGAAAACCAAGTAAAGTAAAGATAAAGATTTTCTTGCAAAAACTTCTCAAGTAATTGAAAGAATTAGTAACTCATATATGCTCCAATGTTTTGTGATCATCAAAATCATTCTAGGGGTCAACACAAGTACTTATTGAATTTCCTAGACACTATAACTATTTTAACTTGGGACCGACTTTAGGGAAAATTTCTTAAAAAATATTTTTCGATAGGAAATACTAATTAAATTAGAAAAGCCACTACCAATTTTTTGTAGTTAGATGGAGAAATGTTTCATGAGACATAGGAGAGATAAAAAGAATTGATCAAAAAATATCTGCACCATGCTATACCTAAATGGCAATTGGTCCAGTGCTTTTATTATGGTCTATTAGAAAAGCACCAGCAAATGGTTGATGCCTCATGAGAAGGAACATTCATGCTTAAAAATGAATATAAGGCATGGCAGCTTTTTGAAACTTTAAGTAAAAATTCCTTGCATCACATGTCTGCTGCCCATAGAGATCCTTCCATAAGACCTAAGAGAGGTGGAATATATGAAGTAGGTCTTACTACAGATATCAATAGCAAGGTCAATGAACTATCCTAGAAGCTTGACCTAATTCTACAAGTTTGAAATACTTCCTCCTCACCTCATCAAAATTGTGATGTTTCTATTATTTGTTCGAGTCCCAACCATCTAATAGGTGATTATCCAGCCGCATACTAATTTCCTGAGCTTGTTCAGGAGCAAGCCCACTAAGCCTAAACCTGAATGGCTTCTAGACCAGGAAATGATCCATATTCTAATACTTATAATCTTAGCTGACAAAATCATCCAAATTTTTTAGGAAATCCAAACCTATCATCAACCCAACACCAATTAGGTCCAAACTTCAGGAGACCAAGTTTATAGGCATATCATATTCCTAATATCCGAGTGCCCCACAACCTCCACCAAATAATCATGATCCTACTTTTGAAGAGAAGGTGCTCCAAGCACTGAAGGGGCTAGAAATGAATACCCAGCTCCATCACTCCCACACAATCTATTGCAAAGCTAGAGACCTAGATATGCCAGCTAGCTACAACATTCAATGGGAAAGAGGAAGGCAAGTTATCTAGCCAGTCCATTAGTAACCTGAAAGGGCAATACATGGTTGAGAGCTTCACTAGTCATGAAACTTTTCCAGAACATGCTAAATCAGTCATAACCCTTAGAAGTGGGAAAACATTAAACTAGCCTGACCTAACTCAAGAACTAGAGTTGGCTAAGCCAGAGAAGAGAAATAGTGAAGAGAAAAAGAAATCCATTAGCCAAACACCTATATTTAAAGCTTCATTTCCTAGTACTTTAGAATCCCCTTCTTCCTTGGATAAGAAGAGTCTAAAAATGAATGAGATGCTTAAGCTATTCAAGCAAGTTCAAATAAACTTATCTCTTCTTGATGCCATCAAACAAGTTCTAGCTTATGCCAAATTTTTTAAGGATCTGTGCACATAAAAATAAAAATTTAAGGCACACATATCAAAAAATATCAAGTTGACTAAGCAAGCCAGCTCAGTTATTCAGCAAATAGCCCCATCCAAACTTAAAGATCCTAGTACCCGATTATATCCTATGTCATAGAGGACCTTACAATTAAAAAAGCTTTACTAGATTTGAGTGCAAGCATGAACCTTCTTCCAAGCTTAGTGTATGATTTATTTGGATTCGGAGAATTAAAATCCATGATAGTGACTTTACAATTAGTAGACCAATCTGTTAAGGTATCCCATGGAATGTTAGAGGACGTGTTGGTGAAAGTGAATAAATTCTGCTTTTCTATTGATTTTCTTGTGTTAGATATGGAATCCAGCGGTAATCCTAACCAAATATCCATCATTCTTGGAAAACCCTTCCTAACAACTACTAATGCTTGTATAAATTGTAGAACAGGAGTTATGGATGTATCTATTAGAAACAGGAAGATGAGGTTGAAAATTTTTAATGCATCTCAAGGACCACTTGTGTATGATCATAATGAGGTGAACATGCGAGAGGAAGTTGTAGATAAGAAACTCCCTATTTTGCTTGATTCAGACCCTCTACAAGCATGTCTAACATATTTTAGAATAGATAATTTTGATATTGTTGAATATACCAAAGAAGTCAATACATTATTAGAACCACCGAATTGTAGCACCAATCCTTCCTGGATTGTAAAGTATGAACAATTACCAACTCAATCCAGCCCTTTAATACCATCCTTGGAAGCACCACCTACCCTAGAGTTAAAGCCTCTTACTAACAAGCTTAAGTATTCTTTTCTTGGACCCAATGATACCCTCCCGGTAATCATTGCATCTACTCTAACCTCTGATCAGGAAGATAAATTGGTGGATATACTTAAAGAACATAAAGAAGTAATTGGATAGACAATAGCTAATCTTAAGGGAGTTGATCCTTCTGTTTGCATGCATCATATTCACTGTGAAGTTGAAGCCAAACCACATAGGGACATGCAACAGAGATTAAATCCCAATATGCAAGAAGTTATGAAGAAAGAAGTAGTAAAATAGCTTGATGTCGGTATTATTTATCCAATTTCAGATAGCCAATGGGTCAGTCCAGCCCAAGTAGTACCTAAAAAATCAAGTATTACTATCATAGAAAATGAAATGGGTGAGTCAATTCCTACTCGTACAACAACTAGTTGGAGAGTGTATATAGATTATCAAAAATTGAATGTCGTTACTAGGAAAGATCACTTTCTTTTACCTTTTATTGACCAAATTTTAGAATGGCTAGCAGAGTAGAGTTTCTTTTATTTCCTGGATGGATATTCAGGATATAACCAGGTTCTAGTTTTTTTTATAGATCAAGAAAAGACCACATTTACCTATCCCTTTAGAATGTTTACCGTTAGATGCATGCCATTTGGTCTCTATAATGCACCAGCCACATTTTAGTGATGTATGTTGGCCATATCTTCTAATATGATTGGTCAATTTCTTGAAGTGTTTATGGATGATTTTTCTTTGCTTGGATTTTCATTTGACAACTACCTCCAGAACTTGACTAAAGTACTGGAATGATATATGGAGACAAATTTAGTTTTAAGTTGGGAGAAGAGCCATTTTAAGGTTCGTGAGGGAATTGTACTCGAACATATTATTTCCAAGCAAGGGATTGAGGTCAACAAAGCTAAGGTTGAACTAATTTTGAAACTGCCTCCCCCAACATTGGTTAGACAAGTACGATTCTTCCTTAGCCATGTAGGTTTTTATAGGCATTTCATCAAAGATTTCAGTAAAATCTCATGACCATTGTATAATTTACTTGCCAAAGATAATTCTTTTAATTTTAATGAAGAATGTCTGGCCACTTATAATATTCTTAGAATTGCTTTGACCACTGTACCAATTATCAAGCCTCCATATTGGATCCTTTTCTTTGAAATCATGTGTGATGCCTTTGATTATGCTATAGGAGAGTTTTAGGATGGAGGCTTAATTAGGAACCACTTGTAATTTATTATGCTAGCAAAACTCTTTCAGATGCACAAATAAATTATACTACTATTGAAAAGGAGTTACTAGCAATTGTATTTGCCTTGAAAAAATCTCGATCATATCTATTAGGGTCTAAAGTCCTAGTTTATTTGGATCATGCAGCATTAAAACATCTACTATCTAAAAAGGATACTAAACCTAGATTGATTAGATGGATCCTTTTACTACAAGAATTTGATCTAGAAATTTTAGATAAAAAGGATTCTGAAAATATGGTAGCAGATCATATTTCTAGGATCGTGATAGAATACAATAAAGAAACAATGAAAGATAGGTTCCTTGATGAGCAAATATTATTTTTGGAAGGAACCTGAACTATTTAAGTACTATTCGGATCAAGTGATTAGACAATGTGTCCCTGAGAGTGAATTCAAAAGTATACTTACTTTTTATTATTCTCTTACCTGTGGGGGACACTTCAGTGGAAGGAAAACTATAGTGAAGGTGTGGCAGAGTGGATTTTATTGGCCAACTCTTTTCAAAGATGCACATAAATTTGGCCATAATTACCTCCAATGCTAGTAAATGGAGAATATTTCATGGAGAGATATGATGCCCCTAACCCCTATCTTGGTTGTTGAAATCTTTGATGTACGGGGTATTGACTTCATGGGATCATTTCCTCCTTTCGGATTTGACTACATTCTGGTAGCAGTTGATTATGTATCAAAATGGATTGAAGCCATAGCAACTCGAACCAAGAACTATAAAGTTGTGATCAAGTTTGTTCAGCATAACATCATTAATCAATTTGGGTGCCTATGGGCTATTATTAGTGATGGGGGTGCACATTTTATGAATAGGCACTTTGAAGGATTGATGAAAAATATAGAATTACCCATTAAGTAGCCACACCTTACCACCCCTAGGTTAGTGGCCAGGTCGAGGTATCAAATAGAGAGATTAAACATATCCTTGAGAAAATGGTAAGACCCGATAAAAAGATTGGTCAGAACGTTTGGATGATGCATTATGGGCTTACCGAACTGCCTTTAAGATTCCTTTAAGAATGTCTCCTTACCGGTTAGTATTTGGAAAAGCTTATCATTTACCTGTAGAATTGGAACATAGTGCATTTTGGGCCATCAAGCAATTTAATTTTGACATAAAGGATGCAGGTTCCAATAGAAAACTTCAATAGAATGAGTTAGAAGAGCTACGAAATGAAGCATACAAGAGTTCAAAAATTTACAAGGCTTGAACTAAGGCACATCATGATAAATTTATTAATAAAAAATGTTCGAGCCTAATCAAAAAGTGTGGCTCTATAATTCAAGGTTACATCTTTTTCCTGAAAAACTTTGCTCATGATGGGATGGACCTTTCATAGTGACTCCGGTATGAAGTGGTAAAATTTAAAGATCCCAAGCAGAGAAATACATTTAAGGTAAATGCCAGCATTTGAAACCTTACATTAAGGAAATCAATGATGGAGAAGTTGTTGAATCTATTGATCTTATGAACCCAGTGTTGCCGTGATAATCAGTATAATCTAATTGAAGACTTTAAACTTAGCACTCTTAGGAGGTAACCCAGTTTATGCTTTTATTTTTAACTATTTACTTTCTTTTTTAGAAGAATAATAAAACTAAACCAGAGAGGAGTATAGCGATAAAGGAACATCCAGTCCTTGAGTACCCTTTCAAGTGGTATCCTTCTTTGTCACTTATTTTTAGTATCTCTTTCCATTAGAGACAATGAAAATTAAGTTGGGGAGATAATTAAATTAATCAAATCCTTGAGTAAAATTTTAATCAATTTTTGTGTACCAGATTTTGTCTCGATTTGAAAATAATCAAGCTTGCTAAATGAGAAATAATTAATGGTTTAGATAATTTTAGAGATATTGAGGGATGAATTATCAAAGAAACCCAATAAATGGTAAAGTTGAGACCAAAAAATTTTTTGAGAAATTCCAGACCCTTTTTCTTATTGATCTCGATAAAGAATCTATCTTATAATGGTATAGGTGAAAATATCAAAGAATTATAAAAGTCATCTTTAAAGTTTAATAAATAAGATTTTTAGCATCTCTCATTGAGTAACCGGGCCCTTTCGCCTAAGTAAGTGTTATTGTTCACGTCAAAAGGTGAGGATGTAAAGAAACCTTTTGTAGAGACAGTCTTAATACGTAGCTTTTTTTACTCGAGTTAGTAAGCCTGAAGGATGTTTTATACCTAATGCCCTAAAGTTAACTAGTTTGGGAGTCATTGGCCTAAAGCTCACTACAAGGATCATCTGGAAAGCAAGATATTAGGGCATTGCACTGACTCTACATTATTCAGAAAAAAAAAAGAAAGACTAAATAAACTGATACTACACCAAAACCAAAGTAAGTTGGAAGTTATTAAAAAAAATAAAGTAGAAAGTTGGAAAAAGAAGAGCTCTTGAAATTTCTATGGGCTTCGCTCGACCACTAAATGAGAGGAATTAGTAATCCAATGAAGTACCTCTCCAATGGTCTAACTGGGTATCAATCACTTTAGAATTAGTAAGACTTCTTGGATAAGTTAGTACATATGACTAATCCATTTGCTTTACTCAAGAATGCGCAAAGTTCAAGTTGGAGGGTGTGATAGTTATTAAAAATATATTAATTAATTAAATATTATTTAATTAAGATTGATATTTTTATATAATATTTTGTAGGAAAGAACCTTGCCAATGTGAAGATCTTAATTTTAGAAGTTCAACGGCATAAATGGCACTCAAATCAGACTTGAAACGAGCTTGCAATCAAATTTTGAAGATTTAAGAAGGAATTGCATAGATTTTAAAGCACCAGTCCACCATGGACCGGTTGCTTGGTTCACGGGACACATGTCGGTCCACAGTAGCCATTGTTGCTGGTCCATGGAACAGATCCATGGACTAGCAACTTCCCCAAGCCTATTCTTTACTGGACAAGTTGCCGGTGCCCTTCCCCTTGCCATCGATAAGCTCCCCATGGTCGAAAAAGCTGCCAAGCCACCTCCCAAGCCTCCAGTCTCCTTCTTTGCTATTATTCCATGGCTTTCTACCCCTGTTGCTAAGCCAAGATCTGGCCATTCTCCGCCATGATCATCACCCCTCACCAGCTCAAGATTACCATTGATCACCATCTCTTAGGACGGAGACGCCGTCCACCATCCCATAACCACCTACTCCACCCATGGCCTCCTCCCTACCAGTTTGGCTGCACATCCCATCTCAACCGCCACAAGCCAGCACTGCCACCACCGCTTTCTTCTTCCCACTTAGAAGCACTCCATGGTCATGAACCTCCTTCTTCCGATTTGCCTCCCTCGTCATCAAGCCATCGAGCCATCGTGCATCACCTTCATCCCATTGCCATCCATCAAGATGCCCTCCGCGGTCTTCTTCCCTATTGCTGCCACTTCTCACCAGCACCTGCTAGCCATCGCCGGCCATACCCAAGATCCCATGCCTACCACAACTCGTGCTGCCTCATCACCTACTACATCCTTTATCTTTTGTCAATCCAAAGCCATTTGCTGAGAGCTGGGTAGGTGATGTCTGAATGAGAAACTAAGGTCGAAAGAAAGAGATCGATTATGGAGGATGGATAAGCAGAGTTTAATTTTTGAGATGGAAAATAGAATGCAGGTAGGTGGGTGCGATGATCCAGCAAATAACTCTACTGAACTGAAGATGGTTGAGGAGATAGCGATGGGAAACCAATACGGTTCACACGCAGGCCCTATGAGTTCCTCTCTATCTATAAAAAAATGTCATCTCTTCACTCCTTGGACCATTCATGGATCCCTTTCACTTATTCCCCGCTCCATTCTACACTCCTTCCATCATTCCCTCCACTTCCACTCCAGTTCTTCCATCCACTACCATAATCTCTCCGTATTCTCCCCATTATTCTAACAACCCATCCACTCTTCCGACTGCCCTTTAAACGTAGTCTCCATCACTTGGTTCCCTGGTCTTCACCATATCGCCCTTGATCTGTTGCTGATCTGCTGGTGAGTCTCCACCACATCGCACAACTGTTCCATTTGCTTCAGTCTATCCTGGCGATGCTGCTCCACCCTTCGATCTCCGCTGAATTTTCATAAGAAGCATGATCTCAAGAAGCAGGAATGTTTATTTTTAGAAATTTATTTTAGTTTATTATGAGTTGTATTTGTTTTATATCATGAAATAAAAAAGTTTCTTATTGCTTATGTTCTTTGACTAATCTATTCCTAAAAGGGATGGGCCATGATCTACAGGTACGGGCCATACTCTCGTTAAGATAGATCATATCATGATTATATTCTCTGTAAATTCTCTTTTTGTTTGATTTATATTATTTTATTATGCATTTTTTTGAAATAATTCAAAAGTTCCTGTGGATTCTACCCTTACTCCTGCTACTCTATCTAAGAATAGTAGAATTAAGGTACCAAAATTGGTGCGTAGCGACGCACACCATTATCCATCCTATAATTTTTCTTTTTAACTTGTCATAAGAATCCTTTCATAAGCAATTTCCACCTTTAAACTAATGAAATTAATACAAGTCTTGGATGATAATCTCTCTTATGTGGATCCTTGATTACATGCTTATCTCATAGGGTTCCCTTCATATATCTTAAGGAGTCCAATTGTGAACTATGCATCACAGATGTCTTATTTTTCTCAACTTCCTGCTTATGCAACACATAGCTAGTACTAGGAGCATAACCTTCTTTTCTCATCCTTTCCTCCATGTCTATCTTCTTCTAAATATTCTCTTATTTAGGATATTTGGAATCACCTATGATGGGGTAGAAATGAATTGAAATCACCTAATATAGAACTTGACATTATCTAATCAAGTCTACCTCAACTAATTTAAGAGCTAGAATAAGCTATAAAGAAGCAACTATGATGAGGATATCGTCCAGCATAGAATTTAATGCATATCCTTGAGCAGACATTTATATTTTTTATTTTATCTAGGTGTATAGGGATTCAGCATTTTATTTTTATTTATTTATTTTTGTATCCAACTCATGAATAGATCTCAAAGCATGAAAACTAGATTAGTCTAGAGTCTATATTAGATTAGGCTAATTGTTTCAGATTGATTTGAGACTTAGAATTTTGGTTAATTTGGTCTCCAATCTATTGAAGATTCCTAGAATTATGATCTCCAATTTGTGGAGGACCAAGATCTATTTAAAGATATCCTTGTATTAGATTAGAGATCAACAAGAATTGAATAAAAAAAATTTAGTTTTCTGACTCCCTTCTCTTCTTCTCTTCTATTCTTCTTCTTCTTCTTCTTTCTCTCTTTCTCTTCTCTCTTCTTCTTTCCCTAATCTTCTTCTTCCTCTTGCTATTCTGAGACCTAAACATTTCATCACTCTGCCCGTCATCATTGCCACCTTCCCCAATGATTGTTGACATCTTCTAATTGCTGGCTCACCGATGCCTCCTCCCTATCACCAGTGCTCTCGACCATCGATCCCATGCTGCTGTAAGCAGTTGACCAAGCCAACCAACATCCACCCACCATTTGGTCACCGATCTCGCTAGACATCACCACCACCGCCACCTCCCTTCCATCTGTGTGGAATCCCCACTGATCGAGCTCTCATGCCACCAAATCCACTACTACCAACCACCCTTCTATTGGAATTTATGTTCCAAAGTCAATCATCTAGGCTATAAACGGTTGTACTATCTTGTAACTGTATATAATATTTAATGAATAAAAGTTATTTTTTTGGCTATTCATCATATTTACATTTTTCTGAAATGAACTCTTGTATGATGGAGTCCTTGGAACTACATTGTTTGATATAGAGAGGATATATCAAGTAGTTCTTAAATTGGTTCACAACCAAATGATACATTATTATAGGACGATAATGTATCAAGTGTAGGTTGTCGTATGTCATATTTGTTGGTTGTCCTCTTAACCAAGGAGTGTGGAGACACTGGTGTGACATGCAAGTGCAATGTATGACATCTCACTGAATGTGACCATCTGTGGAGCTCCCTTCTGCCAAAGGGTTGCTCACGAAGGGATATGGGTATATGTGTCCCTCAGACCTGAGATCACCATGGTAGCTTGCAAGCAACTCACTGTACTTTGGTGCCAGATTACCTGGATTTCTAATCCAGTGATGGAAGGTTTCTGGATGCAGTCAAGTACTTGTGGAGTGGCGATGGATCAAGATGGAATTGATCCCTCCAAATAGTTTGGAGCGAATGGCTCATTGTATCTCAATTTAGTAAATTCTTGGCCATAGTAGTTCTTGTGAGGAGTCACAGAACTTGTAAAGTTGAGACATGATCTGGATTGACCAAATTAGGGTTGGCAATCAATTCTAGGTCATCCTGAGCATTATGAGATTAAAGGGATGAATTATGTGGTAACCATATGCTAGAGGTTCTAAAGAGGTGCTCTACATCTTCAACCTCTCCGAACATTGGGTATCATTGCTAGATGAGGACTTTGATTTGTATGGAAGTGTTCCAATGCTACCAGCTTAGTTTTCAAACCTATGGGATCACACACAATAGGGGTTTCTATCTGATCTTAAGGTTGATCAACAATTAAGAATCGTTTGCTGTCACATGCAGTCAATGTGATTGATCATGTGTCGACACTTGTGGGGTCAACCACTTTACTATGACAAGAAGATTTTTGGAAGACTTTTCTGGACGAACTGACTTGACCCCTGCTCGAGTCGACTCATTCTATGTTCTAGTCGAGCCGACTCAACCCCTACTCGAGCTGACTCGAATGAACAGTCTGACTGTTCTACATCCTGGATGAGCCAACTCGAACCTGCTCGAGTCAACTCATCTTTGCTCGACCAAAAATCCCTGAACAACATTTCTGGAAAGTTTTGGGAAGGTTTTGACCTGGCTTGAAATTTGAATTCAAGCTATTTTGGCTTCAAACTTTCATGGAATGATTGTCATTCCTTTCCAATGTGGTTTGAGTCAATATGGTATGCTCCTTGACCTTCTCCCCTAATCACTCCTCCTTCCTCTTTCTCCCTCTCTTGGCTGCCTCTATAAATAAGTGTTATTTTAGGGCTGCTGGGAGAGAGAAAGAGAGAAGCTTTTGATTTTGTCTCTGAATCTCATTGTTGCTGAGATTTTGAGAGGGAAAAAAAGGGTTGTGAGGACTTGGGCATTGGGTGTGTGGATTCCTAGAACTCAAGCTAGGCCTTGGGAAGAGAGCTAGTTAGGAAGGGTTCCACCTCTCCTCCTTGTCTTCCAGGAAGAAGAAGATCAATCAAAAGGATCTCATGGAGCTAGCACTCCGAGGGAGTTGATCAAAGTTGAGCCCAGGTGTGGATTACCTGTAGAGGCCAGACATGTGTGTGGCTCAAGAGCATCATCCTTGGAGCACCGCATCAAAGGTATAACATTAATGTACTTTTATATCCTTGCTCTTCTCTTATTTTGATATTTTTATTGCATGCTATTTTATTATACTAGATCCTATTGCAGGCAGATAGGTAGATCGTTTAGATTGATCTACCAAGCCTTCTGCTATGCATATTTTAAAATCATTTTAAAATGCATCTTTTTCTACCTTGCTTTTGCATATTGTATGCATGGTGTTGGTGTCTTTTCACCTTCAATGGTATCAGAGTATCAGGTTCATAGTAGTATAATAATACTGCATGCTTTTAACATCATGTTTTTCTTTTAAAGTACTTGGATTGAATGCTTCACCATGGCTATCCGATCATAGGAGAGAAGTAGGGCTGCAAGACCCTCTCTTCCCATTCATTGGGTCTCCTATGACATGTAGGGGTGCCACTTGTGATTGACTCATGAAGAGAAAAAATAAAAGAAAATATAGATTAAAAAAATTTTAATCTAATGTTATGATCATAAAATAAATTTAGATTAGATCTAAGAGTTTTGTTTTAATCATATTTAATTTCTAACTTTGAATAGTTCAAGTAAGATGCATGTATTTGAAGTCACTATTTTTTGCCCCCGCAGACAAGCCAACTCGAATCTTGCTCACGCTGACTCGAATCTTGCTCAAGTCAACTCGTCTCTGCTAATAGATGAATCTTTCTATTCTGGTTCTGGATGAGCCGACTCGACCCCTGCTCGAGCCGACTCAACCAAAAAGCCCTGAAACAGTGAATTCAAAATATGCTTGTAAAATTGTTTTACATTTTTAATTGGAATTATTTTGATTAATTAAGGCTATTGAACTTAATTGAGAATTAAGAATGACAAAGAACTCTAGGAATATAATTCAAAGATTTTAAGTCATTTCAATAAGTTTTAAGGGTCATGGGTTAGCTTCTTTTAGGTCCTTAATTCGGTTATACCTAAGTTTAGATGCATTGGACTAAATAGAGAACTAATCTAATCAAATGTTAAGTTAGGGTTTCTTCTCTATAGATCTCTCTAATAGTTAGATTGATTAGTCCATAGATCTAAATGGGACTAATTTATGGCTCAGTGGTCAGCCCGAGTTTTTAGGCTAGTCTAATCGATTTTGATGAACCAATTGGTGTCTAGGTAAGTTTGACATCTTGATCATAGTTGTTTGGGGCTACCTCTTACCTGGCCAACTTGGTTGGTGTCTAAGGTAAGACGGTTAATGGCAGAACCCAACCCATGATCTCACTTACCTGGCCAATGTGGTTGATCAAAATTGATTAGATAGCTCATTAACTTATGTTAACCCATGTCAACCAAGGTTAATCAGTCTTGACTGATTTTAGGTGCCCATGGTTCATTAGTTATGAGTAACCCTCCTTGATTATTGATATGGTAAATCGAAGGTTGATCCATGTCTTCTCATCTTTTCTTCTTCCACAATAAGATTAAACCCTCTAAATTATTAAGTCCATAAAAGGATGAAGTTATAGGGATAACCAAGTCCTAGCCTCCCATTAAGTGGGATGGTAATGGGTCCAATAGTTGGGTATTCATCGACAGATCCAAAGATCGGGTGTTCATCGGGTTATTGGAATTGCTATTCCTAATATGATGGCTTAGTGCGACTCTCTTAATAGTGGTCAGGTGGGCCGACCAAAGTTGGGCTTGACTATTCATTAGTTAGAAGCATCGAATTTTGTCATGTTAATGGTTGGACCTAACCGGGACCTTCAATAGGAGGCTCAAAGGCCAATTGAAGTGCACCTTGGGGCAAAACCTAAATACTAGAGGTTACTTGGAGAAGTAATCGGTTAAAGAACCTACCTTTAGACGCGCATGGGTGGGCCAGCCAAAGTCAGGCTCATGTGTTATCTATTGGACTCTAGTACCGACTAAGGAATCAAAGTGATTCCTTAGATTGGAGGTAGAGGCTACCAATCTGAACAAAATAGTGGGAGGGCCTTTAGACTAAAGACCATGTCTATAGGTTAATAATTCATATATACTAATTAGCTTTAGTTTTTCTTTTAGATGTCTTCCAACCTGTCACTCCAGTCTCTTCTTGATAACAAGAAGCTTAAGGGTCCCAACTTCGATAGCTGGTATCGAAGACTCAGGATTGTCCTAAAGCATGAACGGATCCTGTATGTGATATTAGATCCGACACCTGAAACCCCTGCTCCCAATGCTCGAGGTTCGATCAGAGATACTTATCAGAAGTAGCTCTCTAACAGGACCACTATCTAATGCATAATGTTGGCAGTGATGAACGACGAGTTCAGTCGCAAGTTCAAGGAAGCCCAGCCAGAGGAAATCCTTCAAAGGTTGAAGGAGTCCTTTGGGACACCAGAGATGTTAAGAGGTACAGGGTCTCCTATGCTATATACAACATGCGGATGCATGATGGGGCCTCGGTTGCTGATCATGTATTGTACATGATCGAGATGATTGAGCACCTGGGCAAACTCGGATGTCCCTTGCATGAACATCTTGAGAAAGATGCGATTCTAAATTCCCTCCCCTCTTCCTATCTAGATTTTCTCGATCATTATAAAATGAATAAGCCTGCAGTTAACTGCCACAGTTTGTTGGGCTTGCTGTAGACTTATAAGAAAGACCACCATCTAAATAAAGGGGTGGTAAATCTAGTGGGAGGATCTTCGGGAGGGCATCATCCCTCCAAGAAAGGGAATAAGAAAGGTAAAGGAAAACAGGTGCAGAATGCTTCTAGGCCCAGTCAGGCCAAGAAGGAGAAGGTTGATAAGAGCCATGTGGAGTTCTTCTTCTGTAAGAAGCAGGGACATTGGAAGAGGAAGAAGCCAAACAGGTCCAAGAAGATGAAGCAGCCAGAAAGTGCTGGACAAGGTATTTATATGATAACATCTTGTAGTTTCTCTATCTGCGATACTACTAACTAGGTATTAGATACTGGAAGTCCAATTCATATTTACAATTCTTTGCAAGGACTTCAAGTTAGTGGAAGATTCAAGGATGGCGAGAGATTCTTGAATGTGGAAAATGGAAACCAAGTTCCAGTCCTGGCGTTGGGAGTTCTCAAACTAGTTTTCGAGTCTTGTAGAATTATTTTGAATGAGTTTCATTATTGTCCATCTTTTATTTTAAATGTCATTTCTGTAGGCCAATTGACCATGTATGGTTATGAACTATCAATAAAGAATGATATTTGCAAAATCATTTGGAATGGTTCTATTATAATGAATGGATATATGAATAATGGCATTTATATACTATCATGACCTGTTAGTGTAGTGTACACGTCTAGCAAATGTCCTAGGATAGATAATGTCAGTAATGTATACCTATGGCATTGTAGGCTAGGTCATATTAATAAGAACAAGATAAACAGGTTGAAGCCGAGGGTCCCTCGACTTTAGTGAAAGTGGTTCACTTTCAACTTGTGAGTCCTATCTTCTTAGAAAAATGACAAAGTCACCTTTTACGGAAAAAGGTGAACGAGCCAAAGAGATTCTAAGTCTGGTGCATACTGATGTATATGAACCCATGAATATTAGTGCTAAGGATAGGTACAATTATTTCATTACATTTACATACAACCTTTCAAGGTACGGTTATGTCTTCTTGATGAGACATAAATCTGAGTCGTTTGAAATGTTCAAACGATATCATAATGAAGTAGAAAAATAAACCGGAAGATGTATCAAAACACTTCAATCAGATCGAGGTGGTGAATATCTTTCCAGGGAGTTTTTGAAATATCTCGAGGAGAATGGGATTCTCTCTCAGTGGACACCTCTAGGGACATCTCAGTTAAATGGAGTGTCTGAAAGGAGGAATCGAACCTTGTTAGACATGGTTTAGTCCATGATGAGCTTTACTTCTCTGCCACTATCCTTTTGGGGATATGCTCTAGAATCAGCCTGTTACCTTTTAAATATGGCTCGGAGTAAATCCGTTAACAAAACCCCATATGAGATATGGACTGGACGTAAGCTGACACTCTCACACCTTCAGGTCTGGGATTGCCCGGCTTATGTAAAATATTTGAATATGGATAAACTTGGACCTAGGTCTGACCAGTGCCTATTTGTTGGGTATCCAAAAGAGTCTAAGAAGTATTACTTCTACTTTGCTGAGGAACAAAAGTTGTTTGTCAGTCTTAGGGTTATCTTTTTGGAAAAGGAATTCTTTGGTGAAGGAACTAAAGCTGCTAAGATTGAACTTAGTGAAGTTCAACAAGTAGAAGAACCGACATACTTAAGGGACAACATAGAACCGGTTGTGATAAGATCACACCCAAAGCCCACACATGAATCATTAAGGAGATCCGGTAGGGTACCGAGTTGACTGGACAGATACTATGGTTTCTAGGTCTAGGATGGTGATCCCATTGAACTCGATGAGATCAATGAAAATCCGATCACCTATATGGATGCGATGAAGAGGTCCGACTCTGAGAAATGGCTAGGAGCCATGCAATTCGAAATGGAATCCATGGAAATCAACAATGCATGGACATTGGTTGATCCACCTGAAGGGATAAAATCCATTAGGTGTAAATGGATTTTCAAGAGGTAAATGGGCGCAGACGGGCAGGTAGAGACTATAAAGCCCATCTGGTTGCCAAGGGGTATCGTCAAGGTTATGGTATTGACTATGACAAGATGTTCTCTATTATGGCAATGCTCAAGTCCATTCGGATCATGCTTGCTTTAGCAGTACACTTTGACTATGAAATCTGGCAAATGGATGTCCGAACAGCATTTCTGAATGGTGAGCTAGAAAAGGAGGTATATATGATACAACATGAAGAGTTCACATCTACAGACGAGTCAAGGTGTGTTAGCTTCAAAAGTCCATCTATGGACTGAAGCAAGCATCAAGGAGTTGGAATATGCAATTTGATAAGTATATCAAGTCATATGGCTTCATTAGGAACGGAGAAGAACCTTGCAATTACAAATGGGCTAATGGTTCTATGATTGTGTTCCTTATGTTGTATGTGGATGACATTCTCTTAATCGGGAATGACATCCCAGCACTAAAAAGAATAAAGGTATTGATGCGGCACGATGATAAGAATACAATCTAAATGATGGATTGGGAAATGAGAGCAATGAAGCCTATTAACAGGTACTAAATTTCAGATCAAAAGTACTAAGGTAAAGCTATGGAAGGAGCACTAAAATTTGGAACTTACGCCGCGATGTAGTTATTTAAATCCTAGAGAAGATTAGGGCTAATGAATATTGAATTTAAACCTTAGCAACGATCTTCAATAACTCAGACTTAAGAGATTAGGAGGTGTTATTTACCCAAGATGATCACTCCCTGGTAGATCCTTTGAAGCTCTTGGACAAACTAGCCCTGAAGTAGAAGATTGGCATTCCAAAGAAACTAGTTTCATTCAACATTGATCTTTGGCAAGAGAACCCTTTCTTGAACTCCGAATCGTAGAAGGATCCTGCACAATGAACCGGTTAGACTGGGACCAATTTGAAAGATATCAAAACAAAGAAACCAAACAGGCAAGGGAACTTCGATGGAGGCATGGATCCCTAGAGGTGGATGTTGGCGTTGGACACTTGAAAGCTTGAGAAGAGAAAATCAAACACATCCAAAGAAAACAAGAGGATACTACCAAAAAAAAAACCACTTCTTCAACTACTACTTCACTTAAATTTCATTTCATCCAAAAACCTCTCTTTCTACCATGGGCGTACAAGAGGCTTTTAATGGCCTTTCAATCAATTTGAAATTCCCCATATCATGGAGAAATATTAGGGGGGGTTACATGAAATGTGGAGGATTTGGTGGAGGATTTGGTGGAGGGTTACATGGAATGTGGAGGATTTGGTGGAGCTGGTTGCATGATTTATGGATGGAGTTGGCTGACCTCCTTTGAATTTGAAAACACTCCTTGGTCGACCACTTGTAGCTTTCATGTAATTTAAAATTTGAATGATGCCACATGGTAGGTGAGGTGGCAATGATGTGGCGTGGCAAGGTGGCATGGTGACATGGCGCATCCTTCTCCATGGTGCCCCTTGGAGATGACATGGCAAAGGTGATGTGATGTCCTCTGGTGATGAGTTGGCACCGGTGGTCCATGATGATGTGGCATTCCAAGTAAAGCTGGTCTGGCCTAATTTCAAGTAGCTCTTGAACTTGACTCAGTACAAAGCCTAATTGACTCTAATTGAACTCTTGATTGAATTCTAATTGAACTTTAAAACCCCAAAAGAAAATAAAACAGGACTCAATAAACATACAGGACTCATACAAGACTTGAGTTCCTAGTCTCAATCCATAAAGAACTTGGTATTAGTTGAAGCTTCTTCATTCTGAGCCTGGTTCCCCCACCAATTCTTCCCGGGTGGGTGGAACTCGACCCTGTCAAGTATGGTTCAGCTTGGCTTTGATATTGTTCAAATAAGTCCGGGTCCAGTCGTTGCAGGTCCTCTCTACCAATTCAAGAGTCGTCAGATTTTGGTCTCCCTTGCCAACGGACCAAACATCGATAGTAATCCTTATTTCTGGTAGTGACAATCTTATTATCCAGGATTTGTTCAGTTTTCTCTCATTTTTGAGAAATGGTTGTTTGTGGATACTCGGGTAATGGTTCACTCTCAAAAATATGGTCAGGCCCAAAAGGCTCACTAGATATCATCATGGGTTCCTTATATTCTATAAAGTCTGAGACATTGAAGGTCGGGTTGATACCTAGGTCTGATGGTAATTCTAATATGTAAGCATTAGATCTAATCTTCTTTAGGACTTTAAAGGGGCCTGCACCACGGGTATGTAGTTTCTTGAAAGTCCCGGATGGGAACATGATATCTCTCATAGAATTCCTTGACTTTCTTTCTTGAATTAGTCCTATGTTTATAGGATTCATTGCTCAAATTTATTTCATGATGCAAATCCTCAACATGCTATGCATAGCACTCAGCAGACTCAGAAACTTACACAAGCACTTACGAAATGCAGACTGAACTAGGCATCCTTATTGAGAGGAATTTTATTGAACTCTCTAGGGCCTAAACCTAACAGATTAATGACTCTCTAGGTTTGACCTTGGTCTGGTATGCACATGAGAATTTACCATGGATTCCTAGCAAATGCCATAAGGTTTTCCAAAAGTAGGTAGCAAAAGGAATAGGCTTTAAAGGCTCATGCAACCTAGTAATCTCATCAAAATGAAACTTAATGGCTCTAAAATTAGGATAAGACTTAAGGAAAGGCAGGAAATAGGAATCCGAGTCTTGGGATAATTTAGAGGAATCTTGAAACAGACCTTGGTTACTCATGATGACCTTAAGATTTGAATATTGATCTACGGGCAGGATGCTTCTAGGTAGTTGAAGGTCATCGGCAAAGTCTTCTAAAATAATGATTGGGTTCTTCTCAGGTAACTGAAGGAGTTCTTGTGTCGAAGCTAAAGTATTGGGTTCTTCCTGAGGGCATTGTCTTATGGGAACCAAGTCCTCACTAAAGTTTGGTTGTTCTGATATTTCAGGACTAGGCTCAATAATCTTTTCTTTACCAAAGGTTTCCTCAGGTAATGTACTAAAGTTGTTCTCTTCACAGTCTTCCCCTTCATATTCATCTATTAAACTAATGTCAGTCTCATACACATATTTACTAGGTTCAGACTTGCCTTCTTCCTTTCCTAGCCCTTCAGTTTGAGGATATCCTAAGTCTTGAGTATTCATGAACTCAACTTGTACTTCAGGGTTCTTACTCCTATCATTCATATGAGCTAATGGGATAGTAGGAGTTGGTTGGTCTAAGGAAAATTGTTTCGCCAGCATTTGGTTCAATTGGGCCATTAGATCATTTAGGCCTTTCAGCATGGTTTCAAGATTCGGGTCCATGGCTACACTGGACTGGATCTGGACTGGTGAATATGAGGCTCCTGATCTAATTTTCATGCATGCAAGTAGATTCAAGCTCGAGCTAAGGTTTCCTAGACCTAGAGCACAAATTAGAGGTCTAATTAAGTGAACCAACTAGCTAGTAGTACTTATGGGACTTAGCCAGGTGGTGGTGGGGAGTGATGGTCCCTGATTGCCAACCTTAGACACCAATCTGAGATTGGCCAGGTAGACGGATCAAATCACAAGCCCTGATGCACCAATCTTAGATACCAAGCCAGTAAGCACACACCAATTAGCTGACACAGTTAACTTGACCCTAACCTGAACCCAACTTGTTGGTGTCCCTACTCACTAGGGCAATTAACATTCTACTCAATTTTAATTAACGGGCTGGGATCGATATGCTGGTTGGTGATTTTTGGGCTAGGGACAGGTGATGAAACCCTGACCCTATGTCAAATTGATGCCCTTAATTTGATTTCTCATGAGATGAATGAAATGCAAAGGTGCTGCAGAAGTGTGTTGCAGTTTGAAAGTGGTGTGGAAAACGTGATGAAAAAAATGTCCAAAGATTCTGAAAAATTCACAGAGGATTTCTAACTTATATGTTTCAATGCAGATGAAAGGAATTTTAAAACTAAAATCTGTACTACTCTAAGCAGATCCTACAAATGAAGATAAATAAAAAGGACAGAACAGAACCCTAATGATAGTGTCAAACTGCAAAAATTTTCATTTTTTTTTATAATTCTTTTATAATGATGAAATTTAATATTGTGATAACTGACTTAAAAAGGAACAAGAAAAAAAATATTTCAACAAAAAATTAGCGACTTGCCTTTGGAGCTGCAGACAGATTACAGTAAACAGATGTAAATTTTCAGAAAAACAGAACCTAATCAAACAAGTGCAATGGCTTACCCAAACTTTAATCAAAAAAATTTACGTCCGGCCAGGGGCTCATTATTCCCATGGGTCATGACAGTGTACTGGAGTACACCCGCTCAGGAGGCGTGAATTTTAGATCTTGCTTGGATTTAAAGAAAACTATTCTACCCTAATGCAACCATGCTCTGATACCAATTTGACGCGGCACGATGATGAGAATGCAATCTAAATGATGGATTGAGAAATGAGAGTAATGAAGCCTATTAACAGGTACTAAATTTCAGATCAAAAGTACTAAGATAAAGCTATGAAAGGAGCACTGAAATTTGGAACTTACGCCGCGATGTAGTTATTTAAATCCTAGAGAAGATTAGGGCAAATGAATATTGAATTTAAACCTTAGCAACGATCTTCAATAACTCAGACTTAAGAGATTAGGAGGTGTTATTTACCCAAGATGATCACTCCGTGGTAGATCCTTTGAAGCTCTTAGATGAACTAGCCCTGAAGTAGAAGATTGGCATTCCAAAGAAACTAGTTTCATTCAACATTGATCTTTGGCAAGAGAACCCTTTCTTGAACTCCGAATCGTAGAAGGATCCTGCATAATGAACAGGTTAGACTGGGACCAATTTGAAAGATATCAAAACAAAGAAACCAAACAGGCAAGGGAACTTCGATGGAGGCATGGATCCCTAGAGGTGGATGTTGGCGTTGGACACTTGAAAGCCTGAGAAGAGAAAATCAAACACACCCAAAGAAAACAAAAGGATACTACCAAAAAAAAACCACTTCTTCAACTACTACTTCACTTAAATTTCATTTTATCCAAAAAGCTCTCTTTCTACCATGGGCGTACAAGAGGCTTTTAATGGCCTTTCAATCAATTTGAAATTCCCCATATCATGGAGAAATATTAGGGGGGTTACATAAAATGTGGAGGATTTGGTGGAGGATTTGGTGGAGGGTTACATGGAATGTGGAGGATTTGGTGGAGCTGGTTGCATGATTTGTGGATGGAGTTGGCCGACCTCCTTTGAATTTGAAAACACTCCTTGGTCGACCACTTGTAGCTTTCATGTAATTTAAAATTTGAATGATGCCACGTGGTAGGTGAGGTGGCAATGATGTGGCATGGCAAGGGGCATGGTGACATGGCGCATCCTTCTCCATGGTGCCCCTTGGAGATGACATGGCAAAGGTGATGTGACGTCCTCTGGTGATGAGTTGGCACCGGTGGTCCATGATGATGTGGCATTCCAAGTAAAGCTGGTCTGGCCTAATTTCAAGTAGCTCTTGAACTTGACTCAGTACAAAGCCTAATTGACTCTAATTGAACTCTTGATTGAATTCTAATTGAACTTTAAAACTCCAAAAGAAAATAAAATAGGACTCAATAAACATACAGGACTCATACAAGACTTGAGTTCCTAGTCTCAATCCATAAAGAAATTGGTATTAGTTGAAGCTTCTTCATTCTGAGCCTGGTGCCCCCACCAGGTATGGTTGTCATCTCTGTTCTCTATGAAGGACTTGGGTGAAACCTCTTACATACTGGGTATGAAGATCTATAGAGATAGATCTAAGAGCTTCTAGGATTGTTGGTGTGGGCACCAGAATCAGACAGAGGCTCCTCAACCCTTTGTGGATCTCTAACTAGGGTTTTATTCTGTTGGGTTCTGTAATAAGGCTTCAAGCCTAGGCAATTTTATTTTGAGTCATGTACTTTTGTTTTAGTCTTGTACCTTGGCCAATATAGTCAAGAAAGGTCAATAACACATGTATTCAACTGCATTAGTCCAAGCCCGACTCTACTTGAAGATTGGGCCCAAGCCTGTTTGAAAGAGTGGTCATTGAGTCTAGTCCATTTATTAATGGGTCAAGCCATCTTCCATGCCTTGAAGGATGCCACTTTAGTCCTTGAGCACCACCTCATCCATCCCATGTGGTGCCACATCATCATGACAAGTGGGCGGCCAAGGCAAGAAGGAAATGTTGAATTTTGTTGGTGCCATTCCTTGATCCTTTCCTCCTTTCCCTCCCCCTATCAAGCATCTTTCCAAAGGAGCTATGGGCGGCCAAGGAAATCCAATGGGCAATAAAGACATGATCCTTGTTTCAAGCCCCATATCAAGCCTTCTTCCAATGTGCTTGGTCGACTATGGAAGAAATGCATTGACCCAAAGGGCGCCAACTCAAATCAAGAAGACAACCCCTATCTTTCAAGCCCCAAATCAAGCCACAAACAAGATCTTGGTCGGCCAAGAGAAGAAGAAATCAAAATTTGGGCACCCTCTTCATGAAGCCTTATAATTTTTCATTTGAATTTGAATGGATTTTAAGGTGCCTATATAAAGGGCCTTACCCCTCCCTTGTATGAACTATTGTTGATGAAATGAAAAAATTCTTGAAGAGTTTTCTTCTATCCCTTGTCTTCTAGACTTGGATCTTCGAGAGGGAGTGCCTTTGTCCTTCGGGACATCGAGGGGTGAGAGACCCTAAGTTACCACCTTCAAGCCACCAACCGTTCTTCAAGTTCAGAAGCCATCTGAAAGATCCACCTGGGCGCCTAGCAAGAAGAACTCCATCCACCACCAATCTCAACTTTCATTCGCTTATTTCTTACTTGTTTCTTATGACTCCTAACCCTTCTCTCGGTTGCTCATAGATCCTCTAAGTACCATGGACAATGGAGTCGGTCTTCCTTGCCTTCGTGACCGTCGGACGGAAAGCCGGGCAAATTTGCAGGGTTGAAGTCTTGATCCTCCAGGACGCATCCGCGAGAGTGAGTGAACTCGGCACCGGGCGTATCAGAGCTTATTTAGGTTTGCATCTCTAAACTCCTAAGTCGATATTGTTCTAAGAGCTAAGTCCTACAAGATTTCTCAATTCCGGGGTCCTCTCATTATCCTTGTTTAGGGGCTAATTTGTGATGCGGCACGCATATGAATAATGTTTTGAATATGGTTTGTAGAGCAATGAAACCTAATTACACTAGCATTGTACTCATCATAATAAGACTTAAGGATTATAAGAAATTGGACTTTTACTTGATTAGACACAATCCTAAACTAAGAAGGAAGAAGATCTAGACAATAGGGGCTAATGATTGTGGACTTACCTTGATGAGCTTTCCAACCTTCTTTTGATTCATACCTTGAAACTACCAATGCTCAGAACTGAAGAATCTGGATAACAGAGATCAGAACCCTGGACTTGGGGCTTCAGCTTGTTTGTTCTTTGTTAAGGTGAACCCAGCCCACAACTCAAAGACTTCGAAGGACCCTGCAATGAAGATCAAAGTTAAGGAAGAAGGATAGGAACATATAGAAGGGATGGAAGAATTGATGAACTTAGAACAGAAATTTGAGTAGATCTGGCCGACTCCAATGCCTTCACTTGAGCTTGGAAGATGCTTTGCTAGGGAAAAAGAATGGCTTTGGCGTGGAGGAAGAGGATGGAAAACTTTCACATAAGAAAAAAATACAAGACAACTTCTACTTCCAAAATTTCAACTTCAATTTTCATTCATTCCCAAAATCAATCCCTTTTACAATGGGCGTCCAAGGCTTTTAATAGCCTCACAAAGCTAGCTTTTGAAATTTAAAAACTCTCCAAATCGAGGAGGATTACAAGGGGGGTTGGAGGATTTGGTGGAGAGTTTGGAGGGATGTGGGGGGGGTTGGAGGATTTGGTGGAGGACTTGGAGGGATGTGGCCAACCTCCTTGAATTTGAATCTCCCTTGTTGGCGCCCAAAGGGTGATGAGGTGGCTGGTGAAGTGGCACCTGATGACGTGGCATGGTGAGGTGGTCTTCTACTTGGATAAGAATGACATGTGGCACCCAGTGGTCCTAGTTGATGGTCCTTTTCTCTTGCTTTGTTGATGTGTCTTCTCTTCTTCATGTGGTCAAATTCTGGGGTCTAGAATTTGAGTCTTGTTGCTGGCTTTCATGGCTTTAAGACTTGATTAGACTTAACTCAACTGAAGACTTAACTCAACTGAACTGACTTGACTGACCTAGACTTTAAAACTTGAAATGGACTTACAGGAAATAAAATTTGAAAAGTAATTACAGGACTCAATAAACACTCTTGATTTGAAACTCAAAATTAATTACAGGACTCTTGAAAAGGAAATGACTCTTGAAAATAAAATATTTTTGAACTAAAGGATACAAGGTAACCTAATTATCTTCGATCCAAATTGGGATAAGGCTAACCTTGTTGGAGTGAAGTTTCTTTCGGCTTCTGGTGTCCACACCAATTTGCTTGCTAGAAGTTCTTATTATTATAGAATCCCTAAATCTGCTAGTGCTTGTCTTCGAGAATCATTTAAACCATTAAAACTTAAAAATAAGAAAAGCAAATCATCATCATGCATCTTAGCATCTAGTTAGTCCCGCATCATGTTTGGTATCAAAGCATGGTTAGGACTTCGCATCTTCTTAAGTACTTGGATTGGGTGCTTCACCATGGCCATCCGGTCATAGGAAAAAGAAGGGCTGCAAGACCCTCACATCCCATTCCACGGGGATTTCCTATGGCATGTAGGGATGCCAATGTGATTGACTCTTGATGGAGAACACAAGGAGATAGGTTTAGATCCTTAAGAAAAAAGTTTTGCATCTTTTGTTTTCAGCATCTTTAAAATTTCTACATTTTTTTAATCTCAGTACATGATCTACTATTTTAGTTGTTTTTGCCTGTAAAAATCTTGGATTTTCATGGTTTTTATTTTGCTAGATTCTATATATTAGAAAGTGAATTTCAGAATTTTTTTAGATTTTATTACAGCCTATAAAATTTCTACATGTCGGAATACTACTTGAGAACAAATATGTTCTAAAATTCCAGCAAAGTGCATTTCATCTCATTTTCATTTTCATATAGTTTAATTTTGCATTTAGGTTCATATTTTGTTATGTCCAGCATCTTATATTTTGCTATCATACTCAAAAATCCAAAAAAAATAATAAAACTTAGATACATTTCATTAGATCATGTGTGTGTCATCATATTCATAATTTACTTAAGGGCGTCAATATCATAAGATAAGGGAAGGAAGTCATTGCCTTTCCTTAGCCCAAAAACAACCACCCTTGCATTTCGAATCCAAACCTAATCTAAAATCTAGTAGCAACTTAATAGATTAGGGACATCCATAAGTCAGGTTTAACTACTTTGGGGAAGCTAGTACATGCAACCCATCAATTGGTATTGGGAAGCTGGTGTCTAAGGCAAGAGGTTTAGCATCAAATGACCTAAGCGATATTGTGGTTCTTTAATTGGGTCCTTGCAAAAGCAAGGGGGGCCTCCTACACTCCCACCTCTTACCTAGATGGTGAAAGGGCTAGTTATGTGTTGTGTCTTCTACGTTGACCCACTCTGATTAAGCTCCTAGGTCTAGCAAACCCGGAGCACCATTCGTTATGTTTTGCATGTCGACTAGGTCAGGAGTTCCCTATCACCCACATCACTCCCATTCAGGTGAACCCATGGATAACTACAAGTATCAACTTAGGCTCATCGCTGAGTAGCATGCCAAGTTGACCCAAAGAGCTGATAGATTGGAAATAAGGCCAGGAACTCTAGAGAGGACCTAGGAGCCTCACACTAAACCAAAGTTTGAATCGCCTCTCCATCCTAGGAGATTTCCTCAACATGATCCCTCCTTAGAGGTTGAGCCCAGAAGAGTCCCTCACCCTAACCCAGCCCAAGAGGTTCACCCTAGGAGACCCAATTAGGAGTTCATGGACCAGGTTAAAAGAGGATCGAGTAGCCTAAAGGAAAAGAAGCCAAAAGTTAACCTGATCAAGGCCAAAGAGTTAGAGAATGTGATGACTAAGGGAACCCCTACCACAAAAGAGATTCATGAACCAACCCAGAGAGAAAAACCTTCTGAAGAATTTCATGGAGAAAAGATTGAACCCACTGAGAATTTAATTGAAGAAACTCCTAAACCTATTGAGGAATCCAAAGAAGACATCTATGAATCAAATCTGGTGGAGAAGTGTGATGAAGATGGACCCAAGGTTGAAATCACTAAGGAACTCATAGAAAAAGATCCTGAACCCACTATAGAATTTGAAGGAGTGACTGAGCCAGGAGCAAACATGGTAGATGAAAGTGAAGGTTCGTAAGTATTGCCCATAGAGAAGGTCTAGGAACAAGTCCCTAAGGAACAACTCTAAGAAGCAGACATTAGTTTAGAGGACTTTCAAGATAAACTTTTCAATGACCTTCCTAATGACCTTCCACCATCTAGGAACACCTAGCCTGCCCAAGAACTTGCACCCATAGATCAATGTCCAAATTTTAAGATCATCCTAAATAACCAAGGTTTGTTTCATGCTTCCCATAGATTGCCCCAAGACTCCAATTCCTATTTCCTATCCTTCCCTGAGTCTTCTCATGTTTCTAGAGCCATTGGGCTACATTTTGTTGAGATTACTAGATTGCATGAATCCTTAGAGCCCATCCCATTTGCTACCTACTTCTGGTATACCTTATGGCATTTGCTAGGGATCCATGGTGATTTTTCATGTGCATACCAGACCAGGGCAAACCTAGAGAGTCAATAATCTATTAGGTTTAGGCCCTAGAGAGTTCAATAAAATTCCTCTCAAGAGGAGTGCATAGTTGAGTCTGCTTTTTGTCAAGTGTCAGTATTAGTCTCAGAGTCCGCAAAATCATTTGCACTGCATATTAGAGGCATGCATAAGGAAATTAGCCTAAAAGTCAATCTAATACAAGAAATTGGCTGATTCCCGAAAGCAAGCCAAAGAATATGAAATAAGGGATTCTGTAATGATTAGGCTTAGGCCTGAATGGTTTCCACCAGGAATCGTTAAGAAACATCATGCTCATGGAGCTGGCCCCTTTAGAGTGATAAGGAGAGTTGGCGCTAATGCCTATGTGCTTGAGCTGCTCCCGGATTATGGCATTAGCTCAACTTTCAATATCTTGGACTTAGTCGAGTATAGGAAACCAGCAAACATATCCAGCAAGCCATTTGGGCCTGACCTTTCATTTGAGAGCGAACTCGATCCAGAGTATCCACCTCCAATTTTACATGAGAGAGTAGAGCGGATCGAGCATGTCCTAGAGGATCAAGCTATCACCACTTGGGACAAAGGCTATCGTGTTACTTGGTCTGATGCAAGGCCGACCGGAGTCCGATGATTCATGGATTACCTAGGAGGACTTACAGCGCCTCGACCCTGACCTTCTAGAGAAGTACCAAAGCCAGATCAACCCTTACTTGACAGGGTTGAGTTCCTCCCACCCCAGGAGAATTGGTGTGCACACCAAAATCAGATAAAGGCTCCTCAACCCTCTATGGATCTCTGACTAGGATTTTAGTCATGTACTTTTATTTTAGTCTTGTACCTTAGCCAATGTGGTTAAGCAAGGTCAATAAACCCTGTATTCAGTTGAATTAGTCCAAGTCCAAGTCTACTTGAAGATTGGAACCGAGCCTGTTTGAAGAAGGAGTGGTCATTAAGTCTAGTCCATTTATTAATGGGTCAAGCCATCTCCCATGCCTTGAAGGATGCCACTTCAGCCCTTGAGTGCCACCTCATCCATTCCATGTGGTGCCACATCATCATGACAAGTGGGCGACCAAGGCAAGAAGGAAATGCTGAATTTTGTGGGCGCCATTCCTTGATCCTTTCCTCCTTTCCCTCCCCCTATCAAGCATCTTTCCAAAAAAGCTATGGGCGGCCAAGAAAAGTCAATGGGCAATGAACACATGATCTTTGTTTCAAGCCCCATATCAAGCCTTCTTCCTAAAGTGCTTGGTCAGCTATGGAAGAAATGCATTGATCCAAAGGGTGCCAACTCAAATCAAGAAGACAACTCCCATCTTTTAAGCCCCAAATCAAGCCACAAACAAGATCTTGGTCGGCCAAGAGAAGAAGAAATCAGAATTTGGGCACCCTCTTCATGAAGCATTGTAATTTTTCATTTGAATTTCAATAGGTTTTAAGGTGCCTATATAAAGGGCCTTACCCCTCCCTTGTGTGAACTGTTGTTGATGAAATGAAAAAATTCTTGAAGATTTTTCTTCTATCCTTTGTCTTCTAGACTTGGATCTCCGAGAGGGAGTGCCTTTGTCCTTCGAGACATCGAGGGGTGAGAGGCCCTAAGTTACCACCTTCAAGCCACCAACCGTTCTTCAAGTTCGAAAGCCATATGGAAGATCCACCTGGGCACCTAGCAAGAAGAACTCCATCCACCACCAATCTCAACTTTCATCCCCTCATTTCTTACTTGTTTCTTGATGACTCCAAACCCTTCTCTTGGTTGCTCATAGGTCCTCCAAGTACCACGGACAACAGAGTCGGTCTCCCTTGCCTTCGTGACCATCGGACGGAAAGCCGGCGAATCCGCAGGGTTGAAGGCTTGATCCTCCAGACCGCATCTGCGAGAGCAAGTGAACTCGGCACCGGGTGCATCAGAGCTTATTTAGGTTTGCATCCCTAAACTCCTAAGTCAATATTGTTCTAAGAGCTAAGTCCTATGGGGTTTCTCAATCCCAGGGTCCTATCATTATCCTTGTTTAGGGGCTAATTTGATTGCTAGATGTTCTTATTTTTATAGAATCTCTAGATCTGCTCGTGCTTATCTTTGGGAATCATTTAAATCATTAAAACTTAAAAATAACAAAAAAAAATCATCATCATGCATCTTAGCATCTAGTTAGTCTCACATCAACTGTCCGAATCTATGTACATCGACACTATGTTGAAACGGTTCAGCATGAAAAATTCAAAGAAAGGCTATCTCCCGATAGGCATTGGAATTGGTCTCTCCAAAGTGGATTGTGCGACAACTCCTGAGGAGAGAGAGCATATGAGCAAAATCCCATATGCTTTGGCAATGGGTTCTATCATGTATGCTATGACATGTACTAGACTAAACGTGACAAACTCACTAGGCATAGTGAGCAAATACCAGTCTGACCTAGGTGAAGCTCATTGGAAGGTGGTAAAGACCATCCTTAAGTATTTACGAAATACTGAGGACCAATGGCTGATTTATGGAGAACCTGACTTGAAACTTGTGGGGTATACTGACTCCAGTTTCCAGTTAGATAAGGATAATAGCAAGAGTGTGTCAGGATTTGTCTTCACCCTAAATGGAGGAGCGATCTGCTAGAAAAGTTCCAAGCATCCTACTGTGATGGACTCTGTATACGAAGTAGAATACATTGCAGCATCAGATGCAACGAAGGAAGCTGTGTGGTTGCGGAAGTTCCTTGGCGAGCTGGGAGTGGCACCTTCCCTGGATGGTCCTATTTCGGTGTATTTTGATAGCACTGAAGCCTTTGCTCAAGCCAAAGAGCCAAAGTTTCATCACCGCACAAAGCACATTCTACAGTGCTATCACCTTGTGTTGAGAATTATATTGAGAATTCGATTCCAAATCCAATCAGATTTGACGAACCAAAACCCTTAAGTTCAGCTTTGTTCCCGTTCAAGAATGAACGCCCTAACCAACAAAGCAATCACGGAAGCGTATCACCAGGTTGTGGATGACCATCTGCCAGAAATCTTCATTGAAGATTACAGTAGGATTCGGGTCTGTAAAGGACAAGAACACCAAGAATGGAAGAAGAGAAAATAGAGGAATTTTCATGGGAGAAAGGGATTTCCACTTCCAAGAAGTTTGTTACAACACTCTTACATCCTCTTACGAGAATACAATATATATATACCTCGATCACACGTGTCCAAGATCCCAAAAACTCCTCAAGCTATCACCGTTCAAAAATAGTTCACCCGCCATCCGAGACGACTCAAATCCATTCAAGCCGACTCGTCCAGACTGCAATTTTCCTAACTATGCATCTGAGCCGACTCTAATCCATCCGAGCCGACTCATCCAGACTTTAGGTTTCCTGACTGTGCATCCGAGCCGACTCTAATCCATCCGAGTTGACTCGTCCAGACCACAGGTTTCCCTGACTATGCATCCGAGCTGACTCTAATCCATTCGAGCCGACTCATCTAGACCACAATCACATGTCCTGAGACATGCCAACCAACAAAGTCAACTCTTACCATAGAAGAGCCGATCCTAAGACCCAGACTGACCAAAACTGAGCCTAAACATCTAGGACTCGTACCAGACTCAACCCTAGCCCTAAACACATCATGAAAAACCATGATAGACCAAATCAACACATGTACATTGACCCAACTAGCCATGAATGCACCACTGAGACTCAACAATCTCCATCTTGGTGCTTCAAGGCTACATATGCCAGACTCCTCAAACCCATTAACCATATACAAGAGTAGAATCTATCCCTTGGTAGAGCCTTCGTAAGTGCATCCGTCTGGTTCTCCATTGTATGAACCTTCACCAGCACCACTTCTCCTTTCTCCACCAGCTCCCTGACTCTGTGGTATCTCACATCTATATGCTTGGTCCTAGCATGATAGACTGGATTTTGTGTCAAGTGTATGGCACTCTGGCTATCACTATGCAGGACTACCATACACTATTTCACCCCCATTTTAGACACTAGCTTTCTCAGCCATAGTGCTTTCTTTGCAGCTTCAGTAATCCCTATATACTCAGCTTCTATTGTAGACAAAGCTGCAATAGGCTAAAGGGTTGATCTCCAAGAAATCGGTCCACCATACATGCAGAAGAGATAACCTGTTGTAGACCTTCTTGTATCAAGATCATCTACATAGCTTGCATCAACAAACCCTTCCAAAGGACCTGAATCCTCACATGATTCTATGGAGTGCCATCCATGTCCTTCAGGCTGCCCACCAAATACCAGTCCATGTCTTTGAGTCCCTTGCAGATATCTCAAAATCTATTTCAATTCTTTCCAGTGTTCCTTCCCAAGATTAGCCATATACCTGCTCACCTGGCTTACAGCATATGCTATGTCCGGCCTGTAACAAACCATAGCATACATCAAACTGCCCACTGCATTGGCATATGGAACTCTTTCCATGTACTCTCTCTCCTCCTCTAATTGGGGGCACTATTTTTTCGAGAGGAAAAAATACCCTAATAAAGGTGTTTCCACAGGTTTGGCCTTTTCCATCCTAAACCTCTCGAGTACTCTTTTAATGTACCCACCTTGTGACAAATGGAGTATCCCTTTGCACATATATCTGTAAATCTCCATTCCAAGGATTTTTTGAGCTGATCCCAAGTCTTTCATCTCAAATTCCTGAGATAATGCTCTCTTCAGCCCTTTCACAGCTGTCATACTTTTGCTGGCTATCAATATATCATCCACATACAAAAGTAAATATAGAGCATCCATAGTATCCACATCCTTCACATAGACATAATGATCATGTTCACATCTGAGAATTCTAATGCTCAAGATAAATGTGTCAAATCTGTGATATCACTAACGAGGTGATTATTTCAATCCATATAATGACCTCTGAAGTAGACATACCTTGTTCTCCTGTTCAATCTCAATAAAGCCATCAGGTTGCTTCATATAGATTTTTTCTTCCAGTCTTCAATGTAGAAAGGCTGTCTTCACATCTATCTGCTTCAATTCCAAATTATGTTTTGCCACCAAAGACAACAACACCTGAATTGAAGTATAGCATACCACAGGAGAAAATATTTCTATATAGTCAACACCTTCCCTCTGTGAGTATCCCTTTGCTACCAATCTTGCCTTGTATTTTACTCCACCTTGCTCTGAAGGTAATGATTTCTTAGTGAACACCCATTTGGAGCCAATAGCATGAGCATCTTTAGATAGATCCACCAGCTACCATGTCAGATTCCTCTTGAGAGATTCCAGCTCTTCTATCATGCCTTGTATCCATGACTCTTTATCAGGACTTTCCATGGCTTCTACAAAACTTTTTGGATCTCCATTCACAGATAAAGAGCATATGAAGTTGCTTCATCCATGCCATATCTAACCAGCTTCTGGATTGTGCGTTGAGGCTTATGCAATGCCACTTCCCTTGTACTGTCCTGCAAGTCTATTGTTTGTGGCTCCTACTACACTTTCCTTTAAATAGCTGATTCTTCTTGCCTCTCATTCACTCCTAGAGAATCTTTCCTGTCCAACTCCATCTCAACTGAGACTCCATTTTCAGCTGATGTTGAAGATATATCCTCCACCTGTGATGGGCTCTCACTGCTGTTCATCTTATTGACTGCATTTCATGTTGCAGTCCCCGGTTTCACCAAGATGCTCCTCTCATCAAAAATAACATCCCTACTGATCACTGCCTTTTTAAACTATGGATCCCATAGTAGGTAACCTTTGATTCCTTGTGGATACCCTATAAAGATCATCTTCTTTGACTTAGGATCCAGCTTGCTTCTTTCAGTTGCCTCCACATGAACATAAGCCGGGCAACTAAAAACTTTCAGGTGGCCAAGCTCCACCTTCTTCCCACTCCAAGCTTCTTCTAGAAGTCTACCATCCAACTTGAAGTGAGGGGACCTGTTTATGAGAAAACATGCCAGAGTAATAGCATCACCCGAAAAAGTTTTCGGCAGTAATGACTACAGCCTCATACTCCTTGCCCCCTCCAATAGTATTCGATTCATCCTTTCCGCGACACTATTCTGCTGTGGGGTCATCCTTACTGTGTAATGGTGTTTGATATCATTTTCCTCACAATAACTCCTAAACTCTGTACTAGAGTACTCCCCACCATTATCAGTCCGAAGGCACTTTACATGTCTTCCTGTCTCCTTCTCTACCTCAGCTCTCCAAACTTTAAACTGAGCACACACATCTGATTTTCCCCTTATCAGATACACCCACAGTTTCCTAGAGAAGTCATCAATGAAGGTAACAAAATACCTTGCTCCACCTCTAGATAAAACAGGTGCTGGTCCCCATACATCCGAGTGCACCAAATCTAGCACTCCTTCACTTGGCTTGGTACAAACAACAAATTTCACTCTATGCTATTTACCAAAAATACATGGCTCACACAGGTCATTTCCATCCTTTTTCAAAGTTGGGATGTTCCCTCTTTTGCGTAACTCCGTGAGCCTCGGTCACTCATATGACCCATTTGATAGTGCCACAGTTTATATTTCAACTGTTCCTCCTGTGCCGCTGCAAGCACTTCAGCACTATCACTTATCACTGAGCCTTCCATCCTGTATAGATTGTTGCTCAGTCTTCTTCCTCTCATTACCACCAAAGCTCCCTTGGTAATTCTCAAACATCCACTACCAGATTGGCAACTAAAAGCATATCCTTGCTCTTCCAAGTAGCCCAAAGAAATCAAATTCTTTTTCAATTCTGGTACATGTTTGATATTTGATAGAGTCCTTATCACTCCATCATACATCCTCATCATAATAGTGCCTACTCTAGCTACCATACAAGAGTGATCATCACCAAGACTTACACTACCTCCATCTGACCTGTCATAGGTGTAAAACCAATCCCGATGTGAGGTATAGTGGTATGAGCATGCAGAATCCAAAATCCAGGTATTCTCCCAATCCACTGATCCATTTGATACCACCAATACTCCTTCTCCATTGCTTTCTAAAGCATTAGCACCACTAGTGTTGGCTCTCTCCTTTTCTATCTTCCAAAGAGGATAATTCTTCCTGATATGCCCAAGCTGATGACACTTGTAGCATTTTAAACTCTTGTAGTTTCGAGACTGAGATCTGTCCTTAGACTTTCCCCTAGTTCTTTCCTTGAGTCTTCCTTGCCTCTCATTCACAAAAAGAACCTCTGAATTAATATTACCTTTGCAGATCTTTTCACTTTGCTCATTGGATCTGAGCACACCAACAACCTCTTCATAGTTTAGGATTTCCTTCCCATAAACCAAAGTTGTTATCAGACCATCATACGATCCAGGAAGTGAACACAGCAGTAACAATGCCCGATCTTTTTCATCTATCTTCATATCCAGACTCATCACCTTAGAACAAACCTGATTGAACCTCTGAATATGAGCAACTAGGTCTCCTCCTTCAGGCATTCTCAAGCTATATAATTGCTTCTTCAGCCATAGCTTATTCATCATGTTCTTTTCCATGTATGTGTTCTCCAGTCTTCTCCAAAGACCTTTTGCAGTAGTCTCTGAACACACCTCAGGTAAAACTTGATCAGCAAAACACATCCTAATGGTGCTGAAAGCAATCTCTTTTAATTCTTCCCATTCTTCAACACTAATCATTTTCGATCTTGTTTTAACCAAGCCTTGTAGATTCTCTGTTGAACCAGCAAATCTTTAACCCTTTGCTACCACAAGATGAAGTTTTCCTTGCCAACATACTTCTCGAAACCTACTTTGAACCCACTTGATGCCATTACCACAATCAAGAATTCAAGAGATATGAAAACCATACCTGCAAGAAGCCTTACTTCCAACCCTCTGATCTTGAGATCTTCCTTCCACGAATCTTGTTCTGATACCAAATGTTGAGAATTATATTGAGAATTCGATTCCAAATCCAATCAGATTTGACAAACCAAAACCCTCAAGTTCAGCTTTGTTCCTGATCAAGAACGAATGCCCTGACCAACAAAGCAATCATGAAAGTATATCACCAGGTTGTGGATGACCATCTGCCAGCAATCTCCATTGAAGATTACGGTAGGATTCAGGTCTATGAAGATTAAGAACACCAAGAATGGGAGAAGAGAAAATAGAGAAATTTTCATGAGAGAAAGGGATTTCCACTTCCAAGAAGTTCGTTACAACACTCTTACATCCTCTTACGAGAATACAATATATATATATACCTCAGTTACATATGCCCGAGATCCCAAAAACTCTTCCAACTGGCACCGTTCAAAAATAGTTCTCCCATCATCCGAGCCGACTCTAATCCATCCGAGCCGACTCGTCCAGACTTCAGGTTTCCTGACTATGCATCCGAGCCGACTCTAATCCATCCGAGTCGACTCATCCAGACAATAGGTTTCCTTGACTGTGCATCCGAGCCGACTCGTCTAGACCACAATCACCTTATCTGAGATGTGCCAACCAACAAAGTTGACTCTTACCACAGAAAAGCTGGCCCTAAGACCTAGACTGACCAAAACTGAACCTAAATACCTAGGACTCATATCGGACTCAACCCTAGCCCTAGACACATCATGGAAAACCATGATAGACCAAATCAACACATGTACATTGACCCAACTAGCCATGAATGCACCACCTGAGACTCAACACCTTGTACGAGAGATCATGGAACGAGATGACATTGACCTTCTGAAGATCGATGGAAAGAAAAATCTGGTTGACCCCTTCACTAAAGCCATTGGAGTTCAAGAATTTGATACTTGTAAATGGAAAATGGGAATGAGATTCTATATCGATTGACTTTAGTCCAACTGGGAGTTGTTGGGAATTGTGTCCCAAAGCCAATCATCTAAGCTGTAGACGGTTGTGCTATCTTGTAATTATATATGATTTTTAATGAATAAAAGTTTTTATTTTGGTTGTTCATCATATTTACCTTTTTTTGAAATAAACTCTTGTATGATGGAGTTCTTGGAACTACATTGTTTGATATAGAGAGGATATATCAAGTATTTCTTAAACTGGTTCATAACCAAATGATACATTATTATAGGACGACAATATATCAAGTGTAGGTTGTTGTATGTCACATTTGTAGGTTGTCCTCTTAACCAAGGAGCATGGAGACAGTGGTGTGACATGCAAGTAAAATGTATGACATCTCATTGAACATGACCATCTGTGGAGCTCCCTTCTGCCAAAGGGTTGCTCACGAAGGGATATGGGTATATGTGTCCCTCACACCTGAGATCACCATGGTAGCTTGCAAGCAACTCACTATACTCTAGTGCCGGACTACCTGGATTTCTAATCCAGTGATGGAAGGTTTCTAGGTGCAGTCAAGTACTTGTAGAGCGGTGGTGGATCAAGATAAAATTGATCCCTCCAAATAGTTTGGAGCGAATGGCTCATTATGTCTCAATTTAGCAAATCCTTGGCCATGATAGTTCTTATGAGGAGTCACAGAACTTGTAAAGTTGAGACATGATCTGGACGGACCAAATTAGGGTTGGCAGCCAAATCTTAGGTCATCCTGAGTATTATGAGGTCAAAGGGATGAATTATGCTGCAACCATATGCTAGAGGTTCTAGAGAGGTGCTCTGCATCTTCGACCTATCTAGACGTCAGGTATCATTACTAGATGAGACTTTGACTGGTACTGGAAGTGTTCCAGTGCTACCGGCTTAGTGTCTGAACCTATGGGGTCACACACCTTAGGGGTTTCTATCGATCTTAAGGCTGATTGACGATTAAGAATCTTTTGCTGTCATTAGCGGTCAATGTGATTGACCATGTGTCGACACTTGTGGGGTCAACACTTGGCTATAACAAGAAGTTTTTTCGGAAGACTTTTCTGGACGAGCCGACTCAACCCCTACTATAGTCAGCTCGTTCTGTGTTCTAATCGAGCTGACTCGACCCCTGCTCGAGTCGACTTCTTCTATGTTCTGGTCGAGCTGAATCGATCCCTGCTCGAGTTGACATGTTCTAAGTTCTGGTCGAGCCGACTCGACCCCTGCTCGAGCCAACTCAAATGAATAATCTGACTGTTCTGTATCCTAGATGAGCCGACTCGAACCTGCTTGAGTCAACTCGTCTCTGCTCAACAAAAGTTCCTGAACAGCATTTCTAAGAAATTTTGGGAAGGTTTTGACCTAGTTTAAATTTTGAATTCAAGCTATTTTGACTTCAAACTTTCATAGAATGATTATCATTCCTTCCTAATATTGTTTGAGTCAATATGGTATGCTCCTTGACCTTCTCCCCCAGTCACTCCTCCTTCCTCTTTCTCCCTCTCTTGGCTGCCTCTATAAATAAGTGTTATTTTAGGGCTGCTAGGAGATAGAGAGAAGCTTTTGATTTTGTCTCTGAATCTCATTGCTACTGAGATTCTGAGAGGGAAGGAAAGGGTTACGAAGACTTGGGCATTGGGTGTGTGGATTCCTAACACTGAAGTTGGGCCTTGGGAAGAGAGCTAGTTAGGAAGGGTTCCACCTCTCCACCTCGTCTTCTAGGAAGAAGAAGATCAGTCCAAAAGATCCTAAGGAGTTAGCACTCTGAGGAAGTTGATCAAAGTGGAGCCCAGGTGTGGATTACTTGTAGAGGCCAGACAGATGTGTGGCTCAAGAGCATCATCCTTGGAGCACTGCCACTGCATCCATCAAAAGTATAATAGTAAGGTACTTTTATATCCATGCTTTTCTCTTATTTTGATGTTTATATTGCATGCTGTTTTATTATACTAAATCCTATTGTGGACAGATTGGTAGATCATTCAGATCGATCTACCAAGCCTTCCACTATGCATATTTTAAAATAATTTTAAAATGCATCTTTTTCTGCCTTGCTTTTACATATTGTATGCATGGTGTTGGTGTCTTTTCACCTTCACCTTCATCTTCCTTATCATAGAACGTTGCCACTTCCACCTCGTTGCTCCCCTTCCTCGCCACCACAAGATTTTTCACTGTCCTTACCACCTCCAGCAACCTAATACTATGCGAAGCTACCTAGCTCCTTCCCACGGCCACCACCAATCATCGGAACAGTGCCGTGCCACCGCCCATCGACCATGCCACCCCCACTACGATGTCACCTCCTCCGAGATTGCCAGTGAAAACTCCATCAAATCTTCCCTCCAAAGTCATCCCCTATTTTGGCATGATCTCGAAAGCACTAAGGGTTAGCATGATCATGAATGCAAAGTCGACATTCATTGCTGACTTCAAGCTCATTTTAGAGAAAAAAAAAAAGAGAAAAGAAAAGAAAAAGAAATTAGGTTTAAAATAATCATTTCAGGCTTCACCACCATTTGATTCCCGAGCATCTTTATTGCACATCAAAAAAAGCATGTTCACGATCGAGGAGCCTATACACTTTTCAGAGCAAATCCAAAAACTTCACCAAATCATAATTTTGGATTATTGGACGAGATCTAACCTTATTCTAATTTGAAAAATTTTGACTGTAGTTATTATCTTTTGGTATTCCAGGTTCAAGGACATTACTAGACTCGCCATCCAACTAGGATCGCAACCTGACTTAGTCAAGCCTCTTCCAAATTCAACCATAATCAAGTTTGTGAGCACCATTTTCACTTAATATATTTAATTGATATTGGTAGAGAGCTTTATTCTTTTATTTTATTAGATTTATATAGTAATTGCTTGTACTGAGCCTAAACTTAATAGTTTCTTAATTATCCTATTTTTAAGATCTAGGGCTTTCATTGGTGCTTATAGTTAATTTTTAAAAAAATTGATTATAACTTAATCCCTTTCATATTCAAAAAAAATTAGCTAATTTTAATTTATAGTTTTAGTTTGTTGATAATTAAAATAATAATAATAATAATATTTGTATTAGTCCCATTTTTGCATCCCTAGAATAGGTCATTCCGTATCAAAAATTTGGTATTAAAGCATAGCTTATTTTAGATTAGGTATATTTGCATTATATAAAAAAAATTTGTATATTTTAGTATTTTACCTACCCTACACACCCTTTAGTATTTTAGAAAGTTCCGTTCATAAAAAATTTCAAAAATTATAAAATTTACTTTATTAGAAATAGACTCATAGCAAATAATTTTACAATTATGGATTCCTGAAACTACTTTAAAATTCATGCCAAATTTGAAATGAAATTCTTAGCCTCTGTTCTGAAATTCTGTAACCTGAAATTTTGGACAACCTCTATTTAAACCTAAAGTCTCATTTCTACGAATATTGAAAAATTATAAATTAGTGTCTCTAGAAACTAGACTCAAATTAAAAGATTTCTATAAGAGAAAATTTATGAAACTACTTTAGGATTCATGCCAATTTATTAGGAACTTCTAATTGTGTGCATAGAAATCCGTATCTGCAGAACTGCACAATACCAATTTTTTTGATGATTTTTGTTAATAAGTTTATTGAAAAATTATAAAATTTGTAGATCTAAAAACTATACTAAAAAAGGAAGATACCTGTTATTAAAAATTTTAAAATTGACTTATGGATTGGTACCAAATTTCTCTAGGAATTTGGTTATCGTATTCTAAAAATCCAATAAAGAGCTTGATTTTGATCCTTGTAGTGACCCTTGCATGACCACCAAGTCTGGAGCAGGATCAAAATACCATCCCGAATCCTTAGCGTTAGATAGTAAGATAGATCCTAACCAAATAGCTGCATCCCTACATGCCCTTACTAAAAAATTGTTAATCTAATTCTCCTTTATTAAGAGCATGGATCAAGACTAAAAAATTTGGAAAAAAGCCAAATCAATAAAGCATAAATTAGAAATACTTCTCCTAGGCCCATAGCACAACAACAGATCCAAGATTTTAACAGGTATAGAAATCGGGTGATTTGACATCAACAAGATTTTAGTGAACAAGATGAACAAATTTTGTGTAGTGTTAAGGTTGAAGCCCTGAGTTTTACGGGTCGATTGGATCCCAAAGAGCATATTGATTGGGATGCAGACATGGACTACTATTTTGAGTAGATGATATTCCAAAGAAAGAAAAATTAGGTTTCCTAAAATGAGATTATTAGGTCATGCTAAAATATATTGGAGTAATATTGAGTAATTAGCAATGCATGGAAGACATGAACCTATTAGGACTTGGGTTGAAATGAAAGATAGACTTCGTGAAAAGTACTTACCCACATACTACCACCAATGTCGTCTTGATTAGTGGTAATGATTGACCCAAGGCAATAGGTCCGTTAGTGAATACATCTATAAATTTTATTAATATCTTATGAGGTGTAATGTGATTGAAGATCCCTCTGTCACTCTATCTTGGTTTGAGTTGGTCTAAGAGATGATATTCAGAGTAAACTATTTATGCGAGAGGTTTATAGTCTAAAGCAGGCTTACCAATTGGCTCAGGATTATAAAAGATTTCATAGGACATCAGCTACCCGTCGAACTGAATATCAAAATCCTAGAATCTTAGGATCTAAACCTAGTAATAAATAATCAGGCCTCTACCAATCGTTTCCTGTAAACAGCACCATTATATAGGAAAGATGACAAAGAAAAAGCTATTTCAAGAGAGATTCCCCAAACTAGTAGTTCCAAAATTTAATGTTTTAAGTGTAATGAGCTAGGTCACTATACGAGTCAATGTCTCTTAAGGGCTTTATATATAGAAGAGCCTGAAAAAGAAAATATTAAGGATGAACCTAAGGGAGAAATTTATATTGCAAATCTGGAGTTAGTCGACACCTATGAAGAAAATGACACCACTCAAGAGGAATCTGGACCATTGCTTACAAGTGAAGATTAGCATCAAACTTTCATTTTTCAAATCTTTATTGGTCAAGGTGATAAGGTATGTAAAGTATTATTGATAGTGGTAGTTGTATCAATGTGATTTTCACTAATATCTTGAAACATTTGAGATTAACACCTGTAGACCACCCGAGTCTATACAAAGTTGCCTGGATAGATACATCATCAATTTCAATTAGGCACATGTGTTTAGTGTTACAGCCGTGACAGTGACATGGCCAGGCTCAGGTACCGCCGAATGCGATCGAGCCACGTGGAAGTTTCCCCGGCCGAGTCAGCGCCACGTCTTCAAGGCCAGGATCGGCAAGACTACACCGCCCGAAGACTGTCTAAGGCAAACTGCCCTCGCCGAGGTCGAGCTCGGCTCGGAGTTCCTCTACCACCCCATTGGCGCCCGGACCCGGAGGGGTCCGCCTAGGTGAGGTCGGCCGAGGTCAGCCGACCTCCTGCCACCTCGCCAGGTGTCCACCCAGGAGGGGTCCGCCTAAGCCGAGGTAGGCCGGTCCTTCGCCCTTCACCGGGTGGCAACCCGAAGATGGGCCCACCTCCGCCGAAGCCAAGCGACCTCCTGCCACCTCGCCAGGTGTCCACCCAGGAGGGGTCCGCCCTAGCCGAGGTCAGCCAATCCTTCGCCCTTCGCCAGGTAGCCACCCGGAGACGGGTCCACCTCGGCCGAAGCCAGGCGACCTCCTGCCACCTTGCCAAGTGTCCACCCAGGAGGGGTCCACCTAAGACGAGGTCGGCCAGTCCTTCGCCCTTCGCCAGGTAGCCACCGGGAGACGGGTCCACCTCGGCCGAAGCCAGGCGACCTCCTGCCACCTCGCTAGGTGTCCACCCAGGAGGGGTCCACCTAAGACAAGGTCGGCCAGTCCTTCGCCCTTCGCCAGGTGGCCACCCGGAGACGGGTCCACCTCGGCCGAAGCCAGGCGACCTCCTGCCACCTCGCCAGGTGTCCACCCAAGAGGGGTCCACCTAAGCCGAGGTCGGCCAGTCCTTCGCCCTTTGCCAGGTGGCCACCCAGAGACGGGTCCACCTCGGCCGAAGCCAGGCGACCTCCTGCCACCTCGCCAAGTGTCCACCCAGGAGGGGTCCACCTAGGCCGAGGTCGGCTGGCCCTTCGCTCCTCACCAGTTGGCCCCCGGAGACGGGTCCAACTCAGCCGAAGTCAGACCGCTCGTACGGAGAGGGTCCTAGGGAGAGAAACGGGTCCCAAGGCCATCCCTCGGATGGTACAAACCCCAGACGGCGCTCCGTACGGAGGGCGGCGGCACGCGGAACATCACTTGCATCGGCCCGACAGGTCCCACAGCCGAGAGATGCGATCCTGACGAAGCAGGCCCCATAGATGGATGGCGCCCATGCTTGGGGAAGAGAGCGCTCTCGCTGGGCCCGAGGCCTGACCGGCCGCCTTGCCAGCACCGCCCTCCCCTTTTTCCCTTCTATCTTTGCCTTTTCCCTGCTGGGCCCAGCGGACGAGGTCGGAAAGCCGCCTGGCCCCCTTCACCGAAAAGGGAAAAGAGAAAAGGACGGGGGAGGGAAGTCTCCAAGGAGGAAGAAACAAGTGCATGACGAAAGGAGATAAAGAGGGAGGAATCTGGGGACGACAAGGTAAGCAAACATGCCTGGGGAAGAAGAAGAAGCACCGGCACAAGGCCTTGCTCCGAGGGCAAAAAACCCAAGAATCCCGAGAGGGGAACACTGGGTGTGAGCTCGGCTAGGAGGCCCAGTCGAGATTCTGGTCCCCAGGGGCTCTCTCTCACTAGAAAATTTTCTAAGTCTGGAACCCCTTCGGGGGACCGTCTGGAGAGTCTGTTCCTTCTCGTCGTCTACTGACTTGACCGTCGGAGCTCCCTCGCCGGAATCCCCGGCCAGGGTCTTCTAACCCCTTTTTTGCAGGTTCGCCACGGGAAGGAGGCTCCCTCGCCAGGCGGAAAGGAGGGATCGACAGATCCGCGGCACGGGCGCGGCGACGAGAGCGGCAACAGATTGGCACGCCAGGAAGGGGGGCAGGACACTGAACCCCAGCGGGAGCCAGCTTTCTGCAGGTATCGCACTCTCCGACAATGGTGGTCACTCGTGGACACGAGGCATCCACCAGCCGTGCGGGGGAAGTCCACTCCCCTCCGAGGGGCCACAGCCCTGAAAGGGAGCTTCCGACTCCCCCTCCTCTTCCACAGCAGCCTATCCCGGTGGACCGGTCCCTTGCGGTCATCGTCCAGCAGTTGCAGACCTTGACCTTAGCGGTCTGGCAGCTTCAGCATCAGCAACGGTCCCTAGCCACCCAGCCGCAGCCAGGAATCCCCGCGGCCCGAGCCGCGGGGCAGCGTGGGAGCCTGCGCTCAATTCAGGGCTGGCCATCCCATCCGAGGGCCGTCTCCAACCCCCAGGGGAGCCACCGAGCTCCCGCAAAGAGAAACTACTCCGGTTCGGAGGATCACGAGAGCCGATCCCCAACCGACGGGGCCGAAACGGCGCATCGCAGCAAGCGACGCCGAGGCCAGACCTCGCACCGAGACCGATCGGCGCCCCCTTCACCCGCAGCCTCGGTGGAAGACTCCACCGACGAAGCCATCAGGCGCCAGGCCGAGAGGCGCCTGGAGGAGTATGAGCGCAAGCTGGCGGAGTTCGCCCACCGATTCGCCGACCTGCAGAACTCATCGACAGACCCGGCGGGCTATGACTCCTGCCCCCCTTTCTCTGAAGAAATCCAGGCGGAACCAATCCCGAAACGGTTCCGCATGCCGCAGGTGGATCCCTACGACGGGACCACCGACCCCCTGGACCACTTGGAGAGCTATAAAGCTCTCATGAGGGTTCAGGGAGCCACCGACGCCCTTCTGTGCATCACCTTCCCGGCAACCCTCCGGAAGGCCGCTCGAGTCTAGTTCACCCGCCTCGAGCCCGGATCCATTTTCTCCTTCCATCAGCTGGAAGGAAGGTTCGTGGCACACTTCGACGCTTGTCGAAAGATGCCGAGAGAGGTGGACAGCCTCTTCTCCATCCGCCAGCAAGACCAGGAGCTGCTCCGGGACTACATCACCCGGTTCAAGACCGCAGCCCTGGAGATCTACAGCTTGGACGAGCCCGTCGCCATGCTGGCTTTGAAGCGCGGGCTCAAGACGTCCCGCCTAACCTATTCCTTGGACAAGAAGCCGCCCAAGATGTACTCCGAGCTCCTCCTCCATGCCCACAAGTACATCCGAGCGGAGGAGGCCGACCGTACCCATCGAGAGTTGGACGGGAAGACTCCGAAGAAGCCGCTCCCGAGGGATGCCCCAGGAGCTCGGAGGCCCGGGCCGTCTGCCGACCCTCGCCCGAATCCAAGGCCAAGGGGCGAAGCCACTCCCGAGCGGAGGTACACCCCTCTCCTCGCACCCCGAACGAAGATCCTCATGGAAATCGAGGGCGAGCGCTACCTCCGCAGACCTCCTCCTCAGAACCCGAGGGCCGTCCGAGACAAATCGAAGTACTGCCAGTTCCACCGCGAGCACGGGCATGACACGGAGGAGTGTCGCCACCTGAAGCGGGAGATCGAGGAGCTGATCAGGAGGGGTTACCTCAGGAAGTTCATTAAGAACGAGGCCCCCTCTGAAGGGAAGCCGCTCGCGGCCTTACCACCTGTCCCTGCGATCGACAACCGCCCAACGGAGAAACCCGTGGGCATGATCTCACGCGGGTCCGGTCGAGCGACGAAGAGAGCCCGGGAAGTCGGGAACCCGAAGAATATAATCCCTCCCAAGGGAGGGGAAGTTAATGATAATGTAAACAATGATGCCGTGGTGGTCGAGATGACCATCGCAAAGCATCCTGTACATCAAATCATGGTGGATAGTGGAAGCTCGGCTGACATACTTTTTTACGATGCTTTCTCTCGGATGAACTTGTCCCCCGATCAGCTGAAACCAGTGCACACCCCCCTAGTGGGTTTTACAGGGAACTCCGTGGGGGTCGAGGGGGAGATCACTCTCCCAGTCACCGCCGGATCCCCACCCCGGCAGGCGACCGTCCTAATAACATTCACCGTCGTCAGGCTCCCTTCGCCTTACAACACCATTCTCGGGCATCCCGGGCTCAACCAACTGGACGCCACCATCTCCACGAGAAGGCTGTTGGTACAGTTCCCCACGCCTTCCGGGCTCGGGGAGATGAAGGGGACGACCCGACCGATCCCGCTCTGCCTTCAGACGGTCCCAGGCGCCAGGGGCGCGGAGCTCGCCCAGGATGTCGACGACCTCGATCTGAGAGAGAAGGAACCCAGGGGAGGGCCCGTAGAGCGCCTGCTGGCTTTTCCCATCGGTTCGGACCCCCTGAAGACGGTGCAAGTCGGGGCCCAGCTCCCTGAGGAAGAACGAACCCGCCTGCTGGAGTTCCTCCGTGCCAACGCTGACGTGTTCGCCTGGTCAGCAGCCGACATGCTGGGCATCCCGCCCGAGGTCATCATGCACAGGCTGAACGTGGACCCAAATTGCCGCCCGGTCCGCCAGAAAAAGAGAAGTTTCGCCATGGAGAGACAGAAGGCGATCAACGAGGAAGTAGAGAAGCTCCTCGCCGCCGGTTTTGTCCGAGAGGTCCAGTACCCCAGTTGGCTGGCGAACGTGGTCATGGTAAAGAAGAGTAGCGGTAAGTGGAGGATCTGTGTGGACTACACCGACCTCAATCGAGCTTGCCCAAAGGACAGCTTCCCTCTTCCAAAGATCGACCAGCTGGTCGACACCACTTCGGGGCATCGCCTCCTGTCGTTCATGGATGCTTTCTCCGGATACAACCAGATCTGGATGAACCCGGAGGACGAAGAGCACACCGCCTTCATAACTGACCGCGGAACTTTTTGCTACAGGATGATGCCATTTGGCCTCAAGAATGCGGGGGCAACGTACCAGCGCCTGGTCAGTAGAATCTTCAAAGACCAGATCGGCCGCAACATGCAGGTGTACATGGACGACATGCTGGTAATGAGCAAACCCGAGTCGAATCACGTGGCAGACTTGGCGGAGATGTTCGGCAACCTCCGATGCCATCAAATGAAGCTGAACCCGGCGAAGTGCGCCTTCGGCGTCTCCGCCGGGAAGTTCCTAGGGTTTATGGTGACCCAAAGAGGAATCGAGGCCAACCCGGAGAAGGTCCAGGCCATCCTGGATATGGAGCAGCCAGCCTCCAAGAAGCAAGTGCAGCAACTAACCAGCCGAGTTGCAGCCCTTAGCCATTTTATCTCCAGGTCGGCGGACCGCTGCCGTCCCTTCTTCAAGGTGCTGAGGAGGATGAATGACTTTGCTTGGACCGAGGAATGCCAGCAGGCCTTCGAGGAGCTGAAGAAGACGCTTGCATCACCACCATTGCTGTCCAGGCCCGAGGAGGGAGAGGAGCTTACCCTCTACCTGGCGGTTATCCCGGAAGCCGTCAGCTCGGTCTTGGTCCGAACCGACGGCCAGGGGCTCCAGCGGCCGGTGTACTACACCAGCAAACTCCTCCGTGACGCGGAGCTCAGGTATTCCCGGCCCGAGAAACTCGTTTTTGTGCTAATAGTGTCTGCCCAACGTCTCAGGCCTTATTTTCAAGCGCACCCCATCGCTGTCCTGACGGATCAACCGCTGAAAGCAGTGCTCAGCCGACCCGATACCTCGGGACGATTGGCAAAGTGGGCACTGAAGCTCAGCGAGTTCGACATTACGTACAGACCGAGGTCGGCCATGAAGGCACAGGTGCTGGCCAACTTCTTGGTCGAATGTTCAGGCTTGGGCAAGGAGCCCGAGGAAGGCCCCTCAGGTCGGTCGATGGAGATAGGCACCGACGAGCCCGGAGAGGACACCTGGATCCTCCATGTAGACGGAGCCTCAAACTCCGGCGGGAGCGGGGCTGGGCTCATCCTTGCCAACAGCAACGGGGTCGTCGTCGAATGCGCACTTCGTTTCCAATTCCCCGCGACAAATAACCAGGCGGAATACGAGGTGCTTCTTGCCGGGCTAAGAGTCTCCCGCGAGCTGGGCGTAACCAACCTCAAGGCTTTCACTGATTCCCAGCTCGTGGCGGGGCAGGTGTCCGGGGAGTACGTCGCACACGACCCCCAAATGGCGAGATACTTAGAGCTCGTCAAAGAGGGCGCATCCGGATTCCGACGCTTCAACATCTCCCATATCCCCCGCGGGGAGAATGCCCGCGCGGATGCTCTCTCCCGACTGGCGACCCTACCGGACACGATGCTGGGACGCGCCTATGTGGAGCGCCTTGAGGTCCCAAGCCTCAAAGCACCGGTGGAGGTCCACCAGGTCGGCCATGAACCCAGCTGGATAGACAAGTACGTCGCATACATCACCAATGGCACCGTGCTGGAGGACCGCGAGGCGGCTCGCCTCATCAGGAAGAAGGCCGTGCGGTTCGTCCTGATGGACGGGCAGTTGTATCGAAGATCCTACTCCTACCCCCTCCTCAAGTGCGTAGGGCCCACGGAAGCCAAGCTTGTGCTCCAGGAGATCCACGAAGGCATCTGCGGGAACCACGTGGGGGGCAGGGCATTGGCATACAAGGCCCTCCGTCAGGGCTACTTCTGGGAGACAATGAAGGAAGACGCCGCCGACTTCGTGAAGAAGTGCGACCGGTGCCAGCGTCACGCCACGGTGCAGCGGCAGCCCTCCAACCCAATCTCGCAGCTCTCAGCCCCTTGGCCGTTCGCCCAGTGGGGAATGGACCTCCTGGGCCCATTCCCGCCGGCGTCTGGCCAGCGGAAGTTCTTGATAGTGGCCATCGACTACTTCACGAAGTGGGTCGAGGCCGAACCCTTGGCAAGGATCACCGAAGCAAACATCGCCAAGTTCTTTTGGAAGTCCATCGTCTGCCGCTTCGGCCTCCCCCACACCGTGGTCACCGACAACGGGCGCCAGTTCGACTGCCGGGAGTTCGAAGAATTCTGTAGCGACCTCGGCATCAAGCATCGCTTCACCTCGGTGGCGCATCCTCAGACCAATGGGGAGGCCGAAGTCACAAACAGGACCATTCTTCAGGGCCTCCACACGCGGCTGGACCAGGCCAAGGGCAGGTGGGCCGACGAGCTTCCCAGCGTCCTCTGGGCATACCACACCACCCCGAGGACGGCTACCGACGAAACCCCGTTCAACCTTGTCTTCGGAGCCGAGGCAGTCATCCCGATCGAGCTCAGCCTACCCACACTGCGCGTGGAGCAATACGACGAGACAGAAAACCCAGCCAGGATGATGCTCAACCTGGACCTTCTCGAGGAAACGAGGGACAAGGCCAGAGTTCGAATGGCGGCGTATAGGCAACGTGTGGCCAGATATTATAACTCCCGTGTGCGGCCGAAGGTTTTCCGTCCCGGAGACTTGGTCCTCCGGCGCGCTGAAGCCTCCCAGCCACGGGAATGCGGCAAGTTATCACCCAACTGGGAAGGCCCATATCGGGTGGCAGAAGCCCTCCCTCATGGAGCATATTACTTGGAGGAATTGGGAGGTGCCAGGTTCCCCCGGACGTGGAACTCCTCGAACCTAAGGATGTACTATCAGTAATGTAAGGTTCTCTGTTTCTGCAACAAGGTTCCCCCACTTCAAACACTCTTTTCTCGCTTCGACAAGGCTTGAGAAAGCCTGCGGCATCGAGCTCGATCCGGAGATCCTGGGCTTCAGCCTGGAAGGTGGCGCCGAACCCAGTTCGCCCATGCAAGCCCGGAGAACAGCTCAGTAAGCCGCGCAAGGCTTGAGAAAGCCTGCGGCATCGAGCTCAGTCCGGAGATCCTGGGCTTCGGCCTGGAAGGTGGCGCCGAACCCAGTTCGCCCATGCAAGCCCGGAGAACAGCTCAGGAAGCCGTGCAAGGCTTGAGAAAGCCTGTGGCATCGAGCTCAGTCCGGAGATCCTGGGCTTCGGCCTGGAAGGTGGCGCCGAATCCAGTTCGCCCATGCAAGCCCGGAGAATAGCTCAGCAAGCCGCGCAAGGCTTGAGAAAGCCTGCGGCATCGAGCTTAGTCCGGAGATCCTGGGCTTCGGCCTGGAAGGTGGCGCCGAACCCAATTCGCCCACGTAAACCCGGAGAACAGCTCAGCAAGCCGCGCAAGGCTTGAGAAAGCCTGCGGCATCGAGCCCAGTCCGGAGATCCTGGGCTTCGGCCTGGAAGACGGTGCAGAAACCGTGTCGCCTGCGCAAGTATGAAGGCAGCCCCAAAGACAGGCCCGCTTAAGGCCTACTCTGCCGCCATGCGATCCGGGAGGCCCCAACCTTCGATTTGAGCAATGGAAGGACCAGGCCTGCAACTGTTTCAAGTGTCCCATACCAACATCTCAGAAAGGAAGAAAAAGAAAGGTGAGGTGGGATGATGGAACTCAAGGTTTTGATAAACTAAAATTTTCACTGATATGAAGGATCTATACAAGCTGGGAGTCCCGACAGGCCGGGAGTCCCCAAAAAAAAAACAAAAACAACAACGACAGAAGAAGAAAAAGAAAAGACAAAAGGGAGAAGGCGCTGGGTTCACTGTGGTGCCGGGTCGGAGCCCTCTGCTGGGGGCGCGGGTGCTGCGTCCTCGACTTCTACGGCGGCCGGCTCTCGAGGCTGCTCCGGAGCCGCAGCTTCACTGGTCGACGGCGCCGCAGGAGTTGCTTCGGCCACGTCGGAGGCCCTGCTCTCGCCTCCTGGCCTCCTACCTCCGATCGCCACCCCGCTCAGATCCAGCTCGGGGAAGAGGGCCCCCACCTTCTCCCGGCACATCCGGAACCCCTTCAAGAAGGAGTCCACGGCGGCCTCCTGGACCTCCGACGTGTACTCGTCAGAAGCCCGGAATTTCGGGATGGCCTCCTGCGCCTCCCGCTTTGCGGCCTCCAGGAGCCCGTTGACGTACGCACTCCGGTCTTTCGCCGCGGTTGCGTCTCGCCGGGCCTCCTCCAACTAGCACTCCAGCCACTGGGAGTGGGCCTGCAGGCGGGCCTTCTCCGCCACCTCCTCCTCCGAGCGGCGCTGGTTGGAGGTCCGCTCCTCCGACAGGGAAGCCTCCAGCTCTTTGTTCCGCCCCTCGGAACGCGCCAGGTCGGACTGGAGGGTCTGGTTATTGGCTCGCAGCTCGGCCCCCTTCTCCATCAGGTCCTTGACATCGGTCGCGAGCTTGCGGAGCTTCAACTCCTTCTCGGAGTCCCTTTTGGCATTCCCTGCGAGGAAGTCCCTCAGCAGGAGAACGTCGTTCCCGATCTGCACCAACAAGAGCAAATTATGTCAGGATGAAAAGAGTTAGGTTTTGAAAGGAAAAGAAGGGAAGAAGCTCGGACTTACCGTGAAGAGCTGCGGGAGGATCCTGAGCAGCGCATCAGCGTAATCCCGGCCGCCCCGAGCTCGGCGATCCCGGGCGGTGGAGGCGTACTCCATGACCTTCTCCGCGAGCCCTTTGTCGTGGATGACCGAGTCCCGCTGGGAGATCACCGGTGCCGGGGGTGTCAGGCCGGCTCCTGCGGCGGCCGCCCCATCAGCTGGGGCCGCGGTCGACGGGCCGGCGGTGGCCACAGGCTGCACTGTCGAGGCGGCAGCGACGACGGGCCCGGCACTGGGCGGAGCAGCAGGCGGAGGAGCCCTCTCGGCGGCGGCGCCACCAGGTCGCGCGGCCGCGGCGTCAGCGGCCCCCCCTGAGGCAACCTGGGCGGGGGAACGACAGCAACCGGGCTGGGCACGGTCGCCGTCACGACCTCCCGGCTCGCCTCTGTACGAGCCCTCTTCGCCGTGGGCTCGTCCACCTCAACGACATCCCGCTGGGCTGCACCCTCCAGGAGGTTCTCCAGCGAAAATTTCATCCCTGCAAAACAAAGGAACAGAAAGTCAGCCGGCTTGGTCATGAAGAAAAAGGGGGCAGAAGTCAAAATGGAGCCGAGTCTCACCAGTCTCGCGGATAGGACTGATCCCGGCCTCAAAAAGGTTCTGCTCCGAAAGCAGAACGTCGAGTGCCGGGACCACGTCGCTCAGGAGCTGGGAATAGGACTCCTGGTCCGTCGACTCGACCCGAGAATTCCGGTTCGGGGTCCGGTCCGGTTCACTCTAGGCCCAGTCGACATCTTCGACTGAGGCGAAGAAAAATCGGCTCTTCCAGCCCTTCACCGAGGAAGGGATGTCGAACCGGAGACACCTGGGCCGGGGCGAGATATACCACCAGCCGTCATCGGTGGAGCACTTCTTCAGGGTGAACAAGGCCCTGAAGAGGGAGAAACGGGCAACGAACCCGTGGAAGTGACAGAAGACAATGAAAGAGAAGATGACCCGGATGGCGTTGGGAGCCAACTGGGCCGGGACAAGCCGGAAATGGCTGAGGAAGGAGAGAAAGAAGGGGTGCAGAGGAAACCGAAGACCCCCGAGGAGGAAGTCTTCGTAGAAGGCAATGCGGCCGGGGCCACTCATGGTGACGCGCTCCCCGGACCGCGGGACAAACAAGCGAATGGAACCCGGGATGCCGGAAGCATCCCGGAGCAGAGAAAGATCGCCTTCGGTCATGGTGGAAGCATGACCGGAGGGACCGGCGGGAAGAGAAGGAGGTGCAGGAAGAGCAGGAAGAGCCGGAAGAGAGCGAAGGGGGACGGCAGGAGCAACCGGAGGAGGCCGGATCCCCCTAGGGATGCCAATGGTGACACCCCCGGGTTGCAGACGCCGGCGGATCTCCTCCGGGATTGTCTCCTCATCTGAGGAGGAAGAAGATGGAGTCCTCGGCCGGGATGGACCGGCCTCGTCCGGGATGGACCGGCCTCGTCCGGGTTGGAAGAGACATGGCGACAGCACGCCATGGAAAAGAGAAGGATAGAGGATCGAAGAGAAAAGAAAAGAGAGGAAAGGAAGGGGACCGGAGAAGGAGAAGGAGGCACTCACCGAAAATGCGCCAGACGAGTGCAAGGCAACAGGAGTTAGTCTGCAGCAAACCGCCCACGGAGCAAGGGGAAAGGCCTCATTCTGGAAAGTCCCCTCCCTTTCAAACTCAGCCGACAGCGGCCGTACCCGTCATTCCGCCTCAGGCCGCTGGATGATCGCCACGTGGGCGCACGCCCGACACCGACGCCTCGTTAGCAGGGTAACGGCCTCTGCCTCGAAGCGACGCGTTAATTGCAGGCAAGTGGGCGACGCGTGGCGGCTCCCCATAGGTTTTCAGTCGCATCGAGCCACGGCGACGAGGATCGTGGCAATTATGATGCAAGATCTTCGCCTCCCCACGTCATGTCCGCATTTAATCCCGACGTTCCGTTCTACGATGCCTCGATGGAACGGTGGGCTGGGGGCCAACTGTTACAGCCGTGACAGTGACGTGGCCAGGCTCAGGTACCGCCGAACGCGATCGAGCCACGTGGAAGTTTCCTCGGCCGAGTCAGCGCCACGTCTTCAAGGCCAGGATCGGCAAGACTACATCGCCCAAAGACTGTCTAAGGCAAACTGCCCTCGCCGAGGTCGAGCTCGGCTCGGAGTTCCTCTACCACCCCATTGGCACCCGGACCCGGAGGGGTCCGCCTAGGTGAGGTCGGTCGAGGTCAGTCGACCTCCTGCCACCTTGTCAGGTGTCCACCCAGGAGGGGTCCGCCTAAGCCGAGGTCGGCCGGTCCTTCGCCGGGTGGCAACCCGGAGACAGGCCCACCTCCGCCGAAGCCAGGCGACCTCCTGCCACCTCGCCAGGTGTCCACCCAGGAGGGGTCCACCTAAGCCGAGGTTGGCCAGTCCTTCGCCCTTCGCCAGGTGGCCACCCGGAGACGGGTCCACCTCGGCCGAAGCCAGGCGACCTCCTGCCACCTCACCAGGTGTCCACCCAGGAGGGGTCCACCTAGGCCGAGGTCGGCTGGCCCTTCGCTCCTCACCAGTTGGCCCCCGGAGACGGGTCCAACTCAGCCGAAGTCAGACCGCTCGTACGGAGAGGGTCCCAGGGAGAGAAACGGGTCCCAAGGCCATCCCTCAGACCGTACGAACCCCAGACGGCGCTCTGTACGGAGGGCGGCGGCACGCGGAACATCACTTGCATCGGCCCGACAGGTCCCACAGCCGAGAGACGCGATCCTGACGAAGCAGGCCCCATAGATGGATGGCGCCCATGCTTGGGGAAGAGAGCGCTCTCGCTGGGCCCGAGGCCTGATCGGCCGCCTTGCCAGCACCGCCCTCCCCTTTTTCCCTTGTCTTTGCCTTTTCCCTGCTGGGCCCGGCGGACGAGGTCGGAAAGCCGCCTGGCCCCCTTCACCGAAAAGGGAAAAGAGAAAAGGACGGGGGAGGAAAGTCTCCAAGGAGGAAGAAACAAGCGCACGACGAAAGGAGATAAAGAGGGAGGAATCTGGGGACGACAAGGTAAGCAAACACGCCTGGGGAAGAAGAAGAAGCACCGGCACAAGGCCTTGCTCCGAGGGCAAAAAACCCAAGAATCCCGAGAGGGGAACACTGGGTGTGAGCTCGGCTAGGAGGCCCAGCCGAGATTCTGGTCCCCAGGGGCTCTCTCTCACTAGAAAATTCTCTAAGTCTGGAACCCTTTCGGGGGACCGTCTGGAGAGTCTGTTCCTTCTCGTCGTCTACTGACTTGACCGTCGGAGCTCCCTCGCCGGAATCCCCGGCCAGGGTCTTCTAACCCCTTTTTTGCAGGTTCGCCGCGGGAAGGAGGCTCCCTCGCCAGGCGGTCAGGAGGAATCGACGGATCCGCGGCACGGGCGCGGCGACGAGAGCGGCAACATTTAGTATCTATCAAATTCTAATCATATCAGGATAAAGTTTGGTGTGATATCATATCCATAAAAGTTGAAAGTATTATACTAGGAAGACCTTAGTTATTTGACCAAGATGCAACACTCTATGATCGATCAAACTATGTACTTTTGAAAATAAAGAAAAGAATATTACTATATATCCTTCACCTCCTAGAGTTATTAAAAAGATTGGAGTTAATGATAAAAAGAATAATAAGCTTAGTAAGAGCCTACACTTAATTAGTATTAAAGAAATTGAAAGGAAATTGAATGAAGGCTCTTTGATCTGGATCTTAGCAGTGAAAGAAGTTGATAATGGAAACCAAAAGCAATATCCCCAGGAGGTACTATCCCTCCTTGAAGAATTTAAAGATGTGTTCCCTGATAACCTCCCAGACTATTTACCACCAATGCGTGACATTCAGCATGCAATTGATCTTGCTCCACGAGCTACCCTACCAAATCTTTCCCGTTATTGATTAAACCCTATTGAACATGAGGAGTTGCAACGTCAAGTTGAAAAGCTCCTTAAAAAGGAATTTAGAAGAAAAAGTTTGAGCCCTTGTGCTGTGCTCGCTCTACTAACACCTAAGAAAAATGGTTCCTAGAGAATGTGCATGGATAGCAGAGCTATAAATAAAATTACTATTAAGTTTCATTTTTCCATTCCCGATTGGATGACATGATTGATATGTTAGCAGGATCTAATATTTTTTCAAAGATTGACCTAGAAAGTGGATATTATCAGGTTGGAATTAGACCAGGTGATGAATGGAAGATCGCTTTCAAAACTAAGGATAGTCTATATGAGTAATTAGTAATGTCATTTGGCCTATCTAATGTCCCTAGTACCTTTATGAACATAATGACACAAGTGTTACAACCTTCTATATGATCATTTCTGGTCATATACTTTGATGATATTCTGATTTATAGTAAAACAAAGGAAGACCATCTAACCCATCTCCAGCAAGTCTGTCAGACATTACAAACTCAAAGTTTATATACAAACCTAAAGAAATGTGAGTTTATGATAGAACAAATTATTTTTTTAGGTTTTATAATTATCCCAAATGGTATGTTTATAGACTCAAAAAAAGTTTGTGCGATTATTGAATCGCCTATACCCCAAAATGTGCATGAGATCTAAAGCTTTCACAGCCTGACAACTTTTTGTTGAAGGTTTATCAAAGGGTTTAGTATCATTGTAGCCCCAATCATTGATTGTATGAAGAAAGCAGGTTTTGAATGGACTAAGGCCACTGAACGTCCTTTCCTAAAGATCAAGGAAAAAATGACCCATGCTCCTGTATTGCATCTACCAGATTTTATGAAGATCTTTGAAGTTGCTTGTGATGCATCATGAGTTGAGATTGGTGGAGTCTTAAGCCAAGAAGGACACCCTATAGCATTCTTTAGTAAGAAACTGAATGATACTAAGCATAAGTATTCCATATATGATAAGGAGTTTTATGCCATTATCCAAGCATTAAAGTTTTAAAGACATTATTTGCTACCTCAAGAATTCATTTTATATTCTGATCATGAAGCTCTTAGATTTTTGAATTCAAAAAAAAATTGAATCCTAGATATGGCAAGTGGGTTGAATTTTTACAAGCTTATACTTTTGTTATCAGATATAAAGCAGGTTTAGAAAATCATACTACCGATGTGCTCAATCATAGAATAGATCTTTTATCGACAGAATCTAGAAAAAAGACTCAAGCTGCTGATGCACGTAGTCATTTAGTGGCCCTTTTATTAGCAATTAGTATCAAAGTCACGAGCTTTGAACAACTTAAAGAGGAATATGATGGCTGCCATGACAATAAGAATATTATAACATCACTAAGACAAGGACCATCTAAGAAATTTAGTGAGTATACACTTCAGGACGGTTACTTATTTAAAAATAATAAGTTATGTGTTTCTCGAACCTCTATTAGATATTTTTTAATTTAGGAAGTACATGCTAGAGGATTTTCAGAACATTTTGGATAAAATAAAACTATCGAAGCTATAAAAGTTCAATTTTGTTGGCTTAGTTTGAAATGCGATGTAGCCCGTACTGTAGCATAATGTCAAACTTGCACAGTAGCTAAGTATCATAAACATAATACTGGACTATATATCCACTACCGATACCTGATTGTCCATGGCAGGACATAAGTATGGATTTTGTTTTAGAATTACCTCGAACAATTAGAAAGAATGATTCTATCTGTATAGTAGTGGTTCGATTCTCAAAAATAGCATATTTCCTACCTTGTCCAAAAACTTCTGATGCTTCTAGAGTTGCGAGATTATATTTTGATAAAATAGTTAGACTGCATGGTTCACCAAAATCAAATTTGTCAGATAGAGATGTACATTTTATGAGTTATTTTTGGAAGACACTTTGGCACTTAATGCGGACGAAATTAAAGTTTTCATCTGCATACCATCTCCAAACTGATAGTCAAACCGAAGTCATGAATAGGAGCTTAGAAAATCTTCTTCGTTGTTTAGTTAGAGACAAAGTCAAGAATTGGGACTTATTACTACCTAAAGCTAAGTTTGTCTATAATAGTTTTATTAATAGGACAATAGGAATGAGTCCTTTTGAAGTACTATATGTTCTTTAGCCTAGAAAACCAACTGACCTCAATCCATTACCCATACATGTTAGAACATCTAAATCAGCCAAAACATTTGCACAGCTTGTAAGAGATCTGCATAAAAAATTATTAATAAAATTAATATCATCAATCATATCTATAAATAGTTAGCTGATTCACACCGACGAGCTTATAATTTTGCTATAGGGGATTATGTTATGATATGGATTAGGCCAGAACGGTTTCCTTCTAGAATCGTTAAGAAACTGCATGCCCGAGGAGCAGGCCCTTTTAAGATTTTAAAGAAACCATGATCAAATGTATATATTGTAAATCTACCGTCTGATTATGGTATTAGCACTACTTTTAATGTATCAAATCTAAAAAAGTATAAAGAACCAATATTAATACCCAGTGATCCTTTTGAGCCTCATTCTTTTGATGAGAGTGAACCCCCACCCGAGTATCCATAGCCAAGAGTTTCTCAAAGACATGATTGGATTGAGACTATTCTGGATGAGCAGGTCATTTCCACCAGGAGTCGTGGATATCAAAGATATCTAGTGAGATGGCAAGGCCACCCTGATCTGAGGATATATAGATTACTTGAGAAAAACCATAGCAGATTAATCCTGATATTCTTGAGCATCACCAGAGTAGTATGGAGCCTAACGCGATGGAGTCGAGTTCTTCCTATCCCAGGAAAATGATGAGAACATCATCCAGCATATATTTTGATACATATCCTTGAATAGACATTTATTTTTTTATTTTATCTAGGTGTATGAAAATTGGATGTATTATTTTTTTAATTTATTTTTATATATAGCTCATGCATAGATCTTAGAGCACGAAAACTGGATTAATCTGGAGTCTATTATAAAATTAAGCTAATTATTTCAAATTGATTTGAGTCTTAGAATTTTGGTTAATCTAGTCTTTAATCTATTGAAGAGTCCCAGAGTTATGGTCTTCAATTTGTGGAGGACCAGGATCTATTTAAAGAAGTTCTTATATCAAATTAGAGATCGACAAGAATTGAATAAAAAAAAATTAGTTTCCCAACTCCCTCCTCTCTTCTCCTCCTCTACTCTTCTTCTTCTTCTTCTTTCTCTCCACTTTCCCTTCTCTCTTCTTCTTCCCCTAATCTTCTTCCTCTTGTTGTTGTTTTGAGACTTAAACATTCGATCACTCCACCCGTCATCATTGCCAACTTCCCTAACGATTGTTGCCATCTTCTTATTGCCAGCTCACCGATGCCTTCTCCCATCACCAGTGCTCTCGTCAGCAGTCAACCGCCATCCACCCACCATCCCATCACCGATCTCATCAGAGATCACCACCACCGCCACCTCCCTTCCGTCCGTGCAGAAATGCCCACTGACCAAGTTCTCATGCCACCAAATCCATTGCTGCTGACCACCCTTCATCTTCCTCATCGGAGAATGCCACCACTGCCCCCTGTTGCTCCCCTTCCTCATCGCCACATGATTTTTCGATGTCCCTACCACCACCGGCAACCCAAATACTACACCGAAGTCACCAAGTTCCTTTCCAAGGTCACCACCAACCACTGGAATAGAGCCGTGCCACCACCCGTCAATTGTGCCACCCCCACCTCGGCATCGACTCCTTCGAGATCGCCAGAGAAAACCTCGTCAGATCTTCCCTCTGGAGCTGTTCCCTGTTTTGGCACAATCATTCAAGCACTAAGGACCAACATGATCATGAACGCAAAGTCGGCATTCATTATTGACTTCAAGCTAATTTCAAAGAAAAAAAGAAAAGAAAAAAATTAGGTTTAAAATAATCATTTCGAGCTTCACCACTATTTGATTCCCGAGCAACTTAATCATATGGCAATAAAAGAACGTTCATGAATGAGTCCATACACTTTCCAGAGCAAATCCAAAAATTACACCGAATTATAATTTTGGATTTATTGGACCAGATCTAACCTTGTTCTGATTTAAAATTTTTTTATTGCAGTTATTATCTTTTGGTGTTCTAAGTCCAAAAACTATTGAACTTGCCATCCACCTGGATCGTAACCCGGCTTAGACAATGCCTCTTCTTCCAGATTTAACCATGATCAAGTTTATGAGCACATTTTCTACTTAAATATATTTAATTAATATTGGTAGAAAACTTTATTCTTTAATTTTATTAGATTTCTATATTAATTGCTTGTGCTAAGCCTAAGCTTATGGATAGTTTCTCAATTATCCATGATCCTATTTTTAAGATCTAGGACTTTCATTGGTGCTTGTAGATAATTTAAACAAAAAAAACTCAATTATAGCTTAATCCCTTCTCTATTCAAAAAAATAACTAATTTTAATAATAATAATATATACATTAATCCCATCTGTGCATCCTTAGATCAAGTTATTCTACGTCAAACTAACCTTTGAGGTCACACATTGCCCGACACAAAATTCCATAGCTTGGGTAGACAACCATTTAGCTCGGTATCAATCCCAAACCAACTTGAGCCCTTTCACCTCAAGAAATGGCACCCTTCTCTATGCAAAAATACACTTCCTCCATCATATCAATAATTAAAGATTACCACAATGGTCCCAAGTAGTAACTCCATATATTAAGATGGTTATGATGTGATTTTAGATGGTTACAATACATCCATCAACACTTACCATATGACTCCAATCTATTATGGCACGATCCTTAAAGGATTCTAAACCCTGAGGCTATATATAGACATGGATCTCTCTATGAAAAGGTACGATACATAATACCACCATGACAATATGACTCTCAATCATTTCTTCTTCTACACCAATATCGAAATCCTCTCACCAACTTGAATATTAGAGGACATGATTGGAGCCAACTCCTGCAAGTTATTTGATATATTGCTATATTGCATATCGATAAAGGTGATCCGCATCATCTATAGGAGACAAGGTGAAAGAAGCCATAAAACTCAACAGAAACAACCACCAAGGGTCTCCCATCACACCCAACCAATCTGATAGCTCCCTATGCAATCATTAGAAATCAATACCTACTTAATCAACTCTGGAAACTATTAATGTTGATTAATTTAATATGCACATCTAGCAAGTAGAAGCACTTATAGCAGTAGTGCAAAATCTACAATGAAAACATCAATCCACTAATCGATCTACCAAACCATCAGGACGGTCTAGCACAGAGCAGCGGCCATCTTCATCCTAAGAAGCCTCGACGAGATCAAAGATGCAACCATTCTACCTCTTACTCTAAGAAAGACTCTAGCTTGATGACTCCTCACCATGCTAACCAAAAAGATCCTAGGAGGAAGGCTAACCCTCATTTGCAAGATCGAGGATATAAACAACAAAATCAAAGCATTGAAGGGGAGGAGTGCTGAAGTGGAGCTATCTGGAGATGATGAATGAAGCTCCCTTTAATAGAGAAATCATGGAGGAGCTCTTACCAAAAAGGTTCAAATGCCTTGATCCAAGCCTTAAGATGGCACCTCAAACCCAATAGACTGTCTACAAAGCTTCAAGACTCATGTTGCTCCACGAAACTATCGATGCAATGAAGTGCTGAGCTTTTCATACTACCCTCAAGAAAGTTGTTCGAGTTTGATTTTCAAGCCTCTAACCAAGCTCAATTGGTTCCTTCAACAAAATTAGATATGCTTTCGCTAGCCATTTTATTAGTAATAGAAGGCATGAGAGGATCTAAGCCAGCCTATTTACCATCAAGTAAAAGGAACACAAATGCCTCCGTAACTACATCAATTTCTTTAACACTAAAGCATTAAAGATTCATGAGCTAGCATACTATCAAGGTAGCAACAATTACGAACAGGCTAAAGAATTCTTGCTTTAGGTTTTCTTTGGAGAATAAGCCTCCAAGAACCTAACCAAGCTAATAAATCCATCTACAATAAAGAAGTTATCATTGTTTGGAGGGAAGTGATAAGAGAAAAAAAAGGACAAGAAGTGTAAGAGCCTTGAAGAAAAGGATGAGCCAAGGGGAAAACAGAGCTAAAAAGAAGGAAATGCCGGGAGACCAAGGATCTCACCTTAAAGATTTGAGAGATATACCCTACTTAACACCTTAAGAAATCAATTTCCAATGGAGAGTTGGGACCATGATTACTTACACTAGCCCTGAAGGATGAAGATCCCAGTTGGTAGAGGACCTAAAGAAATATTATTGTAGGATCGACGCTCCAACCAACTATCCAAAAAGAACGTCCCTATTTAGAAGTGGCAATTTATTTTTCTTAAAGCAGGCAGCGCAGCAACTCCGGGGTGCACGAGTCGACTCCTCGCTGAGCCCCACAAGACCAAACCTAGAGTACTAACCCTCGAGCCAACTCACAGGAGCGAGGACATTGGAACTGACGTCACCCACCCAGCTAGCGACCCGCATTGCGCGGACCCAAACCCCCGTGCGCCCATACACACAAGAGCGTGAGCTGGCCCCAGTCCAACAATTCCCCCGGTGAAATGCTCGAGTTTTTCCGCCTGCAAGGATTTGAACTCATGACCTTGGCTTTGATACCAACTGTAGGATCGACGCCCCAACCAACTATCCAAAAGAAACGTCCCTATTTAGAAGTGGCAGTTTATCTCTCTTAAAGCAGGCAGTGCAGCAACCCCGGGGCGCACGAGTCGACTCCTCGTCGAGCCCCACAAGACCAAACCCAGAGTACTAATCCTCGAGCCGACTTGTAGAAGCGAGGACATTGGAACTGACATCACCCACCCAACTGGCGACCGGCATTGCACGAACGCTAGACCCTCGTGTGCCTATACACACGAGAGAGTGAGCTGACCCCAGTCTAGCAATTGTCAATTCCATAAAGATCATGAGCATGTAAAAAAGTCAAAATTGAGGCCTTGATCTAGAAGGGCTCCTTAGATGATATATTGACAAGTGATGAGGATTAGGAGATGCTAGTCGACATAGACAACCAACTAATCGTGGGGTAATTGCCACAATCTCAGGAGGATACAATCCAATCTAGAAAGAGATATAATTAGTGAAGAATGCATGCCAACGTCTAGCACCGATCTAGCATGCAGATTAGCACTATTCAAGAAAGCCCGTACAAAGTAACAAATGGGTGTCTTCTACCCCAACGCTAATCGGTCCGAGAAGTTTGATAGGGAAAGTACCTTAAGAATAGAGCTCTAATGATCGCTAGGCCTACTACCAATAAGAACTATACATTAAGTTTTGTACCACTTATTACCAATGGTTAAGGTATTCATGTTCAAGTTATCCCCCAAATATTGTCAAGTATTATAGGTCAGATGCATTTCTTAAAGATCACTGATTGAGAAAATCAAGAGCTACAAGTTAGATTCATTTCTTCATAACCACCAACCTTGAAGGTGGAGATATCCCAGTTTTGACTAAGACCTTTGTTATATGAGCCTACATGGCTAGGGAGCAAGCCCAGGATAAGAATTCTTCTGGTCTTACAAAGATATTCCAAAATTGATGGGACCTCCATTCCATTAGCCTACATAGCTTGGGAGTGAATGTGAAGATATGAATTACATTCCTCTCGTAAAGACACCATAGGACCAACTAGGACCTTTGTTCCACTACCCAAGACCTGATAAAAAGTCCTAGCATAACTTAGGCTTGGATGGGAGAAGGCACTCCCAACCTAATCACCCAAGTGCTTGATATCCAAAAAAAACTCAATCGATTGATGACCTGGCAATCTAAACTCCTATAACCTAATCACTTTAAGATGGGAATAGAGGTCCCAAGAGAAAAGGTCTAACCTTTGAGATAGGGGGGTAGAGGCCCTCTAGCCATCGAGGATAGTCCATTCACTTATCTCGGCCTAACAATGTCAAGAATGGGGAGTGTTGTACCCATCCAGCCGATCCTGGGTTTGGCTGGCTAAGGAGTCCGACCGGCTGATCCATAGGAGGAGAGGCTCGGACAACCCACTTTCTTTGAGGTCTCATCGATCGGCTCCCACGGGGATCTCGACTGATTCCCCCATTGGAGGCCCAATAGGCTGACTGACTTGGAGGCCGACCTGAAAGGCCAATCAACCTGAAGGTGACCCTCTCCAGCCAGGGGATGGATGACCCCCTCTAAAGGTCTCTTGGAGTCTTCGAAGGCCCCTTTTCTACAATGCATCGATTGGCTTCCTTGGAACTCCTGACGGACTCCCGCTAAGTCCGACCGACCCTTGGTTCTTCTTAGAACCGCTCGAAAGCTCCAGAGGCTTCTTTCCAGCTGGTACTGAAATTCTGTTGTAACAAACTCCACAATATGGCCATGCCTTCGCGCCACCTAGCCACCACCTCGATTCTCCCAAGGACAAATTGGGGATTTTTTGACCTGTCCCCTAACAGAATTTGGCAGCATTCACGTCCATAAAAGGAGCCCGGGGACCTCCGCTAAGAAATAAGTGCTCTCTTCCTTCTTCATGCTACCCTCTCTCAGTCTTCTCCATTCTGTTGCTCCAAAACCCTCGCTAACTTTAGCATCGGAATTTCCCCCGCTGGAGCTCCTCCGGCGCCCAGGGGACTTTGTGCAGGTTGACCGGCGGAGGAGCTCTCCAGCACAGCAAACCAAGCCCGATCCGGGTGGAGGTACGGCAACAGATTTGCGCTAGAGGAAGCGGCCCCCTGAACCTTCGTTCTGCACTCTACTCTAAAAGGAGAAATTGATTGAGGAAATTTAGTAATGGCAAGGGAAAGAGCACGAAGTATCTCCACCAGAGGACATTCTCATCACAGGATTGAAACGCCTCGTAGGGAAGATGACACTGTTGCTGCTGCTGAGCCCACCATTACTTTGGGGCTGCAACAATTCCAGATGCTGGTGAACCGCATCAAGACGCTAACTTCAGCGGTCCAGCATTTCTAGGAAGTGACTGATGACCGGCGGCAGCCACCTACGGCATCCTGCGTCAATCACCAGCTAGCCACTGAGGGCAGTCAGCAGCCGGAGGTGCCCCCACCTCCTTCCCACGCTGCTCCGGAGCCCCAAAGGTCCTTGGAGGCTCGCACTGGCGGGAAGAGGGCGAGGTCAGCCTCCCCTTCTTTTGCTAACTCCGCCCCCCTCGACGGGCGGTGCCCTGCTAAGGACCCGCATGACTATGGCAGTAAAATCATGCGCATGGAAGAGCGCATGGCTGAAATCATTGAGCGGCAGAAGGCCAAGGGGGGGCAGGCGTACGACACCCGCCCACCTTTTTTCGCTGAGATCTTGGGGGAGCCCATTTTCCGACACTTTAAAATTTCTCAGGTGGACCCCTACGACGGTACCACCGACCCACTGGATCATATGGGCACCTATAAGGCCCATATGATGGTACAAGGCACCTCCGACGCCCTTCATTGCACCGCCTTCCCGACAACCCTGAAGAAGGCCGCCCATATGTGGTTTACGGCCATCCGACTAGGTACAATCCGATCTTTTTCTCAGCTTGAGAACCTTTTTCTTTCTCATTTCAGGACGTGCAGTCGGACCCCGAAAAATATCGACTGCCTCTTCCTCATACTCCAGAAGGAGGGGAAAACCCTCCGGGACTACATGGCCCACTTCAATTCAACGACCATGGAAGTCCTAGACTTGAATGAGGCAGTAGCGATGTCGGCCTTCAAGAGAGGGCTCTGCTCGTCCAGGCTCATGTTCTCCCTGGACAAGAAGTTCTCGACGGACTATACTGAGCTATTGGCTAGGGCGCACAAGTATGCCCTGGCAGAGGAGCAGTCGATGAGTCGGTGCCAAGCGAGGGAAGGTCAGCCCCTAAGAAGTGGAGTGTTAAAGCCCCTGCAGTCCAGCCTCCCGATGACGACAGCCGACCCACTCGGCGCCGAAGCCCAAAGCCAAGGGACTTCTTCAAAAGGTTCGAGACCTATGTGCCCCTCTCCCTTTCGAAGGAAAAAATCTTCATGGAGATCGAGAATGAGGCCTATTTCCAAAGGCCTCGGCCGATGAGGGGCTCTCATGCCGCCAGGAATAAGAACAAGTACTGCCGGTTCCATAGGAACCATGGGCACAACATCAAAGAGTGCCTCCAGCTGAAGGACACCATCGAGGACCTCATCAGAAGGGGATACCTGGACAAGTATGTCTGACCCCGCCGGGATCGGGCCGAAGCTTCAATCGTTAGAGACCCTCCAGAGGAGGATGAGCTCCCCAACCAACGTCCAACAGATGGGGGCCTTGGCATGTTGCATCAGCGATCCGACTGGGTGTGCGAAGGAGACCAAGACATCGTAAAGAGGCCTAGGGGTTCTGGAGTCATCAGTTTCTCTGATGAAGACCTCTTGGAGCCTCGTCTTCCAGGAGATGACCCTGTAGTTGTATCGGCAATTATTGCCAACTATGATGTAAAACGTGTCCTCATTAATAATGGAAGCTGTGCAGAAGTTTTGCTGTATGACGCCTTTGTCCGAATGAACTTGTCTAGATCAAGACTGTGGGAATCCCTGATGCCACTCACGGGCTTTGGGAGAAACTCTGTTAGGGTGGAAGGAGAGATCACTTTACCCGTGACCCTTAGGACGGAGCCTTACTAGCGGACTTTCCCCATTAACTTCGTGGTTGTCCATACTACCTCGGCATACAATGCCATTTTAGGCCGACCGGCTCTCAACAGGTTCCGTGCCATCGTATCTACTTACCATTTGCTGACAAAATTTTTGACCCGTAATGGGGTTGGAGAAATAAGGAGAGACCGCAGGATGGCCAAACAATGCCTGGCTATCCATGACAAGCAGTTGGATGGGCGTCCCACACTCGAGCAATTTGATCCCAGAGACGAAGCCGTCGACCGCAGCCAACTTGTTGAGAAGATTGTGTTTGTTCTCCTTAAGGAGGATGACCCAACTAAAGTCCTCCAAATCAGGAGCACACTAAATGAAGAGGCTAGACAAGAGATGGTCGGTTTCTTGAGGAGTAATGCTGATGTCTTCACTTGGTCGGCTTCGGACATGCCAGGTATCCCGTCGGACGTCATCACTCCTTAGCTTAGGGTGGACCCAACTTGTAGACCCGTTCGACAAAAGAAGAAGAGCTTCGCCACCGAAAGGCAGAAGGCCATCGAAGAATAAGTGAAGAAGCTCTTTGACACCGACTTCATCCGAGAGTCCCATTACCCAGAATGGCTGGCTAATGTCATCATGGTGAAGAAGGCCAGTGGAAAGTGGAGGATCTGTGTGGATTACACGGACCTCAACAAGGCTTGCCCGAAGGACAGCTTTTCCCTGCCAAAATCGATCAGCTGGTGGATGCGACGGCTGGCCACCAACTCTTGAGCTTCATGGACGCCTTCTCTGGGTATAACCAGATCAGGATACACCCCGAAGATGAGGAGAAGATAGCCTTTGTCACAGACAAAGGACTGTATTGTTACAGGATGATGCCTTTCGGCTTGAAGAACGTGGGTGCCACTTTCCAATGGCTGATCAACCGAGTCTTTGAAGGGCAACTCGAAAGGAATATGGAGGCCTATATCGATGATATGATTGTTAAGAGCCTCCATAAAGCTGACCACATAAGGGACTTGCAAGAGTCCTTTGATGCGCTAAGGCACCATCGGATGAAGTTAAATCCGGCTAAGTGCACATTTGGGGTGACCTCTGGAAAGTTTCTTGGTTTTTTAGTCACTCAAAGGGGTATTGAAGTGAACCCCGAGAAAATTAAGGCTATCATTGATATGGCGCATCCGACCAGTAAAAAGCAGGTGCAGGAACTCACGGGCCGCATTACTTCTCTCAACCATTTTATCTCCCAGTCGGCTGAGAAGTCTCTTCCATTCTTCAAGACCTTACACTGGTCGGATCATTTTTAGTGGACTGACGAGTGTCGATCGGCCTTCGAAGCCCTAAAGGACTATCTGAAGAACCCTTCGCTCTTGGCCAAACCAACGGAGGGAGAAGTTTTGTACCTATACTTGTCGGCCTATGACGAGGCTGTCAGCACTGTCCTCGTGCAGATAGGGGAAGACGGCCAGCAGAAACCTGTTTACTGCATCAGTAAAGTCCTCCATGATGCCGAGACAAGGTATCCTAAAGTACTAAAGTTGGTCTACTCCTTGGTCATAGCGGCAAAGCACCTTTGGCCCTACTTCCAGGCGCACCCAGTCGTTGTGCTAACTGACCAACCCCTCAAGGCAATCCTCCAGAGCCCTGACACCTCCGGACGGCTGGCCAAGTAGGCCATCAAGCTGGGCGAGTTCGATATCTCCTTCCAATCCCGATCGGCCTTAAAGGCCCAAGTATTCGCTGATTTTATTGCAGAATGTATCTGGGGGTTAGAAGCGAGCCCATCGGTAGCTGAAGTTCCATCGGCTGACCCATCGGAGGGGGCCGAACCCGCTTGGACCCTTCATGTCGACGGAGCTTCCAACCTTACGGGATATGGGGCAGGCCTGATCTTAGCTGACCCCGATAGGCAATGTTTGGAGTACGCTCTGCACTTTGCATTTCAGGTATCTAACAACCAGGCAGAATATGAAGCCTCGCTCGCGGGGTTAAGGATAGCTAGTGAATTAAGCATCGGCAAAATCTAGGCCTTCTTCGACTCCCAGCTGGTAGTCAAGTGAAGGGCAAGTTTGAAGCGAGGGATCCTGCCTTGACTAAGTACTTGAAAAAGGTGCGAGGCCTTATATTTCGGCTTAAATTCTTCGAGATTCTCCACATACCTCGACTGCATAACTCCTAGGCGGATGCTTTGTCACGGTTAGCCACAGCTGCAATCAGTACCTTCGACTGGACCTTTGTGGAGCATCTGTAATGCCCAAGCATCGTCGAAGAGCCGAATGAGATCCATCAAGTTGGACAGGAAGCATCATGGATGGACTCGATTCGTACATTCCTAGTTCAAGGGACTCTCCCGGACGACCCGACCAAAGCTAAGCGTATACGCTCAACAGCCTCAAAGTACGTCATCCTTGACGGGACCCTTTTTAAGCGGTCATTCTCATAACCGCTGCTGAAGTATTTGGGGCCGACCGATGCAGACTATGCACTCAGGAAGGTACATGAAGGCATCTGCGGCGATCACCTTGGAGGGAGATCCCTAGCCTATAAAATTATCCGGCAGGGATATTATTGGCCTACAATTCAGAAGGATGCATCGGAACTCGTACGAAAGTACGATGCGTGCCAAAGATACTCTGGTATCTAAAGGAGGCCCGCCAGCCAACTGACCCTGCTTATTGCACCTTAGCTATTTGCCCAATGGGGAATGGATATCTTGGGATCCTTTCCCACAGCATCTAGCCAACGAAAATTCCTTCTTGTAGCCATCGACTACTTCACCAAATGGGTGGAGGCTGAAGCATTGGCACAAATAATGGAGGCCAAAGTGGAGAACTTTGTCCGGAACTACATCATCTTTCGGTTCGGCATCCCACAAACCATCATTACTGATAATGGAAGACAGTTTGACAACTCAAAGTTCCAGGATTTTTGCAAGCAGTACCATATTTTCCATCGCCTTACTTCGGTCAGCCACCCTCAGTCTAATGGAGAGGCTAAAGTCACTAATCGAACGATCCAATATGGACTGAAGACCCGGCTGAACGAGGCCAAAGGGCTTTGGGTGGAAGAGCTCCACTCGGTGCTGTGGGCTTACCGGACGACTACCCGGTCAGCGACTGGGGAGACTCTGTTCAACTTAACCTATGAGAGTGAGAGGCGGTCATCCCTGTAAAAATCTCTCTACAATCCATACGAGTTGATCACCTCACTGAGCTGATCAATTCGGAGCAGCGGAGGGTTGAACTGGATTTGCTGGAGGAAACCAGGCTCTAGACAAGCTTGAAAATGGTGACTTACCAATAGAAGATGGCTAGATACTACTATTCATGGGTCAAGACACGAACCTTCCAAGTTGGAGATCTGGTCTTGCGAAGGGCGGAGATTTCAAGGTTGACTGAGCAAGGAAAACTTTTTTCTAATTGGGAAGGCCCTTATCAAGTCATTGAAGTGATCCGGGCCGGAACCTACTGGCTCAAGCATTTGGACGGATGGCAGATAGTACGCCCATGGAATGTAGACAACCTTCGCAAGTATTATCAATGAAATCTATGGTTTCTTCCATCACCACTCCGAAAGTCCAACTCTGTTGGCTCCATCTAGTGATTTTGATGAATAACAAAACAGTGAGTGCATATTGTATACTAATATGTATTTCAAGTTATGAGTTTTCAGGGAGAAAGCACCTCAAAATTTCAAAAACTTATGTATCGTGGCACGGAGCACTTTTCACAAATCTAGACATCCTCTTCATAAAAAAAGGGCATCTACATGTTTAATTATTATGTATTTATGATTCATTTAAGTTTCAAAATTTATATTTATTTTTGGAATAATTTATACTTGAATCTAAGCTTTTCAGTCTCAAGTGTCGACACCTGGGAAGCCAAGTGTCGACACTTCAGCATTTGGCACGAACAAAAATCCTTGGCATGCCAAGTGTCGACACCCAGAACTCAAGTATTAACACCAAGTGTCGACACTTAGGTTTCTAAGTGTCGACTCAAGGCCTGAGATTTTTGAAAATACAAAACTTTGCCATTTGAGAATTTTTGTGTCAAGTGTCAACACCTGTGCATCAAGTGTCGACACTTGAAAGTTCAAGTGTCGATACCTAGAAATCAAGTGTCGACACCTGACAGCCAAGTGTCGACACTTGAAGCCTGACAGCTCTAACGGATCTATTTTTCTGACTTACAGAACTTGCTTTTCAAGCTCCCAATGGCTAGATCCGAGGCTCCAACTGTCACAAACCATTTTTTGGAAGTTTTTTGGTGTATTTAACCTCCACCAACCTCATTCCAAAGGCATTGAAGTGTTTTGAAGTCCATTCAAAAGCCAAAAAGCCTATATTCTCTCAAGTACTTCACATCAAAAGCCTCTTATAGTTTGATTCCCTGAAAATGCCTACAAGCTCATCCTTACATCATTCCAAAAGAGACATTTTGAAGGATATTCCAAGGAAGAGTTAAGACAAAGCATCAACTTGAGATTCAAAGATTCCATTCTACTCTTGAAGAGAGTTTGTTTTAGTTTTAAAATTATATATCTATTTTTATCTTGTGATTTGACCTTACTTTCAAGGGTGTCTTGAAAGAAGATTATTGTGGTTTGTTGGTGAGCCAAAGGGATAAAACCAACTAGGGTTAACTTGTGAGTCCGAAGACAAAATAAGTATTAAGGTTTGTTGGTAAGCCTAGGTGACAAAACCAACTTAGGTTTTGACTTGTGAGCCTTGTGAAAAATAAGTCAGCTGTAATCTTGTTTGGATTATAGTGAAGTTCCCAAGGATGGCTTGGGGAGTGGATGTAGGTGCTAGGTTTGCACCAAACCACTATAAACCTTGTGTTTGTGTGTGATTGCCCTCTTTCTCTTTTGCTCTTTGGTTATTGCTATGCACTTATTATTTTCCACTGCATTCAATCTCTTGCATTGAATTTATTATTATTCACAAACACCACTAGACCTTCACATTATTGTTTTAGTTTTTTAAAAGACCCAATTCACCCCCCCCCTCTTGGGCTCCATTTCTGGGCAACAAGTGGTATCAGAGCACCGGTACTCTCTTGTAGGTCCAAGGATCTTGAGTAAAAGGTCATGGCAGCCCCAATAGGAATGGGTATAGTTGAAGGTCAAGCTTCAAATCGTCCCCCATTTTTCAATGGCACAAATTACACATATTGGAAAACATGCATGCACATTTTTATTCAAGCTCTTGATTATAATTTATGGAGGATAATTGTAAAAGGTCCTCATCAGCCTATAATGTTGGTTAATGGCATTCTCACTCCAAAGATGGAAGATGATTGAGATGAGAATGACATTAAGCAAATCGTGCTCAATGCTAAGGCTATGAATCTATTATTTTGCTCTTTTGACCCAAGTGAATTTAATAGAATATCTAATTGTCTCTCCGTCAAGGAGATTTGGGATACACTTGAGGTTACCCATGAGGGTACACACCAAGTAAAAACTACCAAGGTTAACATGCTTATTCATACGTATGAAATATTTAAAATGGAACCTACTGAGTCTATTAGTGAGATGTATACTAGGTTCACAAATATTGTGAATGGCATGAGAAGCCTAGAAAAAGTTATTTCTAACGGTGAACTTGTGAACAAACTTCTCAGGTCTCTACCGGCTTCTTGTGATGCAAAAGTAACAGATATTGAAGAAGCCAAAGATGTCAACACTCTTTCACTTGAACAACTGTTGGGCTCACTGATGATCTATGAGCTCTCCCTCAAACAAAAGAACGTGGAAGTCGACAAAAAGAAGAAAGTAATCGCCTTCAAATCTACTACGAGAGAAGAATCAAGCGATGACTCCGAAAAAGATGACAAAGAAGATGAGACGGCTCTAATTGCGAGAAAGTTCAGAAGGTTTATGAGGAAGAAAAGGTTTAACTTCAAGAAGAAACCTCTGAAAGGTGAGCCAAGTAAAGAGAAAGACAAAGAGAAGGAGAATGAGCAGCCCACGTATTTTGAATGCAAGAAACCCGGCCATTTCAAGGTAGACTGCCCCTTGCTCAAGAAAAGCAGAAGAAAGTTGAGAAAGAAAGCCATGATGGCAACCTGGAGTGATAGTGAGGACTCCAGTTCTGAGGAAGAATAGCAGGAGGTGGCAAACTTCTGTTTGATGGCTGATCATAATGAGGTATGCTCTGAAATAGAAAATGAATTTACATTCGATGAGCTTCATGAAGTTTTTAACGAATTAGTCATAGAATTTCAAAAACTAAAATCAAAACATAAAGATTTAAAGAAGCAAAATTTGAATTTAGCCAAAACAAATGATAAGCTTTCAGATGAAAATAAATGCCTTCTTCTTCAAAATAGAAAATTAAATGATAAGATTGTAGCTCTTGAAAAAGAAAAAGAAGTCTTGAAAAAGAAAAGCTCTTCACTTTCAAATGAAAATTTTCAAAACAAAGCAAAGAAGTTTTGGATGAAAATAAAAGATATAAAGAAGAAATTGAAAAATTAAAACCTTTTGTAGATAGATTTACTTATAGTTCTGAAAAATTGAATTTGCTTTTGAGCAACCAAAGAGCAGTTTTTGATAAAGCAGGTTTAGGATTCAGAACTCATAAGAAATAAAAACTTTTTAAAAATTTCTTTGTTCATGCATCTTCATCCATTACTTGCTATACATATGGTACTAAAGGGCATAAATCTTATATGTGCAACAAAAGAAGATTGAGTAATATTAAGAAAGTTTGGGTTCCAAAAGGAACCAATGCCACTAACCTAAAAGGATCCAAGATGGCTTGGGTACCTAAAGTCTCCACTTGATCTTTATTACAAGTATGCCTTACAACCAACAAGAAAAGAATGTGGTACCTTGATAGCGGTTGTTCAAGGCATATGATAGGAGATGTGGAGCAGTTCTCATCGCTCGAATATCAAAATGGTGGCAATGTAACTTTTGGTGATAATGGAAAGGGCAAAATTATCGGTATTGGTAAAGTCCATATCACCCCTTCTTCTTATATTGATAATGTTTTATATGTTGATGGTTTGAAACATAACTTGCTTAGTATTAACCAGTTTTGCGACAAGGATTTCAAAGTTGTTTTTGAATCTTCTTTGTGCATTGTTTCTAGTTTAGATGACAATGGCATCAAGTTCATTGGTCATAGGCACGGCAATATTTATATGGTTGATCTTGATGATCTCCCTATTCAAAATGGTCAATGCCTAGTGGCAATGGAAGCCAAGATCGATGAAACTAGTTGGCTTTGGCATCGCAGACTAGGACATGCAAGCATGCATTTAATTTCAAAACTTAGCAAAAAGAACTTGATATAGGATTTGCCTAAACTCAATTTTGAAAAAGACAAGATTTGTAGTGCATGTCAACTTGGAAAACAAACCAAATCCTCTTTCAAACCAAAAGGAGTAATCTCTACATCTAGACCATTGGAGTTGCTTCACATGGACCTCTTTGGGCCAACTAGAACATCTAGTTTGGGAGGTAAGAAGTACGGTCTAGTTATTGTAGATGATTTCTCACGATTTACATGGGTCATGTTTTTAGCACATAAAGATGAAACTTTTTCTGAATTCATTAGATTTCATAAATGAGTTTCGAATGAAAAAGGTGTTTCAGTCGTATCTTTGAGAAGTGATCATAGAACCGAATTTGAAAATGCTAATTTTGATAAATTTTGTATTGAAAATGGCATTCATCATAATTTTTCTGTACCTAGGACACCTCAACAAAATGGGATAGTAGAAAGAAAAAATATAACTCTTGAAGAAATGGCACGCACCATGCTTTATGAAAATGACTTACCTAGATATTTTTGGACGAAAGCCATAAATATTGCATGCTATGTTTTAAATCGAGTTTTAATTCGACCGATTCTAAAGAAAACACCTTATGAGCTTGGGAAGGGTAGAAAATCCTCAATTCGTTATTTTCGCATTTTTGGATGCCGTTGTTTCATCTTAAACAATGGTAAGGATAATTTAAGTAAATTTGATGCCAAATCAGATGAGGAAGTCTTTTTAGGCTATTCCACATCTAGTAAGGCATACAGGATCTTCAACAGAAGAACACTTGTTGTTGAAGAATCCATACATGTGGTATTTGATGAATCTAACCAAAAATCTTCAAGAAAAGAAGATGTACTCTTTGATGAAACAGGTAACAAGAAAACTAAAAGTGTAAACAATAATGAAGGGCTTACCAAGGAACAGAACGATGATCAAAACACTGAAGGAGATCAAGCACAAGGTGATGAAGACACATCAACAGTTGATCCACTACCAAAAGAATGGAGGTATGCTCATGGACATCCAAAAGAACTAATTATCGGTGATCCATCTAAAGGTGTAAGTACTCGATCATCCCTTAGAAATATCTGTGATTACTTAGCTTTTGTTTCTCAAATTGAACCTAAAACTATTGAGGAAGATGAATGTGATAGTAATTGGATAAATGCTATGCAAGATGAACTTAACCAATTCAAAAGGAACAATGTTTGGACATTAGTAGATAGGCCTTCAAACACTTCAATTATTGGTACAAAGTGGGTTTTTCGAAATAAACTTGATGAAAATGGTGTTGTTACTAGAAATAAGGCTAGACTAGTTGCCAAAGGATACAATCAGGAGGAAGGGATAGATTTTGATGAAACCTTTGCTCCTGTGGCTAGACTTGAGGTAATTAGGCTATTGTTGGCTTTTGCTTGCTTTATGAATTTTAAATTATTTCAAATGGATGTTAAAAGTGCATTTTTAAATGGTCTAATTGAAGAGGAGGTTTACGTTGAACAACCCCCTGGTTTCGAAAATTCTGAATTTCCAAATCATGTTTACAAACTTCATAAAGCTTTGTATAGATTGAAACAAGCTCCTAGAGCTTGGTATGATTGTTTAAGCTCTTTCTTGCTCAAAAATGATTTTGCTATAGGTAATGTAGACAAAACTTTGTTTTTAAAAAAAAGATTGATGATCTCTTAGTAGTACAAATCTATGTAGATGATATAATATTTGGTGCTACTAATGAATCTCTTTGTCAAGATTTTGCAAAGTTAATGCAGGGTGAGTTCGAGATGAGCATGATGGGAGAACTAAATTTTTTCCTCGGACTCCAAATTAAGCAAACCAAAGAGGGGATCTTCATCAACCAAGCAAAGTACACAAAAAAAATACTCAAGAAGTTTGGGATGGAGAACACTAAGCCTTTAGGTACGCCTATGAGCTCTACTTGTAGACTTGACAAGGATGAATCAGGTAAATCTATTGACCAAAAATTATATCGTTGCATGATCGGTTCATTGCTATATCTTACTGCCAGTAAGCCAGATATCATGTTTAGCATCTGTATGTGTGCTAGATATCAGTCTAATCCTAAAGAGTCTTATCTTTTGGCTATTAAACGCATACTTAAATATCTATCTGGCTCAATTGAAATTGGTTTATGATACTCTAGAGATTTTTCATTTGAATTGATTGCTTATTCTGATGCTGACTTTGCTGGGTATAAACTTGATCGTAAAAGTACTAGTGGAACTTGTCAGTTTCTTGGAGTAAATTTGATCTCTTGGAGTAGCAAGAAACAAAATTCAATTGCTTTATCAACGGTAGAAGCTGAATATATAGCAGCTGAAAGCTGTTGTGCTCAAGTCCTTTGTATCAAACAACAACTCGAAGATTTTGGCGTTAAACTAACTAAGACACCTATAAGATGTGACAATACTAGTGCAATCAATCTAACTAAGAATCCTATGCAACATTCAAGAAGTAAACACATTGAAATAAGACATCATTTCATAAGAGATCATGTACAAAACTCTAATACTATTCTTGATTTTGTATGTATTGATGATCATGTACAAAACTCTAATGCAGATGTGTTTACCAAACCTTTGAGTGAGGATAGGTTCTGTCTAATTAGAAGAGAGTTAGGTGTCATTGATCCATTCTCCTAGAACTCTCATAGTTTTAATAATACCTAAGACATTTCATCAAAAAATCACTTGCTTAGAGCTCCAAAAGTTGTTAAATATTTTCTTAGATTTTTTGACAGTTTTTTCGATTTTTTTAAAATTTTTCTTGGCCAAGTGTCGACACTTGGATATTGTCAAGTGTCGACACTTGACCAAGTGTCGACACTTGGACCAAGTGTCGACACTTGACCAAGTGTCGACACTTGACCAAGTGTCGACACTTAACAAATACTAAGTGTCGACACTTGAGAAACAAAATCTGTTTTTAAAAGACCGACCGAGGGTTTTTGTTTTTATTTTCCCCTGTCGATTTTAAGCAACAGTGGTCCCCCTCTATCCAAATCTCTCTTCTTCCCATTTAACCCGACATAAATTAGGTATTCCCTCTTCCAATTTCTCTTTATTCCACTTTATTTCTCAAATTTTCATTTTCCTCACCATTAAATCGTTTTGACCTAAATTAAGGATTTGCCGATTTTATTTGGATTACGACCGGAATTTTCCAAGTTTTAGTGGTTTTCCAAAACTCTGTTTGAATGAATAGTTATTTACACGATATTTTTCATGATTTTCTCATGATTTAGGTCATTCTCCACACAAATTTCATCCAAATTTGGATAAAATCACTGTTTGATTGGTTTTTAGCCAAAAATTTGGGTATTCACCTAAAAACTAGTATTTAATACATATTTCTAGTGATTTATCAAAATTTATCATAATGTTTTTGCCACATTATTTTTATTTTGGTAGAACCCTAAATGTTCTAAGCCCAAAACCCAGGTATTTTGGTATTACAAAATATACTCTTATAAAATTTCCAACCAAAAACTTTATCTAGCTTATAAAATCCTCACCTTCAAAATGTTTCTGGTTTTTCAAAATTATCTTGGTATTTTATAACTTTAAGTTTGTTTCAAAACTATCTTATAAAATGATTTTTAACCAGTCCCTTTGCTCCTAGTATGAGTGAATCCACCCTAGATTATCTTCTTTAAACTCTCTTGGTCAGATTGCTGTAATGGGTCCCAGGAAGAGACTTGCAGTTAGGGAGAGATCTAGTCGAGGTGTAGAGAGGAGATCGAAGGCCAGATTTGATTCTGCACAGGTTAGTAGTTCTGCCACATTGAGTTCCCCCCTGCAGAGAGAATGGCAGGGAAGTTAGTAGCCTCTGGGAGGAGAGTCGACCTGGAGTGTTTTGATAGGCACCACTTTCTCTTGCGACAGGTGCTCACTGATGCAGGTTTAGTACCCTTCTGTACTATGCAAGAGAGGTACTACCGTCATCTAGTGAGGGAGTTCTACGGTGCGATGGACTGTCGATGACTTCTATGGACTACGACCATGAGAGGTGTTCAGATTTCACCTTCTACAGAGCTACTGAGCAGAGTTTGGGAGATCCCCCATAGGGGAGTCAGTGTTTATACGATGGATGACAGGGAGGCTCTATTTAGGTGTATCCTCGAGCGAGAGGATGTTCATGGTGTATCTATAATCACCGCAAACTAGTTATCTCTAGAGATGCACCTGTTGCACCACATCACGGCCCGTATACTTCTATCGAAGACTGGGAGGTTCGACTTCATCACTGAGAGAGAGCTGATGGTGATGATGAGTCTGATAGAGAGAAGGCAGATCGACCTTCCATCTTTGATGTTAGTTTAGATGCACGATGCCGCGACTCAGCGCCGTCATTGTTTATCCTATGGCATGGCACTGACCAGGTTATTTAGAGCATGTGGAGTATCACTGGAGGGGGAGATCCCCAAGGACATACTACACACAGATATCTATGATGAGAGATCATTGCACCGTATGGGATATAGACTAGTCGCAGGTCAATGGGTGCGCAGAGAGTCTGGCCAGGAGCCAGATGAGGAGGACGAGCTTCGAGAGGCAGAGGCAGGACCATCTGAGCAAGCAGGTTTTCCTCCCATTGATATTCCATCAACACAGGCAGAGCATTCGACTCCTGGTACTTCAGCTCCTCCGCCACCTACTACTGGATTACCCTTTGAGGAGCACGCCAGAGAGCAGTTTACTGAGATCAGGGGTGAGTTGACTCAGCTACGCAGCGAGGTTGAGACTCTTCAAGCACATACTACCTCGGAGCATGCTGAGATCCGTAGAACTATGGAGGAGGGCTTCACTCGTATTGAGGATTTATTGAGATCCCTTATATCTCCAGCAGCCCCTGCAGTTGTATCCTCTGATGTTGATGATGATGATGATGATGATGATGATGATGATGGTGATGATCACCAGAGCTACCATGCTGATATAGTTGATGGTGGTGATCAGGCAGATATGGATAAGGACAAAGCTACAGAGTTTGTGGGCAGTGGTAGTGATAGTGATGGCAGTGCAGATGGTTTTGAGGTGGTTAGTCGTGATCCTCCCACTACCCCAGCTACTCCTACTGACTTGGTTGATTCCACACCGGACTTTGTTACACCAGCTGATCTTCTCTCTCCCCTTCCACCAGATCATCTAGGGTTTGATGCAGAACAAATAAAGGGATGCGATGCGGAAGTAAATTAAGATTAACTAATTTTTTTGTTGTTTTTATAGGTTTGTAGAAGTTGGCTTCAAATCAAAGAAAAGTTAACCTAACATTGAAAGATACTAATATGATAATTGAAAGCACAATTTTAAGGAAACTAAATTATCAGAGTAGTTTAGAAGCAACGGATCGCTGGGGGTTGAGAAACTCCCAGACCTAGGGTTTCACTCCGAGCTTTCAACAAAACAGAAATAAAGAGAAGGGAAGGTTTATCTAACCAGACAATGATCTTCACAGATTTTGGTGGAAGAACTCTCCCGAGCAGATTGTTGGATCCTCGGAGTCGGATATCTTCGTAATGGATCCTCCAATACTGGTCCTTTGGTGGGTTGGTTTCTCCTGAACTCAAGATCTGGAAGAGAAGAAAAACAATTGATGGAATCAGAGAGTCAAGGAAAAGATTTACCAGGTTGATGAACTTGAAGATCGAAATTGCTGAAAACTGGATTCTCCTGGATGCTGATGTGATTCTCCTTGGAACTTGCTCTGGATCTGAAGTAGCCGGACTGGATCTGGATGAAAGTGGACGGCCTGGACTTGTAGAGAGAGAGAGGCCGTGGGAGATGGATGGATCTAGGGTTTGGTGGATGGAAAATAATGAAAGGTGGCTAGGGTTTTGGAATTTCAAGTGGCTAACCTAGGGTTTTGGATAAAGATGGAGATCTCTCACCTCCTCAAGGCTCCAATGGAACCCGGATTACCCCCTCACGGAGCTCAACACTTAGAATAGTGCGGAAGAAGAGAAACCTAGGTTGCTCAACACAAGAGAATAGCAAAAATAATTTTTCTTCATTGATTTTCTAAAGTTACAAAGAGAGGTCTATTATATAGACCTAAAATTTTCTCCTAGCTTGTACAAATTCCCATGTGGGACTAAACTCTTCCAACCCCTAGATTAGGTAGAAAATCCTCTCCCTTGGCCGACCAAGAGTCCAAAAAAAATTGGGACGGCCATAAAGGAATTGTTTTGGAACTTTTATGGCACCTCCTTTGGAGTTGGATTTGGATTTGGAGTCCTCTTCTTCTTATGGTATTTCTTCTTTTCTTCCACTCCAAGTTAAGCTCTTTGATTTTGATTTGAACTTCAATTAGGAGTAGGTTGGATGTCCTTCTTTGATTTCTTCTCCAAGAGAAGTTTTCTTCCTTCTTTGCTTAGGTAAATTAGGCAGGTGTGGGCGCCTCCTTTAATTTAGCCTCCACTTTGATTTTTTCTTCTTTGGATGTGGGGACCATGACACTGGGATGCCTCTATGGCACCTCCTGGACTCTGGCGTGTGCTCGGAGTGTGGCTGGGCGTGTGGCTTGGAGTGTGGCCTCCACTTGCTTGAACCTTGAGTTGATTGGAAGAGAAATGTGGCACCATTTTGGACCAAATTGAAACCACATTGGGACTTGCACCAAGTCAACATGACTCAACAAAATTTAAATGGTGACTCAAGAAATAAATAAAATAAATAAACTGGTTGACCAGGTCAACCTTTATTACAAACCCTAATTTCTCGGGCAATGTCAATCAGAGATCCAAATGGAGCTCTGAAGTCTTCTTCTGAGTCTGGTGCCCGCACCAATTCTCCTAGGGTGGGAGGAACTCGACCCTGTCGAGTAAGGCTCAAGTTGGCTCTGGTATCTCTCCAAGAGGTCTGGGTCCAATTCTTGTAATTCTTCTCGGGAGATCCAAGAGTCATCAGAATCTGGCCTTCCTTGCCAGCGGACCAGGTACCTTTGGTATCCTCGATTACGAGTAGAGATAACCTGATCATCTAGGATCTTTTCAATCTGCTCTTTCCTCACAGGCCAGTTTGTTGGTGGACACACAGGGTCGGGATCACTCTCAATGATAGGGTTAGGCTCAAAAGGCTCACTAGGAATCACAGCTGGCTCCCTGTACTCTACTAAGTCTGTAATGTTGAAAGTAGAGCTAATGCCTAGTTCTGGAGGCAACTCGAGCACATAGGCATTGGATCCTACTCTCTTTACCACTCTAAATGGTCCAGCTCCCCTAGCATGTAACTTTCTAACGGTTCCAGGAGAAAACCGTTCAGGCCTTAACCTAATCATCACATAGTCTCCCTCAACAAAAGATTTGACTTGCCTTTGAGTATCAGCCAACTTCTTATAAGTTTCATTACTTAAATTTATTTTGGCATGAATTTCTTTATGCAAGTCTTTTATATGCTGTGCAAAATTCTCAGCAGATTCGGAGACTCGAGTGTGGACAGGTAAAGGGACTAGGTCAAGAGGTGTGTGAGGTTTGTACCCATGTACAATTTCAAATGGACTCTTACCCGTAGACCTATTGACCAAGTCGTTGTACGCAAATTCTGCCCTTGGTAGGTATAAATCCCAATTTCTGGTATTTTCACCAACAAGACATCTCAGCAGATTTCCTAGGCTACGGTTCACTACTTCAGTTTGGCCATCAGTTTGGGGATGATAGGCAGTTGAAAACTTAAGTTTTGTCCCTAACTTATGCCAAAGGGTCTTCCAAAAGTAACTGGTGAACCGGACATCCCTATCTGAAACGATTGTCTTAGGTAGGCCATGGAGTCTAACTATCTCATTGAAGAAAAGTGTGGCTACCTTAGACGCATCAAAAGTTTGGGAACAAGGCAAGAAGTGGGCCATTTTAGAGAATCGGTCGACTACGACACAGATAGAATCATGTCTCCTTTGGGTCTTAGGTAAACCTAACACAAAATCCATACTCACATCTTGCCAAGGACGATCTGGGACAGGGAGTGGGGTATAAAGGCCAGTGTTTTGTTTTCGCTGTTTGGCAACAGCGCAGGTTCGACATCTAGCTACAATATTAGCTACATCCCTTTTTAAGCTAGGCCAGAAAAAGTGGTCTTCAATAGCTAGAATGGTCTTGTCTTTTCCAAAATGGCCAGCTAAACCTCCAGCATGGATTTCCCAAATCAAAAATTCCCTAAGAGAAGTTCTAGGGATGCAAAGCCTATTTTTGAAGAACAAAAAACCATCTACAAGGGTATAATCCTGGTGATTACTAGATGGTCCTTGAACTAGATCCTGATACACAGTTGTGAAATCCGGACAAGACTCATATTCCTCTTTGATTTGCTCAAACCCTATGACCTCAGTTCTAACAGAAGTTAATAACAGAGATCGGCGACTAAGGGCATCAGCTACCTTATTCTCAACTCCAGCCTTATGTTTCAGGACAAAAGTATAGGACTGGATATATTCTACCCACTTAGCATGCCTAGGGTTAAGCTTCTTTTGGGAGTTCAGAAATCTAAGAGCCTCATGGTCCGAAAATAGTACAAATTCCTGCGGTAGCAAATAATGTCTCCAGTAACGCAAAGCTTGCACCACCGCATAAAATTCCTTATCATAGGTAGAATACCTAAGCTTAGCATCATTAAGTTTTTCACTAAAGAATGCTATGGGATGATTCTCTTGGCTTAGGACTCCACCTATTCCTACACCTGAAGCATCACAGGCAACCTCAAATACTTTAGAAAAATCGGGTAATCTCAGAATGGGTGCCTGGGTCATTTTATCCTTAAGATCTAGGAAGGCTTTATGGGCTGACTTAGTCCAATGAAATTCTCCCTTCCTAATACAATCAGTGATTGGAGCAGCTAAAGTACTAAACCCCTTGATGAATCGCCTATAGAAGGTAGCCAAGCCATGGAAACTTCTAACTTCATGCACATTGGTTGGCTCTGGCCAGTCTACTATGGACTTAATCTTCTCAGGATCGGCCGCCACGCCGTCAGGGGTTACTACAAAACCAAGAAAGATAACTCTACTAGTCATGAATTCACACTTCTTAAGATTACCGTAGAGTCTCTCATTCCTCAAAACTTGGCAGACTGCTCTAAGGTGGTCTAGGTGATCTGTTGGGGTCTTACTATAGATCAGGATGTCATCAAAATAGACCACCACAAATTTTCCTATGAAAGCTCTAAGTACCTGGGTCATAATTCTCATGAAAGTACTAGGGGCATTGGACAACCCAAAAGGCATAACAACCCATTCATAAAGACCATCCTTAGTTTTGAAAGCAGTTTTCCATTCATCCCCGGGTCTAATCCTAACCTGATGATAGCCGCTTTTGAGATCAATCTTAGAAAAAACCATTGCACCAGCCATCATATCAAGCATGTCATCTAGTCTAGGGATGGGAAACCTATACTTGATTGTAATTTTATTGATGGCACGACTGTCAACACACATCCTCCACGTGCCATCTTTCTTTGGGGTCAGTAAGGCTGGGACTGCACAAGGGCTAAGACTTTCTCTAATAAACCCCTTCCTCAATAATTCTCCAACCTGCTTTTGCAGTTCTTCATGCTCAGATGGATTCATCCTGTAATGGGGCAAGTTGGGCAAAGTTGCTCCTGGGATTAGATCTATGGCATGCTGGATATCCCTAAGAGGTGGAAGGTGGTCTGGCAAATCCTCGGGAAAGACATCCTCAAATTCTTTTAACACAGGTTTAACTTCTTGAGGAGGCTCTGAGGGTTCCGAAGTTCTAAGCTCCTTAGCAGTCAACATCCAGATGGGTGAACCACTGTGAATTTCTTGTTCTAGATCCTTAGCACTGATTAGGTTCACTCCAGTTTTCATCTCCTTAACCTTACCAGCTCCTTTAGTTACCTTGTCCTTAGGGGGAACGGAATGGATCGTGATCTTCTTCCCATTGAAACTAAAGACACAGGTATTGGATTTTCCTAAGAGGGTGGCATCATGATCATACAACCAAGGTCTTCCGAGAATTATACTGCTCACCCCCATGGGTAAGACATCGCACCAAATCTTTTCGTGATAAGATTGCATTTGGATTTGGACTTGACATCTAGACTGGATGGGTATGGAGGTAGAATCTACCCAAGAAACCTTATAGGGGTTGGGATGGGGAACTGGGATTAAGCCTAACATCTTGACAGTGCTAGTAGAGATGGCATTTACACAGCTCCCACTATCTATGATGATCTTACATACCTTATCCCCTAATTTAAGAAAAGTCTGTAGGATGTTAGTCCTACGCCAATCCTCTTGAACTAGATTCTGGGATAGGATGCATCTTACAACTCCTAATTGGTCAGATTCATTGGGTTCCTCCTCTCCTTCATACTCCTCAACCAAATTCATTCCGGCCTCATAAACTTCTTCTTCAAATTCCTCACTGGGCTCGGAATTATCATTCTCTCCCTCTTCTATGTAAAGGGATCTCCGTGGGCACTGGCTAGCAACATGACCTACCTTATGACACTTGAAACAGGCTATGGCAGTACACTGACTAGAAATGTGACCTGGTTTCTGACACTTAAAATAGGTGATATTTGAACTAGGGGTTCTCTGGGTGTCAGGTGCCTTACCTTTGTCCATGGGCCTAGGGGTAGAAGTACCCTGAAAAGGTTTACTAGGGATAACTTGGCTAGGTCCATTCCTTGGGATTGGGGCACTAACCCTAGAAGGTATAGGTCCTCTCTGAAATTTCTCAGTGTTCAGTGCAATCTGGTAGGCTTGGTCTAGATCAGTAACCTCTCTCAGAAATAGTTCTCTCTTGATATCTTCCCTCAGTCCAGCCCTAAATCTAGACAAAGTGACTTCGTGGGCTTCACTCACATCACATCTCATTAGGTATTCATCAAAAGTAGTTATGTAGTCTGAGACAGATTGGTTTCCTTGTTTCAGGTTTTGCCATTGGTCTAACAGGTTTTGCTGGTATGAAATGGGTAGGTATTTATCTCTCAGTTTTTCTTTCATACCCTGCCAAGTGGTTATGGGCTCAACATTCCGTCTCCTAGTGGTTAGCTCAATGTTCCCCCAGTATAACCTAGCTTGACGCACTAATTTCATCTTGGCAAACTTGTATTTCCTCTCCTCAGACATAGCATACCACTCAAAGTATTGATCCATCTCACCCTCCCAATCAGAATACACCTTAGGGTTCAGACTACCATCAAAAGTGGGTGCATCTAATTTGATGTTCCTGATGAACCTATCATCTCTATCTTCAAGCTCTGGGTCAGGCCTCCTATGATTAGGTTCAGGATCTCTATATAAAGGCCTTCTAGGCTCTTGATGTGGGTGAGGTTGAGGCACATTAAAATCGGGGTCAGGAGTCCAATTCCGATGTCTAGGTTCTTCAAGTACTTGGACTCGGTCCCTAAGTTGGGTAAGATCCTCATGAATTTGTGCGCTAAACTGGGCCACAGTGTTTGTCATATCCTGATTCATTTTAGCCATACTTTCAGTAAGAGTTCTGATCATGGCCTCTAAATCAGGTTGGGTTTGACCAGGTTGATATGGCACTCCATTTCTGGTAGACATGATGATTCAAGCAAGCACACAAAATGAGACTAGACTAAATCGACTACTGGATCACTAGACCTAGAGTCCAAACTAGATGCCCAATCAGAGTGGCAAGCTAGCCTGTAGTAACTCAGGACTCAGCCAGGCAGGTGTAAGGGGAGTGTTAGGTCCCTGATCGCCAATCCTAGACACCAATCAGTGATTGGCCAGGTAGGCGGACCAGCATACAAGCCCTTCAGGACGTAGTCCCTGAACCACCGTTCTAGACACTGAGTGCTAAGCACACACAGAATAACTCAGCAAACTGACTCAACACTAGCCTAGACCCGACCAATTGGTGTCCCTAGCCCACTAGGGCAAATTAGGTCTAACTGATTTTAAATTAGGTCTAGGTTCGAATGATTGGATGGTGGTTTTGGGCTAAGGAGAGGTAATCAACTCCTCCCCTTATCTTAGATGCTCAATTGCCCTTAAGTAAATTATGAGATGATCACTCCAAAAAAGAATTGAATTGCAGAACACAAAAAACAGAGTTGCTGTATTTTAATTCTCAGAGTTTTTAACGAAACCAATAAATCGCAGAAAAATTATGGAAAATAGGTTCAATTATAGTGGTTTCAACGAAGCAAAAATAATGCAATTCAGAGTTTTATGTAGGGAGAAATAATTCAGATAACAGGGTAATTACGGGCTGCAACTAGATTGTCTTCCCCGTTTATAATCCCTGCTACGAAGTTATAACCCAATGGATCCCCTACACGCCCTAGGAACACCCCGTGGAATGGGAGGAGGAGGCTTGCGCCTCGCTTAGTTCCTAGGACCGGACGTCCTGGGGAGTCTACTTCGAGCAGACAAAATAAAAAGAGATCAATCAAAGCAAGCAAGCAAATCAGAAACCCTAGACTGGGCTCTGATACCAAAAATGATGCAGAACAAATAAAGGGATGCGATGCGGAAGTAAATTAAGATTAACTAATTTTTTTGTTGTTTTTATAGGTTTGTAGAAGTTGGCTTCAAATCAAAGAAAAGTTAACCTAACATTGAAAGATACTAATATGATAATTGAAAGCACAATTTTAAGGAAACTAAATTATCAGAGTAGTTTAGAAGCAACGGATCGCTGGGGGTTGAGAAACTCCCAGACCTAGGGTTTCACTCCGAGCTTTCAACAAAACAGAAATAAAGAGAAGGGAAGGTTTATCTAACCAGACAATGATCTTCACAGATTTTGGTGGAAGAACTCTCCCGAGCAGATTGTTGGATCCTCGGAGTTGGATATCTTCGTAATGGATCCTCCAATACTGGTCCTTTGGTGGGTTGGTTTCTCCTGAACTCAAGATCTGGAAGAGAAGAAAAACAATTGATGGAATCAGAGAGTCAAGGAAAAGATTTACCAGGTTGATGAACTTGAAGATCGAAATTGCTGAAAACTGGATTCTCCTGGATGCTGATGTGATTCTCCTTGGAACTTGCTCTGGATCTGAAGTAGCCGGACTGGATCTGGATGAAAGTGGATGGCCTGGACTTGTAGAGAGAGAGAGGCCGTGGGAGATGGATGGATCTAGGGTTTGGTGGATGGAAAATAATGAAAGGTGGCTAGGGTTTTGGAATTTCAAGTGGCTAACCTAGGGTTTTGGATAAAGATGGAGATCTCTCACCTCCTCAAGGCTCCAATGGAACCCGGATTACCCCCTCACGGAGCTCAACACTTAGAATAGTGCGGAAGAAGAGAAACCTAGGTTGCTCAACACAAGAGAATAGCAAAAATAATTTTTCTTCATTGATTTTCTAAAGTTACAAAGAGAGGTCTATTATATAGACCTAAAATTTTCTCCTAGCTTGTACAAATTCCCATGTGGGACTAAACTCTTCCAACCCCTAGATTAGGTAGAAAATCCTCTCCCTTGGCCGACCAAGAGTCCAAAAAAAATTGGGACGGCCATAAAGGAATTGTTTTGGAACTTTTATGGCACCTCCTTTGGAGTTGGATTTGGATTTGGAGTCCTCTTCTTCTTATGGTATTTCTTCTTTTCTTCCACTCCAAGTTAAGCTCTTTGATTTTGATTTGAACTTCAATTAGGAGTAGGTTGGATGTCCTTCTTTGATTTCTTCTCCAAGAGAAGTTTTCTTCCTTCTTTGCTTAGGTAAATTAGGCAGGTGTGGGCGCCTCCTTTAATTTAGCCTCCACTTTGATTTTTTCTTCTTTGGATGTGGGGACCATGACACTGGGATGCCTCTATGGCACCTCCTGGACTCTGGCGTGTGCTCGGAGTGTGGCTGGGCGTGTGGCTTGGAGTGTGGCCTCCACTTGCTTGAACCTTGAGTTGATTGGAAGAGAAATGTGGCACCATTTTGGACCAAATTGAAACCACATTGGGACTTGCACCAAGTCAACATGACTCAACAAAATTTAAATGGTGACTCAAGAAATAAATAAAATAAATAAACTGGTTGACCAGGTCAACCTTTATTACAAACCCTAATTTCTCGGGCAATGTCAATCAGAGATCCAAATGGAGCTCTGAAGTCTTCTTCTGAGTCTGGTGCCCGCACCAGGGTTGTACCCGCTTTCGGTCCTTCTAGCCGTACTAGGAGTCGTTGAGCTATAGTACCTCCTAGGGCCTTAGCCTCTAGATCTATGATCATTGCCCCTTTTAGTCTTGAGATTCCATCTGATGAGGATTAGCCTCACAGATATCTTTTATGTCTTTTGTCTCTTCTGTTGTATGTCTTTTATAGTTCATATTTGTATGTTTCTGATTATTGTATGACTCTGATACTTTCTGTATGTTTCAGTTCTTGCTGATGACTCAGCAAATTTTGTACTGAAAACTTCTCTTATCAGTTTTATATTTCAGTTTAGTACTTATGATTTGTGATTGATTGGTTAAATTCACTCTCTTCAGCTCTGATTCTCTCTTTGGATCTTTTTGGCTCTGATACCTGTCATATTTGATACTCTACCATCTTTTTGTCTCCATGATCATTGTAAGGGGGAGGTTATTCCCCTTTCTAATGATTGACAAAAAAGGAGAGTAATAGTATTGATTGTATAGATGCATAAATTATTGTGGTTCCACCTTGTTTGTGAGAACCTTCAAATCGATCTAATTTGTTATCCTGAAATAACATATTATTTGTTCTAATTAGAAATATCTAATTGAGGGGGAAATTAATTCTTCCTAACTATGAAGATTATGCCTCATATGGACTTACATTCATATTCATGAATTATAACAGTTGAAATTTGAAACTTAATGCTATTTTACTCAAGGTTTTGTCATCATCAAAAATGGGGAGATTGTTGGCTCCACCCAGTGATTTTGATGAATAACAAAACAGTGAGTGCATATTGTATACTAATGTGTATTTCAAGTTATGAGTTTTCAGGGAGAAAGCACCTCAAAATTTCAAAAACTTATGTATCATGGCATGGAGCATTTTTCGCAAATCTGGACATCCTCTTCATGAAAAAAGGGCATCTACATGTTTAATTATTATGTGTTTACGATTCATTTAAGTTTCAAAATTTATATTTATGTTTTTGGGATAATTTATACTTGAATCTGAGCTTTTTAGTCACAAGTGTTGACACCTGGGAAGCCAAGTGTCGATACTTCAGCATTAGGCACGAACAAAAATCCTTAGCATGCCAAGTGTCGACACCCAGACTCAAGTGTCGACACCAAGTATTGACACTTAGGTTTCCAAGTGCCGACTCAAGAACTGAGATTTTTGAAAATACAGAACTTTGCCATTTGAGGATTTTTATGTCAAGTGTCGACACATATGCATCAAGTGTCGACACTTGAAAGTTCAAGTGTCGATACCTAGAAATCAAGTGTCGACACCTGACAGCCAAGTGTCGACACCTGACAGCCAAGTGTCGATACTTGAAGCTTGACAGCTCTAACGGATCTATTTTTCTGACTTGCAGAACTTGCTTTTCAAGCTCCCAACGGCTTGATCCGAGGCTCCAACGGTCACAAACCATTTTTTGAAAGTTTCTTGGTATATTTAACCTCCACCAACCTCATTCCAAAGGCATTGAAGTGTATTGAAGTCCATTCAAAAGCCAAAGAGCCTATATTCTCTCAAGTACTTCACATCAAAAGCCTCCTATAGTTTGATTCCCTGAAAAAGCCTACAAGCTCATCCTTACATCATTCCAAAAGAGGCATTTTGAAGGATATTCCAAGGAAGAGTCAAGACAAGGCATCAACTTGAGCTTCAAAGATTTCGTTTTACTCTTGAAGAGAGTTTGTTTTAGTTTTAAAATTGTATATCTATTTTTATGTTGTGATTTGACCTTGCTTTCAAGGGTGTCTTAAAAGAAGGTTGTTGTGGTTTGTTAGTGAGCCAAAGGGATAAAACCAACTAGGGTTAACTTGTGAGCCCGAAGACAAAACAAGTGAAGGTTTGTTGGTAAGCCTAGGTGACAAAACCAACTTAGGTTTTGACTTGTGAGCCTTGTGAAAAACAAGTCAGTTGTCATCTTGTTTGGATTATAGTGAAATTCTCAAGGATGGCTTGGGGAGTGGATGTAGGTGCTAGGTTTGCACCGAACTACTATAAACCTTGTGTTTGTGTGTGATTGCCCTCTTTCTCTCTTGCTCTTTGGTTATTGCTACTCACTTATTGTTTTTCGCTGCATTCAATCTCTTGCATTGAATTTATTATTATTCACAAACACCACTAGACCTTCACATTATTGTTTTAATTTTTTAAAAGACCCAATTCACCTCCCCTCTTGGGCTCCATTTCTGGGCAACAAACTTCGATCGGTAGAGGCTCTAGGGCAGCCCACTCCGAAAGTCCGACTCTGGTCGGCAGAGGCTCTAGGGCAGCCCACTCCGAAAGTCCGACTCTGGTCGGCAGAGGCTCTAGGGCAGCCCACTCCGAAAGTCTGACTCTGATCGGCAGAGGCTCTAGGGCAGCTCACTCCGAAAGTTCGACTTTGGTCGGAAGAGGCTCCAGGGCAGCACACTCTGAAAGTCCGACTCCAGTCGGTAGAGGCTCTAGGGAATCCCACTCCGAAAGTCTGACTCCGGCCGGTAGAGGCTCTAGGGCAGCCCACTCTGAAAGTCCGACTTTGGTCGGCAGAGGCTCTAGGACAGCCCACTCCGAAAGTCTGACTCCAGTCGATAGAGGCTCTAGGGCAACCCAATCCGAAAGTCTGACTCCGGTCGGTAGAGGTTCTAGGGCAGCCCACTCCAAAAGTCCAACTCCGGTCGGCAGAGGCTCTATGGCAGCCCACTCCAAAAGTCTGACTCCGATCAGTAGAGGCTCTAGGGTAGCCCACTCTGAAAGTTCGACTCCGGTCGGTAGAGGCTCTAGGACAGCCCACTCTGAAAGTCCGACTCTGGTCGGTAGAGGCTCTAGGGCAGCCCACTCCGAAGTCCGACTCCGGTCGGCAACCACTTCAGAACAACCCACACAGAACTGCATGAACAGGTTGCAAATTTAGGCTAGCTGATAGATTAGACTTGGAGAAAATTTCTGGGTACATGGGTCCAGACTGAGCTATTGCCTCCTCCAGCCATTATGTCGGCTTCGATCCTGAAGGGCCGACCGAAATTACTTAGAAGAATTTTAAAAAGAAGATACCTATCTCACACCCATGTACACAGAAGATAACGGAAAGGCCATTTTATTAACATCAAAAGTAGACATTTACAAGGAAGGTGGGTCGGACCTTTACAAACTTTCTAGGTCGGACCCACAGAAGGTGCGTCGGGGGCCTTGACTTCAGCCTCGTCCATTACAACCAAAGGATCGATAGGAACCACGACAACTGGGGGCTCGGCTGGGACGTCCGCCATCTCTGCATCGGCTTAAGCCGGGGCTTCGGCCTTGGCCTCCTCTTTCTTACCTTTCACTTGGGGCTCCTCCTCTTCCACTGGTTCTGTCAGTTCGGCGTTTGATAGGTCCAGCTCCAGGAAGAGTATGGCCACCTTCTTTAAGCAGTCGTCATAGCCTTCCCTGTAGAAGTCCGATGCTGCCTCCTCCATATCTTCAATAAAGTCAAAGGAGGCCTTGTATGTCATCACCGCATCCCGGATTTGTCTCGCGGCCAGCTCCTTTGCTTCCTCATGTTGGGTCGTCAGCTGTGCTGCCACTGCCCGTTCGGCCTGAGCCATCTGGTCGGCCTTAGAGAACTGACCCTCTTCTTTTCGCAACCGGCGGATTCCAAGGATGCCTCCGTGGTCGCTTGAGCCGCCTCCAGTTCCTACACCTTTTTGGTGAAGGTCTTAGCCGCATAAAACACCTGACCGATACCGTCGTCCATCAAACAGATACCATGGAGAAGCTGCAAGCACGAAGTTAAATTAGTGCCACACCAAAGAAGGAAAATGTGCAAGGAAGGAAGCTTGGTGTCTTACCCTCATGAGATCGCAGTAGGACTCCATAGCCACATCACTTAGATTTCTCTGAATTGACAGTTCCTAGTCGACATCCATCATGGCTCTCCTAAGCAAGCTCCGTGCTCTCCTAGGGTTGTCCAAGGCATGTCAATGTTGGAACGCCTCCTGGCGGATCTCTTCGTTGGATTCCTCCTCGGCCGCTTCGCCTTCGGCCATCCCTCCTTCGGCCATCTCCTTTCCCTTGTCCGCCGGGGGAATCGTTTCCTCCGTGCCAACGGATGAGGGGGCTGACACTGCCGCCATGCCAGATGGCTCTGACTGCTCCTGCCCCCGTCAGGCAGCTGACCCCCCGGCAGGAGCCAAAGCCGCGGGCATCTTCTTGGCCAGCACCTCCATGAGGGGGACACCATCTTCGTCGGACTCCACATCCACAACGGGCGCAGGCCGTCCCTCCTTTTGCCTCTTCTTTTGTTTCTCGACAGCTGGCGTTGAGGCTGATTCTGGAACGGCCCTTTTTTGCACCGCCCGCTGGATGACCTTGGCTTTGTCGATCCTCTTCATCTTCCCTCCTGTAGTAGAAAAGTCGAAGTGAGCAGAAGAGAAAGAAGCGTTAAAGTCAAGAAAACAAGCTACAAAGGAAGAGGTCGACCCTTGCCTAAAAATTCTTGGGGGCTGATCCCTGCTCGATAAAGGCGATCCTCCCCCAACAGTTCATATGCCACGATCAAGCCAACTCCATTGATCTCATTGAACTTGGCCTGGTCAGCTATCCGGATCGACCTCCCTTCACGGAGCCTTGGCCATGGCTCCCTCCACAAAGGCTCGAAACCCCAAGGTTGGAGACTGCTCATGAGAAAAAATCGGGCCTTCCACCCATAGATGGCCGATGGGAGGCACTTCAGGATCTTTCGGCCGGGACGAGGACTGAACATCCACCATTCCCAGCTTCTAAAATCTTTTTTCAAAAGAAAAAAGTTGCCGAAGAGGGATAATCTGGGTTCAAGTTCGGCCCTACGACATAGTACGATGAAGTAGCATATTATTCGAATGCTGTTCGGGGTTAGCTGCGCCGGGGTTATCCTATAAAAGTTGAAGACCTCTATAAAAAAGGGGTGTAGAGGGAACCTTAAACCAGCCTTACGGTGGGACTCGTACATTGGTAGCGTCCCCAGTCCCAATGGATTGTTCGCTCTTCCCTCTCGCCTTGGGAGCGTGATGTGCAAGGTAGAGGGGATGCCATATACTACTCTAAGGTTCTCAGCCCGTTCCCGGGTCATGGTCGACGGGATCTCACTCACCCCCGGCCGCCTAGGTCTATGGGCTGAAGAAGAAGGCTAGGAGACTAACATGAAACTGGACTCCTAGAGGCCAGGTCTTGTGGAAGAAGGCAAGAAAGCTCTCTCTCGCGGAACACAGGCGCAGCAGAAAAATCCTCTCAGAGCACCTCACCCCTCTTTTTATAGGTCTCCGGAGGGCCACTGTCGCTCACTTCGTGGGCATCCCAACCATCCCGTCGGAAGACGCGACCGCCCACACCTCATAGATCGAAGCGACGGATCGATCCCACTGGACAGGCAGCAATCCACGTGAATACCGGATCAGCAGCATGAAGATTGCCTGGGAAGCGGTGTCGGTCGCTCAGATGCCACCACATGGTGCGGCCCATCCCTCCGTCCTCGCCACTACACGCGCCAGCCTGGCCCTTCATCATGGCGCCTTTCCCGCATTAACTGCAGCTCCTGCACCCCAATACGAGGCTGACATTTGCCCAGGAAGCCGATCATGGGAGACTCGAGGCGCTCCATCGCAATGATACTGGATCGGGCCTGAATGGACGCGATCTGTACAAAAACAATGCTCCTGCCCTTTGAAGCCACGTGCCTCTTTAAAGCCCAGAAGCAGGGGGGCAACTGTTGTACCCATCCAGCCGATCCTGGGTTTGGCTGGCTAAGGAGTCCGACCGGTTGACCCATAGGAGGAGAGGCCCGGATGACCCACTTCCTTCGAGGTCCCACCGATCGGCTTCCACGGGGATCCCAACTGATTCCCCCATTGGATGCCCAATAGGCCGACTAACTTGGAGGCCGACCTGGAAGGCCAATCAACCTGAAGGCGACCCTCTCCAGCCAGGGGATGGATGACCCCCTCTAAAGGTCTCTTGGAGTCTTCGGAGGCCCCTTTCCTACAACACGTCGATCAGCTTCCTTGGAGCTCTTGACGGACTCCCGCTAAGTCCGACCGACCCTTTGTTCTTCTCAGAACCACTCGAAAGCTCCAGAAGCTCCTTTCCAGCTGGTACAAAAATTTCGTTGTAATGGACTCCATGACATGGCTACGTCTTCATGCCACCTGGCCACCACCTCGATTATCCCAGGGGCAAATGGGGGATTTTTTGACATGTCCCCTAACAGAATTTGGCAGCATTCACATCCATAAAAGGGGCCCTGGGACCTCCGCTAAGAAGTAAGTGCTCTCTTCCTTCTCTACGCTACCCTCTCTCAATCTTCTCCATTCTGTTGCTCCAAAACCCTCGCTAACTTTAACATTGGAATGTCCCCCGTCGGAGCTCCTCCGACGCCCAGGGGACTTTGTGCAGGTTGACCGGCGGAGGAGCTCTCCAGCACAGCAAACCGAGCCCGGTCCGGGTGGAGGTGCGGCAACGGGAAGCAAAGGCCCAAAGGCCATGAAGGACCAAAGTCCACTACATCGGCTTCAAATGATCATGATTATTACAAGCATTTCTTAAGGCAAACTCCAAAAAGACTGCAATCCACTACCTCAGCATAGCAATACCAAGAACCTCAACTTAGCACTTGAGGCCCCAAGGCCATAGTCCACTACTTCAACCTCACCTAGCTGACCTCAACATTGATGAGATGAACTCAAACACTTGAGTGGAAATTCAAAGGTTATGACATCATAAAAAATAAGGTACAGATGGAAATTTTTTCATTAATATTTACATGTCTAATTATAAAATAGGTCAGCTTTGAGTTTGAGCAAACCTCATTACAAAAAGAAGATCAAAAGCTACCATTTCGCATGGTCAAGAAGACCTCATTACAAAAAATTAAAATTGCCAAGTAGACCTCATGACATAAAAAGAAGGTCAAGCTTATCAAGGAAAACCTACCCCATACTTAAGAAGATTAAGCATAAGAAGAAAGAAAATTTCAATGGCATGAATTTCCTACTTCTTGAAACTTGGGGGAAAGTGCTCCACATTGGTATCCTAAGAAAGGAGGTCAATGACATTCCCTTCCTTGCTGTTCCTCAATGCTACGAAGGCCACCCTTCATTGAAGGGGTGAAGCAATTGTAGTCGACCTCAGGGAAGAGACTCATCATTTGACTCTGGCATTTCCTGAGCCTGGTGGAAACAAGTCGATTGAGTGCTTGGCAAACTCCTAGTGACAATCTACCAAGGACCTATACTCCTACATGGCTCAAATAGCTTTCTCCTTGGCCTTAGCAGCTTATTATCTAGCTAGCTATAGCTCCTCAACCTTGGTAGCTTGGAGTTAGACCACTTCAACTCTACCTTTTGTGAACTTCAACCTACCCTCCACCTAAGCTACCTTCTAATCAGTTGTGTGTAGCACCAGCTCAAGCTCCACTGCTTGACATTTAAAATTCAAAAAAGTTCTCATGCATTATAGAGGCACTTTGTAGAAAAAACAGATAATAAATGGCTAATTAAGCCTCTAAAATTAAACTAAATGAGTATTGCTCATGGATTACTTAAACAACCCAAGAACTCAATAGGTTGGTGATAGTAACATTTGTCGATTAGCCAAGATTGAGCCTAACAAGTGTGATGAGTTGAGGGCTTTGGATTGTCTCCTCCTTAAGCCACATCTCTGTTCGAGAAATCTTAGTTGGAAGTACAAAAGGGTCCATGAAAATTTAATATTTAGAAGTGGAATAACACGAAAGGGTCCTTGGGAATTTAATCTTCAGAAGTGGAATAACCTCAACCTCAAAGCTCTCCAAGTAGAATGGAAGTGAAGGGCCATGCAATCCTTATATAGAACCCTAGATGGTTTAAATAAACCTAGCTAATCAACTTCTAAGCTTAACAAGTTAGCAACTGTTATACCAACATTCTCACCCAAGTAGTCAACAGCATCTTCAGGAATTGAAATGAGGTAGTTTATCCTTTGGAACATTCTCATCAAAAAAATTAAGTCTCACATCAAAATGACACATAAATGTAATTACTTCCTTTACTTGAATTAAGAGAAATATCTCAAACTTGAAATTGGGGAGTAAGTGATGCAGTAGAAAATGAACTTGATGACATGGTATGACCGGATTTGCACTCTCAAAACTAATGTAACACTCGACATTGTCAAATAAAATCTACCTTGACTAATATAAGAGCCAGAATAAGCAAACCAGAAGTGATTGACTTCTAAGGTCATACATTGCTCGATGCAAAGTTCCGCAATTTGAGTAGACAGCTGTCAGCTCGACATCTATCTCAAAGCAACCTGAGCCCTCTCACCTCAAGTGAAGGATCTCCACTCTATGCAAAAATGTACTTACTCCATAAAATTAATAATTAAATATTACTATAATGGTCCCAAGTGATTACACCATATCTTAAGACAATTACATTGTAATCTTGGATGCTTAAAGCACATCTCTTGGCAATTATGACATGAATTCAATTCATTACATTTTTTAAAAGATTCTAGATCCCATGGATATATATAGACCTAGGATCCCTCTATGAAAAGGTATGACACATAATACCACTAGATATAAAGATTCTCAATCATCACTTCTTTCATACCATTATCAAAGCTTTGTCACTGACTTAAACTTCAAAGGGCCAGTTGGAGCCAACTCTAATGAGTACTCTAACCTATTATTGTTTTGCAGATCAATGAAAGTGATCCACATCAATAGTCTAAAGATTAGTAGCAACAACAACCTGTAATAAAAGAATGGATAATCTCACCATCCTTAATAGAACTGCAAGTAGGTTCTTCCTCATCTCCATCACCTCTTTCAACTTCTAAGCATCTACTCATCTACCACTTGTTGCATATATGTTTTAAAGAACATAAAGTTTGGTTCACTTGGCTTCAAGTCAAAAGCTTTCAGTGTTATCATTTTCCCAAGCTTTATGCACTTGTGAATTCTACAAGCACCAAGCAATGAACCCCATTTAGAATCATCAAGTTCTAAAGGCATAGATTTATAACTCATCTTCTTTGAGCTGCACATGCATGCATAATGCATAAGAAAGGATTCTAATCCTCTCATGGATTCAATCATGAAGTAGAGACCACTAAAACAAATGTGCTACCATTTGGGTTCACTCCATTTTGTTTCATCATTATGAACCATTCAAATACATCCTCCTCTTAGCCATCAAGCTCGAAAGAGCTTGGTGTTAGTGATAACAATGTTTCATCAAAAATTTTGTCAAAGGAGATGTAAGAATCAAAGGAAGAGGATAAGCATATCAAAGAGGACAAAGGTGCTGTGGTGAAGATGCCAGATTTGAGCAAGCAGGTGTAGAAGTGGAAATGAGGAGCAAAGCATCGCAAGAGATCTTGTGAATGAAGATGGCAGCATGGGTCTCCTCAAGACCATTCAGGTCTACAATCATGGTGAAGAAAAGCACTTGTCATTCCAAAAATCTCTACCAAAAAGACTATAAATGCTGAAAAATAGGGTTTATAGCATAACTCTCACTCATGGAGTGGGAAAGTCACTGGTGGCGTTGGATCTAAAGGAGAGGAGCTAGTCAAGGCTGGGGAGCTAGTTGCATGAGAGTAAGGTTGGCATGGACAAAGAGCAGAGAGAAGTCAAGGTTGGCTTGACCACATTGTTGAGCCTATGTGCTTTGACAGGTAGAGCTAGAAGCGTTGTGAAAGAAGACATCGAAGAGAAAAGAATGAGAAAGAAGGGGAAACCATGGTAGTGATGGGGGCATGTTGGTCATTTGCGAATGGCTATCAACAACTAAGTGGGCAATGGAGGGAACGGCTACTTCACCATACTCCCACACTTCTTACTCCTTACCTTCCCAGAGCTAAGAGACCGCACCTAATATTTCTTTTCCTCTTACTCATTGTTTACCACCACCACTGTAACACCCCAGAAAGGAAAAAAAAAAAAAAAGAGGGGGATTTCTTTTCCTCTTACTCATTGTTTACCACCACCACTGTAACACCCTAGAAAGGAAAAAAAAAAAAAGAGAGGGCGGGGGGGGGGGGGGGGGAGGGGGAGGCGCAGGCTGGTCCACCAGAATGGACCAGCCCGACCCAGCGTGCGGCCCAGAGAGGCAGCGAGCCAGGCACGACTGGCGGGCGTCCGATGCAAGAGCGAGCACGAGCAGGCGCTGCACGGGTTGGCATGCAAGGCGCGGTCCAGCCCATTGTGTGGGCGGGCGATGCGTGGCCCAGGCCCGCGCGCCCCAGCCCATTACGTAGGCGCATGGGCTCGGCCTAGCCGGAAGCGGTGCTACTAAAGGCGTTTCCCACGCATTTTTCAGACGTTTCCCCAAAGTTTCTCGCGGCTCACAACGGTCCACAAGATTTCTGTGTGATCTGGACCGTCTGATCGCCTGATCGAACGGCTGAAATGAATCCGAGGGAGTTTAGGCTTGATCAGGAGCTTTTGGATTTGGATTTTGATACAGTTTGAGGCGTCGATCTCAGATCTAACGGTATGGGAGCTTTTCTGGTGGTTTAGGATTTCTTAGACGAGGAATTCTATTTGATTTTAGACTGGTTCCTTCTCTTTTATTAAGGGACGTCCATAGAGAACAGGGGAAAAAGCATGTAATCCAAAGAGAGAAACAAGAGAGAAGAGGAGGAGAAAGAGAAGAGAGAAAGAAAAGAGAAGAAGAGGAGAAAAAGGAGAAAGAAAAGAGAAGATGAGGAGAGAGAATATGAAGAAAGATGATTGGAAAGTCTCCTTTATTGGGAATCGCGAGGATAGAATTTTACAAATGGACTACTGATAAAAAATCCAGGTAAGAGGTTTCGGGATTTTATAATTGATTTAGGATTATTTATTTATATTAAGAGTTGTTATTGTAGGGGGCAGCTTTCTGAGCAAGAAGGTGTTGAGCGAGTTTCAAATATAGACTGATTCGGATATTTTTGGATTGGCTCTAGCAAGATAAGGATTCTGAACATGATCATCGGTTCTATACATTATTTTGCATTCCCGATTTGATTCAAGCATATATATACATAAATTTATAAGCATATTATTTTCGGATATCATGGTTTGATTTTCGTGATACGTGTGTTCGTTGTTTGTGTTTTTAATATACCATGTTTATCAAAGACCTTTTGAATGGATTGGACCGTGATATCGGTTGTTGAAAAGTGACATGTTTTGATTATATGAGATGAAAGGATAAAGTGTTAATGGTAATTGGACTAGCCATGCCACGGGATCATGGTTACATAGCCAGAGCGAGCTTAGTACGTGGGCCTGGCCATGGATAGATTGTGCATGGTCAATTATAAGGTTGCCAATCACAGGCTGGAGTGTGACAATTTATGTGCCAGTCACAGGCTGGAGTGTGACATATAGTGTGCCAGTCACAGGTGGGAGTGTGACAACAGTGTGCCAGTCATAGGCTGGAGTGTGACCGTGGCTAGTCCAGAACCCTAAAGATAAAAGTTAATTAATGAAAACTCTAAAAGAAAATCATAACGATGTCAAGGTTTTGTCATACATGATATTTGAGTTGTTTAACTGCATGATATGATATACTGGTATGTGTTTGCTATTTTCAGAATTATATTATTACTAGTGTGATCATATGAAAACCTTACTGGGCTATAAAGCTCACAACCTCTATTTGTTTCCTTTCTCAAGGTTGTGCAGGATCTTCGGGCTTGGTGGTGGATTAAATTTGTGAAGAAATAAGGAATAGCTAGGGAGTCATTACAATTAATTAGATGACTAAAGGATGACTGAAATTGTAACTATATGAGTTGTATTATTTTCTTTGTATTAGGAATTTTCTTATGAATTGTGATAAGTAATATTATGAAGGATTGTAGTTATAATGAGAATTTTTTTAGGCCTTGCATGATCTCTAGGATAAAAACTAGGATTTGTGCGGCCGATCGCATAGCCAATTTCGATGCTGGATTCGGGGCATGACAACCACCCATTGCCTGAGCCTACATCATAAGAGCCTACTTCACCATACTCCCACACTCTTTACTCCTTACCATTCCAATGCTATAAGACCAGTCCTAATATTTCTTCCCCTCTTACTCATTATTTACCACCACCACCTATTGATAGAGCTATCTTAGAAACTTTGATTGACCTGCCCACCTCTAGTTAATCCATGATTACATGAAGCATGGTTGGGATTATGAAGCCTGTTGATGCTAAATCCTCACCGACCGGATGGAGTGGTTCGCCCGTCGATTCACCGTCGACTGGAACCTGCAAAACAGATCCCTTGACTAGAAATTTTCCGGCGGGGGACACTCCGATGCCAAAGTAAGCAAGAACTCAGGCAGCAAAATGAAGAGCTTGAAAAGCAGAGAGGGAAAGGAAAGAATTCAAAATGATTTGGAGTTCGCATAGCTTATCTCAAGTGTCCCCTCTTACCAGTATTTATAGGCATAAGTGTAACTACTTACGGTTATGGGAGTTAGTTTACAAAACTTCCTCGTAACTGTAAGTAGTGGTGGTCGAAAAGTTAGTTATTCGACCATGTGGGTGGTTACGACAGCTAAAACAGCTTCAACTATTTTAAGTTGAAAGATCGTCCAAGAGTTTCAGAAATACTCTATTCAGAGAGAGAGTCAGAAATAAATTCAACAACCTTTTCAGAATGCCTTCCTTGGAATGGCTTTAAAGAATGTTAGTCACATACTTCGGACGTATCCCTTTGGAGTAAACAAGATAAATACTTACTGTGATATTGAAGAGACGAAAATAAATCAAAGGCATAGTTTTCGAACTAGGCCGAAAATACGAAGCCGAAGGAATAATAATCTGTAGGTTTGATCTTCAGACTAGGCTAAACATACGAAGCCGAAGGAATAATAATTTGTAGGCTTACTCTTCGGACTAGGCTGAAGATACAAAGCCGAAGGAATAATAATTTGTAGACTTACTCTTCGGACTAGGTTGAAGATACGAAGCCGAAGGAAAAATAATTAATAGGCTTAGTCTTCGGACCAGGCGGAAGATACGAAACCAAAGGAGCATAATCAATAGGCTTTATCTTCGGACTAGGTGGAAGATACGAAGCCGAAGGAGCATAATCAATAGACTTTGTCTTCGGACCAGGTGGAAGATACAAAGCCGAAGGAGCATAATCAATAGGCTTTGTCTTCGGACCAGGTGGAAGATACGAAGCCGATGGAGCATAATATATCCTTTTTATGGATCAAAAATTTCACCAAGTCAAGGAAATATTTCCTTTAGTATACTGATTTGACTGATAAATCAAAAATTAAGATTGGTTTGAAGAATGAATCGATAAATGTTTCAAAATCGAACCTAAATATCATAACAGCTGCCCCCCACTCTCAAGTTTGAAATAATTTTATTTCAAAAAATGGGAGTATCAGGATTGATCATTTAGCAAAAATTGACGGGCAATAATGGCATACTTCTGACAACTGTCATTTATAATAACTTCTTGGAGGTATGGAGATCGTGCTGAAGACACGTGTCATCATCCTATTGCTGCTTCAAAAAGACGTTTCAGATCTAGCAAATCTCTTTAAGGAATTTATGTTAAAAGAGCTTTTGTTTAATTGAGGTTAAACACCTAGTGTCATCTTCGGCTTGATCAAAGTGTTAAAAATCCATCCTGGCCATCTGTGGCCCTTCACACTGATTACAATCACCGACTCATTAATGGACGCCTCCTAGAGAGTCGTATTTATGATCGGTGCCGCCGATACGATGCACGATCGAGGAGATCTCCAAATCGATGGGAAATCCCACCACTTCGCTTCTATAAAAGGGAGAAGAACTTCATAAGAAGAACTTCTTTGCTTCCACATTTCTTCCTCCTCTTGCTCTGTGCTACCATTCTTCCAACCAGCCATTTTCAATTCTTTTTGGAGGTAGAGATTCTTTCTTTTCTTTTCTTTTTCCTTGCAATGTCAAGATCCACAGGCAACCCTTCCACTAGTGAGGGTTTAGCAAGAGGTGAATCCGGTAGGGGGAGAGGTTCAGGTAGGAAGAAGAGCCCCGAGAGATCCCCTGAATCAGTTACTAGCTCTCTGTCATATGATAGGTTAGAGAGCATTCGACACCGTTTCCATATACCACGAACCTTCAAAACATTTCTTCCAAAACCTGATAAAAGGGTAGTTAATCCTCCTGCTAGGTCAGTTGCCATATACGAAGACCATCTTAAGGCTGGTCTTCGGCTTCCGTTTCATCTCTTTTTTACAAAAAATTTTAATCTTTATTAGATAGTTCCGGCTCAGCTGACTCCAAACAGCTTTAGGAATATTTATGGATTCTTAGTTCTTTGTAAGCTTCGAAATGTAGAGTCAAAGACTTCCCTGTTTACCTCCCTGTTTGTATTAAAAAGAGACTTCCATGCTAAACGGTGGTGGGTTATAGGTCCTCGGCCAGGCCGAAGACTGATAAAAGGGACTCCCAATGCCATACATGGGTGAAAACCCTGTTACTTCTTCGTATACTATACCAACTGGGGGTTTAATACTGAATGGAAAACTTCACGTTTGGATGCAAACACTGGGAAGAGGGTCCTGAAAGTCGACCAAAAAGATTTTGAAACCTTATCAAAGCCAGAAATTTCTATGTTCAAAGAACTACTGAGGGAAGAAAACCTTCATCATGCCCATATCAGCGAAGTCCCAGCACTAGGTATAGAGATAGTGGACTTCGGATTTTTTTTTTTTCATAATGATTGAACTCTTTTTCTTGACTACAGGTGAACCAATGAAGCCGAAGCTTGACAAACTCTGACAAGCCTCAAGGAAAAGGCCTGTGCCGATGCCAAAAGAATCTGAAGCCCAAAAGAAAGCAAGGGCTGAAGAGGCTTCGAGCTTGCTTCCGATGAGGGCTGCATCGGACGTAGACGAAGCGCCCCCAACATCTCTGCCAAGGAGTCCGTCTCGAACTGAACCTCCATATAGTCCATCTCCAAGAGGTACTTCTGCAAGAAGCCCTCGTCCAATGCCTCCTAATCAGTGCAGTGCACTCCCTAATAGGGAGTCACTTCTTGCATTTCCACTGGAAAAGGGAAAGGGGAAAAAATGATATCACTCCGAGGATTACCCCAGGATTGCATTATAAGTCGAAGACATTCTAGCCACAATGAAATTGATGGGAAGGGTTCTTTAATATGATTCAGACCCCAAAGTTATAGGTAAGACCGTTTCACCTTCAACTCCAACTTGATTTCCTCCGAAACCAGTTATAGGAATGAGACACCTTCGTAATTCACGTCCAGATAATCCCATTCTAAGAAAAGTATCAAACATCAAAACATCAACAGAACTTCCATTATCAATCAGAATTCTTTTTACATCATACTTAGCAATTATAGCTAACACCACAACAGGGTCATCATGTGGAAGTTGAGCTCCTTGGATATCCTTATCAGAAAAAGTAATGGAGCTTTTCCTTTGAACCTTTTGGGGATATTCTCTTCAGCATCATTGTTCCATGCAATGATCGATGAAGCATGCCAACATTTCCATCAATCGGCTTTTGGAGAGGCAGATCGGCTTCATCAGATATCCTTTGAAGATTGTTGCTTCAGCTTGAGGTTCTGAATGATTGATGTATTTTTCCAGATATCCCCTCTTTATCAGATCTTCAATAGCATCCCGAAGCTGAATACACTCTTTGATGTTGTGGCCATGGTCCCGGTGGAATCGATAGTATTTGCTCTTGTCCCTAGCTTTTGCAGAAGTCTTCACGGGATGTGGCCTTTGCAAATAATTCTCTTTCTCAATTTCCAGCAGAATTTTTTTTCTTGGTAAGTTGAGGGATGTGTAGGCATCAAATCGATTATTCTGCTGCTTGGACTTGGGACTGCACCTATGTTGGCTCCACCCAGTGATTTTGATGAATAACAAAACATTGAGCACATATTGTATTCTAATGTGAATTTCAAGTTGTGAGTTTTCAGGCAGAAAGCACCTCAAAATTTCAAAAACTTATGGTGTATGGCACGCAATGGCACGGAGCAATTCTCACATATCCGGACATTCTCTTCATTGAAAAAGGGCTAATATTTGCTTAACTATTTTGTGTTTATGCATTTATGAACTTTATTTTTGATTTCGAGGCTTTTACTCTTGATTCTGGATGTTTTCAGTCTCAAGTGTCGACACTTGGACAGACAAGTGTCGACACTTCAGCATTTGGCACGAAGAAAAATCCTTGGCACGCCAAGTGTCGACACCTAGAACTCAAGTGTCGACACCAAGTGTCGACACTTAGGTTTCAAGTGTCGACTCAAGGCCTGAGAATTTTGAAAATACAGAACTTGTTGGTTCGAGAATTTTTTGTGTCAAGTGTCGACACCTGTGCATCAAGTGTCGACACTTGAATGATCAAGTGTCGACTCCCAGAATTCAAGTGTCGACACCTGACAGCCAAGTGTCGACACCTGACAGCCAAGTGTCGATACTTGCAGCCTGACAGCTCTAACGGATCTATTTTTCTGGCTTGCAGAAATGGGATTTCAAGCTCCAAACGGCTATTTCCAATGCTCCAACGGTCACAAACCGTTTTTAGAAGGTTTTTGGTGTATTTAATCTCCACCAACCTCATTTTAAAGCAAGAGAAGTGAGAAGAAGTCAAGAAGAAAAAGATAGAAGTCTATTCAAGAGCATTCAAGTCCACTCTAAAGCCAAAAAGCCTTTATTCTCTCCAAACTTCAAATCAAAAGCCTCTTCTAGCTTGATTCTACTGAAAAAGCCTACTTGCTCAAATCTACTACATTCCAAAAGGAGGCAACTTGAAGAAGAGTGAAGTCAAAGCAATCCTTGGGCTTCAAAGATTCCAATCCACTCTTGAAGAGAGTTTGTTGTAGCATTTAAATTTTATATCTGATTTGTTGTGCTTTAACCTTGCTTTCAAGGGTGTCTTAAAAGAAGGTTATTGTGGTTTGTTGGTGAGCCAAAGTGTTAAAACCAACTAGGGTTAACTTGTGAGCCCGAAGACAAAACAAGTAGTTAGGTTTGTTGGTAAGCCTAAGTGATAAAACCAACTTAGGTTTTTGACTTGTGAGCCTTGTAAAAACAAGTCAACTGTAATCTGGTGTGGATTATAGTGGAATTTCCAAGGGTGGCTTGGGGAGTGGATGTAGGTGCTAGGTTTGCACCGAACCACTATATATCTTGTGTTTGTGTGTGATTGCTCTTTTCTTTTTGCATTCTTTAATTAAGTGCTATTATCTTGCATCTAATTATTTGTTACACACAAGCACCACTAGACCATTTGTTTTATTGTGTTAAATTTTTAAAAGATCCAATTCACCCCCTCTCTTGGGCTCCATTTCTGGGCAACAAGTGGTATCAGAGCACCGATACTCTCTTGTAGGTCCAAGGATCTTGAGTAAAAGATCATGGCAGCCCCAATAGGCATGGGTATTGTTGAAGGTCAAGCCTCAAACCGACCCCCACTGTTTAATGGCACAAATTACACATACTGGAAGACACGCATGCGCATATTTATACAAGCTCTTGATTATAATTTATGGAGAACAATAGTAAAAGGTCCTCATCAGCCTACAATGATGATTAATGGCATTCTCACCCCTAAAATGGAAGATGATTGGGATGAGAGTGACATTAAGCAAATTGAGCTTAATGCAAAGGCAATGAACCTTTTATTCTGTTCTCTTAATCCTAGTGAGTTTAACAGAATATCCAACTGTCTCTCCGCAAAGGAGATTTGGGATACACTTGAGGTTACCCATGAGGGTACACACCAAGTAAAGACCACCAAAGTCAACATGCTAATTCACACTTATGAAATGTTTAAAATGGAACCTACTGAATCTATCAGTGAAATGTATACTAGGTTCACAAACATTGTGAATGGCATGAGAAGTTTAGGAAAAATAATTTCTAATGGTGAACTTGTAAATAAACTTCTCAGGTCTCTACCAGCTTCATGGGATGCAAAGGTCACTGCAATCGAAGAAGCAAAAGATATCAACACTCTCCCACTGGAACAACTGTTGGGCTCCTTAATGATATATGAACTATCTATCAAACAGAAGAACGGAGAGGTGGACAAAAAGAAAAAGACAATAGCATTCAAATCTACTACCAGAGAAGACTCAAGCGAAGAATCTGAAGAGGATGACGAAGAAGATGAGACTGCTATGTTAGCTAGGAAATTCAGAAGGTTTATGAGGAAAAAGAAATTCAATTACAAAAAGAAACCTCTGAAGGGTGAGCCCAGTAAAGAAAAAGATAAGGAAAAGAAGGAGGAGCGGCCCACATGCTTTGAGTGCAAAAAGCCAGGGCATTTAAGGTAGATTTCCCCTTACTAAAGAAAAGCAGAAGGAAGTTAAGGAAAAAGGCCATGATGGCAACCTAGAGCGAAAGTGAAGACTCCAGCTCTGAGGAAGAACAACAGGAAGTAGCAAATTTCTGTCTAATGGCCGATCAAGAAGAGGTATGTTCTGAAATCGAAAATGAATTATCTTTTGATGAGCTTCATGAAATTTTTGATGAACTAGTAATAGAATTTCAAAAATTAAAGTCAAAACATAAAGACTTAAAGAAGCAAAATCTGGAACTAGCTAAAATAAATAACAACCTTTCAAATAAGAATGAATACCTTCTAATAAAAAATAAAAATCTAAATGATAAGATTATGGGTCTTGAAAATGAAAAGAATATACTTGAAAAGAAAAGTAACTTAGTTTCAAATGAAAAATTGTCAAGACAACACAAAGAAATTTTAATGGAAAACAAGAAATATAAAGAGGAAATCGATAAACTAAAGCCTTTTGTCGAAAAATTTACTTACAGTTCTGAAAAATTGAATTTACTGTTAAATAACCAAAGAGCAGTATTTGACAAAGCTGGTTTAGGATTCAGAACTCATAAGAAACAAAAACTCCTTAAAAATTTCTTTGTACCTGCATCTTTTTCAATTACATGCTATACTTGTGGTGTTATAGGACATAAATCTTACATGTGCAACAAAAGAAAATTAAGAAAAACTAAGAAAGTTTGGATTCCAAAAGGAACCAATGCCACTAACCAAAAAGGACCCAAGATGGCTTGGGTACCTAAAGTCTCCACTTGATCTTTATTGCAGGTATGCCTTGCAACCAACAAGAAGAGAATGTGGTATCTTGATAGCGGTTGCTCAAGGCATATGACAGGAGATGTGGAGCAGTTTTCATCACTCACATATCAAAATGGTGGCAATGTAACTTTTGGTGATAATGGAAAGGGAAAAATCATTGGTATTGGTAAAATCCATATCACCCCTACCTCTTATATTGATAATGTTTTATATGTTGATGGTTTAAAACATAACTTGCTTAGTATTAGTCAATTTTGTGACAAAAATTTTAAAGTTGTTTTTGAATCTTCTTTGTGCATTGTTTCTAGTCTAGATGACAATGGCATTAAATTCATCGGTCATAGGCATGGCAATATTTATATGGTTGATCTTGATGATCTCCCTATTCAGAAAGGTCAATGTCTAGTGGCAATGGAAGCCAAGATCAATGAAGCTAGTTGGCTTTGGCATCGTAGACTAGGACATGCTAGCATGCATTTAATTTCAAAACTTAGCAAAAAGAATTTAGTAAAAGATTTGCCTAAACTGAATTTTGAAAAAGATAAGATTTGCAGTGCATGTCAACTTGGAAAACAAACAAAATCTTCTTTCAAACCTAAAGGAGTAATCTCTACATCTAGACCTTTAGAATTGCTTCATATGGACCTCTTTGGGCCTACTAGAACATCTAGTTTGGGAGGTAAGAAGTTTGGTCTAGTCATTATAGATGATTTCTCACGTTTTACATGGGTCATGTTTTTAGCACACAAAGATGAAATGTTTTCTGAATTCATAAGATTTCACAAAAGAGTTTTAAATGAAAAAGGTGTTTCAGTAATTTCCTTAAGAAGTGATCATGGAACTGAATTTGAAAATGCCGATTTCAATAAATTCTGTATTGAAAATGGAATTAATCATAATTTTTCTGCACCTAGGATACCTCAACAAAATGGGGTAGTAGAAAGAAAAAATAGAACTCTTGAAGAAATGGCACGCACCATGCTTTGTGAAAATGATTTACCTAGATACTTTTGGGCGGAAGCCATAAATACTGCATGCTATATCTTAAATCGTGTTTTAATTCGATCGATTTTAAAGAAAACTCCTTATGAGCTTTGGAAGGGTAGAAAACCTTCAATCCATTATTTTCATGTTTTTGGTTGCCGTTGTTTCATCTTAAACAATGGTAAAGACAATCTAAGTAAATTTGATGCCAAATCAGATGAGGGAGTCTTTCTAGGCTACTCCACATCTAGTAAGGCATACAGGGTCTTCAACAGAAGGACACTTGTTGTTGAAGAATCCATTCATGTAGTATTTGACGAAACTAACCAAAAATCTTCAAGAAAAGAAGATGTACTTTTTGATGAATCAGGTAACAAGAAGACTGAAGAAAGAAACAACAATGATGAACTTACCAAGGAACAGAATGATGATCAGAACATCGACAAAGATCAAGCACAAGGTGATGAAGATACCTCAACTGTTGATCCTTTACCAAAAGAATGGAGGTATGCTCATGGACACCCAAAAGAACTAATTATAGGTGATCCGTCTAAAGGTGTAAGTACTCGATCATCTCTTAGAAATATTTGTGACTATTTAGCTTTTGTGTCTCAAATTGAACCTAAAACTATTGAGGAAGCTGAATGTGATAGTAATTGGATAAATGCTATGCAAGATGAACTTAATCAGTTTAAAAGGAACAATGTTTGGACACTAGTAGATAGACCCTCAAACACATCAATTATTGGCACAAAATGGGTTTTTCGAAACAAACTTGATGAAAATGGAATAGTAATTAGAAATAAAGCTAGACTAGTTGCCAAAGGATACAATCAGGAGGAAGGGATAGATTTTGATGAAACCTTTGCTCCTGTGGCTAGACTTGAGGCAATTAGGCTACTATTGGCTTTTTCCTGTTTTATGAACTTTAAACTGTATCAGATGGATGTTAAAAGTGCTTTCTTGAATGGATTAATTGAAGAAGAAGTTTATGTTGAACAACCCCCTGGTTTTGAAAATTCTGAATTTCCAAATCATGTTTATAAACTTCATAAGGCTTTATATGGATTAAAACAAGCTCCAAGAGCTTGGTATGATCGTTTAAGCTCTTTTCTACTAAAAAATAATTTTGCTAGAGGAAATGTGGATAAAACATTGTTTTTAAAGAAGAAGAATGATGATCTCTTAGTAGTACAAATCTATGTTGATGATATAATATTTGGTGCTACTAATGAATCTCTTTGTCAAGATTTTGCAAGTCTAATGCAGGGTGAGTTCGAGATGAGCTTGATGGGAGAACTAAATTTCTTCCTCGGACTCCAGATAAGGCAAACCAAAGAAGGGATCTTCATCAACCAAACAAAATACACAAGAGAAATACTCAAGAAGTTTGGGATGGAGAACACTAAGCCATTAGGTACCCCTATGAGCTCTACATGTAGACTTGACAAGGATGAATCAGGTAAATCAATTGATCAAAAATTATATCGTGGCATGATTGGTTCGTTATTATATCTTACTGCCAGTAGGCCAGATATCATGTTTAGTGTCTGTATGTGTGCTAGATATCAGTCCAATCCTAAAGAGTCTCATCTTTTGGCTGTTAAACGCATATTTAGATATCTATCTGGCTCAATTAAAATTGGTTTATGGTACTCTAGAGATTCTTCATGTGATTTAATTGCTTATTCAGATGCTGATTTTGCTGGATGTAAACTTGATCGTAAAAGTACTAGTGGAACCTGTCAGTTTCTTGGAGTAAATTTGATCTCCTGGAGTAGCAAGAAACAGAACTCTGTTGCTCTATCTACGGCAGAAGCCGAATATATAGTAGCTGGGAGCTGTTGTGCTCAAATCCTCTGGATCAAACAACAACTCGAAGACTTTGGCATAAAACTAACTAAGACACCCATAAGATGTGATAATACTAGTGCAATCAACTTATCTAAAAATCCTGTGCAACATTCAAGAAGTAAACACATTGAAATAAGACATCATTTCATAAGAGATCATGTACAAAACTCAAACATAATTCTTGATTTTGTCTGTACCAATGATCAATTAGCTGATGTGTTTACAAAGCCCTTGAGTGAGGATAGGTTCTGTCTGATTAGAAGGGAGTTAGGTGTAATTGATCCATTCTCCTAGGATTCTCTTAGTATCCTTTTTACCTTGTCCTAAAAGATCAACACTTATTGTTTTAAACCCCAAGAATTTTTTTTATTTTTTCCGGATTTTCTTGAATTTTCTTGGCCAAGTGTCGACACTTGGAAAGTGTCAAGTGTCGACACCTGACCAAGTGTCGACACTTGATAAATCTGAAGTGTCGACACTTGCGAATCTGAACTGTTTTAAAACGGGCCGAACGAAAGGTTTTTTGAAAAATTTCCTTCCCCAAATTTCTTGGAACAGTGGTCCCCCCTGTCCAAACCCGTCTTTTCACCCTTCAATCCGTCTCAAATCAGGTATTTTCCCTCTCTAAATTAGTTTTTATTTCTCTATGTTTTTAACTTTATTGTTTTTAAACCAAACAATCATGTTTTAGGTTTTCCGAACCTTTTTCTTCAATCTAACTGGATTTTTGTGTGTTTTAGTAAATTTCTAAAACTCCATTTGAGGGAATCTTGTTTTAGATTTGTTTTCCTCGAATTTCCCTCATCTTTTTGGTGTTTTTCAACTCTTTTTCACAAAAATCACTATTTCATCAATTTTGGGCAAAATAAAATGGGTTTTCATCTAATTTAAATATAATAAATCCTTTTATTGATGATTAGGAAGGATTTCTAGTATTGCATTTTGAATATTTTCGCCTATTTGCAAAAACCCTAAATGCTTAAAACCTAAATCCCATAATTTCTTTTCTTTTCTTCAAAAATATTTTTTGGGATTCAAATGTGCTCCACCCAACATAAATTTTACCTACAAATTTTACTCAAAATTTCTCATCTTGATCAAAACTTATTAATTCTGCTTTTTTGAGACCAATTTAAACTCTAATCTCAACCTATGGCCAGTCCTTTGTTCTGAACCTTTTTCATTCTTCCTGGTCAGTTGGCTGATATGGGTCCTAGGAAGAGACTTGCAGTTAGAGCAAGGCCTAGTCAGGGTAGTGAGAGGAGGTCGAAGGCCAGATTCGATCCCACTCCGCAGAGCAGTTCAGCCACTCCGAGCTCCCCCCTGCAGAGAGGATGGCAGGGAAGTCAGTAGCTTCAGGGAGGAGAGTAGATCTACACTGTTTCGACAGGCACCATTTTGGCATTAGAGAGATACTCTCAGATGCAGGGTTAGTACCCTTCTGCACCATGCAGGAGAGATACTATCCTCACCTGGTGAGGGAGTTTTATGGTGCCCTGGACTGTCGACGACTCTTATGGACGACATCCGTCAAAGGTATACAGATTTCATTGACTGATGAGTTGCTGAGCCGAGTATGGGAGATACCCCGGAGAGGAGTCAGTGCGTTCTCAGTTGATGATAGAGAGGCAGCTTTCAGATGCATCCTTGAGCGAGAGGATGTTCGCGGTATCTCAGTAGTTACCGCGAACCAGTTATCTTTAGAGATGCGTCTGCTGCACCACATTACCGCACGGATCCTTCTACCGAAGACTGGCAGATTTGATTTCATCACAGAGAGAGAGCTGATGTTGATGACCAGTCTGATCGAGAGGAGACCAGTTGACATACCGGCCTTGATGCTGTCACAGATGCATGATGCTGCCACTCAGTGCCGACACTGTTTGCCATACGGGATGGCACTGACCCATCTTTTCAGAGCTTGTGGAGTATCATTGGAGGGGGAGATCCCCAAGGAGATACTGCACACAGATGTATATGATGAGAGGTCATTGCACCGCATGGGTTTCAGGATGGTTGGAGGTCGATGGGTTCGGAGAGAGTCTGGCCAGGAGCCAGATGAGGAGGATGAGATTCGAGAGGCTGAGGCTGGACCATCTGAGCCAGCAGTCCTTCCTCCAATGGATGTACCATCGACACAGGCAGAGCACCTGTCACCTGATGCTTCAGTTCCTCCACCACCATCTACCGGATTATCCTTTGAGGAGATGCCAGAGCCCAGTTCACACAGATCAGAGGAGAGGTGACTCAGCTGCATAGCGAGGTCGAGCTTCTACGAGCACAGACTACCTCAAAGCACGCTGAGATCCGCAGATCGATGGAGGAGGGTTTTACACGTCTTGAGGATCTTCTGAGATCACTTATACCTCCTGCTACACCTGCTCCTGCTCCATATGATGATGATGATGATGATGATGATGATGATGATGACGGCGGCGATCACCAGGGCGACCATGCTGATATTGCTGATGGAGGTGATCAGGATGTTGACCGAGCCACTGAGGTGGTAGGCACTGACAGCGACAGTGTAGGCGGAGCTGATGCTTATGAGGTGGTCAGTCGAGATCCTCCTACTACACCTGCTCCTTCTACTGCTCTAGTCGACTTTGTTCCAGATCCTATTGAGCCAGCTAATCATCTTTCGCCTCCTTCTACCAGATCTTCTAGGGTTGTACCCGCTTTTGGTCCTGCCGGCCGTACCAGGAGTCTTAGAGCTTTAGCACCTCCTAGGGCTTTAGCCACCAGATCTAGGATTAGTGCTCCTTTTAGTCTTGATGTTCCTTCTGATGAGGACTAGCCTCACAGATAACTGTTTCAGATCTCTTTTTATGTTTGATATATGTATGTTTCAGTTTTGTTTGTACTAAAAACTTGTCTCATATATATATGTTTGTTATACTTCAGTTTGTCATATTTTAGCTCTGATATAATGGGATATTTTAACTCTGACACAAGCACAATTTCAGCTATAATATTTTCTATACTCTATTTTTGTATACATGCTAATTGAAAGGGGGAGGTTATTTTTTTTATGATTGACAAAAAGGGGGAGAGAAAAAGTAATGAGAAAAAGTAATGTTAAAAAGTAATTGTTATGAAGAAAAAAGTGATAATGGATGTTTAATTGTTTTTGAGAATTTGAGAACATATATCTTGTTTAAAAGAAAAAGATGCACTATATTGCTTTGAAGTTTACCTTGATAAGAAGTATCTAATTAAGGGGGAGATTGTTTCCTATTAATTAGAAAACTCATGGTTTGAACTATGTTGTCTTTTTTTTCTCAAGGTTTTGTCATCATCAAAAAGGGGGAGATTGTTGGCTCCACCCAGTGATTTTGATGAATAACAAAACATTGAGCACATATTGTATTCTAATGTGAATTTCAAGTTGTGAGTTTTCAGGAAGAAAGCACCTCAAAATTCCAAAAACTTATGGTGTATGGCACGCAATGGCACGGAGCAATTCTCACATATTCGGACATTCTCTTCATTGAAAAAGGGCTAATATTTGCTTAACTATTTTGTGTTTATGCATTTATGAACTTTATTTTTGATTTCGAGGCTTTTACTCTTGATTCTGGATGTTTTCAGTCTCAAGTGTCGACACCTGGACAGACAAGTGTCGACACTTCAGCATTTAGCACGAAGAAAAATCCTTGGCATGCCAAGTGTCGACACCTAGAATTCAAGTGTCGACACCAAGTGTCGACACTTAGGTTTCAAGTGTCGACTCAAGGCCTGAGAATTTTGAAAATACAGAACTTGTTGGTTCGAGGATTTTTTGTGTCAAGTGTCGACACCTGTGCATCAAGTGTCGACACTTGAATGATCAAGTGTCGACTCCCAGAATTCAAGTGTCGACACCTGACAGCCAAGTGTCGACACCTGACAGCCAAGTGTCGACACTTGACAGCCAAGTGTCGACACTTGCAGCCTGACAGCTCTAACGGATCTATTTTTCTGGCTTGCAGAAATGGGATTTCAAGCTCCAAACGGCTATTTCCAATGCTCCAACGGTCACAAACCATTTTTAGAAGGTTTTTGGTGTATTTAATCTCCACCAACCTCATTTTAAAGCAAGAGAAGTGAGAAGAAGTCAAGAAGAAAAAGAGAGAAGTCTATTCAAGAGCATTCAAGTCCACTCTAAAGCCAAAAAGCCTTTATTCTCTCCAAACTTCAAATCAAAAGCCTCTTCTAGCTTGATTCTACTGAAAAAGCCTACTTGCTCAAATCTACTACATTCCAAAAGGAGGCAACTTGAAGAAGAGTGAAGTCAAAGCAATCCTTGGGCTTCAAAGATTCCAATCCACTCTTGAAGAGAGTTTGTTGTAGCATTTAAATTTTATATCTGATTTGTTGTGCTTTAACCTTGCTTTCAAGGGTGTCTTGAAAGAAGGTTATTGTAGTTTGTTGGTGAGCCAAAGTGTTAAAACCAACTAGGATTAACTTGTGAGCCCGAAGACAAAACAAGTAGTTAGGTTTGTTGGTGAGCCTAAGTGATAAAACCAACTTAGGTTTTTGACTTGTGAGCCTTGTAAAAATAAGTTAACTGTAATCTGGTATGGATTATAGTAGAATTCCCAAGGGTGGCTTGGGGAGTGGATGTAGGTGCTAGGTTTACACCGAACCACTATATATCTTGTGTTTGTGTGTGATTTCTCTTTTCTTTTTGCATTCTTTAATTAAGTGCTATTATCTTGCATCTAATTATTTGTTACACACAAGCACCACTAGACCATTTGTTTTATTGTGTTAAATTTTTAAAAGACCCAATTCACCCCCCCTCTTGGGCTCCATTTCTGGGCAACAACCTAGGAACCAAAGCATTATTAGAGGATGTGGGCATGTTTAGTCCCTTGGCATTTTTCTTCTTAGAAGGGTATCTCCCTTCAGCAAGTCTTCGGCTTACCGCTTGCTTCTCGGTGGCAGCATACTTTTGAGCCCTCGCCAATAGTTCGACATAGCTCATTGGAAGTCTTTTATCCAGGGAAAAAGTTAACCTGGACAACTTGAGACCCTTCTTCAAAGCAGACATGGCCACATGCTCATTAAGATTTGGGATCTCCAAGGTGGCCGAATTAAAGTGGTGTACAAATTCTTTCAAACTCTCTCCTTCATTCTGCTGGAAGAGGAACAAGCTATCGGTATTGCATAGCATCTTCTGACATGTTCTGAAGTGTGAAACAAACTACCGCTCCAATTTAGCAAAAGAGTGGATAGTCTTCGGCGGTAAGCTTGAATACCATATTCGAGCAGATCTTCTCAGAGTAGCAGAAAAAGCAAGACAGTATAAAGCATCAGTTGTTCCTTTCACCATCATGTGAGCCTTATAACTTTTTAGATGGTCAAGAGGATCCGTAGTCCCATCATAAGCTTCCAGTTATTGAATCTTGAAGTGCCGAGGGATTACTTAATACATGATCTGATCAGAGAAAGGAGGCTAGGAGTTAAAAGTAATGACTTCATCATTTCTCCTCTGATCTGAAATCCTGACTATCTCTGCTTGCATAGACTTGAGTTTCTCTTCAAATTCAAAATTTATTTCTTTCTGTCTAGCCCTTTCAGGTGCAGAATCTCTGGAAGAAACAGAGGGAGAATGCCTGATCCTCTTCTTTCCATTATGATCCCCTATTTGTCGGTCTGAAGGAAAGGCATGGCAATCATGAGATGACCAGATTCGTAAAGAACTTGGAGTGTGTTCTAGATGTCGATCTTCTCTTCTCTCAGTTTGATGACTGGGCTGCGAAATAGGTGGTGGACACTATCTTTGAACAGCAACTTCTTGCAAATTTTGAACTAACACCATTAAGGCATCTACCCTGTTCAATAGGGCTTCAAACTACTGTTGCCCTACCATCAGCATAGGAGGTTGCATTCCATGATCTGCTGGAAGATCGTCTGCATGAGGAGCATGTTGCTCCCTGCTTGTGGATGCGTTCTGAACTTTTCCTTTTACCATTTTTGCTTGAGTGAAGCTCTCCTTTTATAGAGGAAAATAGATCTTCCCCTTCCTAGCACGCCAATCTGTTGATGCTGAATCCTCACCGACCGGATGGAGTGGTTTGCCCACCGGTTCGCCATTGATCGGAACCTGCAAAACAGATCTCCTGGCTAGAAATCTTCCAGTGGGGGACACTCCGATGCCAAAGTTAGCAAGAACTCGGGTAGCAGAATGAAGAGCTCGAAAAGTAGAGAGGGAAAGGAAAGAATTCAAAATGATCTGGAGTTCGCTTAGCTTACCTCGAGTGTCCCCTCTTACCAGTATTTATAGGCATAAGTGTAACTACTTATGGTTATGGGAGTTAGTTTACAAAACTTTCTCATAACTGTAAGTAGTGACGGTCGGAAAGTTAGTTATTCGACCATGTAGACGGTTATGACAGCTAAAACAGCTTCAACTGTTTTAAGTTGAAAGACCGTCCAAGAGTTTCAGAAATACTCCTTTCAGAGAGAGTCCGAAGTAAATTCAACAACCTTTTCAGAGTGCCTTCCTTGGAATGGCTTTAAGGAATGTTAGTCACGTACTTCGGACGTATCCCTTGGAGTAAACAAGATAAATACTTACTGTGATATTGAAGAGATGAAAATAAATTAAAGGCATAGTCTTCGGACTAACCCAAAGATACGAAGTCGAAGGAATAATAATCTGTAGGCTTGATCTTCAGACTAGGCTGAAGATACGAAGCTGAAGGAATAATAATATGTAGGCTTACTCTTCAGACTAGACTGAAGATACGAAACCGAAGGAATAATAATTTGCAGGCTTACTCTTTGGACTAGGCTGAAGATATGAAGCCAAAGGAATAATAATCAATAGGCTTAGTCTTCGGACCAGGTAGAAGATATGAAGCTGAAGGAGCATAATCAATAGGGTTTGTCTTCGGACCAGGTGGAAGATACGAAGCCAAAGGATCATAATCAATAGGCTTTGTCTTCAGATTAGGTGGAAGATACGAAGTCGAAGGAGCATAATATATCCTTTTTATGGATAAGAAATTTCACCAAATCAAGGAGATATTTCTCTTAGTATACTGATTTGACTAATAAACCAAAATTAAGATTGGTTTAAAAAGAATGAACCGGTAAATATTTCAAAATTGAACCGGAATATCATAACAAAGCCCAACATGCAATATGCCAACTAACATTTAGTCAACTCAATTCCAAGCAAGCCAAAGTCAAATTCATCTTAAAGCATCCTAGTTTGCTTGCTACAATGCAAGAAGAACTTGCTACCTTACATGCAAACTACACTTGGACTCTGGTCCTATGACCTACTACTACAAAAGTAGTGGGATAAAATGAGTTTTTAAAATCAAACTAAATGCCGATGGATCTCTTGAATGACTTAAAGCTTGTTTGGTCACCAAGGCATATGATCAAGTTCAAGGAATTATTTTTCATGAGACCTTTTCCCTTGTTGTTAAAGCTGGGAGTATTCAAACCATCCTAACCATTGCTACTGTCTATGGTTAACCTCCAATAATTGAATGTTAAGAACACCTTTCTTCATGGCTATCTTAAGTAACCTATATATAGAGAGAATTACTACTAGGGATCAATAGTTTTGATCATCCATCTTATGACTGCAAGCTCCACCATGCTCTATATGGACTCAAGCAATTAAGCTTCCAGGGCATGGTATGATTGGTTTGGTTTCTTTCTTATGGAATATGGTTTTATCTACACTACAGTGAAACAGGACATAGCCGACACTCTTTTTGACATTTGCTGGCACTTTTAAGTGTCGACAAGAAATCTCCCGACGCTTCTTAAAGCATCGCCAAAGCATCGGCTATGTAAGCGTGGGGACGCAACCTGCCAACGCTTTTTAAAAACATCGGCATATACTGACGCTTTAAAGCATCGCTAAATTTAGAGTTCCCGATACTTTAAAGCATCTCTAGGTGATAAACTTAGCGATGTTTTTTAAAAGCGTCGGCATATTCCGATGCTTTAAAGCATTGCTAAGTTTAAAACCCAGCGATGCTTTAAGTTTAAAACCTAACGATGCTTTAAGTTTAAAACCTAACGATGCTTTAATGCGTAGGTATTTGCTAGGATAGTGATGCTTTAAAGCGCTGCTAATGGGTAAGATAGCGATGCTTAAAGCATCGGCAAATTTATTTTTTTAAAAAAAAAATACAGTAAACCTGTATACATCAATACATACATCAACCTATACACATTATCAAAATGAAATAACTAAACATTCAGACCTGTATCACACCTAAAGACATACACAAACACAAACACAAACACAAATATAAAAAGTTTTATATATATATATATATATATATATATATATATATATATATAAGTATCGAAAGATACTCAATATTGATCCAAGTTCAAATATATAAAAAGATATATAAAAATAATAAAAAAAATCAACTGACATCACTGATCCATGGGAGGCTGGTCATCGTCATGTTTGCGACTGGCAGATGCATCAGGAACCTATAAAAAATATATATATAGTTACGATACATACATTATATATTTTCTAAATTATTAGAAACATACAATATATATATATATATATGTATGTAGTTATAAATAATTACTTACCTAAGATGACATGAACATATACAGAATAGATATAACACGCTCAAGCTGAGCCCTAATAGTTTGCATCTCTACTCTGTCTACATCACATGTCTGTCTGAGCTCTGCTATCTCATCCTTGAGTCGATGAACATGTGAATGATCATGACTATCTCTAGCATCCCGAGTAAATCTACTCACCTCAGATAATTGAGTAGGGGTAACTCCAATCCCATAACCCCTCACTCGTCTAGGATGTTTTGGTCCCATCAACTCCAAGAATATCTTGACCTCGATGCGACTGCTCTGAGTAGATGATGTAGTCTCACCACCACGCTCGGCGATCATAGAGGTGCCCTCTCCTATGTTTTAAAAAAAAACTCATGTATCAATACTTAATAAAAATAAAATTATAAATCATGATATAATATAAAAAAATACATATATATCTCTGGACTCCTCTCGAACAAAACTGCCATCCTAGTGAATGTGAGTCATCCGATATAACTCCACCTCATCAGGCTCCCTCCCCTGCTAATTAGCCTATATAAAGAATAAATGTTACAAAAAATTCCAAAATGACACATCTTATACCCCCGTGCCATGATACATGGCACATGCATGATACATGATGATACATGATGTTAAAACTAAAAATGTACTAAAAGTATTATAGGATGAGAAACATACAAACTCATGCCTGAGCCGTGCATAACTCTTGGACCCTGCTGTGTGAGGAACAGACTGAGATGCTTGTGCAGTTCTACCAATAGCAGAATATGTCTATAAAATAAAAGTTGAAATTATGTTATATATTGTATAAATATAATTACAATGAATAAAAATTAATAAATTTAAATGTTTGATGATGTTACACAACCTGTGCCCTCTCGGAGAACCAATAGTGCACCAGCTCCCTTCACTGATAAGGACGAACATCAGAAGAATAGGTAGCTACAACCTGCTCCTCTGTCCTACCCTTTAGCTTGTAGTCTCCCTTCAACTTCGCCCTATATTCTTTCCACTTGCGATTGAGAGACTTCAGCATAAAATCAGAATAATCTAGAGGGAGAACGAACTTGCTCTATAATTTAAATAAATAATAAAATAAGTATTAAATGAAATAAGCAATTCAATTGTTAAAAACCTAAGATATAAAATAATATATTAACTTTTTTACCTGCACAACTCATAGCATCTCTACTTTATAGGCAGAAAGCATGTCGTTCCACTTCGAATAATTTAGGAAACATAGCTGACCCCGACATACTACTGTCCCCAAAAAACTAGTCAACAAGCTAGCAGCTTTCTTAATAGGCTGGCCTAGCTTGTTGCACTCTATGACTATCCTCTCGCCCTCAGGTAACTGCCACACATCACGGACTAGTGTGACTCCTCGCCTCTGCCTAAGTCTCCCAAATCTATCTATAGAAAAAATACAGAAAATTATATATCAAAACTATTGCATATGTATGAATTGAAATGGGATGAAAGTATTAAATTACCCTATATCTGTATGTCATCGATGATAGGCTCGTCATCATGATGATCCGTAGGAGGATTGTGATGTGCTGACTCGGAGGGAATGGCATCATCCTGAGGTGGAGAGGTACTGGCCTCCGTTGGATGTGCAGAAATGGATGGACTAGCATCAGACCGATGTGAAACTGATCAATACTCGTCGGGCTGCTGTGACGAAGTACCAACCTCTGTCTGAGAAAACTGAAACTGTATATCCGATAGGCGCTTCCTTCGAGGCATGGTGTACCTAACATGCATTATTTAAAACCAAGTCAGTCAACATTATAATCAAATTATAACGGAAATGAATTACAATTTAAAAGATAACATAATCATTCATGCAAAATGTATGCAATATCAATTATCGATCACTTATTCGATGTTAAATATATGTAAAATTGTTATACGACTTATATATACTAACCTGATTAGCAAGCCAATTAGGGAATAACTCAACCAACCATCTTGGTTCAATCCTTGGATTAGAATGAGTGGAATGATTGGCTTGTCATTATACAGCTAAAAATTCACTGCATGACAATCAAAAATAAGTTTGATAATAACATGTTTAATATCTAGTATTATCCATGTATAGATAGACTAACCTATGATAGTCAGATATTATGTCACTATGTAGTAATACATAACGGTGTGCTTGTGACAAGGATTTATGGTCAAGAACAATACTTTTAGCTTTTCTTATAAATCTTCCGGAATATGCAAATTTGTATAGATCTGTATTCTCCATAGTATCACCATGACGTTGAGGTCGATTGAATACAGTCTCTATACCTTCAAGATATCTTGAACAAAATGTTAAACACTCTTCAGCAATATATCCCTCTGCTATTGAGCACTCAGGATGGGCTTTATTTCATACATAATCCTTCAAACATACAAGATACCTTCAAAAAATATGATATTTATTAAAATTTTAATATTAATATTATATTAAATAATAAAAAATATATCTAAATTATGAAATTTTAGTTTTACAGCATTATCTCTCGATAGGGTACATCAATCTGTACTGTACCGATCCACCATGTTTAGCTTCTGAAGCTAGGTGAATGAGTAGATGAACCTTAATCGTAAAAAATCCAAGAGAAAAAATCTTTTCCATCTGACATAATGTAAGTATAACTTGAGACTGTAACTGATCAAGCTCCTGAGGATCAAGAACCTTAGAATATAATGCCTTGAAGAATGATGATAACTGAAAAACAACCGTAATAATTTGTTTCAGCATTGACGACCTTAAAGTCAATGGAAGAATATCTAGAATTAGTATATGTCCATCATGACTTTTAAGATTTAAAATTTCTCGCTCATTCAGATTCATACATCATGAAATATTTGATGCATATCCATCAGAAACCTTGATATTCTTTAAAATTGTCAGAAAGAGATCTTTTTCTCAACTAGATATTGTATAACATACATGAGGAATATAAGTTCTATCATTTGCAAGTACTTGTGGATGAAGTTCATGTTGGATGCCAATTTCTTTTAAATCAAGACGTGCCTTCATGTTATCTTTAGTCTTTCCATCAAGATTTAATATTGTTCCAATCAAATTATCACAAACGTTCTTTTCTATATGCATAACATCAAGATTATGCCGGAGTATATTATGCTCCCAATAAGGTAAGTTAAAGAATATGCTTATTTTCTTCCACAATTATTTAGTATGCTGATGGGTAGATGCTGTCATTATATCATCATCATTTTTAATTTCAAAGAAATTATCCAGATCCTCAAACACTGCTGTATCTAAGGTGCAAGTATTGACTTCCTCTGATACTTCTTCCTGTGCAGAAGTCTCAACATCATCTTTCTCGCTTTTTAGAGGACTTTGTCATCTTACCGTAACTGTGTCTGATACCAAGCATTTGTCTACGAATATCAGAACCAGAAGGTAGAATTGGAGCAGATCCTAACTCTATAGTACCATCAAATAAATTCTTTTAAAATCAAAATGGATGATTTGACTCCAACCATCGACGATGTCCCATATAACAAAACTTTCCTCCATATTTTAACCAAATTGAATGGGTTGATTCACCACAAGAATGACATGCAACTCGTCCCTTAGTGCTCCAGCCAGATAAATTAGCATATATAGGAAAATTATTAACAGTCCATAATAGAGCTACCCGCAGATTGAATGTTTGGCCATTCGAAGTATTAATTGAACTGATACCCTTCCATAATTGTTTCAATTCATCTATTAAAGGTTATAAGAAAATATCAATACCATTGCTTGGACCCTTATCACTTGGAATGGCCATTGATAAAATAAGTGAAAACTGTTTCATGCATATCCATGGTGGCAATTATAAGGAATCAGAATAATTGGTCAGGTGCTATAAACAGAACTTAAGATCCAAAATGGATTGAACCCATCACTGGCTAAACCCAGCCTGACATTACAAGCATCAGATGCAAAATCAGGATGTCTGTCATCAAATACTTTCCATGTTAAACTATCCGCTGGGTATCTCAGCATTCTATCTTTTGTACGTATTTCATCATGCCATCTCATTGACGAAGCTGTCTTTCATGATACATAGATCCTTTTTAATCTAGGTATCAGTGAAAAATAATGTAATACCTTCGCTGGCTTTTGTTTAATTTATGTTGCATCCAATCCATTTAATCCCTCACTCTCATTTTCATTTTGCTGCATCCATCATGAACATCCACACACATGGCATGAATCTTGATCGACATGTTCTCCTCGATATAATATACAATCATTTGGACAGCTATGAATCTTTTCGTATCCAAGATCTAATTCCTTTACTAATTTTTTGGCTTCATAACAAGATGTTGGTAAACTAGTACCTTTAGGAAATGCATCCTTTAACAACTTGAGCAACATAGTAAAACTCTTGCCAGACCATCCATTCAAGTATTTTATATGAAATAAATGTACAAGAAAAGAAATTTTTAAAAAGTTCTTGCAAACGGCATATAATTCTTGATCTACATCTCTTATCAGCTTATGATAATGATCTGTTCCAACATTAGGTGGGGGTATCGACTCCTCATTATGTATAGATTCAATAAATATAGGACCATCAGGTAGCCCATCTACTACTTGTCCTCCACTGAAATCTCTAAGATTTTGAGCACCATATTCAAAAGCATCTCTGAACAAACTCCAGATATCATCATCTCTTGCAAGATTTTCCTATTAGTTACTGGATCCAAAATCAGGTATATGTTCAATGTTAGAGATTTGGTTACATGTAGATTGTAACCTTGACTCTCCATGAAAAAACCACTCCATATAACCTCTTAAAAAATCATTCCATACCAAATGTTATTCAATAGTATTTAGATATAGAGAACTAAAATTTATACATTTTCAGCATGGACATAAAATCTTTCCATTGATACTACTTCTCTCCATACCAAATTTAATGAAATTCTGAACTCCATCCAGATATTCTTTGCTATTCCTTGATTTAGTTATCCAACTCTTATCCATTGTAAGATAAAACTAACTGAAATAAACAAATATTTATAAGAACGAAATAAATTTAAAATATATTTATTCAATAGATCAATTACGGTATTATTAAATGCACCCTATCACCAACTAATAGGTAAAGAGGTCCTATCCCATTCAAGAATTGTATTAATTATATAGGTCATTTACAGTAACCAAAGGATATGCAATATAAGTTCCAGAAAAATTTTGACCGCATTTTTTCTTAGTTCTCCCCATACAAATAAATATGTATGAGGAGAACTAAAAGAAAATGCTATCCAAAATATATCTATAACTCTATCCATACCATTTGATTACTGGAAGTACCTATAAAATTATTTGCAATTCTCAAACTGTCCAAACTGGACAATCAATTGATCACTATACATATTTCTCCCGTCCGTACAAAAATAAAATAATTGTACGGATGCTGTAGAATATGTACTTTAATCAATTGACGGGTCTATGTTTCTATGCAATGCAAGTTTTTTAAAAAATATTTAAAAAGTCATAATTGATTATAACAAAGCTATAGATGGTATTGAAATAAAAGATTTGTAATAATGAAACTAACCTTAAAGCATAACATGTTCAGTAAAATGCAGGTATATACCAAGAAATTTATAAAGAAACAGAAATAATATACTAAGAAAAAGAACAATAAATAATGAAAAATAAGGAAGAGGCTTAGTTATACTATTTAATCTGCAACTAAATCGAAACGACTACAATCAGTTACTTACAAAAGAAGGCCATCCAAGATTGTTGCCATTAGAAACAGTTGAATCAACCAAATATACATCGCATAATCATCATAGCCTCCATATACAAACCTTAAACCAATTTTAAAATTGGTTACAGAGCATCTTTACTCTCCAAGCAGTCAAACACCTGATAAGAAAATGGCAACAAAACAGGTAGAGCAAATTTTTCTTAGTGGTGTGCAATTACCAAGTTATTTAAGCATAAACCCTAGCTCCTGTACTTGGACTAATATAATATATGATTTTAGAAGAATCAAGATGACTTTTTGAAGACCATAAACTCAAACCTAATGTAAGAATAGAATAACATAGTGAAGTATAAAACATATGAGGTGCTAATTTGTTCGCATGGAATCTATTTGGGCTATGCATGGATGGGGATAAACCTTACATACTATCTAACAAACTAATATATGAAAGCATATACTATTTTCATGCATATACATATAGTTTCCAGTTTGGCAAAATATATGACCAGGTTAAACTTCTTTGTTAAATTATTCTATTTTCAAATATATGCACCTTGACCATAAACTCCAAATATAGGCGCATGCATCTTAACCAGGGGATCGATTGGACAGTAACTTGGTTGGCCAAATGCTCATCAGAATAGTTCGGCCTAAGCCTATTAAGAGCTGGGAGGGCCATAAATAGGTATTGGAGTAAAGTAATAAAGATCTTTGATTCGAGAGGGTACCAAGATCTTGAAGATCGGGAGATGGACATATGGATGGGAGTCAAAAGCTTGGACTCAATCCTAGAATTTTTTTATTTTTTCATGTCTAGCATTTCTTTTTTTTATTTATCATGAGATAGGCTTTTTTTAAAGATGCATGGCTTTTTTCTTCATTTTTGGAAGATGGGCCGCTACTCACGTTTTCTGTTTATTTTTGGGGCGTGGTGGTTCTTGGGGTCCCAACATATATGGGAAGTTCAAGCGAGGTGGTTTTGGGAGTCGCAGTATATATGGAAAGTTGGGCATAGATGAAAGTTATTTCATCTTCGTTTAATTTTTTCCTTTTCCTTTTCAATTTTGAGATTTTATTTTAATATTTTACGGATCTTTCTTTCTTTATTTTTCCGTTGTGTGATTTTTGGCATTGGCCATAGGAAGTAGATGCATGATTTTTTGTTTTTTTATGGAAATCCTTTTTTTAGATGTAGTTCTATTCATGGTAAGAGTCTTGGGGTGAGAAGTTTAGTATGGATGGAAGTCCTGATTAAAATTTTTGATGCTCTCCCTTTTTTCTTTTTGATTGAAGTCTTTCCTTAAATGCAATTCTAATCTCAGTAGAAGTCTTGGGACACGAAGTTTGGTGTGGATAGGAATCTTTCCTATATTGAAGCTTTCATGACCCATAAAAAATCAAAATAGCCATTTTTTTTTGGATGGAGGTCCTTTCTATTGTATGTACATTAAAATTTATCATCGTGGCATTTGGGATTAATTAAATCTACTAAGAAGATCGAATCTTAATTAATTAATCTCAATTCATGAGTTAAGCAAAGGTTGACACTTTACAAAAATTAAATAAACTTGAGCATAATTCTAAAACTCAATTAATAAAATTATTTAGATAATATCAATTTATCTAATTGTATGTACAATTTCTTATAGCAATATTCCTGCACAATTTTTTTAATAATAAAGGCCAACAAAACTGGAAAGACATCATGTACCCACTATGGAAAGCATTAACAAATTTGGAATATACCTAGATTTGATGAACAGAGAGATCGAAGGACGAAATGGAGGAGGTGGCTGGCGTGCGGCGGTGACTTGACTCAAGGCCACCCGTCGGTGGCTCGATCCTTCGAACGGCGAGGATAAAGACGGAGGAGGGAGGGATTGGGGGATCGGAGAAGGAGGGATCAGAGGAGAAGCTACCGGCCGTTTGAATGAGAGGAGGAGGGAGGGATCGGGGGATCGAAGGAGGAGGAGGAGTGAGGGATCGAAGGAGGAGGAGGAAGTTGTGGTGGATGAATGGGATCTAGGGCTCGAACGAGAGGAGAAGGGAGGGAGAGGAGGAGGAGGAGGAGTGAGGGATTGGAGGAGGAGGAGAAGGAAGTGCAAATGGGATTAGGGCTGGGGATTGGAAGAGGAGGAGGAGGCGTGAATGGATTTAGGGCTCGGGCTGAGGAGAAAAGGGATACCGGCATGGCGATGCCTAAACAAAAGTCCGGCGATGCTTTTAAGCATCGTTAAAATCGACATACTTACCGATGCTTAAAAGCGTCGGAGGATATTGACACTTTTCAAAAGCGTCGACAGGTTTGCGGAGTCTCCCAATGCTACCCAGAAGCTTCAGGAGAAAAGGGTCGGCTTTTTACCTTTTTATTGTAGTGCTATAGTGTTGATCTTTCATTGTTTATTCACAAATATATTCATAGTACTTTAACTCTCTTATTATACGTAAATGATATGATTATCCTTAGTAGTTGTAATACTCTTCTTAAGCAATTGATGGGGACCTTGAACTGCAAGTTTGTTATGAAAGACATGGATCCTCTTCAATATTTTTTGGGCATCGAAGTTTCAATATTTTTTGGACATTGAAGTTCATTCCTTTCAAGTGTTTTGTTTCTTAGCCAAGCAAGCTATGCTACTATTATTCATGATCATGCTAATATATCCAGCTACAAGCCTATTCAAACACCAATGGGCATCAGATCTCGATCACATATTGCTATCAAACATTTTTATGATTCGACAGTGTACCAGCGTAGTGTTGGTGCTTTCCAATATCCCGCACTTACATGACCTAACATCACTTATGCCTTAAATTTTGCTTGACAATTCATGCATAATCAAATTGTTGACCATTTTCATATTAGCAAGAGTAATTTATACTGCATCAGTATGTGGTAGACTAATATAATGATATGCAAATTTTATCATAATTTATACTTGATTTATTTGCATTTTCTAATGTAGATTGGGTAGGTTGCCATATTGCTCGACAATTCATTATGGGATATTGCATCTTTCTTGGTAGCAACTGGGTTTTGTGGAGTGCTGAGAAATGAAGTACCATGGCAAGGTCTAGTATTAAAACTAAATATCGATCCATGGCATCTGCATTTGCTAAATTGACATGGAATTTTTTACCTTTTCTGGGATCTTGCCATTCCTCAACCCCAACTGCCTACACTCTTGTATGACAGTATTATTTCTCTTCACATGATTGTCAATTTAGATTTTTGCTCTCACACCAAACATATTGAAATTAACTACAATCATATTCTTGAAAAGGTGTCTCTGGGATACACTACAACAAAAATAAGAAACCACAATGCTTTTTTCCCGACATTTTAATTGAGCGTCGGGAGATACTGCAAACTCGCCGACGCTTTTAGGAAGCAACACTATCCTCCGACGCTTTTAGGAAGCATCGCTATCCTCCGACACTTATAAGCATCGCTAAGTTTAATTATTTCCCGATGCTTTTAAGCATCGCTGGAATTTTAAGTGGGCATCGGGAAGCTCCACCACCTACTGACTGTTATAAGCATCGAGAAATTCACCCTCTTATACCTAGTCCCGAGCCCTAATTTTTCATTCGCTCGCACCGCCCCTATTCTTCTGATCTCTGTTTCATCCTCGATCCCTCTCCCTCCTCCTTCATCTTCGGTGCGTTGCCTTCAGGTCCATTCGTCACCGTCGAAGCTCTCCAGCCAGTGCCTTTATCTCCTTCATCTCTGTCGCATTGCCCCTCTTCCATACCAGCCCACCGACCGAAGCCCTACCCTCCCACCCGCTGCCCCCGCCAACCTCCTTGCCTTGCTCCACCGGTCGACCAAGTGGTTGTAAGCACTTGCCTTTCACTATTTCTCATCAACTGGTAAGGATTGTAAGCATTTTTACCATTTTAAAAATGATAGCTCATAGAAGTGAATCCTTTATTTTTTATTATTCCATTTGCATCACGGTTGATATTTGATTGAGATACAAAAATGAAATGAATAATCCTTTTGGTTCGATGATTTCTGCCCCCCCTCTCTCTAGTTTCTGTTGCCTACTTTAATATATAAGAGTTTTTTCCAATATATTTATGATTTCTTATATATTTTAGTGAGTTAAAAAATCGAGTTTATGCTATAATTTTGATAATATATATCAATGTGGTATTTGTTGTCATCAATGAACATACATTAGCCATCTGTTACCTAACTTTTAGGTACACCAAAGACTGACAAGAAGGGATGGTGATGATAAGGGAGTGGAAGGCTATGAAGAGACTCTTTATGATAGGTTTCTTACTAGAACCATCAATATTATGAACATGATTGGCATGAGTGATTATGTATGGATGAAAGATCCTTCTACATGTTATGCAACATGCTTACCGGTATTGGAAAGCCAATCCAAGTCATGCAAGGGTGAGAATAGCTACAGTGCTACAACATCTAATCTATGTAGACACTTCCATATTTAAATTAATGAATTTAGATATAAATGATCTTTGAATGAATGGTGAAAGATCACATAGACACCAAGTTAAGAGCCATAGGTATAGCGATCTAACCAACCAGTACCTCCCAACTCGGTGAATGAAAGGATCAATACCCCATGCAAATGCTTATAGTATTAGATGGGGCTATCAGGGCTATTAATCTTAGGATTGAAATCGGATTGGATATGGTTGGATATCGGAATATTTATATTCATATTTATTTTATTTGATAAATACAAATATCGATATAGGTAAGGATATAAGTTAGATATAAAAATTTATATCTATATTTATTTTAAATGGATATGTATATAATAAGTAGGATACTGAAAGTACTAATATAAATATGAATATAAGTCAAATAACTAAACTTTATAGCCACAGAATTAAAAATATTATTAAGTAGAAATATCCAAAATAGTATGTGCTTCATGTATTAGTTTGTCAGACAGTATGTAAGGTTTATCCCCATCCATAGCCAAAATAGATTCTATACGAACAAAGTAGCACCTCATAGGTTTTGTACTTCACTATGTTATTCTGTTCTTATATTATGTTTGAATTTAGGTATAAATCTACCAGTTTTGTTACCTTCTTATTATCAAGTGCTTGATTGCTCGGAGAGTAAAGAAGCTTTCTAAAATATTTTAAAATTGGTTTAAGGTTTGTATATGGAGGCTATGATGATTTTGGGATGTATGTTTGGCTGATTCAACTATTTCTAATGGTAGCAATCTTGGATGGCCTTCTTTTGTAGGCAACCGATTGTAGTTGTTTTGATTTAGTTGCAGATTAAATAGTAGAACTGAGCATCCTTCTTATTTTTCATTATTTATTATTCTTTTTCATAGTAGATTATTTTTGTTTCTTTATAAATTTCTTGGTATATACCTGCATGTTACTAAACATGTCATGCTTTAAGATTTATTCATTATTACAAATCTTTCATTAAAATAATATTTATAGCTTTGTTATGTTCAATTATGGCTTTTTTAATATTTTTGACAAAACTTGCATTACATAGAAACATATACCCATCAATTGATTAATATACATATTCCACATCATCCGTACATTTATTTTATTTTTGTTTGGATGGAAGAAATATGTACAGTGGTCAATTGATTATCCAGTTTGGACAGTTTGAGAATTGTAAATAATTTTATAGGTGCTTACAGTAATCAAGCGTTATGGATATAGTTCTAGATATATTTCGCATAGAATTTCCTTTTAGTTCTTCTCATACATTTTTACTTGTATGGGGAGAACTAAAGGGAAATGCTGCCAAAATTTTTTTGGAGCTCCTATTCCGTATTGTTTGATTATTGTAAATGACCTATATAATTAATACAATTCTTGAATGGGATAGGACCTCTTTACCTATTAGTTGGTGATAGGATGTATTTTGTTCTTATAAATATTTATTTATTTCAATTAGTTTTATCTTACAATGGATAAGAGTTGGATAACTAAATCAAGGAATAGCAAAGAATATCTGGATGGAGTTCAAAATTTTATTAAATTTGGTATGGAGAGAAGTACCATTAATGGAAAGATTCTATGTCCATGCCGAAAATGTGTAAATTCCAGTTCTCTATATCCAAATATTATTGAAGAATATTTAGTATGGAATGGTTTTTAAGAGGTTATACAAAGTGATTTTTTCATGAAAGTCTAGGTTACCATCTACATGTAACCAAACCTCTAACATGGAACATATACCTGATTTTGGATCCAGTAACTAATAGAAAAATCTTGCAAGAGATGATGATATCAGGGGTTTTCTCAGAGATGCTTTTGAATATGGTGCTCAAAATCCTGGAGATTGCAGTAGAGGACAAGTAGTAGCTAGGCTACCTAAGGGTCCTATATTTACCGAATCTATATATGGGAAGTCGATACCCCCAATTAATGTTGGAACATATCATTATCAGAAGATGATAAGAGATGCAGATCAAGAATTATATGCTGATTGCAAAAACTTTTCAAAAAATTTTTTTTTGTACATTTATTTCATATAAAATACTTGAATAGATGGTCTGGCAAGAGTTTTACTATGTTGCTCAAGTTGTTAAAGGATGCATTTTCTGAAGGTACTAGTTTACCAACATCTTGTTATGAAGCCAAAAAAATTAGTAAAGGAATTGGATATTGGATACGAAAAGATTCATAGCTATCCAAATGATTGTATATTATATCGAGGAGAACATACCGATCAAGAATCGTACCATGGTGTGGATGTTCATGATGGATGAAGGAAAAAGAAAATGAGAGTGACGGATTAAATGAATTAGATGCAACACAAATTAAACAAAAACCGGACAAAGTATTGCATTATTTCCTTCTTGTACCTAGATTAAAAAGGATCTATGCATCATTAAAGATAGCTTCATCAATGAGATGGCATGATGAAGGACGTACAAAAGATGGAATGCTAAGACACCCAGCGGATAGTTTAGCATGGAAAGCATCTGATGACAGACATCCTGATTTTGCCTCTGATGCTCGTAATGTCAGGCTGGATTTAGCCAGTGATGGGTTCAATCCATTTTGGACCTTAAGTTCTATCTATGGCACTTGGCTAGTTATTCTGATTCCTTATAATTTGCCATCATGGATATGCATAAAATAATCTTTACTTATTTTATCAATGGTCATTCAAGATGATAAGGGTCCAGATAATGATATTGATATTTTCTTACAACCTATAATAGATGAATTGAAACAATTATAAGAGGGTATTAGTGCAACTGATGCTTCGAATGGCCAAACATTCAAACTGCAGGCAGCTCTATTATGGAATGTTAATGATTTTCCTGCATATGCTAATTTATCTAGCTGAAGCACTGAGGGACGAGTTGCATGTCCTTCTTGTGGTGAATCAACTGATTTAATTTGGTTAAAACATGGAGGAAAGTTCTGTTATATGGGATATCATCAATGTTTGGAAGCAAATCATCAATTTTGATTTTAGAAGGATTTATTTGATGGTACTATAGAGTTAGGATCTATTACAATTCAACCTTCTGGTTCTGATATTCGTAGATAAATGCTTCGTATTAGATACAGTTATGGTAAGATGACAAAGTCCTATAAAAAGTAAGGAAGAGATGATGTTGAGACTTCAGCACAAAAAGAAGTATCAAAGGAAGTCAATACTTGCACTTTAGATACAGCAGTGTTCGAGGATTCGGATAACTTCTTTAAAGTTGAAAATGATGATGATATAATGATAGCATCTACCCATCAGCATACTAAACAATTATGGAAGAAAATAAGCATATTCTTTGACTTACCTTATTGGAAGCATAATATACTCTGGCATAATCTTGATGTTATGCATATAGAAAAAAATGTTTATGATAATTTGATTAGAATAATATTAAATCTTGATGGAAAGACTAAAGATAACATGAAGGCACGTCTTGATTTAAAAAAAATGGGCATCTGATATGAACTTCATCCACAAGTGCTTGCAAATGATAGAACTTATATCTCTCATGCATATTATACAATATCTAGTCGAGAAAAAGATCTTTTCCTGATAGTTTTAAAGAATATCAAGGTTCCTAATGGATATGCTTCAAATATTTCACGATGTGTGAATCTGAAAGAGCAAAAAATTTCAAATCTTCAAAGTCATGATTAATATATACTAATGCAAGATATTCTTCCATTGGCTTTAAGGTCGTAATGCCGAAATAAGTTGTTACAGTTATTTTTCAGTTATCATCATTCTTCAAGCCATTATGTTCTAAGGTTCTTGATTCTCAGGAGCTTGATCAGTCGCAGTCTCAAGTCATACTTACATTATGTCAAATGGAAAAGATTTTTCCTCCTGGATTTTTTACGATGATGGTTCATCTACTCATTCACCTAGCTTCAGAAGCTAAACTTGGTGGACCAGTACAGTATAGATGGATATACCCTATCGAGAGATGATGCAGTAAAACTAAGATTTTATAATTTAGATATCTTTTTCATTATTTAATGTGATATTAATATTAAGATTTTAATAAATATCATACTTTGTGAAGGTATCTTGTACGTTTGAAGGATTATGTATGAAATAAAGCCCATCATGAGGGCTCAATAGTAGAGAGATATATTACTGAAGAGTGTTTAACATTTTGTTCAAGATATCTCGAAGGTGTAGAGACTGTATTCAATCGACCTCAATGTCATGGCGATACTATGGAGGATACAAATCTATACAAGTTTGCATCTTCCGGAAGATTTATAGGAGAAGCTGAAAGTATTATTCTTAACCATAAATCCTTGTCACAAGCACACCGTTATGTATTGCTACATAGTGACATAATATCTGACTATCGCAGGTCAGTCTATTTACACATAGATAATACTAAATATTAGACATATTGTTGTCAAACTTATATTTAATTGTCATGCAATGAATTTTTAGCTGTACAATGACAAGACAATCATTCCACTAGTCCTAATTCAAGGATTGAACAAAGATGGTTGGTTGAGTTATTCCCTAATTAGCTTTCCAATCAGGTTAGTACCTATAAGTCGTATAATAATTTTGCATACATTTAACATCGAATAAATGATCGATAATTGATATTATATTTTCTAGGTACCGGTACTGATGGAGAAAAATTGTTCAGCAGAACTAATAGCACTTATCCGAGGTCATAATTATATTGTGAACAAATATAATGGATTATAAATGGCTTTATATTTCATACCAAGGAGCGAGAGAAATTTAGAAAAACTTATAACAATGGAGTTATTGTAGAAGCAGATGGAAAATCTTATTATGGTATACTTAAAGATATTTTTGAGGTGGATTATTATGAAAATTTTAAAGTTGTATTATTTTGATGAGATTGGGTGGATATAAATACACCAAGATGTTTGAAAAAGGACTCAAACGAATTTATACTTATCAATTTTTCAAAATTGATACATACATGTGTGTTATTGAAGGATAATCCATTTATCTTTTCATCTAAAGCTCGACAAGTTTTTTATGTACAAGACTCGAAAGATGAAGAATGGGCTACTATTATTAAGACAAAACCTAGAGACTTGTATGACATAGGAAAAAGGATGGAAGAAGATGATGATAATACTTATACTCAGTATATGCTTTATAATATTATGCCGAATGATTATATAAATGATACAACAATTTTAGTTAGGTTGGATTATGAAAAAGGTACAACTAGTTGATTATGATAAGTAGTTTATAAAATGGTTTACATTTTTGCATGAATAATTATCCTATCTTTTAAATAGCAATTCATTTCTGTTATAATTTGATTATAACGTTGACTAACTTGGTTTTTAATAATACATGTTAGATACACCATGCCTCAAAGGAAGCACCTATCAGATGTACAGTTTCAGTTTTTCTAGACCGAGGCTAGTACTTCATCATAGCAGTCCGATGACTCTCGATCAGTTTCACATCGGTCTGATGCCAGTCCATCCATTCTTGCACATCCGGCTGAGGCTAGTACCTCTTCTTCATATCAAGCCGAGACCATTCCCTCCGAGTTAGCACATCACGATCCTCCTACAGATCATCCAGATGATGAGCCTATCATCAATGACATACATATACAGGGTAATTTAATAATCTCATCTCATTTCAATTCATACATATGCAATGTTTTGATATATTATTTTTTATTTTTTTTTTGTAGATGGATCCAGGAGACTTAGGAGGAGGTGAGGACCCATACTAGTTCGTGATCTGTGGTAGCTACCTGAGGGTGAGAGGATCGTCATTGAGTGCAACAAGCTAGGCCAGCCTATTAAGAAATCAGCTAGCTTGTTGACCAGCTTTTTGGGGACAGTAGCACACCGGGGTCAGCTATGTCTCCTAAATTATCCAAAGTAGAATGACATGCTTCCTGCCTATAAAGTAGAGATGCTACAACTTGTACAGGTAAAAAATTTGATATATTATTTTATATCTTAAGTTTTTAATAATTTCATTACTTATTTCATTTAATACTTATTTTATTATTTATTTACATTGTAGATCAAGTTTGTACTCCCTCCAGATTATAATGATTTTGTGCTTAAGTCTCTCAATCACAAGTGAAAATGTTAGGAATTGTGTCCCAAAGCCAATCGTCTAGGCTATAGGCAGTTGTGCTTATTTTGTAATTGTATATAAATTTTTTAATAAAAGTTATTCTTTTGGCTGTTCATCACATGTACATTTTCCTGAAAAGAACTCTTGTATGATGGAGTCCTTAGAATTACATTATATTTAATATAGAGAGGATATATCAAGTATTTCTTAAACTGGTTCACAACCAAATGATACATTGTTATAGGACGATAATGTATCAAGTGTAGGTTATTGTATGTCGATTATTGGTTATCCTCTTAACCAAGGAGTGTGGAGACTCTGGTGTGACATGCAAGTGAAATGTGTGACATCTCACTGAACGTGACCATCTACGGAGCTCCCTTCTGCCAAAATGTTACTCGTGAAGGAATATGGGTATATGTATCCCTCAGACCCGAGGTCACCATGGTAGCTTGCAATCAACTCACTGTACTTTAGTGCTGAACTACCTAGATTTCTAATCCAGTGATGGAAGGTTTCTGGATACAATCAAGTACTTGTGGAGCGATGGTGGATCAAGATGGAATTGAGCCCTTCAAATGGTTTAGAGTGAATGACTCGCGTGTCTCAATTTAGCAAAACCTTGGCCAGGGTAGTTCTTGTGAGAAGTCACAAAATTTGTAAAGTTGAGACATGATCTGGATGAACCAAATTAGGGTTGGCAGTCAAATCCTAGGTCATCCTAAGCATTATGAGGTCAAAGGGATGAATTATACGGTAACCATATGCCAAAGGTTCTTGAAAGTTGCTCTACAATCTTTGACCTATCCGGACGTCAGGTATCATTGATAGATGAGGACTTTGACTAGCATTGGAAGTGTTTCAGTGCTACCGGTTTAGTGCTCGAACTTATGAGATCACACACCATAGGGGTTTCTATCTGATCTAAAGGCTGATCGATGATTAAGAATCGTTTGCTGTTACTAGTGGTCAATATGATTTACCATGTGTCGACACTCGAGGGGTTGACACTTGGCTGTGACAAGAAGTATTTTTGGAAGTCTTTTCTGGATGAGCCGACTCGACCCCTGCTCGAGCCGACTCGTTCTATGTTCTGGATGAGCTGACTCAACCCCTGCTCGAGCCGACTCATTCCTACTGAAAGAATAGTCTGAATGTTCTGCATTTTGGATGAGCCAACTCATCTCTGCTTGATCAGAAAATCTTTAACGATTTTTTTGAGAAGCTTTTTGAGAAGGTTTTGACCTAATTTGAATTTTGAATTCAAGTTGTTTTGGCTCTAAACTTTCATGGAATGATTGTCATTCCTTCTTAATGTGGTTAGAGCCAAATTGGTATGCCCTTGACCTTCTCCCCCAATCACTCATCCTTCCTTTTTCTCCCTCTCATGGCTGCCTTTATAAATAAAGGTTGTTTTAGGGGCTGCAAAAAAAGTTGAAGAACTAGAAGAAAAAAGGGGTTTTGTGAGGACTTAGGATTGCAAAGAGAAAAAGTTGGGAAGGGTTCCACCTCTCCTCCTTGTCTTCCGAGAAGAAGAAGATTGGCTCGAAGGATCCCAAGGAGCTAGCACTCCAAGGGAGTTGATTAGAGTCGAGCCCCGGTGTGATTACCTGTAAAGGCTAGACACGTGTGTGGCTCGAGTGCTTTACCCTTTTCCACAGTATTTTCAAAGGTATAACGGTAAGATACTTTTATATCTTTGATTATTTTTCTTGCTCTTGATGTATATTGCATGCTGCATTATCTTACTAGATCCTGTTACTGGCAGATTGGTAGATCATTTTGATCGATTTACCAAGCCTTCCACTGTTCATTTTAAAAATATTTTAAAATACTTTCTTTCTGCCTAGCATGTTTTCCCTCCAAATGGTATCAGAGCATAGGTTTTCTTCATAGTATTATAATGCTAGCATGCTTTAACATCATTGTTTTCTCTTAAGTACTTGATTAAGTGCTTCACCATGGCCGTCCGATCATAGGAGAGAAGTAGGGTTGCAAGATCATCTCTTCCCATTCAATGGGGTCTCCTATGGCATGAAGGGTGCCGCTTGTGATTGACTTATGAAAAAGAAAATAAAAGAAAATGTAGATTAAAAAATGTTTTAATCTAATGTTATGATCATAAAATAAATTTAGATAAGATCTAAGAGTTTTGTTTTGATCGTATTTAATATCTAACTTTGAATGGTTCAAGTAAGATGCATGAATTTAAAGTCACTGTTTTCTACCCCCACAAACGAGCCGACTCGAATCTTGCTCGAGCCGATTCATTTATGCAGGCAAAATAGTCTGTCTATTCTGGTTCTGAACGAGCTGACTTGATCCCTGCTCAAGCCGACTCGATCCCTGCTCAAGCTGACTCGTCTCTGCTAACAGATGAATCTATCAGTTTTTGGTTCTGGACGAGCCGACTCACATTCTACATGAGTTGACTTGACCCGAAAGCCCTGAAACAGTGAATTCAAATTTACTTGTAAAATTGTTTTACATTCTTAATTGAAATTATTTTGATTAATTAAGGTTATTGGACTTAATTAAGACTTGTGTTATATTGAATGAAAAAAATTCTAGGAATATGATTCAAATATTTTAAGTCATTTCAATAAGCCTTAAGGATCATGGGTTCTTTTGGATCCTTCATTAGATTAGACCTAAGTTTAGATGTATTGGACTAAATAGAGAACTAATCTAATCAAATGTTGAGTTAAGACTTCTTCTTTATAGATCTCTCTAATAGTTAGATTGATTAGTCCATAGATCTAAATGGACCTAATTTGTAGCTCAGTGGTCAGCCCAAGTCTTTAGGCTAGTCTAATCGACTTTAATAAACCAATTGGTGTCTAGGTAAGTTTTGCAGTTTGATCATGGTTCTTTGGGGCTACCTCTTACCTGGCCAACTCGGTTGGTATCTAAGGCAAGACGGTTAATGGCGGACCTAACCCATGATCTCACTTACCTAGCCAATGTGGTCGATCAGAATTGATTGGATAGCTCATTGACTCGTGTTAAGCCATGTCACCCAAGGTTAATCGGTCCTGATTGAATTTAGGTTCCCATGGATCATTAGTTATGTGTAACCCTCCTTGATTGTTGATGTGGTCAATGGGAGGTTGATCCATGTCTTCTCATCTCTTCTTCTGTCATATTAGAAATAAATCCTCTAAATTATTACATCCATAAAAGGATGAAGTTATAGGGATAACCAAGTCCTAGCCTCCCATTAAGTGGGATGGTAATGGGTTCAATAGTTAGGTGTTCATCGATAGATCCAAAGATCGGGTGTTCATTGGGCTATTGGAATTGCTGTTCCTAATATGATGGCTCAGTGCGACTCTCTTAATGGTGGTCAGGTGGGCCGGCCAAAGTCGGGCTTGACTATTCATTAGTTAGAAGCATTGAATTTTGTCATGTTAATGGTTGGACCTAGCCGAGACCTTCAATAGGAGGCCCAAAGGCCGATTGAAGTGCACCTTGGGGCAAAAATCTAAATACTAGAGGTTACTTGGAGAAGTAATCGGTTGAAGAACCTACCTTTAGATGCACATGGATGGGCCGGCCAAAGTCGGGCTCATGTGATGTCTATTGGACTCTAGTACCCACTTAGGAATCAAAATGATTTCTCATATTGGAGGTAGAGGCTACCAGTCTGAACAAAATAGTGGGAGGGCCTTTAAATTAAAGTCCATGTCTATAGGATAATAATTCATATACACTAATTAGCTTTGGTTTTCCTTTCAAATGTCTTCCAATCTGTCACTCCGGTCTCTTCTCGATAACGAGAAGCTTAAGGGTCCCAACTTCGATAGCTGGTATCGAAAACTCAGGATTGTCCTGGAGCATGAACGGATCTTGTATGTGATATAAGATCCGGCACCTGAAACCCCTGCTCTCAATGCTCGAGGTTTGGTCTAAGATACTTATCATAAGTGGCTCTATGATAGGACCACTGTTCGATGTATAATGTTGGCAGCGATGAACGATGAGTTCAGTCGCAAATTCAAAGAACCCAGCCGAAAGAAATCCTTCAAAGGTTGAAGGAGTCTTTCGAGACACAAGATGATGTTGAGCGGATGCATGATGGGGCCTCAGTCACTG